>JALXJV020000009.1:35834901-36434901 GCA_024633595.2 Lepomis macrochirus | reverse complement strand
GTGCTCGTAAGCGTGCTCACTTGAACTCATGAGCGAGCAGAATCCGAAACACAACCGCTTTCATACAGAAATCCTGCAATAAACGCAGGAACAGTAGCATGCAGGCTGTGGCTTTTCACTCAGACATGTTCAGGCTCTGTTACTTCAACATTCCTGTCTCAGAGGCGGATCAACACCGGCCCCGTAACGTTACTTCATTCAGCGCAGCGAGACAGCGGCATATCGGCACAGAGAGCGGCTACAGACAGACAGAGCTGGAAAGTCAGGTAAACTCCCACTGCAACGTTACAGTAATGTTTTTATCAGCTTGATGTTGACGCTCGCTACATGATAAAGTCACACTGTATTTGGCCGACGTGCTACATCGTTAGCTCGCCTGCTGCTTTTCATTAACTATCTTTACTATCTGTGAATCTGTCACCGGAGGCTCAGCAACGTCAGCACAGCTACATGTACTGGATGATAATGAAACGGGTTGTGAGCTGGACTGAATATTATAACGAGATTGTGTCACACTTTATAACAGTCAGACCGCAGTAAGTAACTTCACAACTAACCAGGAAAGAAGACAAAACTCAAGACTTCCGGGTGAACGCTGGCGCTATTAGCTGCCGCTGCTCAGGGAGGGAATTTTAAAAACTTTTAGAAACCTACTTTTAAAGCTTCCTGCACCTATGAATGCATGGATGCATTTATGAACTATTTTAAACTATTTTAAGGAGACACTCTGACCTGTGTGTCCACGCTGATTCGGTGGGTTTATACGCTGGTTTTGGTACATGTTGATATTCTCTGCGGTTGCCCCGGGCTTGTTTGCCGGTGTCACTGACTGTTCTTCGTGGTACCTCTGGCACTTGGATCAGCTATGAAGATCACTGAGCTACTGGTGCAGATGAACTACATCTGGGTCGTCCTTTCTGCTATATATCATTCTGTGGCATGGTCGATGCTCCAGTATTCGGCGGCGGAACTTATCCAGCTCCGTTTGCGTTCTTTTAATCTTCCGTCAGCTCCACATCTTCCCTCGGATATCGTGTACCACGTCAGAAATATATAGGGGTGCAACGGATCAAAAAACTCACGGATCGGATCGGTTCTCGGATCAGAGCCAGGGATCGGATAATTTTTCGGATCAGTAAAAAATTGTTTTTAAAAAAGACAAGACAAATAAACATAAGTTTTGTCTTCTGTTTATCAACACTTTTAAATTATTAAATTAAAATATATAAAATCAACTTAAAGTGCACAAGGCATATCTTCTTTTTAACATAATGAAAAACAACTTAAAGTGCAACATAACAAGGCAGATCTCGTTCCTTTAAACATGAACCAATGACATGAACCAGGACCATTTCTTGCTTTGTCTTAAGCACATGAGCAGCTGTTGTGCTTCAGTGGAAGTAGGAAACCACCTTCCTAATCCTCCCAAGGAGGCGGTCCATCCTATTGACTGAGATTCCCTTCTGTGATGCCAAATTCACTACATGTGCAAAGCACCCTATCTGTGGGCCCAGTCCTGCCTCATTCACTGCATTTATCTGATTTTTTGCATTATCAGTTGTGACTGGGATATTAGTGCTGGGCCTCTTAATCTTCCATTCCACCACTGCTTGTGTCAGTACCTGCGCAAGATGAGTGCCTGTGTGACTCTCGTAGAGGGGGCGTGTCCGCAGCACCGGACTTCTCATCTCCCGGTCTGTGGTTATTGTCACATAGCTCTCCGTTCCCCTGGACGTCCACCCGGCTGTCGTGAGCGCAACAGAGGATGCTCGGGATAGTTCATCCACAACTTTTTTCTTCTCCTGCTCATAAAGATCTGGCACAATCTTTTCGCTGAAGTGGGTGCGCGACGGGATGTCGTAACGTGGCTCAAGCACTTTCAGCATGTGTTTAAAGCCCTTGTTTTGCACAACCGAATATGGCCTCATGTCTGCACCTATAAACACACCGATAGAGTTTGTGATGGCTTTAGCCCGGTCTGATTGTGCAGCAAGGGGCTGCTTAAATGCCGTGGTGATAAGCGGTTGTTGAGCAGCCTTCGTTTTCACACCTGTCAGTGAAACACCGGGGTGATGTCGCTTCAAATACGTGGCCATGCTTGATGTGTTTCCACTGTCATATGGCTTTCTTGTGCCACAGTGCCTACACACCATCACGGTTTTATCCACTAACCTCTTTTCTTCATCATTATACTTGACAGGGAAGCCAAAATGCTCCCATACAGGGGATTTAAATGACGCGCTCGCCATGACCACGCTGTGTGTAGACTGAACATGCGCACAACTTTTTTTTTTCATAAATTAATCCGCGGATCACGTGTGTGCCGAACCGAAGATATTGATCCGAACGGATCACGGATCAACGATGATCCGTTGCACCACTAGAAATATATACATCGCGGGTCCCGGCGGAGTTACAACCTTGACGGCTCATGTCAAATTCGGTCATTTTGGTCATCTAAACCACGCTCACCGAAGAGGCTCTCACGGACTGTTGATCACAGTGTATTAAACAACCTGGCCAGATCGGTTGGCAACGATTCTGGTAAAAACAATTTTTCCTTTGGATTATTTAATATACGATCTCTCTCTAATAAAGGACCTCTGGTGTACGATCTACTGTCTGACCGTAAGTTTGACTTTCTCTGTCTAACTGAGACATGGCAGAAACCAGACGACTTTTTTCATCTAAACCAGTCTGTTCCCCCAGGATATAGTTATGTTTGTAAATCCCGTGATATGGGACGGGTAGCAATACTTTATAAAGAGAAATTGAAAGTATCTCAGTTAACTTTGTCTACATATTCTTCTTTTGAAACAACTGCCTTAAAAGTCAATGGTGCAATTCCTACCATCCTCGCAACTATCTACCGTCCTCCTAAGAGCCATAATGCCTTCTTAACTGAACTATGTGAACTTTTGACTTATCTATCCTCCATGTCTCCAAATGTAATCATTCTGGGTGATTTTAACATTCATATAGACAATGTCAGTAATGCATTTACATGTGATTTTTTATCATGTTTGGATTGCTTTGGTATGCAACAATTTAACACACTGCCCACTCATACTAAGGGGCATATTCTTGATCTTGTTTGCTGTTCTGGTATAACACCTTATAATTGTACTGTTTCTGATCTGTCCATATCAGATCACCTACTGGTGTCCTTTTGTGCCAAATTGGCAGTTGTTAAAGTAAACCCGTGTCGTTTGATCACATTTCAGAATATTAAGAACATTGATGTGCCTACTCTTGCTGATGAACTTGCCATCTTCTCCAGTAAAATGGATTTATCTACTGTTGATGAACTAGTTACATACTATAATAATGGACTGAACATGATTTTAGAATTCGCACCTGTGAAAACTTGAACTGTTTCATTTGTACACTCAGCTCCTTGGTTTACACCTGAACTACATGAACTTAAAACTAAGGGCCGTAGGTTAGAGCGGCTGTATGTCAGGTCTGGCCTTACTGTTCATAAAGAAATGTATGCTGAACATATTCAAAATTATAAAAATGCACTCTCCAAGGCTAAATCTGATTACTACTCCAATATAATTGGAGTTAGTAATGGGAACACCAGGTCCCTTTTCTTGGTGGTAAACAATATTCTGCAAACCCCTGATTCTCTGCCATCTGATATGTATTCCACTGACTATGTGATCGTTTTTTGACTTTTTTTACATCTAAGGTTGAAAATGTACATCAGCAGTAGGCCCTACTTACTGGTACTCTTCACAATGACTCTTGTCAATCTGTCACTCACACAACTCCCCACTCTGTTTTCTCTAACTTTACACTACCAACTACTTCAGAGATAGTGGGTCTGATAAGTAAATCTAAATCCTAGACTTGTCAGTTAGACCCTCTACCTACTCCTTTAGTGAAAGCTTGTTTACCAGCCCTGTCGCCATTGATTACTAAAATTGTTCACGCTTCATTTGTTTCTGGTTCTGTATCTTCATCTCTTAAATCTGCTATTATTACTCCCATTCTTAAGAAACCAGGGGGTGATCCACTTAATTTTGATAATTTTCGTCCAATTTCAAATTTACCATTTATCTCTAAGGTAGTGGAAAGGTGTATTGCAGTTCAAATTCATGAACATCTTTCTAATAACTTGTATGAACAATTTCAATCTGGCTTTCGTCCCCACCATAGCACTGAGACTGCTCTTGTCAGAATAACCAATGATCTACTGCTGGCAGCTGACTCTGGGCTTTTATCCATACTTGTCCTTCTATATTCGTATTCAATTAAAAGGTTTTCAGTCAAGAACATCTATAGTCACTACTGGTGTTCCCCAGGGTTCTGTCTTCATTATTTACATGTTCCCTCTTGGTTATATTTTGAGGAAATATGGGATTCATTTCCACTGTTATGCGGACGACACCCAACTCTACTTGTCTGCCAAACCCACTGGTTCTTTTCCACCACCATCTTTGCCCAGCTGTTTAGCTGAAATTAAAGATTGGCTTTCCGCTAACTTCTTGAAGATACATGGCAACAAAACTGAGGCTTTGCTTATTGGCACTCGATCTGTTTTGTCCAGATCTAATTGTCTTTCTTTGTACATTGACAATATTGTAATCTGTCCTTCTTCACAGGTTAAAAGTTTGGGTGTCATCATGGATAGCACACTATCCTTTGAAGCTCAAATTAATAACATCACACGGATCGCATATTTCCACTTGCGTAATATTAACCGTCTCCGGCCCTTTCTTTCAAATAATAATACTGCAGTTCTTATTCACGCACTGGTCACTTCACGTATTGACTATTGTAATGCTCTTTTCACAGGTGTTCCCTCCAAATTGCTACATAAGCTTCAGTTAGTTCAGAATTCTGCAGCTCGTGTTCTTTCTAGAACTCCTTATACTGAGCACATTTCTCCAGTTCTTCAGCAGTTGCACTGGCTTCCAGTAAAGTATAGAGTTGAATTTAAGATCTTGCTACTTACTTATAAGGCACTTCATAATCTTGCACCCCAATACCTTACACAACTTCTCCATGTTTACACCCCTTCACGTGCTCTCAGATCCTCATCTTCAATTTCTCTTTTGGTACCTCGGATTCGGCTAAATACCATGGGTGCCAGATCTTTTAGTTATGCTGCCCCCCGCCTATGGAACTCTCTTCCCCTTGATGTTCGCAATAGCGACTGCTTGTTGACTTTTAAAACGCATCTTAAGACACATCTTTTTATACAAGCTTTTTCATAAAATGTTGTATTGAGCTTTTAATGAATTATATCTGTATGCGGCTTGTTTGTTGTTTTTATTGTTTTATGTAGTGATCTGTAAATTGTTTGTGAGGTGACCTTGGGTTTTATGAAAGGCGCCATTAAATAAAATGTATTATTATTATTATTATTATTATTATTATTATTATTACTGTAACTAGTGTTAGTGGACGTCTCTTCCTCTGGGTTGATGTGACTGTTTTGTTGCAGTGTGGTATATTATGGTTACGTTAGTTACAGCAACTGAGAGGTGGAGAAGCTGTGTACCTGGTAAAACGACAATAAACCTAAACTGAACGTTACGAAGCAAACAGCTGCAGGTCCGAGCTACTGTAGCGTTAGCTGGCTACTCCTGGCTGCATCACTATAGGCTAACGTTAGTAAACAAATCGCTCCACATTTGCTTTTTACCGTTACATCCTTTCTTGCAGACTAAATCAACAGTGGTACACAGGATAGGAACATGGGTCCCGTTAGTTGTTGAAGTAATGTGGAAAGCAATATAACTTTGCACCGGATAACATTAGCAGCTGCTCGGCGTTAGCCTGAACCTGTTTGGTCTATGAGCTTCAGCACATAAAACATTATTGTTGTTTTATATCCTTACTTATTCTGCCAACAGGTTTTTTCAAAAAGGTGTCTAAATGCATGGCCTCAGATTTACTACAAATTGTCAACATGTCTCTTCTCTCAAGGTTTTTTCCCACAGGCCCTGAAAACTGCAGTCATTAAGCCACTCTTAAAAAAGAACAATCTAGACAGTTCACTAATGAGCAATTATAGGCCCATATCAAATCTCCCATTTTTAAGTAAAATCATTGAAAAGACTGTTTTTCAACAGCTTAGTGCTTTCTTGGCAATAAATAACTGTTTTGATGTCTTCCAGTCAGGTTTTCGACCACACCACAGCAGTGAGACGGCTCTAGTTAAGGTCTTCAATGACATCCATTTAAACACTGACAGTGGCAGAATTTCAGTCTTAGTATTATTGGATCTCAGTGCTGCATTTGACACGGTTGACCACAACATATTACTAGACAGACTTAAAAACTGGGTTGGACTTTCTGGCACAGTACTAAACTGGTTTGAATCTTACTTAAAGGGCAGGGACTACTTTGTGTCTATAGGTAACTACACATGACAAAAATGACACGTGGAGTTCCCCAAGGCTCCATTCTGGGGCCTCTTTTGTTTAACATTTACATGCTTCCACTGGCTCAGATTATGAAAAACAACAAAATATGTTACCATAATTATGCAGATGACACACAGATTTACATAACCATTTCACCAGGGGACTACGATCCTATACAGTTGCTGAGTAAATGTATTGAGCAGGTCAACGACTGGATGTGCCAGAATTTTCTCCAATTAAACAAAGATAAAACTGAAGTTATTGTTTTTGGAGCCAGGGAGGAACGATTGAAAGTCAGTGCTCGACTTCAATCTGTAATGTTAAGAACCACAAATCAAGCCAGAAATCTTGGTGTAGTCATGGACTCAGACCTGAATTTGAGGAGCCATATTAAGACCGCAAAGAACAAAGTCAGCCTACTATCACCTGAAGAATATATCAAGGATAAGAGGCCTTATGTCTCAGCAGGAGCTGGAAAGGCTTATCCATACATTTATCTTCAGTCGACTTGACTACTGTAACAGTGTCCTTACAGGGCTCCCTAAGAAATCCATCAGACAGCTGCAGCTGATTCAGAACGCTGCTGCTCGAGTACTCACTAAGACCAAAAAGGTGGATCACATCACTCCAGTTCTGAGGTCTTTACATTGGCTTCCTGTATGTCAAATAATTGATTTCAAAATCCTGCTGTTAGTTTACAAAGCACTAAATGGTTTAGGGCCAAAATACATTTCTGATCTTCTGCTTCGTTATGAACCATCCAGACCTCTCAGGTCGTCTGGTATCAGGTCTGCTTTCTGTCCCCAGAGTCAAAACTAAACAAGCGTTCAGTTATTATGCTCCGTATATCTGGAACAAACTCCCAGATAAATGGAGGTCTGCTGAAACTGTCAGTTCTTTTAAATTAAGACTGCACACCTTTCTTTTTACCACTGCTTTTAATTAAATATTTAAGATTTTTATTTTTATTGATAACTTACACTGCACTGTAACTTTTACTGTCCTGTTTCTTTTTCTTCGTTCTTAGCCTTTTATTAGATTTTTAAACTATTTCCCTGTTGCTGTTATGTTTTATATAAAGCACTTTGAATTACCTTGTTGTTGAAATGTGCTCTACAAATAAACTTGCCTTGCCTTGCCTTACGTGGAGCCTGTTTTTTCTGTGAGCCGGTTGTTTTATGGTGTTAGTGGACTGCATGTTGTTAGCTGCCGTGTTGTCGCTGTAGTACAAGAGAGACTCAGGAGCGCGCATAGAGCTGAATCCGACCCGGAGACCTCACATTAAAAGCAGAATAGAGGCTGATACAAGCAACAGAGAAAACAGGTGTGTGCTTCAGTGAGATTTGAGCCCATTAACAATAAGGCAATGAAAATTTGATAAATATTTTTGAAAAACTTAGATATAGCCCCTCTAAATGGTTAGTGTGTAATATTTCTGAGGATCTATCGTCAGAAATGCAGTATAAGATCCATAACTATGTTTTCAGTGGTGTATAAAGACCTTATAATAAAACATTATGTTTTTATTACCTTAGAATGAGACATTTATATTTACCTAACACCCTTCCATGTTGGATCGCCATATTTTACAGTAGCTGAAAATGGACAAACAGCGCTACAGAACGTGTTTCGTCACTACATTCTTCTTGTTCTACTTCTTCTAATACTAGAATTCAGGTAGCGCAGACATTCATTAAAAAAATTTAACTTTACTCATTTAACTAACGTTACGTGCGTGGGAGCAAGCGAGAGAGAGATATTATTTTATTCTCCTGCAAATTAGAATAAGAATAAGATGATCCAGCTGTAGCTCTGTGTCTGTCCTCTCTGCTCCACCTGAAGCTGTGAGCTGCACTTTTTCAGAGGCGCTGAAATTAACGTGTGTGGATTTGTGGTGAGGTTAATCACCTTATAGGCAGAGAAGGCATAATTTAAATTTTTAGATTTATTTCGCATTGCCTTCCTGGTTCAGACGATTTCAGAGTTGGCTCATATAGGAGGCGGTTTACAAAGTGACCAATCAATCACTCACACACTTCACATCAGTTGCGGACAGAATGTAGCCTATAGAAATGTTGAGGGAGGGGGGAAAAAGTTGCTCAGTTTTCTTTTGTGCTGCTGTTACTTCTAGCTGAAAGCAGCAGTGATGATGTCTGCAGCAGGGGTGGGTACATCTAATGTACTTTTAATTTCACTACATTTTCCATTCATACCTTTTATAACTTCACCAGTCTTGAATCTGCATTTTCCTTCATTACCCGAAATGAGCTCATCCAGGCTGTGTGCGCGCAGTTAAAGTGCTGGTCGGGCACTTGTCACAGTCACAGAGCTGGGCAGATGCAAACATTTAGAAAATCTGGCAAATATCTTTTCAGTTTAAGGCTTTATTGTTCTACTAATACAACTGAAACCAAGTGGGCCACAACATGTACCTGCTGACCTTGTTGGAAAGCAGCCTGCGTTGCTCTTTAACACCGGAAAGTGAAAAACTTTCACTTTCCATTAACGGCGCATTAAAAGCGTGTTTAGTCTCTGCAGAGCAAATGAAGACAACACACTGTAGCATCTATGTCAGACAATCACGGCACTGATTGAGATATATTAAAAGTGTCCTGTTGTTGAACAGAGCATCGCTCTGGACATCAGCCTCTTTCTTTTACACACTGTGTTTTATAGCAATGTCCGACGGTGAGTCCATAAACAGAATGTCGCCGGTGAAACTGATCAGCTACCAGCTGTTATTTATTTTTGAGAGAGACGGAGAGAGAGAATATGGTGGATAAAATAGTTCTGTTGGGTTTTACGCATGACGCATAGCTTCCACTGTATGCAGGTTTACCTGCTTCAACAACGAGCTGCTCTGTGTTTCTGCCACAATAAGTCTTCGCGTTGTGAAGATCATTTAGATGCTTCAGGAATAATCAGATTGTTTATTAAACCAAAAAACTCTTTTTCCAAGAGTGTTCTGGCCAAGGCAAGCAGTAGTACAAATCCACATTTAAGATGGTAATAAATAATCAATTACAAAGTCATACAATATCAAAATGTTCACATATTTGCCACAATTCAGCAACACCTGAATTTTGTGTGTCCCTTTAAGAAATTTCCACAATAAATTGATACAGAAAAGGCAGAAAATTGTGGAGAAAAAAAACTCTGGGGGACCAGACCCCCCTGTTCATACTGTCGCAGTTGTTGTTATATTATTACAATTACACACATGACATTACAAGTTAGCAACATCAAAATGAGAAAGTTAATAGTGTTGTTGTGAGTTTTGTTGTGCTGTATAAGTGGAGGATGTTTACTGTTGCTTTACTGCTTTACAGAGGAGGGTGAATTATTATGTGAAGATATGAAGTTTTATGGGCTGGGCTAAGCCCCCAATGTTTCAAGATCCTAAAAACGCCCCTGACTTTAGGAAATTGTAATAGACTTTTTTTGATTCCATTTTTTGACTAAAAGGAGGAGATCTTCCAGAATTAACAATAAAACAAACGAGGAACAACTGAAAATCAGCCTAAAGTCAATAACAGTTGAATTTAAAAAATACTCACATTTATTTATGACTTTAAAAAAAACTAGAACTGCAAGCAGTTTTAAATGGGGTCCAAGCCCCCCGGCGCCACTTGCACCCCTGGCCCCACAGAGGACGCTCGAGTTGTCCCGGGTGCCCCGCCCACGTGCCGCATAAGGTCCCCGAGTTTGATCTCGATCGGCCATTCCAAACAGAAGAAAAACGTCCCGCGTTTGAAAATGCCATTGGAACGAATGGGATTTAGTTACAGATTTGAGCTTCGAATAGCGCCACCTTTAGGCCTATTTGCACCAATTTTTTCAGGTGTCATCAGGGGCCCAGGGGGAACAATTCACCCAAATTTGGTATGAATGGGACCTGTGGTTACGGAGATGAATATATGTGAATGGGACTGTTTTTTCATAAATGATTAATAGTGTGACCTTTTGGCCGACTGACACCAAATTTCACACAGCACTTCGGGAAGTTATGCCGCATAAGGTCCCCAAGTTTGGTGTTTCCGCATTTCCGCTTCAATTATAGAGCCACCTTGTGGGCGAATTTCACCAAATTTGTCAGGTGTCATCAGGGGCCCATGGGGAAGATTTGACCCAAATTTGGTGTCAATCGGACCTGCGGTTCTGGAGATATAAAATGAATGTAAGTCAATGGGATGAATTTTTTCATGTTTAATCCACAATAACAGCGCCACTTATGGGCACATTTGGGTCAACTTTGGTGCCTGGAGTCAGGGGACCATGCTGAACAATTTGGCACAAATTTCACGTCAATGCGATTTGTGGTTATCGAGGAACTAATTTTTCGATTTCAACAGCGTCACCTAGGAGCTAGTTGCACCACATTTTGCACAGACCCTCAGGGGGGCTTCCCACACAAGTGTTCCAAGTTTGGTGTCGATCGGCCATTCCAAAGCGAAGATATGACATCAGTTCCTGTTACTAGTGTTTTGCGTGACTAATCGTTAGCTTATCACTGGAACAGTTTTTCACGTATCAATCTGGGGAGCACAAGCCTGTATGATGTATGTCCAGAGATGGTCCGTGCCAAATTTGGTGTCAATCGCACTTGCGGCTTCGGAGGAGTTATTTCCAGCCGGTTAGTCAGTTTTTGCGATTTTGTGAAAAAAAAGTCTAGGAATGGGCGTGGCCTATACCACAAGATTCAGCCCGATCCCCCGAACCCTTTGATATAAGGTTTTCCATATACGCCTTTGTACAGTGTTGGGCAAGCTACTTGGAAAATGTAGTGAGCTAAGCTACTAGCTACTCTACATTAAATGAAGCTTCACTACACAGAAGCTACCCCCCAGTGAAATGTAGCAAGCTAAGCTACAGCAACGTGGCAAAAGTAGCTTAGTTACATCTAAGCTACTTTTAATTTTTTAATAGTTTATAGTTAGGTAATTTATATATAAATATTTATGTACACACACACACACACACACAAAATTGGCCTAGTTTATATTTAACCAACTTCATTCCTCAGTAGCAATAGAAGAAAGACTAAAAACCTGCTCCAATGTGTGTGTGCAGAGAGCTAAATCAGACACAGAAACTCTCCTACATATAAATATAAAGGAACTTAATTATATTATTAATTAATTAATTAATTAATTATTTATTAATTCTATATTTTTTATAGTTTATATGTGACTTTGTGCTCTGGCAACATTGCAACCTAAACATTCATGGCAGAGAAAGACCGAGCGAGTGAGAGAGAGAGAGACACTCCGTCGCACGTGTCTTCCCCTGCAGCAAAGTCGCAAACATCAACCCAAGGATCGGTACGTGATGTCACCATCACAGGGAAGCGCTTCTGCCGGCTGCACATACAGGTCCGTGTGTGGCGGCGGTGTCACTTACTGATCCATCAGAAATGCTTGGGAAAATGTAGCGTGTGTGGAAGCTACCGCGCGCTACTCGGCCAATAAAAGAGCTTCGTTACTGAAAAGCTATTTGATTCAGAAAATAGCGACGCTACCACCAAGCTACTGAGAAATGTAGTTAAACTAGTAACGGCGCTACTTGTAGCGACGCTGCTGCCCAACACTGCCTTCGTAGTCGGGAGTTCAAAGCCCAAACGCGAAATATTTGTCATAGCGCCCCTAGTGGTAGACGTGTGCGAATTTTTGCGCCTGCGGTCGCTGCGGTGTCCTGGACCTACCTTGCGAATTTCGCATCTGTGGCAATTACGGTCTAGGCCGTATGCGTTTTCTTCACGGAAGAAGTAATAATAATAAAAACAACTAGAACTGCAAGCAGTTGTAAGCGGGGTCCAAGCCCCCTGGCGTAACTCGCCCCCTCGCCCCGCGGAGGGCGCGCGAGTCGTCCCGGGCGCCCCGCACCCGTGCCGCGCAAGGTCCCCGAGTTAGGTCTCGACGGGCCTTTCCAAACAGAGGCAAAACGTCCCGCGTTTGAAAATGCCATCGGAACGAATGGGAATTAGCGATAGATTTCAGCATCGATTACAGTGCCATCTTTGGGCCGATTTGCACCAAATTTTTTCAGGTGTCATCAGGGACCCAGTGGGAACATTTCACCCAAATTTGGTATGAATGGGACTTGTGGTTACGGAGATATAAATTGCATTTAAGTGAATGGGAGTGTTTTTTCATAAATTATTAATACAGTCAGCTTTTAGCCGATTGACACCAAAAATCACACAGCAGTTTCAGAAGTAATGCCGCATAAGATACTGAGATTTAGTGTTGGTCAGCCATTCCAAACATAGGCAAATTGTGGCGTGGTTTGAAATCCCATTAATTTCAATGGGCTTTCTGATGGCATTTGAGCTTCTATTATAGCGCCACCTTTAGGCCGAATTTCACCAAATTTTTCAGGTGTCATCAAGGACCCATTGGGAAGATTTGAACCAAATTTGGTATGAATCGGACTTGTGGTTACGGAGATATAAATTGCATGTAAGTGAATGGGAGTGTTTTTTCATAAATTATTAATACAGTCTGCTTTTAGCCCATTGACACCAAATTTCACACAGCTCTTGGGGAAGTCATGCCGCATAAGATCCCCAAGTTTGGTGTTGATCAGCCAATCCAAACCTAGGCAAAATGTGGCGTGGTTTGAAATCCCATTCATTTCAATGGGCTTTCTGAAGGGCTCCATTATAGCGCCACCTTTTGGCCGAATTGTACAAAACTTGTCAGGTGTCATCAGGGCCCCATGGGGAAGAATTGACCCAAATTTGGTGTCAATCGGACCTGCGGTTCCGGAGATATAAAATGAATGTAAGTCAATGGGATTATTTTTTTCGTGCTTAATCTGCAATAACAGCGCCACCTATGGGCACATTAGGATGCACATTGGTCTCTGAGGTCAGGGGACCATCCTGAACAATTTGGCGCAAAGTTCACGTCAATGCGACTTGCGGTTATACCAGAACTAATTTCTTGCGTTAAACAGCGCCACCTAGAGGCTAGTTGCACCAAATTTTGCACAGGCCCTCAGGGGGGCGTCCCACATAAGTCCTCAGAGTTTGGTGTCGATCGGCCATTCCAAACCGAAGATATGACATCAGTTAGCATTAGTAGCGTTGTGCGTGAATATTCGTTAGCTTATAGCCGGAAGAGTTTTCCGCGTATCGATCTGGGGAGCACAAGCCAGTATGATGTGTGTCCAGAGATGGTCCACGCCAAATTTGGTGTTGCTCGGACTTGCGGTTTCGGAGGAGTTAATTCTGAGCGGCTTGTCAGTTTTCGCAATTTTGCGCGAAAAGAGTCTAGGCGGAAATGGGCGTGGCCTATACCACGTGATTCAGCAGGATCCCCCGAACGCGTTGATATAAGGTTTTCCATATCCGCCTTCGTAGGCGGGAGTGCCAAGCCCAAACGCGAAAAATTTGTCACAGCGCCACCTAGTGGTAGACGTGTGCGAATTTTTGCGCCTGAGTTACGTGCAGTGAACTTGACCTACACCGCGAACTTCGTGTCTCCAGCACTTACCGTCTAGGCTGCAGTAGTGGAATTAGGCACGGAAGAAAAAAAATAATAAAAACGAGAACGATTACAATAGGGTTCCCAGCCACTTCGTGGTATGGGAACCGCGTTGCCTTGCAAACGCGGGTTCCCAGCCCACTTCGGGCTTGGACCCCTAAATACGATTCCAATAGGGTTCCCAGTCCCACTCGGGCTTGGACCCCTAATTAAACCCCTCAATTTCATTGCACATGGGTGGCATGCCGAAATCTGACGGGTCAACCATGGCTTCTTCAGCAATACCACAACAGCTCACAGGTCTCACATCGATTACGACACAGTTACGACATAACATTAGATGGGCTATGCCTGCTATCAGTGAGGGCCTGCAGTGAGCGAGTCGGTTTGAATCTGTCAGCAGAATAACAGCCAGTACTTTCACCTGAGGCTTCACCTCAGCAGCAGCAGCTTAATCTCATCATGAGCTTCCAGCCCTACATATTCTGTCCCAATCCCTCGACTACAAATAAACATGTCGGACCGCTGTTAAATGTGTAAATGCACAAACAAAAGGAGCCTAAGCTTCAGCCTTACCGTTTGAACATCGTCTCCATGTCCTTAATCTGCTTACGGGAGAACTCCTTGAACTCCGTGTAAGGGTTGAAGACGCAGGTCGGTCGAGGAGCAGCGTTGCCCTCGTTGATGTCCAGCCTGCGGGTCAGTTTGGCGGACAGCTCGGAGGACGAGTCGCCTCCCGCTGCCTCCGGCTCCTGCGGTCTGGGTGGGACCGGGCTCTGTTCGGGCTCCGGCCTCGTCTGAACCTCCTGGGTAGCGGACAGGCGCGACTGCAGCTTCCTAGCCAGCTCTTCAGATGCCATGCTGAGAATGCGACGCAGCTCACTAACTCCGTCAGAGAGAATGGAGGCTGGCAGCTGCTTCAAGTACCACTGTCAAACTGCCTGTGACCAACCGATAGGGGGACTTCCGGTTGCATTTTTTCAAAATAAGACAGTTACCTAAAATGTAGAGCAGGCTAGTGACCTCCACACAAGACTTGGATTCTGTCTATTGGGGGTTTCAAATAGTTGTTGCTGTTGTTGTTTGTTTTTTTTGGCGTTAACATCTGTGGACACTATTTTCACTGCCCAGCTTTTGCAACTAGAACAGTTTAGGATGGCATATTTTGTTTTCTCTTTTCAGTCAAAATACAATAACAGCAAAAAATGATCATTTCAGATAATGGATGTACAGACTCACCAAACCCAGAAGATGGCAGTAATGCTCTGCTGTTAAAAACTGGCAGAAGGAGGCAAAAATTGGCTTACAAAAGTAATCAATTTTAGTATTTTCAGCTTGAAATCTATACATTGTAACTATGGCCATGTTTAGTTTTTTGACATTCTTGAAGTTTTTTGTTATTTACATTCACTGTACAATTTTACGTTTTGTTTGGATTTATTCGTTGTAGCCACAGATTTCTGGATGGTTCATGAGAGCACCCTTGAATCGGACATTGTAAGCTGCTCAGACAGTTCCCAACTAACACCGACATTGTAAAGTTGGTAGTAGTTGGTTTCAGTTTTAAGGTCCTTGGACAGTGAGTCTGAAATTTTCGTATACATTTTTTTTCGCAAGGAAACTTGCACACTGAGTCCAATACATTTCAATTAATCTGTTTACACAAAACAATACAATATGGAGTTTCAAGCCGTGAGGGCGACTTTGTTGTAGTCTCTCTTCTTAAAAAAGAGAAAAATAAATAGGACATTTTGTGTCCATCCAATTCTGAGATTGTGTAGAAAGCTACGGGACTTCTACCTCCTTATCATACCATACCATACCATACCAACTTTATTTATTAAGCACTTTACAACAACCAAAGTTGACCAAAGTGCTGTACATAAAAATAAACATATGTACAATTAATAACCATACAATAACAAACACACAAAGTAACAAATAAAATCAAGTAAATGAAGTCGATATCTTACTAGGTGTCAAAAGCCAAAGAGAAAAGATGGGTTTTAAGAAGGGTTTTAAAAACAGATAAAGAAGAGGCCTGCTTTACATGCAAAGGCAGATCATTCCATAGTTTAGGGGCAGACACAGCAAAGGCACGGTCCCCTCTGAGCTTACGCTTAGTTTTAGGCACAGTCAGGAGCAGCTGATCATCTGACCTGAGAGCGTGGATGGGTTTAGTGTAGAAGCTCAGCGAGGTATGGCGGGGCAAGACCATTTAGTGATTTAAAAGCAAATAACAGAATTTTAAAATGGATCCTAAATTGAATAGGCAGCCAGTGTAATGAAGCTAAAATAGGGGAGATGTACTCATGTTTTCGTGTGCCCTTTAAAAGACGTGCTGCTGCATTTTGTATCATCTGAAGACGGATGATGGAGTACCTACTAACCCCCACATATAGTGAATTACAGTAGTCCAGCCGTGTAGTTAAAGGCGTGGATTGCACAGTCATAGCGCCACCCGCTGGGAACAGGAAGTGAGGTACAAAATCTTCATGCAAAGTCTGAAGCGCGTAGCAAATGCACAGCCGCACAGGCAGGGGTCCACAATAGGCAACGCGGCCGGCTCACACCCCGACGTGCTATATGTGCGAGGGCCCGACCATCGCTGCTTGCAGCTTTAATTTTATTTAATTTTTATTTTTTTTTATTTTTTCTTCAAAGTAAGCCCCATTTTCGCGGTCGCAACATGCTCGAAAACTCACCAAATTTGGCACGCATGTCAGGACTGGTGAAAAATTTCGTATTTTGTGGGTTTCGCGGACGGGCGTGGCAAAATGGCTCGCTAGCGCCACCTAGAAAATTACAAAAAATTAGCCCCTCGTCCACGTTCGACCTACATGCACGAAATTTGGTGGGGACGTGTATCATATCAAGACGCACAAAAAAGCCTCAAGAACCCATACCCTAAACTCGACAGGAAGTCCGCCATTTTTAATTTGGCCACCATTTTGGGACGATTCACACACTCCGTACTTTAACGAACTCCTCCTGGGGATTTAGTCGGATCGACTTCAAATTTCTGCTGTGCCTTCTCAAGGCATTGACGATGTAAAGTTGTGCTATCTGCGCGTTTTCGTCAATGGGCGTGTCCGTGGCGTTGATGATTCGCCATGAAACAGGAAGTGTTTGTAACTTCATTGTACATGCTCAGATCTGCACGAAATTTTACACGTTTGACAAGAGTCCCGCCCTGAACAAATCTCCATGCCGACATTCACCCACAGTCATAGCGCCACCTGCTGGCAACAGGAAGTGAACTTTAATGAAGCAGCCCCCGCGCCACATTTGACCTACATGCACAGAATTTCTGTGGTATATCTACCATGTCCAGACGCACAAAAAAGCCTCTTGGACCACTCCTCTAATCTCAACAGGAAGTCCGCCATTTTGAATTTGGCGGAAATTTTGGGACGATTCACACACTCCGTACTTTAACGAACTCCTCCTAGGGGTTTAGTCGGATCGCCTTCAAATTTCTGCTGTGCCTTCTCAAGGCATTGACGATGAAAAGTTGTGCTATCTGCGCGTTTTCGTCAATGGCCGTGTCCGTGGCGTCGCTGATTCGCCACGAAACAGGAAGTTGTTGCAACTTGGCTGTATATGCTCGGATCTGCACGAAATTTTGCACGTTTGTCAAGAGCCCAGCCCTGAACACGTGTACATGTCGACATTCACCCACAGTCATAGCGCCACCTGCTGGCAACAGGAAGTGACCTTTAACGAAGCAGCCCCGCCGCACGTTTTACCTACATGTACGAAATTTCTGTGTCACATGGATCATGTCCAGACGCACAAAAGCCTCTTGAGCGATGCCCTAAACCCGACAGGAAGTCGGCCATTTTGAATTGTGCGGCCATTTTTGGATGATTTACACACTCTGTACTTTAACTAACTCCTCCTAGGGATTTTGTCCGACAGACTTCAAATTTCTGATGTGCCTTCTAAAGGCATTGACGATGAAAAGTTGTGCTATCTGCGCGTTTTCGTCGCTGGGCGTGTCCGTGGCGTGGCGTCAAAGATCAATCCATCACCATGATACAGGAAGTGGTTGTAACTTCACTGTAGATGGTCAGTTCTGCACCAAACTTTACATGTAGGATGAGGGTCCCAGCCTGAACTCATGTACATGCCCACATTCACCCACAGTCATAGTGCCACCTGCTGGCAACAGGAAGTGCGGTACAACACCTTCATTCATTGTCCGAAGCGCGTGGAAAATGCACAGATGCACCAGCCGAGCTCCAGAATATGCAACGCGGCCGCATCACACCCCGACGTGCTACAGGTGCGAGGGCCCGCCCATCGCTGCTTGCAGCTTTAATTAGGGCCCGAGCACGAACCGTGCGAGGACCCTATTGAAACTGTTAGGATTATTAGGGCCCGAGCACGAACCGTGCGAGGACCCTATTGAAATTGTAAGGATTATTATTTTTAGGGCCCGAGCACTAACGGTGCGAGGACCCTATTGAAATTGTAAGGATTATTTTTAGGGCCCGAGCACTAACGGTGCGAGGACCCTATTGAAATTGTAAGGATTATTTTTTTTTTCTTTCTTTCTTTCTTTAGGGCCCGAGCACGAACCGTGCGAGGACCCTATTGAAACTGTTAGGATTATTTTTTTTTTTTTTTTCTTTATTATTATTTTTCTGCAAAGTAAGCTCAATTTTCACGGCCGCAACATGCTCGAAAACTCACCAAATTTGGCACGCGTGTCAGGACTGGTGAAAAATTTCGTATTTTGTGGGTTTTGCGGACGGGCGGGGCAAAATGGCTCGCTAGAGCCACCTAGAAAATTAGAAATATTTAGCCCCTCGTCCACGTTCCACCTACATGCACGAAATTTGGTGGGGACGTGTATCATATCAAGACGCACAAAAAAGCCTCAAGAACCCATACCCTAAACTCGACAGGAAGTCGGCCATTTTGAATTTAGTAGCCATTTTGGGACGATTTACACACTCCGTACTTTAACGAACTCCTCCTAGAGATTTCGTCGGATCGACTTCAAATTTCTGCTGTGCCTTCTAAAGGCATTGAAGATGTAAAGTTGTGCTATCTGCGCGTTGTTCGTCGATGGATGTGTCCGTGGCGCCGATGATTCGCCATGAAAAAGGAAGTTGTTGTAACTTGGCTGTACATGCGCAGATCTGGGTGAAATTTTTCACGTATGACAAGAGTCCCGCCCTGAACAAATCTGCATGCCGACATTCACCCACAGTCATAGCGCCACCTGCTGGCAACAGGAAGTGACCTTGAACGAAGCAGCCCCGCCGCGACGCTTGACGTACATGTACGAAATTTCTGTGGCACATGTATCATGTCCAGAGGTACAAAAAAGCCTCAAGAACCCATACCCTAACATCGACAGGAAGTCCGCCATTTTGAATTTGGCCGCCATTTTGGGACGATTTACACACTCCGTACTTTAACGAACTCCTCCTAGGGATTTAGTCGGATCGACTTCAAATTTCTGCTGTGCCTCCTCAAGGCATTGACAATGAAAAGTTGTGCTATCTGCGCATTTTCGTCAATGGGCGTGTCCGTGGCGTCGATGATTCGCCATGAAACAGGAAGTTGTTTTAACTTCATTGTACATGCTAAGATCTGCACGAAATTTTACACGCTTGACAACAGTCCCGCCCTGAACAAATCTACATGCCGACATTCACCCACAGTCATAGCGCCACCTGCTGGCAACAGGAAGTGACCTTTAACGAAGCAGCCCCTGCGCCACGCTTAACCTACAGTTACGGAATTTCTGTGGTATATCTATCATGTCCAGACGCTACAAAAGTCTCTTGGAGCTATGCGCTAAACCCGACAGGAAGTCGGCCATTTTGAATTTTACGTGAAATTTTTTGGTGATTTACTCACTCCCTATTTTAACTAACTTCTCCTAGAGATATAGTCGGATCGACTTCAAATTTCTGCTGTGCCTTCTAAAGACATTGACAATGAAAAGTTGTGCTATCTGTGAGTTTTCATCAATGGGCGTGTCCGTGTGCGATGGCATCAAAGATCAAGTCATCGCCATGACACAGGAAGTGGCTGTAAATTCACTGTAGATGCTCACATCTGCACCAAACTTTACATGTTTAATAAGAGTCCCGCCCTGAACCCATTTACATGCCCACATTCACCCACAGTCATAGCGCCACCTGCTGGCAACAGGAAGTGAGGTACAAAACCTTCATGCAACGTCCGAAGCGCGTAGCAAATGCACAGCCGCACCGGCAGAGCTCCAGAATATGCAACGCGGCCACATCGCACCCCGATGCGCTGCAGGTGCGAGGGCCCGCCCATCGCTGCTTGCAGCTTTAATTCTTTCTTTCTTTCTTTATTTTTCTGCAAAGTAAGCCCCATTTTCGCGGCCGCAACATGCTCGAAAACTCACCAAATTTGGCACGCGTGTCAGGACTGGTGAAAAATTTCGTATTTTGTAGGTTTCGCGGACGGCGGGCAAAATGGCTCGCTAAGCCACCTAGAAAATTGGAAAAATTAGCCCTCGTCTACGTTCGACCTACATGGACGAAATTTGGTGGGGACGGGTGTCATATCAAGACGCACAAAAAAGCCTCAAGAACCCATACCCTAAACTCGACAGGAAGTCCGCCATTTTGAATTTGGCGGCCATTTTGGGACGATTTGCACACTCCGTACTTTAACGAACTCCTCCTAGGGATTTAGTCGGATCAACTTCAAATTTCTGCTGTGCCTTCTAAAGCCATTGACGATGTAAAGTTGTGCTCTCTGCGCTGTTGTCGATGGGCGTGTCCGTGGCGTCGATGATTCGCCATGAAACAGGAAGTTGTTGTAACTTGGCTGTACATGCTCAGATCTGCACGAAATTTGACACTATTGACAAGAGTCCCGCCCTGAACAAACCTACATGCCGACACTTACCCGCAGTCATAGCGCCACCTGCTGGTAACAGGAAGTGTCCTTTAACGAAGCAGCCCCTGCCGCACGTTTCACCTACATGTACGAAATTTCTGTGGCACGTGTATTATGTCCAGACGTACAAAAAAGCCTCTTGGACTACTCCCCTCAACTCAACAGGAAGTCAGCCATTTTTAATTGTGTGGCCATTTTTGGATGATTTACACACTCCGTACTTTAACTAACTCCTCCCAGGGATTTAGTTGGATCGACTTCAGATTTCTGCTGTGCCTTCTAAAGGTATTGACGATGTAAAGTTGTGCTATCTGCGCGTTTTCGTCGATGGGCGTGTCCGTGGCGTCGACGATTCGCCATGAAACAGGAAGTTGTTGTAACTTGGCTGTATATGCTCAGATCTGCACGAAATTTTGCACGTTTGACAGGACTCCCGCCCTGAAAAAATCTACATGCCGACATTCAACCACAGTCATAGCGCCACCTGCTGGCAACAGGAAGTGACTTTTAACGAAACGGCCCCTGCCGCACTTTTGACCGACATGTACAAAATTTCTGTGGTACATCTATCATTTCGAGACGCACAAAAAAGCCTCTTGGAGCGATGCCCTAAACGCAACAGGAAGTCCGCCATTTTGAATTTTATGGCAAAGTTTTGGTGATTTACACACTCCGCATTTTAACTAACTCCTCCTAGAGATAGAGTCGGATCGACTTAGAATTTCTGCTGTGCCTTCTAAAGGCATTGACGATGTAAAGTTGTGCTATCTGCGCGTTTTCGTCGATGGGCGTGTCCGTGGCGTGGCGTCAAAGATCAGTCCATCGCCATGACACAGGAAGTGGTTGTAACTTCACTGTAGATGCTCACATCTGCACCAAACTTTACAAGTAGGATAGGAGTCCCATCCTGAACTCATGTACATGCCGACAATCACCCACAGTCATAGCGCCACCTGTTGGCAACAGGAAGTGAGGTACAAAACCTTCATGCAATGTCCGAATCGCGTGGAAAATGCACAGCCGCATCGGCACGACTCTAGAATATGCAACGCCGCCGATCACACCCCGACGTGTTACAGGTGCGCGTAGGGTCCATCCATCGCTGCTTTGCAGCTTTAATTTTTTTTTTCTTTTTTTCTATTTTTCTGCAAAGTAAGCTCAATTTTCGCGGTCGCAACATGCTCGAAAACTCACCAAATTTGGCACACATGTCAGGACTGGTGAAAAATTTCGTATTTTGTGGGTTTCGCGGATGGGCGTGGCAAAATGGCTCGCTAGCTCACCTAGAAAATTGGAAAAATTAGCCCCTCGTCCCACGCTCGACCTACATGGACGAAATTTGGTGGGGACATGTATCATATCAAGACGCACAAAAAAGCCTCAAGAACCCTTACCCTAAACTCGACAGGAAGTCCGCCATTTTGAATTTGGCCGCCATTTTGGGAGGATTCACACACTCCGTACTTTAACGAACTCCTCCTAGGGATTTAGTCGGATCGACTTCAAATTTCTGCTGTGCCTTCTAAAGGCATTGACGATGCTAAAGTTGTGCTCTCTGCGCTGTTCGTCAATGGGCGTGTCCGTGGCGCCGACGATTCAGCCATGAAACAGGAAGTTGTAGTAACTTCGCTATACATGCTCAGATCTGCACGAAATTTTGTATATTTGACAACAGTCCCACCCTGAACAAATGTACATGCCGACATTCACCCCCAGTCATAGCGCCACCTGCTGGCAACAGGAAGTGTCCTTCAACGAAGCAGCCCCGCCGCGACGCTTGACTGACATGCACGACATTTTTGGGGACATGTCTATATATAGGGGATCGAGCTGAATCTCCTGGTATGGGCCACGCCCATTTCTGCCTTCAATTTTTTTGCGCAAAATCACTGTAAAACTGACTAGCCACTCAGAATTAACTCCTCCGAAACCGCGAAGTCCGATCGACACCAAATTTGGCATGGACCATCTCTGGATACACATCATACTGGCTTGTGCTCCCCAGATCGATACGCAAAAAAACTGTTCCCGCTATAAGCTAACGATTACTCACGCAAAACGCTAGCAACACTAACTGATGTCATATCTTTGCTTTGGAATGGCCAATGGACTCCAAACTCGAGGACTTATATGGGACGCCCCTGAGGGCCTGTGCAAAATTTAGTGCAACTAGCCTCTAGGTGGCGCTGTTTAACGGGGAAAATTAGTTCTGGCATAACCGCAAGTCGCATTGCCGTGAACTTTATGCCAAATTGTTCAGCATGGTCCCCTGACCTCAGGTACCAAAGTGCATCCTAATGTGCCCATAGGTGGCGCTGTTATTGGGGATTAAACACAAAAAGAATCACATTGACTTACATTCATTTTATATCTCCAGAATCACAGGTCCGATTGAAACCAAATTTTGGTCAAATCTTTCCCATGGGCCCCTGATGACACCTGCAAAATTTCTTGCAATTCGGCCTCAAGGTGGCGCTACAATCAAAGCTGAAATGCTGTGGGAAAGCCCATTGAAATGAATGGGATTCTCAATCATGGCACATTTTCAATGTGTTTGGAATGACCGATCAACACCAAACCTGGGGACCTTATGCAGCATGACTTCCCCAAAGCCTGTGTGAAGTTTGGTGTCAATCGGCCAAAAGTTGACTCTATTAATTGTATTTGAAAAACACTCCCATTCACTTACATTCATTTTGTATCTCCAGTACTACTGGTTCAACTGACACCAAATTTGGATCAATTGTTCCCCATGGGACCCTGATGACATGCTTACATCTGAACCAAACTTTACGTGCATGATAACTGTCCCACCGAACACATCTACACGCCAAAATTCATTTATATTCATAGCTTGAGTGCAAAGGGAACACAGGAAGTGACGTATAACACCTTCATGCGGCCTCCAGCTTTTAGCAAATTCACAGCCTCACCGGCAGAGCTCCTGAATATTTAACGCGCCGCATCGCACCCGACATGCTACAGGTGCGAGGGCCCGCCCATCGCTGCTTGCAGCTTTAATTAGACCCTATTGAAATTGTAAGGATTATTTTATTTTTTAAGGCCCGAGCACTAACGGTGCGAGGACCCTATTGAAACTGTTAGGATTATTATTAGGCCCGAGCACAAACCGTGGGACCCTATTGAAACTGTTAGGATTATTTTTTTTTTTTTTTTTTCTTTATTATTATTTTTCTGCAAAGTAAGCTCATTTTTCGCGGCCGCAACATGCTCGAAAACTCACCAAATTTGGCACGCATGTCAGGACTGGTGAAAAATTTCAGTATTTTGTGGGTTTCGCGGACGGCGTGGCAAAATGGCTCGCCAGCCACCTACAAAATTAGAAAAATTAGCCCCTCGTCCACGCTCGACCTACTTGGACCGAAATTTGGTGGGGACGTGTATCATATCAAGACGCACAAAAAGCCTCAAGAACCCATACCCTAAACTCGACAGGAAGTCGGCCATTTTGAATTCTAGCGGCCATTTTGGGACGATTCACTCACTCCGTACTTTAACGAACTCCTCCTAGGGATTTAGTTGGATCGACTTCAAATTTCTGCTGTGCCTTCTAAAGGCATTGACGATGTAAAGTTGTGCTATCTGCGCGTTATCGTCAATGGAGTGTCCGTGGCGCCGACGATTCGCCATGAAACAGGAAGTTGTAGTAACTTGGCTGTACATGCTCAGATCTGCACGAAATTTTGCACGTTTGACAAGAGTCCCGCCCTGAACACGATGTACATGCCGACATTCAACCACAGTCATAGCGCCACCTGCTGGCAACAGGAAGTGATGTTTAACGAAGCAGCCCCGCCGCACGCTTGACCGACATGCACGAAATTTCTGTGGTACATCTATCATGTACAGACGCACAAAAGCCTCTTGGAGCGATGCCCTAAACTCAACAGGAAGTCGGCCATTTTGAATTTTATGGCAATTTTTGGATGATTTACACGCTCCGTGATTTCAACTAACTCCTCCTAGGGATTTAGTCGGATCGACTTCACATTTCTGCTGTTCCTTCTCAAGGCATTGACGATGAAAAGTTGTGCTATCTGCGCGTTTTCGTCAATGGGCGTGTCCGGCATGGCGTCAAAGATCAAGTCTTCGCCATGACACAGGAAGTGGTTGTAACTTCACTGAACATGCTCACATCTGCACCAAACTTTCCATGTAGGATAAGAGTCCCGCCCTGAACTCATGTACATGCAGACATTCAACCATAGTCATAGCGCCACCTGCTGGCAACAGGAAGTGACCTTTAACGAAGCAGCCCGTGCCGCGACGTTTGACCGACATGTACGAAATTTCTGTGGTACATCTATCATTTCGAGATGCACAAAAAGCCTCTTGGAGCGATGCCCTAAACTTAACAGGAAGTCGGCCATTTTGAATTTTATGGCAATGTTTTGGTGATTTACACACTCCGCATTTTAACTAACTCCTCCTACAGATAGAGTCAGATCGACTTCAAATTTCTGCTGTGCCTTCTAAAGGCATTGAAGATGTAAAGTTGTGCTATCTGCGGCGTTTGCGTCGATGGCGTGTCCGTGGCGTCGATGAATCGCCATGAAACAGGAAGTTGTAGTAACTTGGCTGTACATGCTCAGATCTGCACAAAATTTTACACGTTTGACAAGAGTCCCGCCCTGAACAAATCTGCATGCCGACATGCACCCACAGTCATAGCGCCACCTGCTGGCAACAGGAAGTGACCTTGAACGAAGCAGCCCCCGCCGCACGTTTGACGTACATGAACGAAACGTCTGTGGCACATGTATCATGTCCAGAGGTACAAAAAAGCCTCAAGAACCCATACCCTAAACTCCACAGGAAGTCCGCCATTTTGAATTTAGCCGCCATTTTGGGACGATTTACACACTCCGTACTTTAACGAACTCCTCCTAGGGATTTAGTCAGATCGACTTCAAATTTCTGCTGTGCCTTCTAAAGGCATTGACGATGTAAAGTTGTGCTATCTGCGCGTTTTCGTCGATGGGCGTGTCTGTGGCGTCGATGATTCGCCATGAAACAGGAAGTTGTTGTAACTTCATTGTACATGCTTTGATCTGCACGAAATTTTACACGATTGACAAGAGTCCCGCCCTGAACAAATCTACATGCTGACATTCACCCACCGTCATAGCGCCACCTGTTGGTAACAGAAAGTGACCTTTAACCAAGCAGCCCCCGGCCCACGTTTGACCTACATGTACGAAATTTCTGTGGCAACAGGAACTGACCTTTAACGAAGCAGCCCCCGGCCCACGTTTAACCTACAGTTACTGAAATTTCTGTGGTATATCTATCATGTCAAGACGCACAAAAGCCTCTTGGAGCGATGCCCTAAACCCCACAGGAAGTCGGCCATGTTGAATTCTACGGCCAATTTTTGGTGATTTACACACTCCGTACTTTAAATAACTCCTCCTAGGGATTTAATCAGGTCAACTTCAAATTTCTGCTGTGCCTTCTAAAGGGACTGATGATGAAAAGTTGTGCTATCTGCGCATTTTCGTCAATCGGCGTGTCCGTGGCGTGGCGTCAAAGATCAAGTCTTCGCCATGACACAGGAAGTACTTGTAATTTCAGTGTACATGCTCAGATCTGCACAAAATTTTGCACGCTTGACAAGAGTCCCGCCCTGAACACATGTACATGCCGACATTAACCCACAGTCATAGCGCCACCTGCTGGCAACAGGAAGTGAGTTACAAAACCTTCATGGAACGTCCGAATCACGTAGTAAATGCACAGCTGCACTGGCAGTGCTCCAGAATATGCAACGCGGCCGCCTCACACCCTGACGCGCCACATGTGCGAGGGCCCGCCCATCGCTGCTTGCAGCTTTAATTTTTTTTTTTTTAGGGCCCGAGCACTAACAGTGCGAGGACCCTATTGAAATTGTAAGGATTATTTATTTTTTTTTTCTTTTTTCTTTTTTCTGCAAAGTAAGCTCCATTTTTCGCGGCCGCAACATGCTCGAAAACTCACCAAATTTGGCACGCATGTCAGGACTGGTGAAAAATTTCGTATTTTGTGGGTTTCGCGGATGGGCGGGGCAAAATGGCTCGCTAGCGCCACCTAGAAAATTAGAAAAAATTAGCCCCTCGTCCACGTTCGACCTACATGCACGAAATTTGGTGGGGACGTGTATCATATCAAGACGCACAAAAAAGCCTCAAGAACCCATACCCTAAACTCGACAGGAAGTCCGCCATTTTGAATTTGGCCGCCATTTTGGGACGATTCGCACACTCCGTACTTTAACGAACTCCTCCTAGGGATTTAGTCGGATCGACTTCAAATTTCTGCTGTGCCTTCTAAAGGCATTGACGATGTAAAGTTGTGCTATCTGCGCGTTTTCGTCAATGGGCGTGTCCGTGGCGTCGATGATTCGCCATGAAACAGGAAGTTGTTGTAACTTGGCTGTACATGCTCAGATCTGCACGAAATTTGACACTATTGACAAGAGTCCCGCCCTGAACAAATCTACATGCCGACATTCACCCGCAGTCATAGCGCCACCTGCTGGCGACAGGAAGTGACCTTTAACGAAGCAGCCCCCGCCGCACGTTTGATCTACAGCGCACGAAATTTTGGGGACGTGTATCATATCAAGACGCACAAAAGCCTCAAGAACCCATACCCTAAACTCGACAGGAAGTCCGCCATTTTGAATTTGGCTGCCATTTTAGGACGATTTACACACTCCGTACTTTAACTAACTCCTCCTAGGGATGTAATCAGATCGACTTCAAATTTCTGCTGTGCCTTCTAAAGGCATTGACGATGTAAAGTTGTGCTATCTCGCGCTGTTGGCCAATGGGCGTGTCCGTAGCTCGATGATTCGGCCATGAAACAGGAAGTTGTTGTAACTTGGCTGTACATGCTCAGATCTGCACCAAATTTTGACACTATTGACAAGAGTCCCGCCCTGAACAAATCGTACATGCCGACATTCACCCACAGCCATAGCGCCACCTGCTGGCAACAGGAAGTGACATTTAACGAAGCAGCCCCGACCGCACGCTTTGACCTACATGTACGAAATTTCTGTGGCACATGTATCATGTCCAGACGCATCAAAAGCCTCTTGGAGCGATGCCCTAAACTCAACAGGAAGTCGGCCATTTTGAATTTTATGGCCAGTTTTGGATGATTTACACACTCCGTACTTTAACTAACTCCTCCTAGGGATTTAGGTCGGATCGACTTCAAATTTCTGCTGTGCCTTCTAAAGGCATTGACGATGAAAAGTTGTGCTATCTGCTGCATTTTCGTCAATGGGTGTGTCCGTGGCATGGCGTCAAAGATCAACTCATCGCCATGAAACAGGAAGTGGTTGTAACTTCACTGTACATGCTCAGATCTGCACGAAATTTTACATGTTAGATAAGAGTCCCGCCCTGAACACATGTACATGCCGACATTCACCCACAGTCATACCGCCACCTGCTGGCAACAGGAAGTGAGGTACAAAACCTTCATGCAATGTCTGAAGCGCATAGCAAATTCAGAGCTGCACAGGCAGAGCTCCATAATATGCAACGCGACCGCTCACACCCGACGCTACAGGTGCGAGGGTCCATCCATCGCTGCTTGCAGCTTTAATTTTTTCTTTATTATTATTTTTTCTGCAAAGTAAGCTCAATTTTCGCGGTCGCAACATGCTCGAAAACTCACCAAATTTGGCACGCATGTCAGGACTGGTGAAAAATTTCAGTATTTTGTGGGTTTCGCTGGACGGACGTGGCAAAATGGCTTCGCTAAGCCACCTAGAAAATTAGAAAAATTAGCCCTCGTCCACGTTTGACCTACATGGACGAAATTTGGTGGGGACGTGTATCATATCAAGACGCACAAAAGCCTCAAGAACCCATACCCTAAACTCGACAGGAAGTCCGCCATTTTGAATTTGGCGGCCATTTTGGGACGATTTACACACTCCGTACTTTAACGTAACTCCTCCTAGGGATTTAGTCAGATCGACTTCAAATTTCTGCTGTGCCTTCTAAAGGCATTGACGATGTAAAGTTGTGCTATCTGCGCGCTTTTAGTCAATGGACGTGTCCGTGGCGCCGATGATTCAGCCATGAAACAGGAAGTTGTTATAACTTCAGCTGTACATGCTCAGATCTGCGCGAAATTTTGCACGTTTGACAAGAGTCCCGCCCTGAACAAATGTACATGCCGACATTCACCCACAGTCATAGCGCCACCTGCTGGCGACAGGAAGTGACCTTTAACGAAGCAGCCCCGCCCCACGTTTAACCTAGATGTTACAGAATTTCTGTAGTGTATCTATCATGTCCAGACGTACAAAAAGCCTCTTGGACCACTCCTCTAATCTCAACAGGAAGTCAGCCATTTTGAATTGTGTGTCCATTTTTGGATGATTTACACACTCCGTACTTTAACTAACTCCTCCTAGGGATGTAATCAGATCGACTTCAAATTTCTGCTGTTTCTTCTAAAGGCATTGACGATGAAAAGTTGTGCTATCTGCGCTTTTTCGTCAATGGGCGTGTCCGTGGCGTCGATGATTCGCCATGAAACAGGAAGTTGTAGTAACTTCGCTATACATGCTCAGATCTGCACGAAATTTTATACGTTTGACAAGAGTCCCGCCCTGAACAAAACTACATGCCAAAATTCAACCACAGTCATAGCGCCACCTGCTGGCAACAGGAAGTGACATTTAACGAAGCAGCCCCGCCGCACGTGTCATCTACATGCAGGAAATTTCTGGAGTCATGTATCATGTCCAGACGCAAAAAAGCCTCTTGGAGCGATGCCCTAAATTCAACAGGAAGTCGGCCATTTTGAATTTTAAAGCAATTTTGGATGATTTACACACACTGTATTTTAACGAACTCCTCCTAGAAATTTAGTCGGATCGACTTCAAAATTTCTGCTGTACCTTCTAAAGGCATTGATGATGAAAAGTTGTGCTATCTGTGCGTTTTCGCCAATGGGCGTGTCCGTGGCGTGGCGTCAAAGATCAAGTCTTTGCCATGACCCAGGAAGTGGTTGTAACTTCACTGTACATGCTCACATCGGCACCAAAATTTCCATGTAGGATAAGAGTCCCGCCCTCAACTCATGTACATGCAGACATCCACCCACAGTCATAGCGCCAGCCCACTGGCAACAGGAAGTGAGTTACAAAACCTTCATGCAGCGTCCAAGCCCATAGAAAATTCACTGCCGCACAGGCAGGGGTCCACAATAGGCAACGCGACCGCTCACACCCCAACGCTGCTACAGGTGCGAGGGCCGTCCATCGCTGCTTGCAGCTTTAATTAGGCCCGAGCATCGTAAACGTGCGAGGACCCTATTGAAACTGTTAGGATTATTTTTTTCTTTTTTTTTCTTTTTCTGCAAAGTAAGCCCCATTTTCGCGGCCGCAACATGCTCGAAAACTCACCAAATTTGGCAAGCATGTCAGGACTGGTGAAAAATTTCGTATTTTGGGGGTTTCGCGGACGGGTGGGGCAAAATGGCTCACTAGCGCCACCTAGAAAATTAGAAAAATTAGCCCCTCGTCCACGTTCGACCTACATGCACGAAATTTGGTGGGGACGTGTATCATATGAAGACGCACAAAAAAGCCTCAAGGACCCATACCCTAAAGTCGACAGGAAGTCCGCCATTTTGAATTTGGACGCCATTTTGGGACGATTTGCACACTCCGTACTTTAACGAACTCCTCCTAGCGATTTAGTCGGATCGACTTCAAATTTCTGCTGTGCCTTCTAAAGGCATTGACGATGTAAAGTTGTGCTATCTGCGCGTTTTCGATCGATGGCGTGTCCGTAGCGTCGATGATTCAGCCATGAAACAGGAAGTTGTAGTAACTTGGCTGCACATGCTCAGATCTGCTCTTAATTTTACACGCTTGACAAGAGTCCCACCCTGAACAAATCTACATGCCAACATTCTCCCCAGCCATAGCGCCACCTGCTGGCAACAGGAAGTGATCTTTAACGAAGCAGCCCCGCCCCAAGTTTAACCTACAGTTACGCAAATTTCTGTGGTATATCTATCATGTCCAGACGCACAAAAAAGCCTCTTGGACCACTCCTCTAATCTCAACAGGAAGTCGGCCATTTTGAATTTTAGCGTCCATTTTTGATGATTTACACACCTGTATTTTAACTAACTCCTCCTAGGCATGCAATCAGATCGACTTCAAATTTCTGCTGTGCCTTCCAAAGGCATTGACGATGTAAAGTTGTGCTATCTGAGCGTTTTCGTCAATGGCGTGTCCGTGGCGTATGCGTCAAAGATCAAGTCTTCGCCATGACAGAGGAAGTGGTTGTAACTTCACTGTACATGCTCACATCTGCACCAAACTTTCCATGTAGGATAACAGTCCCGCCCAGAACACATGTACATGCCGACATTCAACCACAGTCATAGCGCCACCTGCTGGCAACAGGAAGTGAGGTACAAAACCTTCATGCAGCGTCCGAAGCGCATAGCAAATGCACTGCTGCACAGGCAGGGTCCACAATAGGCAACGCGACTGGCTCACACCCCGACGCTGCTACATGTGCGAGGGTCCACCATCGCTGCTTGCAGCTTTAATTTTTTTTTTTCTTTCTTTTTCTGCAAAGTAGCCTCAATTTTCGCGGCCTCAACATGCTCGAAAACTCACCAAATTTGGCACGCATGTCAGGACTGGTGAAAAATTTCGTATTTTGTGGGTTTCGCGGATGAGCGTGGCAAAATGGCTCGCTAGCGCCACCTAGAAAATTAGAAAAATTAGCCCCTCGTCCGCGTTCGACCTACATGCACGAAATTTGGTGGGGACGTGTATCATATCAAGGCACAAAAAAGCCTCAAGAACCCATACCCTAAACTCGACAGGAAGTCCGCCATTTTGAATTTGGTGGCCATTTTGGGACGATTTGCACACTTCGTACTTTAACGAACTCCTCCTAGGGATTTAGTCGGATCAACTTCAAATTTCTGCTGTGCCTTCTCAAGGCATTGACGATTCAAAGTTGTGCTATCTGCGCGTTTTCGTCAATGGGCGTGTCCGTGGCTTCGATGATTCGCCATGAAACAGGAAGTTGTTGTAACTTGGCTGTACATGCTCAGATCTGCACGAAATTTGACACTATTGACAAGAGTCCCGCCCTGAACCAATCTACATGCCGACATTCACCCACAGTCATAGCGCCACCTGCTGGCAACAGGAAGTGACCTTTAACGAAGCAGCCCCGCCGCGACGCTTGATCTACACGCACAAAATTTTGGGGGGAGGTGTATCCTATCAAGATGCACAAAAAAGCCTCAAGAATCCATACCCTAAACTCGACAGGAAGTCCGCCATTTTGAATTGTGCCGCCATTTTTGGACGATTTACACACTCTGTACTTTAACTAACTCCTCCTAGGGATGTAATCAGATCGACTTCAAATTTCGGCTGTGCCTTCTAAAGGCATTGACGATTAAAAGTTGTGCTATCTGCGCGTTTTCGTCAATGGGCGTGTCCGTGGCGTCGATGATTCGCCATGAAACAGGAAGTTGTAGTAACTTCGCTATACATGCTCAGATCTGCACCAAATTTTGTACATTTGACAACAGTCCCGCCCTGAACAAATGTACATGCCAACATTCAACCATAGTCATAGCGCCACCTGCTGGCAACAGGAAGTGACCTTCAACGAAGCAGCCCCGACACAGGTTTGACCTACATAGTACGAAATTTCTGTGGTACATCTATCATGTCCAGACGCACAAAAAAGCCTCTTGGAGCGTTGCCCTAAACTCAACAGGAAGTCGGCCATTTTGAATTTTATGGCAAAGTTTTGGTGATTTACACACTCCGTATTTTAACTAACTCCTCCTAGAGATAGAGTCGGATCGACTTCAAATTTCTGCTGTGCCTTCTAAAGGCATTGACGATGTAAAGTTGTGCTATCTACGCGTTTTCGTCAATGGGCGTGTCCGTGGCGTGGCGTCAAAGATCAAGTCATCGCCATGATACAGGAAGTGGTTGTAACTTCACTGTAGATGATCACATCTGCACAAAACTTTACATGTAGGATAACAGTACCACCCTGAACACATGTACATGCCGACATTTAGCCACAGTCATAGCGCCACCTGCTGGCAACAGGAAGTGTGGTACAAAACCTTCATGCAGCGTCCGAAGCGCATAGCAAATGCACAGACGCACCGGCCGACCTCCACAATATGCAACGCGGCCGCATCACACTCCGACGTGCTACAGGTGCGAGGGCCCGCCCATCGCTGCTTGCAGCTTTAATTTTTAGGGCCCGAGCACGAAACGTGCGAAGGACCCTATTGAAATTGTAAGGATTATTTTTTTTTTTTTTTTTCTTTCTTTTTCTGCAAAGTAGCCTCAATTTTCGCGGCCTCAACATGCTCGAAAACTCACCAAATTTGGCACGCATGTCAGGACTGGTGAAAAATTTCAGTATTTTGTGGGTTTCAGCGGACAGACGGGGCAAAATGGCTCGCTAGCGCCACCTACAAAATTAGAAAAATTAGCCCCTCGTCCACGCTTTGACCTACATGCACGAAATTTGGTGGGGACGTGTATCATATCAAGACGCACAAAAAAGCCTCAAGAACCCATACCCTAAACTCAACAGGAAGTCCGCCATTTTGAATTTGGCCGCCATTTTTGGACGATTCGCACACTCCGTACTTTAACGAACTCCTCCTAGGGATTTAGTCGGATCAACTTCAAATTTCTGCTGTGCCTTCTAAAGGCATTGAGGATGCAAAGTTGTGCTATCTGCGTGTTTTTGTCCATGGGCGTGTCCGTGGCGTCGATGATTCGCCATGAAACAGGAAGTTGTAGTAACTTCGCTATACATGCTCAGATCTGCACCACATTTTGTACATTTGACAACAGTCCCGCCCTGAACAAATGTACATGCCAACATTCAACCATAGTCATAGCGCCACCTGCTGGCAACAGGAAGTGACATTAAACGAAGCAGCCCCCGCCACACGTTTGACCTACATGTACGAAAATTCTGTGGTACATCTATCATGTCCACACGCAACAAAAGCCTCTTGGAGCGATGCCCTAAACTCAACAGGAAGTCGGCCATTTTCAACTTTATGGCCATTTTGGACGATTTACTCACTCCCTACTTTAACTAACTCCTCCTAGGGATTTAGTAGGATCGACTTCAAATTTCTGCTGTGCCTTCTAAAGGCATTGACGATGTAAAGTTGTGCTATCTGTGAGTTTTCGTCAATGGACGTGTCCGTAGCGCCGATGATTCGGCCGTGAAACAGGAAGTTGTAGTAAATTGCCTGTACATGCTCAGATTGGTATGACATTTTACACACTTCACAAGAGTCCCGCCCTGAATAAATCTACATTCCCACATCCCCCCCCAGTCATAGCCACCTGCTGGGAACAGGAAGTGACCTTTAAGGAAGCAGCCCCGAAGCATGTTTGACCTACTTGTACGACATTTCTGTGGTACATCTACCATGTCAAGACGCACAAAAAGCCTCTTGGACAACTCCTCTAATCTCAACAGGAAGTCGGCCATTTTGAATTGTGGGTCCATTTTGGATGATTTACACACTCCGTATTTTAACGAACTCCTCCTAGGGATTCAGTCGGATCGACTTCAAATTTCTGCTGTGCCTTCTAAAGGCATTGACGAAGCTAAAGTTGTGCTATCTGCGCGCTGTTGCCAATGGGCGTGTCCGTGGCGTCGACGATTCGCCATGAAACAGGAAGTTGTAGTAACTTGGCTGTACATGCTCAGATCTGCACGAAATTTTGCACGCTTCACAACAGTCCCGCCCTGAACACATGTACATGTCGACATTCACCCACAGTCATAGCGCCACGCCACCTGCTGGCAACGGGAAGTGACCTTTAACGAAGCAGCCCCCGCCCCACGTTCGACCTACATGCACTAAACTCGGTGGCGACGTGTATCATATCAAGACGCACAAAAAAGCTTCAAGAACCCATACCCTAAAATCGACAGGAAGTCCGCCATTTTGAATTTGGCCGCCATTTTGGGACGATTCACACAGTCCGTACTTTAACTAACTCCTCCTAGGGATTTAATCGAACGACTTCAAATTTCTGCTGTGCCTTCTAGAGGCATTGACGATGTAAAGTTGTGCTCTCTGCGAAGTTTTCGTCAATGGGCGTGTCCGTGGCGCCGATGATTCAGCCATGAAACAGGAAGTTGCTGTAACTTCCGTGTATTTGCTCTGATCTGCACGAAATTTTGCACGGTTGACAAGAGTCCCGCCCTGAACGAATCTACATGCCGACATTCACCCGCAGTCCTAGCGCCACCTGCTGGCAACAGGAAGTGACCTTTAAAGAAGCAGCCCCCACCGCGACGCTTGACCTACATGTTGAAAATTTCTGTGGCTCATGAATCATGTCCAGTCGCGACAAAACCCTCTTGGACCACGCCCCTAAACTCAACAGGAAGTCGGCCATTTTGAATTTTATGACAAAGTTTTGGTGATTTACACACACTGTATTTTAACTAACTCCTCCTAGGGATTTAGTCGGATCGACTTCAAATTTCTGCTGTGCCTTCTAAAGGCATTGACGATGAAAAGTTGTGCTATCTGTGCGTTTCGTCAATGGGCGTGTCCGTGGCGCATGGCCAAAGATCAAGTCATCGCCATGACACAGGAAGTGGTTGTAACTTCACTGTAGATGCTCAGATCTGTACGAAATTTCACATGTTTAATTACAGGCCCAACCTGAACACATGTACATGCTGACATTCAACCGCAGTCATAGCGCCACCTGCTGGCAACAGGAAGTGAGGTACAAAACCTTCATGCAACATCCAAATCGTAAAGCAAATGCACAGACGCACCGGCCGAGCTCCAGAATATGCAACGAGGCCGCATCACGCCTCGACGCGCTACATGTGCGAGGGCCCGCCCATCGCTGCTTGCAGCTTTAATTTTTTTTTTTTTTCTTTCTTTTTTCTGCAAAGTAGCCTCAATTTTCGCGGCCTCAACATGCTCGAAAACTCACCAAATTTGGCACGCATGTCAGGACTGGTGAAAAATTTCGTATTTTGTGGGTTTTGCGGATGAGCGTGGCAAAATGGCTCGCTAGCGCCACCTAGAAAATTAGAAAAAATTAGCCCCTCGTCCGCTGCTCGACCTACATGCACGAAATTTGGTGGGGACGTGTATCATATCAAGGCACACAAAAGCCTCAAGAACCCATACCCTAAACTCGACAGGAAGTCCGCCATTTTGAATTTGGTGGCCATTTTGGGACGATTTGCACACTTCGTACTTTAACGAACTCCTCCTAGGGATTTAGTCGGATCAACTTCAAATTTCTGCTGTGCCTTCTCAAGGCATTGACGATTCAAAGTTGTGCTATCTGCGCGTTTTGCCAATGGGCGTGTCCGTGGCTTCGATGATTCAGCCATGAAACAGGAAGTTGTTGTAACTTGGCTGTACATGCTCAGATCTGCACGAAATTTGACACTATTGACAAGAGTCCCGCCCTGAACCAATCTACATGCCGACATTCACCCACAGTCATAGCGCCACCTGCTGGCAACAGGAAGTGACCTTTAACGAAGCAGCCCCGCCACGACGCTTGATCTACACGCACAAAATTTTGGGGAGGTGTATCCTATCAAGATGCACAAAAGCCTCAAGAATCCATACCCTAAACTCGACAGGAAGTCGGCCATTTTGAATTGTGCCGCCATTTTGGACGATTTACACACTCTGTACTTTTAACTAACTCCTCCTAGGGATTTAGTCGGATCGACTTCAAATTTCTGCTGTGCCTTGTAAAGGCATTGACGATCTAAAGTTGTGCTATCTGGGCGTTTTCATCGATGGGCGTGTCCGTGGCATTGACGATTCACCATGAAACAGGAAGTTGTAGTAACTTGGCTGTACATGCTCAGATCTGCACCAAATTTTGTACATTTGACAACAGTCCCGCCCTGAACAAATGTACATGCCAACATTCAACCATAGTCATAGCGCCACCTGCTGGCAACAGGAAGTGACCTTCAACGAAGCAGCCCCCGACACAGGTTTGACCTACATGTACGAAATTTCTGTGGTACATCTATCATGTCCAGACGCACAAAAAAGCCTCTTGGAGCGTTGCCCTAAACTCAACAGGAAGTCGGCCATTTTGAATTTTATGGCAAAGTTTTGGTGATTTACACACTCCGTATTTTAACTAACTCCTCCTAGAGATAGAGTCGGATCGACTTCAAATTTCTGCTGTGCCTTCTAAAGGCATTGACGATGTAAAGTTGTGCTATCTGCGCGTTTTCGTCAATGGGCGTGTCCGTGGCGTGGCGTCAAAGATCAAGTCATCGCCATGATACAGGAAGTGGTTGTAACTGCACTGTAGATGATCACATCTGCACAAAACTTTACATGTACGATAACAGTCCCACCCTGAACACATGGCGACATTCGCCCACAGTCATAGCGCCACCTGCTGGCAACAGGAAGTGAGGTCCAAAACCGTCAAGTAACGTCCGAATCGTGTAGCAAATGCACCGCCGCGTGTGCAGAGCTCCAGAATATGCAACGTGGCCGCATCACACCCCGACGCGCCACAGGTGCGAGGGCCCGACCATCGCTGCTTGCAGCTTTAATTTTTTTTTTTTCTTTCTTTTTTCTGCAAAGTAGCCTCAATTTTCGCGGCCTCAACATGCTCGAAAACTCACCAAATTTGGCACGCATGTCAGGACTGGTGAAAAATTTCGTATTTTGTGGGTTTCGCGGATGAGCGTGGCAAAATGGCTCGCTAGCGCCACCTAGAAAATTAGAAAAATTAGCCCCTCGTCCGCTGCTCGACCTACATGCACGAAATTTGGTGGGGACGTGTATCATATCAAGGCGCACAAAAAAGCCTCAAGAACCCATACCCTAAACTCGACAGGAAGTCCGCCATTTTGAATTTGGTGGCCATTTTGGGACGATTTGCACACTTCGTACTTTAACGAACTCCTCCTAGGGATTTAGTCGGATCAACTTCAAATTTCTGCTGTGCCTTCTCAAGGCATTGACGATTCAAAGTTGTGCTATCTGCGCGTTTTCGTCAATGGGCGTGTCCGTGGCTTCGATGATTCGCCATGAAACAGGAAGTTGTTGTAACTTGGCTGTACATGCTCAGATCTGCACGAAATTTGACACTATTGACAAGAGTCCCGCCCTGAACCAATCTACATGCCGACATTCACCCACAGTCATAGCGCCACCTGCTGGCAACAGGAAGTGACCTTTAACGAAGCAGCCCCGCACGCACGCTTGATCTACACGCACAAAATTTTGGGGGGAGGTGTATCCTATCAAGATGCACAAAAAAGCCTCAAGAATCCATACCCTAAACTCGACAGGAAGTCCGCCATTTTGAATTGTGCCGCCATTTTTGGACGATTTACACACTCTGTACTTTAACTAACTCCTCCTAGGGATTTAGTCGGATCGACTTCAAATTTCTGCTGTGCCTTGTAAAGGCATTGACGATCTAAAGTTGTGCTATCTGGGCGTTTTCGTCGATGGGCGTGTCCGTGGCATTGACGATTCACCATGAAACAGGAAGCTGTAGTAACTTGGCTGTACATGCTCAGATCTGCACCAAATTTTGCCCATTTGACAAGAGTCCTGCCCTGAACAAATCTACATGCCGACATTCACCCGCAGTCATAGCGCCACCTGCTGGTGACAGGAAGTGACCTTTAATGAAGCAGCCCTCGCCGCGACGTTTGACTTACATGTACGAAATTTCTGTGGCACATGTATCATGTCCAGAGGTACAAAAGCGTCTTGGAGCCATGCCCTAAACCCAACAGGAAGTCCGCCATTTTCAATTGTGCGACCATTTTGGGACGATTTACACACTCCGTACTTTAACTAACTCCTCCTAGGGATGTAATCAGATCGACTTCAAATTTCTGCTGTGCCTTCTAAAGGCATTGACGATTAAAAGTTGTGCTATCTGCGCGTTTTCGTCAATGGCCGTGTCCGTGGCGTCGATGATTCGCCATGAAACAGGAAGTTGTACTAACTTCGCTATACATGCTCAGATCTGCACCAAATTTTGTACATTTGACAACAGTCCCGCCCTGAACAAATGTACATGCCAACATTCAACCATAGTCATAGCGCCACCTGCTGGCAACAGGAAGTGACCTTCAACGAAGCAGCCCCCGACACAGGTTTGACCTACATGTACGAAATTTCTGTGGTACATCTATCATGTCCAGACGCACAAAAGCCTCTTGGAGCGTTGCCCTAAACTCAACAGGAAGTCGGCCATTTTGAATTTTATGGCAAAGTTTTGGTGATTTACACACTCCGTATTTTAACTAACTCCTCCTAGAGATAGAGTCGGATCGACTTCAAATTTCTGCTGTGCCTTCTAAAGGCATTGACGATGTAAAGTTGTGCTATCTACGCGTTTTCGTCAATGGGCGTGTCCGTGGCGATGGCGTCAAAGATCAAGTCATCGCCATGATACAGGAAGTGGTTGTAACTTCACTGTAGATGATCACATCTGCACAAAACTTTACATGTAGGATAACAGTACCACCCTGAACACATGTACATGCCGACATTTAGCCACAGTCATAGCGCCACCTGCTGGCAACAGGAAGTGTGGTACAAAACTTTCATGCAGCGTCCGAAGCGCATAGCAAATGCACAGACGCACCGGCCGACCTCCACAATATGCAACGCGGCCGCATCACACTCCGACGTGCTACAGGTGCGAGGGCTCGCCCATCGCTGCTTGCAGCTTTAATTTTTTTTTTCTTTATTTTTCTGCAAAGTAAGCTCATTTTTCGCGGCCGCAACATGCTCGAAAACTCACCAAATTTGGCACGCGTGTCAGGACTGGTGAAAAATTTCGTATTTTGTGGGTTTCGCGGATAGGCGGGGCAAAGTGGCTCGGTAGCGCCACCTAGAAAATTAGAAAAAATTAGCCCTCGTCCACGTTCGACCTACAGGCACGAAATTTGGTGGGGACGTGTATCATATCAAGACGCACAAAAAAGCCTCAAGGACCCATACCCTAAACTCGACAGGAAGTCCGCCATTTTGAATTTGGCAGCCATTTTGGGACAATTTGCACACTCCGTACTTTAACGAACTCCTCCTAGGGATTTAGTCGGATCAACTTCAAATTTCTGCTGTGCCTTCTAAAGGCATTGAGGATGCAAAGTTGTGCTATCTGCGTGTTTTTGTCCATGGGCGTGTCCGTGGCGTCGATGATTCGCCATGAAACAGGAAGTTGATGTAACTTATGTGTACACGCTCAGATCGGCACGAAATTTTGCACGTTTGACAAGAGTCCCGCCCTGAACAGATCTGCATGCCGACATTCACCCACAGTCATAGCGCCACCTGCTGGCAACAGGAAGTGACCTTTAACGAAGCTGCCCCCGCCGCATGTTTGACCTACATGTACGAAATTTCTGTGCCATATCTATCATGTCCAGACGCACAAAAAAGCCTCTTGGAGCAATGACCTAAATCCGACAGGAAGTCAGCCATTTTGGATTTTGCCGCCATTTTTGGACGATTTACTCACTCCCTATTTTAACTAACTCCTCCTAGGGATTTAGTCGGATCGACTTCAAATTTCTGCTGTGCCTTCTAAAGACATTGACAATGAAAAGTTGTGCTATCTGTGAGTTTTCGTCAATGGGCGTGTCCGTGGCGTGGCGTCAAAGATCAAGTCATCGCCATGACACAGGAAGTGGCTGTAACTTCACTGTAGATGCTCACATCTGCACCAAACTTTACATGTTTCATAAGAGTCCCGCCCTGAACACATTTACACGCCCACATTCACCCACAGTCATAGCGCCACCTGCTGGCAACAGGAAGTAAGGTACAAAACCTTCATGCAACGTCCGAATCCCGTAGCAAATGCACAGCCGCACCGGCGGAGCTCCAGAATATGCTACGCGGCCGCATCACACCCCGACGCGCTACAGGTGCGAGGGCCCGCCCATCGCTGCTTGCAGCTTTAATTTTCTTTCTTTCTTTCTTTCTTTTTTTTCTGCAAAGTAAGCTCATTTTTCGCGGCCGCAACATGCTCGAAAACTCACCAAATTTGGCACGCATGTCAGGACTGGTGAAAAATTTCGTATTTTGTGGGTTTCGCGGACGGGCGGGGCAAAATGGCTCGCTAGCGCCACCTAGAAAATTAGAAAAAATTAGCCCCTCGTCCACGTTCGACCTACATGCACGAAATTTGGTGGGGACGTGTATCATATCAAGACGCACAAAAAAGCCTCAAGAACCCATACCCTAAACTCAACAGGAAGTCCGCCATTTTGAATTTGGCCGCCATTTTTGGACGATTCGCACACTCCGTACTTTAACGAACTCCTCCTAGGGATTTAGTCGGATCAACTTCAAATTTCTGCTGTGCCTTCTAAAGGCATTGAGGATGCAAAGTTGTGCTATCTGCGTGTTTTTGTCCATGGGCGTGTCCGTGGCGTCGATGATTCGCCATGAAACAGGAAGTTGTTGTAACTTGGCTGTACATGCTCAGATCTGCACGAAATTTGACACTATTGACAAGAGTCCCGCCCTGAACAAATCTACATGCGCACATTTACCCGCAGTCATAGCGCCACCTGCTGGCAACAGGAAGTGACATTTAACTAAGCAGCCCCGCCGCGACGCTTTCAATCGACATCTACGAAATTTCTGTGGTACATCTGACATGTCCATACGCACAAAAGCCTCTTGGAGCGATGTCCTAAACTCGACAGGAAGTCGGCCATTTTGAATTCTACCGCCATTTTTGGATCATTTACTCACTACGTACTTTAACGAACTCCTCCTAGGGATTTAGTCCGATCGACTTCAAATTTCTGCTGTGTCTTCTAAAGGCATTGACGATGAAAAGTTGTGCTATCTGCGCGTTTTCGTTGATGGGTGTGTCTGTGGTGTCGATGATTCAGCCATGAAACAGGAAGTTGGAGTAACTTCGCTATACATGCTCAGATCTCCACCAAATTTTGTACATTTGACAAGACTCCTGCCCTGAACAAATGTACATGCCGACATTCAACCATAGTCATAGCGCCACCTGCTGGCAACAGGAAGTGACCTTAAACAAAGCAGCCCCCGGCCCACGTTTGACCTACATGTACGAAAATTCTGTGGTACCTCTAACATGTCCAGACGCACAAAAAAGCCTCTTGGAGCGATGCCCTAAACTCAACAGGAAGTCCGCCATTTTGAATTTTATGGCAAAGTTTTGGTGATTTACACACTCCGTATTTCAACTAACTCCTCCTACAGATAGAGTTGGATCGACTTCAAATTTCTGCTGTGCCTTCTAAAGGCATTGACGATGTAAAGTTGTGCTATCTGCGCATATATGTCAATGGGCGTGTCTGTGGCGTGGCGTCAAAGATCAACTCTTCGCCATGACACAGGAAGTGGTTGTAACTTCACTGTAGATGCTCAGATCTGCACAAAATTTTACACGCAACAGTCCCGCGCTGAACAGATATACATGCTGACATTCACCCATCAGTCATAGCGCCACCTGCTGGCAACAGGTAGCGAAGTTACAACACCTTCATGCAGCGTCCGAATCGCATAAAAATTCACAGCCGCACAGGCAGGGTCCACAGTAGGCTACGCCGACCGCTCACACCCCGCACGCGCTACATGCTGCGCTAATGAGGGTCGAGCCAACGCTCGAGGACCCTATTGCAGCTGTTAGATTTTTTTTTTTTTTTTTCTTTTATTTTTCTGCAAAGTAAGCTCAATTTTCGCGGTCGCAACATGCTCGAAAACTCACCAAATTTGGCACGCATGTCAGGACTGGTGAAAAATTTCGTATTTTGTGGGTTTCGCTGGACGGGCAGGGCAAAATGGCTCGCTAGCGCCACCTAGAAAATTAGAAAAAATTAGCCCCTCGTCCCCGTTCGACCTACATGCACGAAATTTGGTGGGGACGTGTATCATATCAAGACGCACAAAAAAGCCTCAAGAACCCATACCCTAAACTCGACAGGAAGTCCGCCATTTTGAATTTGGTGGCCATTTTGGGACGATTTGCACACTTCGTACTTTAACGAACTCCTCCTAGGGATTTAGTCGGATCGACTTCAAATTTCTGCTGTGCCTTCTAAAGGCATTGAAGATGTAAAGTTGTGCTATCTGCGCGTTTTCGTCAATGGGCGTGTCTGTGCCGTCGCCGATTCGCCATGAAACAGGAAGTTGTTGTAACTTCGCTATAAATGCTCAGATCTGCACCAAATTTTGTACATTTGACAAGAGTCCCGCCCTGAACACATGTACATGCCGACATTCACCCGCAGTCATAGCGCCACCTGCTGGCGACAGGAAGTGACATTTAACGAAGCAGCCCCCGCCCCACGTTTGACCTACATGTACGATATTTGGTGGGGAAATGTATCATGTCAAGACGCACAATAAAGCCTCAAGAACCCATACCCTAAACTCGACAGCAAGTCCGCCATTTTGAATTTGGTGGCCATTTTGGGACGATTTGCACACTTCGTACTTTAACAAACTCCTCCTAGGGATTTAGTCGGATCGACTTCTAATTTCTGCTGTGCCTTCTCAAGGCATTGACGATGTAAAGTTGTGCTATCTGCGCGTTTGCGTGGATGGCGTGTCCGGTGGCGTCGACGATTCAGCCATGAAACAGGAAGTTGTAGTAACTTCGCTATGCATGCTCAGATCTGCACCAAATTTTGTACATTTGACAAGAGTCCCGCCCTGAACAAATGTACATGCCAACATTCAACCATAGTCATAGCGCCACCTGCTGGCAACAGGAAGTGACATTAAACGAAGCAGCCCCCGCCACACGTTTGACCTACATGTACGAAAATTCTGTGGTACATCTATCATGTCCAGACGCACAAAAAAGCCTCTTGGAGCGATGCGCTAAACTCAACAGGAAGTCGGACATTTTGAATTTTATGGCAAAGTTTTGGTGATTTACACATTCCGTATTTTAACTAACTCCTCTTAGGGATTTAGTCGGATCGACTTCAAATTTCTGCTGTGCCTTCTAAAGGCATTGACGATGAAAAGTTGTGCTATCTGCGAGTTTTGGTCGATGAGCGTGTCCGTGGCGTCGATGATTCGCCATGAAACAGGAAGTTGCTGTAACTTGGCTGTAAATCCTCAGATCTGCACCAAATTTTACACGTTTCAGAAGAGTCCCGCCCTGAACACATCTACATGCCGACATTCAACCACAGTCACAGCGCCACCTGCTGGCAACAGGAAGTGACATTTAACGGAGCAGCCCCCGCCGCACGTTTGACCGACATACACGAAATTTCTAGGGCACATCTATCATGTCAAGACGCACAAAAAAGCCTCTTGGAGCGATGCCCTAAACTCGACAGGAAGTCGGCCATTTTGAATTTGGCCGCCATTTTTGCATGATTTACTCACTACGTACTTTAACGAACTCCTCCTAGGGATTTAGTCGGATCGACTTCAAATTTCTGCTGTTCCTTCTAAAGGCATTGACGATGAAAAGTTGTGCTATCTGCGTGCTTTCATCAATCGGCGTGTCCATGGCGTGGCATCAAACATCAAGTCTTCGCCATGACACAGGAAGTGCTTGTAACTTCAGTGTACATGCTCAGATCTGCATGAAATTTTACATGCTTAATAAGAGTCCCGCCCTGAACAAATCTACATGTCGACATTCACCCCAGTCATTGCGCCACCTGCTGGCAACAGGAAGTGAGATACAAAACCTTCATGCAACGTCTGAATCGGCGTAGCAAATGTACAGCCACACTGGCAGAGCTCCAGAATATGCAACGCGGCCGTCTCACGACCCGACGTGCTACATGTGCGAGGGCCCGCCCATCGCTGCTTGCAGCTTTAATTTTTTCTTTCTTTCTTTCTTTATTTTTCTGCAAAGTAAGCTCATTTTTCGCGGCCGCAACATGCTCGAAAACTCACCAAATTTGGCACGCATGTCAGGACTGGTGAAAAATTTCGTATTTTGTGGGTTTCGCGGACAGTCGTGGCAAAATGGCTCGCTAGCGCCACCTAGAAAATTAGAAAAAAATTAGCCCCTCGTCCACGTTCGACCTACATGCACGAAATTTGGTGGGGACGTGTATCATATCAAGACGCACAAAAAAGCCTCAAGAACCCATACCCTAAACTCAACAGGAAGTCCGCCATTTTGAATTTGGCCGCCATTTTTGGACGATTCGCACACTCCGTACTTTAACGAACTCCTCCTAGGGATTTAGTCGGATCGACTTCAAATTTCTGCTGTGCCTTCTAAAGGCATTGACGATGTAAAGTTGTGCTATCTGCGCGTTTTCGTCAATGGGCGTGTCCGTGGCGTCGATGATTCGCCATGAAACAGGAAGTTGTTGTAACTTCAGTGTACATGCTCAGATCTGCACCAAATTTTACACGTTTAATAAGAGTCCCACCCTGAACACATGTACATGCCGGCATTCACCCCCAGTCATAGCGCCACCAGCTGGCAACAGGAAGTGACCTTTAACGAAGCAGCCCCAGCCGCACTTTTGACCTACATGTATGAAATTTCTGTGTCACATGTATCATGTCCAGACGCACAAAAAAGCCTCTTGGAGCGATGCCCTAAACTCGACAGGAAGTCCGCCATTTTGAATTTGGCCGCCATTTCGGCACGATTTACACACTGCGTACTTTAACGAACTCCTCCTAGGGATTTAGTCGGATCGACTTCAAATTTCTGCTGTGCCTTCTAAAGGCATTGACAATGTAAAGTTGTGCTATCTGCGCATTTTCGTCAATGGGCGTGTCCGTGGCGTCGATGATTCGCCATGAAACAGGAAGTTGTTGTAAATTCAGTGTACATGCTCACATCTGCACGAAATTTTGCACGTTTCACAAGAGTCCCGCCCTGAACACATCCACATGCCGACATTCACCCCCAGTCATAGCGCCACCTGCTGGCAACAGGAAGTCACCTTTAACAAAGCAGCCCCCGCCGCACGTTTAACCTACATGTATGAAATTTCTGTGTCACATGTATCATGTCAAGACGCACAAAAAAGCCTCTTGGAGCGATGCCCTAAACCCAACAGGAAGTCGGCCATTTTGAATTTTATGGCAATTTTTGGATGATTTACACACTCGGTATTTTGACGAACTCCTCCTAGGGATTTGGTCGGATCGACTTCTAATTTCTGCTGTGACGTCTAAAGGCATTGACGATTAAAAGTTGTGCTATCTGTGCATTTTCGTCAATGGGTGTGTCCGTGGCATGGCGTCAAAGATCAACTCATCGCCATGAAACAGGAAGTGGTTGTACCTTCAGTGTACATGCTCAGATCCTTACGAAATTTTACATGTTACATAAGAGTCCCGCCCAGAACACATGTACATGCCGACATTCACCCACAGTCATAGCGCCACCTGCTGGCAACAGGAAGTGGGGTACAAAACCTTCATGCAAGGTCCAAATCGCGTAGCAAATTCACAGCCGCACAGTCAGGGGTCCACAATAGGCAACGCGACTAGCTCACACTCCGACGCGCTACATGTGCGAGGGCCCGCCCATCGCTGCTTGCAGCTTTAATTAGGGCCCGAGCACTAACAGTGCGAGGACCCTATTGAAACTGTTAGGATTATTTAGGGCCCGAGCACGAACCGTGCGAGGACCCTATTGAAACTGTTAGGATTATTTTTTTTAGGGCCCGAGCACGAACCGTGCGAGGACCCTATTGAAATTGTAAGGATTATTTTTTTTCTTTTTTCTTTTTTCTTTTTTCTGCAAAGTAAGCCCCATTTTCGCGGTCGCAACATGCTCGAAAACTCACCAAATTTGGCACGCGTGTCAGGACTGGTGAAAAATTTCGTATTTTGTAGGTTTCGCGGATGGGCGGGTCAAAATGGCTCGCTAGCGCCACCTAGAAAATTGGAAAAAATTAGCCCCTCGTCCACGTTCGACCTACATGCACGAAATTTGGTGGGGACGTGTATCATATCAAGACGCACAAAAAAGCCTCAAGAACCCATACCCTAAACTCGACAGGAAGTCCGCCATTTTGAATTTGGTGTCCATTTTGGGACGATTCGCGACACTCCGTACTTTAACTAACTCCTCCTAGGGTTTAGTCGGATCGCCTTCAAATTTCTGAAGTGCCTTCTAAAGGCATTGACGATGAAAAGTTGTGCTCTCTGCGCGTTTTCGTCAATGGGCGTGTCCGTGGCGTCGATGACTCGCCATGAAACAGGAAGTTGTTGTAACTTCAGTGTACATGCTCAGATCTTGACGAAATTTGGCACTTTTGACAAGAGTCCCGCCCTGAACAAATCTACATGCCGACATTCAACCACAGTCATAGCGCCACCTGCTGGCAACAGGAAGTGACCTTTAACGAAGCAGCCCCCGATGCACATTTGACCTACATGTACGAAATTTCTGTGGTACATCTATCATGTCCAGACGCACAAAAAAGCCTCTTGGAGCAATGCCCTAAACCCGACAGGAAGTCGGCCATTTTGAGTTGTGCGACCATTTTGGGACGATTTACACACTCCATACTTTAACGAACTCCTCCTAGGGATTTAGTCGGATCGACTTCAAAATTCTGCTGTGCCTTCAAAAGGCATTGACGATGAAAAGTTGTGCTATCTGCGGGTTTTTGTCAATGGGCGTGTCCATGGCGTCACGTCAAAGATCAAGTCTTCGCCATGACACAGGAAGTGGTTGTAACTTCACTGTACATGCTCAGACCTGCACGAAATTTTACATGTTTGACAAGAGTCCCGCCCTGAACACATGTACATGCCGACATTCACCCACAGTCATAGCGCCACCTGCTGGCAACAGGACGTTAGGTACAACAACTTCATGCAACGTCCGAATCGCGTAGCAAATGCACAGATACACCGGCCGAGCTCCAGAATATGCAACGCGGCAGCGTCACACCCCGACGCACTACATGTGCGAGGGCCCGACCATCGCTGCTTGCAGCTTTAATTTTTTTTTTTTTCTTTATTATTATTTTTCTGCAAAGTAAGCTCAATTTTCACGGCCGCAACATGCTCGAAAACTCACCAAATTTGGCACGCGTGTCAGGACTGGTGAAAAATTTCGTATTTTGTGGGTTTTGCGGACGGGCGGGGCAAAATGGCTCGCTAGCGCCACCTAGAAAATTAGAAAAAACTAGCCCCTCGTCCACGTTCGACCTACATGCACGAAATTTGGTGGGGACTTCTATCATATCAAGACGCACAAAAAAGCCTCAAGAACCCATACCCTAAACTCGACAGGAAGTCGGCCATTTTGAATTTAGTAGCCATTTTGGGACGATTTACACACTCCGTACTTTAACGAACTCCTCCTAGAGATTTCGTCGGATCGACTTCAAATTTCTGCTGTGCCTTCTAAAGGCATTGAAGATGTAAAGTTGTGCTATCTGCGCGTTTTCGTCGATGGGCGTGTCCGTGGCGTCGATGATTCGCCATGAAAAAGGAAGTTGTTGTAACTTGGCTGTACATGCGCAGATCTGGGCGAAATTTTTCACGTATGACAAGAGTCCCGCCCTGAACAAATCTGCATGCCGACATTCACCCACAGTCATAGCGCCACCTGCTGGCAACAGGAAGTGACCTTGAACGAAGCAGCCCCCGCCGCACGTTTGACGTACATGTACGAAATTTCTGTGGCACATGTATCATGTCCAGAGGTACAAAAAAGCCTCAAGAACCCATACCCTAACATCGACAGGAAGTCCGCCATTTTGAATTTGGCCGCCATTTTGGGACGATTCACACACGCCATACTTTAACTAACTCCTCCTAGGGATTTAATCGGATCGACTTCAAATTTCTGCTGTGCCTTCAAAAGGCATTGACGATGCAAAGTTGTGCTATCTGCGCGTTTTCGTCAATGGGCGTGTCCGTGCCGTCGCCGATTCGCCATGAAACAGGAAGTTGTACTAACTTCGCTATAAATGCTCAGATCTGCACCAAATTTTGTACATTTGACAAGAGTCCCGCCCTGAACAAATGTACATGCCAACATTCAACCATAGTCATAGCGCCACCTGCTGGCAACAGGAAGTGACCTTTAACGAAGCAGCCCCCGATGCACATTTGACCTACATGTACGAAATTTCTGTGGTACATCTATCATGTCCAGACGCACAAAAAAGCCTCTTGGAGCAATGCCCTAAACCCGACAGGAAGTCGGCCATTTTGAGTTGTGCGACCATTTTGGGACGATTTACACACTCCGTACTTTAACGAACTCCTCCTAGGGATTTAGTCGGATCGACTTCAAATTTCTGCTGTGCCTTCTAAAGACATTGACAATGAAAAGTTGTGCTATCTGTGAGTTTTCATCAATGGGCGTGTCCGTGGCGTGGCGTCAAAGATCAAGTCATCGCCATGACACAGGAAGTGGCTGTAAATTCACTGTAGATGCTCACATCTGCACCAAACTTTACATGTTTAATAAGAGTCCCGCCCTGAACCCATTTACATGCCCACATTCACCCACAGTCATAGCGCCACCTGCTGGCAACAGGAAGTGAGGTACAAAACCTTCATGCAACGTCCGGCGCCGTAGCAAATGCACAGCCGCGACCGGCAGAGCTCCAGAATATGCAGCGGCCACATCGCACCCGATGCGCTGCAGGTGCGAGGGCCATCCATCGCTGCTTGCAGCTTTAATTAGGGCCCGAGCACGAACCGTGCGAGGACCCTATTGAAACTGTTAGGATTATTTTTTTTTTTTTTTAGGGCCCTATTGAACTTTGACTATTCTTTTTTTTATTTTTTTCTGCAAAGTAAGCTCATTTTCGCGGCGCAACATGCTCGAAAACTCACCAAATTTGGCACGCGTGTCAGGACTGGTGAAAAATTTCAGTATTTTGTGGGTTTCGCGGACGGCGTGCCAAAATGGCTCGCTAGCGCCACCTAGAAAATTAGGAAAAATTAGCCCCTCGTCCCCGTTTGACGTACATGCACGAAATTTGGTGGGGACGTGTATCATATCAGGACGCACAAAAAAGCCTCAAGAAGCCATACCCTAAACTCGACAGGAAGTCCGCCATTTTGAATTTGGTGGCCATTTTGAGACGATTTGCACACTCCGTACTTTGACGAACTCCTCCTAGGGATTTAGTCGGATCGACTTCAAATTTCTGCTGTGCCTTCTCAAGGCATTGACGATGAAAAGTTGTGCTATCTGCGCGTTTTCGTCAATGGGCGTGTCCGTGGCGTCGATGAATCGCCATGAAACAGGAAGTTGTAGTAACTTGGCTGTACATGCTCAGATCTGCACAAAATTTTACACGTTTGACAAGAGTCCCGCCCTGAACGAATCTACATGCCGACATTCACCCACAGTCATAGCGCCACCTGCTGGCAACAGGAAGTGAACTTTAACGAAGCAGCCCCGCCACGACGCTTGACTTACATGTACGAAATTTCTGTGGCACATCTATCATGTCCAGACGTACAAAAGCCTCAAGAACCCATACCCTAAACTCGACAGGAAGTCCGCCATTTTATTTATGGCCGCCATTTTGGAACGATTTACACACTCCATATTTTAACGAACTCCTCCTAGGGATTTAGTCGGATCGACTTCAAATTTCTGCTGTGCCTTCTAAAGGCATTGACGATGAAAAGTTGTGCTATCTGCGCGTTTTCGTCAATCGGCGTGTCCGTGGCGTGGCGTCAAAGATCAAGTCTTCGCCATGACACAGGAAGCGGCTGTAACTTCACTGTACATGCTCAGATCTGTCCGAAATTTTACATGTTTAATAACAGCCCTGCCCTGAACACATGTACATGCCGACATTCACCCACAGTCATAGCGCCACCTGCTGGCAACAGGAAGTGAGGTACAAAACCTTCATGCAACGTCCGAAGCGCGTAGCAAATGCACAGCCGCACTGGCAGAGCTCCAGAATATGCAACGCGGCCGCATCACACCCCGACGCGCTACGGGTGCGAGGGCCCGCCCATCGCTGCTTGCAGCTTTAATTAGGGCCCGAGCACGAACCGTGCGAGGACCCTATTGAAACTGTTAGGATTATTTTTTTTCTTTCTTTCTTTCTTTCTTTTTTTTCTGCAAAGTAAGCTCATTTTTCGCGGCCGCAACATGCTCGAAAACTCACCAAATTTGGCACGCATGTCAGGACTGGTGAAAAATTTCGTATTTTGTGGGTTTCGCGGATGGACGGGGCAAAATGGCTCGCTAAGCCACCTAGAAAATTAGAAAAAATTAGCCCCTCGTCCACATTCAACCTACAGGCACGAAATTTGGTGGGGACGTGTATCATATCAAGACGCACAAAAAAGCCTCAAGAACCCATACCCTAAACTCGACAGGAAGTCCGCCATTTTGAATTTGGCGGACAATTTGGGACGATTTGCACACTCCGTACTTTAACGAACTCCTCCTAGGGATTTAGTCAGACCGACTTCAAATTTCTGCTGTGCCTTCTAAAGGCATTGACGATGAAAAGTTGTGCTATCTGCGCGTTTTCGTCGCTGGGCGTGTCCGTGGCGTTGACGATTCGCCATGAAACAGGAAGTTGTTGTAACTTCACTGTACGTGCTCAGATCTGCACGAAATTTTACACGTTTGACAAGAGTCCCGCCCTGAACACATGTACATGCCGACATTCAACCATAGCCATAGCGCCACCTGCTGGCGACAGGAAGTGACCTTTAACGAAGCAGCCCCCGCCGTACGTTTGATCTACACGCACAAAATTTTTGGGGGAGATGTATCATGTCAAGAGGTACAGAAAAGCCTCTTGGAGCGATGCCCTAAACCCCACAGGAAGTCGGCCATTTTGAATTTTGCTGCCATTATTGGATGATTTACACACTCTGTACTTTAACTAACTCCTCCTAGGGACGGAATCAGATCAACTTCAAATTTCTGCTGTGCCTTCTAAAGGCATTGACGATGCAAAGTTGTGCTATCTGCGCGTTTTCGCCAATGGCCGTGTCCGTGGTGTCGATGATTCGCCATGAAACAGGAAGTTGTTGTAACTTCACTGTACGTGCTCAGATCTGCACGAAATTTGACACTATTGACAAGAGCCCAGCCCTGAACACGTGTACACGCCGACATTCACCCACAGTCATAGCGCCACCTGCTGGCAACAGGAAGTGACCTTTAACGAAGCAGCCCCCGCCGCACGTTTTACCTACATGTACGAAATTTCTGTGCCACATGGATCATGTCCAGACGCACAAAAAACCCTCTTGGAGCGATGCCCTAAACCCGACAGGAAGTCGGCCATTTTGAATTGTGCGGCCATTTTTGGATGATTTACACACTCTGTACTTTAACTAACTCCTCCTAGGGATTTTGTCCGACAGACTTCAAATTTCTGCTGTGCCTTCTAAAGGCATTGATGATGTAAAGTTGTGCTATTTGCGCGTTGTCGTCAATGGGCGTGTCCGTGGCGTGGCGTCAAAGATCAAGTCATCGCCATGACACAGGAAGTGGTTGTAACTTCACTGTAGATGCTCAGATCTGCACAAAACTTTACATGTAGGATAACAGTACCACCCTGAACTCATGTACATGCCGACAATCACCCACAGTCATAGTGCCACCTGCTGGCAACAGGAAGTGAGGTACAAAACCTTCATGCAACGTCCGAATCGCGTGGAGAATGCACAGCCGCACCGGCAGAGCTCTACAATATGCAACGCGGCCGGATCACACCCCGACGCGCTACATGTGCGAGGGCCCGACCATCGCTGCTTGCAGCTTTAATTTTCTTTTTTTTTCTTTTTTCTGCAAAGTAAGCCCCATTTTCGCGGCCGCAACATGCTCGAAAACTCACCAAATTTGGCACGCATGTCAGGACTGGTGAAAAATTTCGTATTTTGTGGGTTTCGCGGACGGGCGGGGCAAAATGGCTCGCTAGCGCCACCTAGAAAATTAGAAAAAATTAGCCCCTCGTCCCCGTTCGACCTACATGCACGAAATTTGGTGGGGACGTGTATCATATCAAGATGCACAAAAAAGCCTCAAGAAACCATACCCTAAACTCGACAGGAAGTCCGCCATTTTGAATTTGGTGGCCATTTTGGGACGATTTGCACACTTCGTACTTTAACGAACTCCTCCTAGGGATTTAGTCGGATCGACTTCAAATTTCTGCTGTGCCTTCTCAAGGCATTGAAGATGTAAAGTTGTGCTATCTGCGCGTTTTCGTCGATGGGCGTGTCTGTGGCGTCGACAATTCGCCATGAAACAGGAAGTTGTAGTAACTTCGCTATACATGCTCAGATCTGCACCACATTTTGTACATTTGACAACAGTCCCGCCCTGAACAAATCTACATGCCGACATTCACCCGCAGTCATAGCGCCACCTGCTGGCGACAGGAAGTGACCTTTAACGAAGCAGCCCCCGCCACAGGTTTGACCTACATGAACGAAATTTCTGTGGCATATCTATCATGTCCAGACGTACAAAAAAGCCTCTTGGAGCGATGACCTAAACCCGACAGGAAGTCGGCCATTTTGGATTTTACCGCCATTTTGGGACAACTTACACACTCCGTACTTTAACGAACTCCTCCTAGGGAGTTAGGTTTACACATTTAGTTTACACATTTGATAAGAGTCCCGCCCTTGACACATGTACATGCCCACATTCACCCACAGTCATAGCGCCTCCTGCTGGCAACAGGAAGTGAGGTACAAAACCTTCATGCAGCCTCCGAAGCGCATAGCAAATTCACAGCCGCACAGGCAGGGGTCCACAATAGGCAACGCGACCGGCTCACACCCCGACGCGCCACATGTGCGAGGGCCCGCCCATCGCTGCTTGCAGCTTTAGTTTTTAGGGCCCGAGCACGAACCGTGCGAGGACCCTATTGAAATTGTAAGGATTATTTTTAGGGCCCGAGCACTAACGGTGCGAGGACCCTATTGAAATTGTAAGGATTATTTTTAGGGCCCGAGCACGAACCGTGCGAGGACCCTATTGAAATTGTAAGGATTTTTTTTTTTCTTTTTCTTTTTTCTGCAAAGTAAGCCCCATTTTCGCGGTCGCAACATGCTCGAAAACTCACCAAATTTGGCACGCGTGTCAGGACTGGTGAAAAATTTCGTATTTTGTGGGTTTCGCGGACGGGCGTGGCAAAATGGCTCGCTAGCGCCACCTAGAAAATTGGAAAAAATTAGCCCCTCGTCCACGTTCGACCTACATGCACGAAATTTGGTAGGGACGTGTATCATATCAAGACGCACAAAAAGCCTCAAGAACCCATACCCTAAACTCGACAGGAAGTCCGCCATTTTGAATTTGGTGTCCATTTTGGGACGATTCGCACTCTCCGTTACTTTAACTAACTCCTCCTAGGGGTTTAGTCGGATCGCCTTCAAATTTCTGATGTGCCTTCTAAAGGCATTGACGATGAAAAGTTGTGCTCTCTGCGCGTTTTCGTCAATGGGTGTGTCCGTGGCGTCGATGACTCGCCATGAAACAGGAAGTTGTTGTAACTTCAGTGTACATGCTCAGATCTTGACGAAATTTGGCACTTTTGACAAGAGTCCCGCCCTGAACAAATCTACATGCCGACATTCAACCACAGTCATAGCGCCACCTGCTGGCAACAGGAAGTGACCTTTAACGAAGCAGCCCCCGATGCACATTTGACCTACATGTACGAAATTTCTGTGGTACATCTATCATGTCCAGACGCACAAAAGCCTCTTGGAGCAATGCCCTAAACCCGACAGGAAGTCGGCCATTTTGAGTTGTGCGACCATTTTGGGACGATTTACACACTCCGTACTTTAACGAACTCCTCCTAGGGATTTAGTCGGATCGACTTCAAAATTCTGCTGTGCCTTCAAAAGGCATTGACGATGAAAAGTTGTGCTATCTGCGGGTTTTTGTCAATGGGCGTGTCCATGGCGTCGCGTCAAAGATCAAGTCTTCGCCATGACACAGGAAGTGGTTGTAACGTCACTGTACATGCTCAGACCTGCACGAAATTTTACATGTTTGACAAGAGTCCCGCCCTGAACACATGTACATGCCGACATTCACCCACAGTCATAGCGCCACCTGTTGGCAACAGGACGTTAGGTACAACAACTTCATGCAACGTCCGAATCGCGTAGCAACTGAACAGCCACACCGGCAGAGCTCCAGAATATGCAACGCGGCCGCCTCACCCCCCAACGCGCTACAGGTGCGAGGGACCGCCCATCGCTGCTTGCAGCTTTAATTTTTAGGGCCCGAGCACGAACCGTGCGAGGACCCTATTGAAATTGTAAGGATTATTTTTTTTTTCTTTTTTCTTTTTTCTTTTTTCTTTTTTCTTTTTTCTGCAAAGTAAGCCCCATTTTCGCGGTCGCAACATGCTCGAAAACTCACCAAATTTGGCATGCGTGTCAGGACTGGTGAAAAATTTCGTATTTTGTGGGTTTCGCGTACGGGCGTGGCAAAATGGCTCGCTAGCGCCACCTAGAAAATTGGAAAAAATTAGCCCCTCGTCCACGTTCGACCTACATGCACGAAATTTGGTGGGGACGTGTATCATATCAAGACGCACAAAAAGCCTCAAGAACCCATACCCTAAACTCGACAGGAAGTCCGCCATTTTGAATTTGGTGTCCATTTTGGGACGATTCGCACACTCCGTACTTTAACTAACTCCTCCTAGGGGTTTAGTCGGATCGCCTTCAAATTTCTGATGTGCCTTCTAAAGGCATTGACGATGAAAAGTTGTGCTCTCTGCGTTTTCGTCAATGGCGTGTCCGTGGCGTCGATGACTCGCCATGAAACAGGAAGTTGTTGTAACTTCAGTGTACATGCTCAGATCTTGACGAAATTTGGCACTTTTGACAAGAGTCCCGCCCTGAACAAATCTACATGCCGACATTCAACCACAGTCATAGCGCCACCTGCTGGCAACAGGAAGTGACCTTTAACGAAGCAGCCCCCGATGCACATTTGACCTACATGTACGAAATTTCTGTGGTACATCTATCATGTCCAGACGCACAAAAAAGCCTCCTGGAGAAATGCCCTAAACCCGACAGGAAGTCGGCCATTTTGAGTTGTGCGACCATTTTGGGACGATTTACACACTCCGTACTTTAACGAACTCCTCCTAGGGATTAAGTCGGATCGACTTCAAAATTCTGCTGTGCCTTCAAAAGGCATTGACGATGAAAAGTTGTGCTATCTGCGGGTTTTTGTCAATGGGCGTGTCCATGGCGTCGCGTCAAAGATCAAGTCTTCGCCATGACACAGGAAGTGGTTGTAACTTCACTGTACATGCTCAGACCTGCACGAAATTTTACATGTTTGACAAGAGTCCCGCCCTGAACACATGTACATGCCGACATTCACCCACAGTCATAGCGCCACCTGCTGGCAACAGGAAGTGACCTTAAACGAAGAAGCCCCCGCCCCACGTTTGACCTACATGCACGACACTCGGTGGGGACGTGTATCATATCAAGACGCACAAAAAAGCCTCAAGAACCCGTACCCTAAACTCGACAGGAAGTCCGCCATTTTGAATTTAGTGGCCATTTTGGGACGATTTACACACTTCGTACTTTAACGAACTCCTCCTAGGGATTTTGTCGTATCGACTTCAAATTTCTGCTGTGCCTTCTAAAGGCATTGACGATGTAAAGTTGTGCTATCTGCGCATTTTCGTCAATGGGCGTGTCCGTGGCGTCGATGATTCGCCATGAAACAGGAAGTTGTAGTAACTTGGCTGTACATGCTCAGATCTGCACAAAATTTTACACGTTTGACAACAGTCCCGCCCTGAACAAATCTACATGCCGACATTCACCCACAGTCATAGCGCCACCTGCTGGCAACAGGAAGTGAGGTACAAAACTTTCATGCAACGTCCGAATCCCGTAGCAAATGCACAGCCGCACTGACGGAGCTCCAGAATATGCTACGCGGCCGCATCACACCCCGACGCGCTACAGGTGCGAGGGCCCGCCCATCGCTGCTTGCAGCTTTAATTTTTTTTTTTTTTTTTCTTTTTTTTCTTTTTTCTTTATTCTGCAAAGTAAGCCCCATTTTCGCGGTCGCAACATGCTCGAAAACTCACCAAATTTGGCACGCATGTCAGGACTGGTGAAAAATTTCGTATTTTGTGGGTTTCGCGGACGGGCGTGGCAAAATGGCTCGCTAGCCACCTAGAAAATTGGAAAAATTAGCCCCTCGTCCACGTTTGACCTACATGGACGAAATTTGGTGGGGACGTGTATCATATCAAGACGCACAAAAAAGCCTCAAGAACCCATACCCTAAACTCAACAGGAAGTCCGCCATTTTGAATTTGGCTGCCATTTTGGGACGATTCGCACACTCCGTACTTTAACTAACTCCTCCTAGGGATTTCGTCGGATCGACTTCAAATTTCTGCTGTGCCTTCTAAAGGCATTGACGATGTAAAGTTGTGCTATCTGCGCGTTTTCGTCAATGGGCGTGTCCGTAGGCGTCGATGATTCGCCATGAAACAGGAAGTTGTTGTAACTTGGCTGTATATGCTCAGATCTGCACCGAAATTTTGCACGTTTGTCAAGAGTCCCAGCCCTGAACAAATGTACATGCCGACATTCACCCACAGTCATAGCGCCACCTGCTGGCAACAGGAAGTGAACTTTAACGAAGCAGCCCCGCCGCACGCTTTGACCTACATATCACGAAATTTCTGTGGCACATGGATCATGTCCAGACGCACAAAAAGCCTCTTGGAGCAATGCCCTAAACCCGACAGGAAGTCGGCCATTTTGAATTGTGCGGCCATTTTGGGACGATTTGCACACTCCGTACTTTAACTAACTCCTCCTAGGGATTCAGTCGGATCGACTTCAAATTTCTGCTGTGCCTTCTAAAGGCATTGACGATGTAAAGTTGTGCTATCTGCGCGTTTTCGTCAATGGGCGTGTCCGTGGCGTCGATGATTCGCCATGAAACAGGAAGTTGTTGCAACTTGGCTGTATATGCTCAGATCTGCACGAAATTTTGCACGTTTGACAAGAGTCCAGCCCTGAACACGATGTACATGCCGACATTCACCCACAGTCATAGCGCCACCTGCTGGCAACAGGAAGTGAACTTTAACGAAGCAGCCCCCGCCGCACGTTTTACCTACATATACGAAATTTCTGTGGCACATCTATCATGTCAAGACGCACAAAAAACCCTCTTGGAGCGATGCCCCAAACCCAACAGGAAGTCGGCCATTTTGAATTTTACCGCCATTTTTTAGTGATTTACACACTCTGTACTTTAACGAACTCCTCCTAGGGATTTTCTCGGATCGGTTTCAAATTTCTGCTGTGCCTTTTAAAGGCATTGACGATGAAAAGTTGTGCTATCTGCGCTGTTTAGTCAATGGCGTGTCCGTGGCGTGCCGATGATTCAGCCATGAAACAGGAAGTTGTTATAACTTGGCTGTACAAGCTCAGATCCGCACGACATTTTACATGGAGCATGACAGTCCCGCCCTGAACACATGTACATGCCGACATTCACCCAAAGTCATAGCGCCACCTGCTGGCAACAGGAAGTGATCTTTAACGAAGCAGCCCCGCCCAAGTTTAACCTACATGTTACGCAATTTCTGTGGTATATCTATCATGTCCAGACGCACAAAAAAGCCTCTTGGACCACTCCTCTAATCTCAACAGGAAGTCGGCCATTTTGAATTTGTGCGTCCATTTTTGGATGATTTACACACTCCGTACTTTAACTAACTCCTCCTAGGCATGCAATCAGATCGACTTCAAATTTCTGCTGTGCCTTCCAAAGGCATTGACGATGTAAAGTTGTGCTCTCTGAGCGTTTTCGTCAATGGCGTGTCCGTGGACGCCGATGATTCACCATGAAACAGGAAGTTGTAGTAACTTGGCTGTACATGCTCAGATCTGCACGAAATTTTACACGTTTGACAAGAGTCCCGCCCTGAACACATGTACATGCCGACATTCACCCACAGTCATAGCGCCACCTGCTGGCAACCGGAAGTGACCTTTAACGAAGCAGCCCCCGCCCCACGTTTGACCTATATGTTCAAAATTTCTGTGGCTCATGTATCAAGTCGAGTCGCACAAAAGCCTCTTGGACCACTGCCCTAAACCCAACAGGAAGTCGGCCATTTTGAATTTTACGGCAAATTTTGGACGATTTACACACTCCGTACTTTAACGAACTCCTCCTAGGGATTTAGTCAGATCGACTTACAAATTTCTGCTGTTCCTTCTAAAGGCATTGACGATGCAAAGTTGTGCTATCTGCGCGTTTTGTCGATGGGCGTGTCCGTGGCATGGCGTCAAAGATCGACTCATCACCATGAGACAGGATGTGGTTGTAACTTTACTGTACATGGTCAGATCTATATGAAATTTTAGCACGTTTAATAAGAGTCCCGCCCTGAACACATGTACATGCCGACATTCACCCACAGTCATAGCGCCACCTGCTGGCAACAGGAAGTGAGTTACAAAACCTTCATGCAGCCTCCGGCGCATAGAAAATTCACAGCCGCACAGGCAGGGGTCCACAATAGGCAACGCGACCGGCTCACACCCGACGCCGCTACAGGTGCGAGGGCCACTCATCGCTGCTTGCAGCTTTAATTATTTTAGGGCCGAGCACTAACAGTCGCGAGGACCCTATTGAAATTGTAAGTGATTATTTTATTTTTTAGGCCCGAGCACTAACGGTGCGAGGACCCTATTGAAATTGTAAGGATTATTATTTTTTTTTCTTTTTTCTTTTCTGCAAAGTAAGCCCCATTTTCGCGGTCGCTAACATGCTCGAAAACTCACCAAATTTGGCACGCGTGTCAGGACTGGTGAAAAATTTCATATTTTGTGGGTTTCGCGATGACGGCGTGGCAAAATGGCTCCGCTAAGCCACCTAGAAAATTGGAAAAATTAGCCCCTCGTCCACGCTCGACCTACATGCACGAAATTTGGTGGGGACATGTATCATATCAAGACGCACAAAAGCCTCAAGAACCCATACCCTAAACTCGACAGGAAGTCCGCCATTTTGAATTTGGTGGCCATTTTGGGACGATTTGTACACTCCATACTTTAACGAACTCCTCCTAGGGATTTAGTCGGATCGACTTCAAATTTCTGCTGTGCCTTCTAAAGGCATTGATGATGTAAAGTTGTGCTATCTGCGCGTTTTCGATCGATGAGCGTGTCCGTGGCGTCGATGATTCGCCATGAAACAGGAAGTTGTAGTAACTTCGGCTGTAAATGCTCAGATCTGCACCGAAATTTTACACGCTTGACAAGAGTCCCGCCCTGAACAAATCTATATGCTGACATTCACCCACAGTCATAGCGCCACCTGCTGGCAACAGGAACTGACCTTTAACGAAGCAGACCCCGCCGCACGCTTTGACCTACATGTATAAAATTTCTGTGGAACATGTATCATGTCCAGAGCGTACAAAAGCCTCTTGGAGCCATGCCCTAAACTCAACAGGAAGTCGGCCATTTTGAATTTTATGGCAACGTTTTGGTGATTTACACACTCTGTACTTTCAACTAACTCCTCCTAGAGATTAGAGTCGGATCGACTTCAAATTTCTGCTGTGCCTTCTGAAGGCATTGAAGATGTAAAGTTGTGCTATCTGTGAGTTTTCGTCAATGGACGTGTCCGTGGCGTCGCGTCAAGATCGAGTCTTAGCCATGAAACAGGAAGTGGTTCTAACTTCACTGTACATGCTCAGATCTGCACGAAATTTTACACGTTTGACAAGAGTCCCGCCCTGGACACATGTACATGCCGACATTCACCCACAGTCATAGTGCCACCTGCTGGCAACAGGAAGTGACCTTTAACGAAGCAGCCCCGCCACACGTTTGACCTACATGTTCGAAATTTCTGTGGCATATGTATCATGTCCAGTCGCACAAAAAGCCTCTTGGAGCGATGCCCTAAACCCAACAGGAAGTCGGCCATTTTGAATTTTGCAGCCAAGTTTTGGGACGATTTACACACTGTGTACTTTAACAAACTCCTCCTAGGGATATTAGTCGGATCGACTTCAAATTTCTGCTGTGCCTTCTAAAGGCATTGAGGATGAAAAGTTGTGCTATCTGTGCGTTTTCGTCAATGGGCATGTCCGTGGCGTGGCGTCAAAGATCAACTCTTCGCCATGAAACAGGAAGTGGTTGTAACTTCACTGTAGATGCTCAGATCTGCACGAAATTTTACATGTTTCATAAGAGTCCCGCCCTGAACACATGTACATGCCGACATTCACCAAGCAGTCATAGCGCCACCTGCTGGCAACAGGAAGTGAGGTACAACACCTTCATGCAGCATCCAGCTGCGTAGCAAATTCACAGTTGCACAGGCAGGAGTCCACAATAGGCAACTCGAGCCGCCTCACACCCCGACGCCCTACATGTGCGAGGGCCCGCCCATCGCTGCTTGCAGCTTTAATTAGGGCCCGAGCACGAACCGTGCGAGGACCCTATTGAAACTGTTAGGATTATTTTTTTTTTTCTTTATTATTATTATTATTTTTTTTTTTCTGCAAAGTAAGCCCCATTTTCGCGGTCGCAACATGCTCGAAAACTCACCAAATTTGGCACACGGGTCAGGACTGGTGAAAAATTTCGTATTTTGTTGGTTTCGCGGGCGGGCATGGCAAAATGGCTCGCTAGCGCCACCTAGAAAATTAGAAAAAATTAGCCCCTCGTCCACGTTCAACCTACATGCACCAAATTTGGTGGGGACGTGTATCATATCGAGATGCACAAAAAAGCCTCAAGAACCCATACCCTAAACTCGACAGGAAGTCCGCCATTTTCAATTTGGTGGCCATTTTGGGACGATTCGCACACTTCGTACTTTAACGAACTCCTCCTAGGGATTTAGTCCGATCGACTTCAAATTTCTGCTGTGCCTTCTCAAGGCATTGAAGATGTAAAGTTGTGCTATCTGCGCGTTTTCGTCGATGGGCGTGTCCGTGCCGTCGCCGATTCGCCATGAAACAGGAAGTTGTACTAACTTCGCTATAAATGCTCAGATCTGCACCAAATTTTGTACATTTGACAAGAGTCCCGCCCTGAACACATGTACATGCCGACATTCACCCACAGTCATAGCGCCACCTGCTGGCAACAGGAAGTGACCTTTAACGAAGCAGCCCCAGCGCCACGTTTAACCTACAGTTACGGAATTTCTGTGGTATATCTATCATGTCCAGACGCACAAAAAAGTCTCTTGGAGCTATGCCCTAAACCTGACAGGAAGTCGGCCATTTTGAATTCTACGTCAATTTTTTGGTGATTTAAACACTCCGTACTTTCACTAACTCCTCCTAGGGATTTAGTCCGACAGACTTCAAATTTCTGCTGTGCCTTCTAAAGGCATTGATGATGTAAAGTTGTGCTATTTGCGCGTTTTCGTCAATGGGCGTGTCCGTGGCGTGGCGTCAAAGATCAAGTCATCGCCATTACACAGGAAGTGGTTGTAACTTCACTGTAGATGCTCAGATCTGCACAAAACTTTACATGTAGGAGGAGAGTCCAGTCCTGAACACGTGTACATGCCGACATTCACCCACTGTCATAGCGCCACCTGCTGGCAACAGGAAGTGAGCTCCAAAACCTTCATGCAACATCCGAATCGCCTAGCAAATGCACAGACGCACCGGCCGTGCTCCACAATATGCAACGCGGCCGCATCACACCCCGACGCGCTACAGGTGCGAGGGCCCGCCCATCGCTGCTTGCAGCTTTAATTTTCTTTCTTTCTTTCTTTCTTTTTTTTCTGCAAAGTAAGCTCATTTTTCGCGGCCGCAACATGCTCGAAAACTCACCAAACTTGGCACACGTGTCAGGACTGGTGAAAAATTTCGTATTTTGGGGTTTCGCGGATGGGCGGGCAAAATGGCTCGCTAAGCCACCTGGAAAATTAGAAAAATTAGCCCCTCGTCCACGTTCGACCTACATGCACGAAATTTGGTGGGGACGTGTATCATATCAAGACGCACAAAAAAGCCTCAAGAACCCATACCCTAAACTTGACAGGAAGTCCTCCATTTTGAATTTGGTGGCCATTTTGAGACGATTTGCACACTCCGTACTTTGACGAACTCCTCCTAGGGATTTAGTCGGATCGACTTCAAATTTCTGCTGTGCCTTCTAAAGGCATTGACGATGAAAAGTTGTGCTATCTGCGCTGTTCGTCAATGGACGTGTCCGTGGCATCGATGACTCGCCATGAAACAGGAAGTTGTAGTAACTTGGCTGTACATGCTCAGATCTGCACGAAATTTTACACGTTTGACAAGAGTCCCGCCCTGAACGAATCTACATGCCGACATTCACCCACAGTCATAGTGCCACCTGCTGGCAACAGGAAGTGAACTTTAACGAAGCAGCCCCCGCCGCACGTTTGACTTACATGTACGAAATGTCTGTGGCACATCTATCATGTCCAGTCGTACAAAAAAGCCTCAAGAACCCATACCCTAAACTCAACAGGAAGTCCGCCATTTTGAATATGGCCGCCATTTTGGAACGATTTACACACTCCATATTTGAACGAACTCCTCCTAGGGATTTAGTCGGATCGACTTCAAATTTCTGCTGTGCCTTCTAAAGGCATTGACGATGAAAAGTTGTGCTATCTGCGCGTTTTCGTCAATGGGCGTGTCCGTGGCATCAATGATTCGCCATGAAACAGGAAGTTGTTGTAACTTGGCTGTACATGCTCAGATCTGCACCAAATTTGAAACTATTGACAAGAGTCCCGCCCTGAACACGTGTATATGCCGACATTTACCCGCAGTCATAGCGCCACCTTCTGGCGACAGGAAGTGACTTTTAACAAAGCAGCCCCCGCCGCAGGTTTTATCTACACGCACGAAATTTTTGGGGGACATGTATCATGTCAAGAGGTACAAAAGCCTCTTGGAGCGATGCCCTAAACCTGACAGGAAGTCCGCCATTTTGAATATTACGTCAAGTATTTGGTGATTTACACACTACGTACTTTAACTAACTCCTCCTAGGGTTTCAGTCGGATTGATTTCAAATTTCTGCTGTGCCTTCTAAGGGCATTGACGACGTAAAAGTTGTGCTATCTGCGAAGTTTTCGTCAATGGGCGTGTCCGTGCCGTGGCATCAAAGATCAAGTCATCGCCATGACACAGGAAGTGGTTCTAACTTAACTGTACATGCTCACATCGGCACCAAACTTTACAGGGACGATAAGAGTCCCGCCCTGAACACATGTACATGCCAACATTCACCCACAGTCATAGCGCCACCTGCTGGTAACAGGAATTGCGGTACAACACCTTCATGCAACATCCGAAGCGCATAGAAAATTCACACCCGCACCGGGAAAGGTGCTGAATAGGCAACGCGACCGGCTCACACCCCGACGCGCTACATGTGCGAGGGCCCGCCCATCGCTGCTTGCAGCTTTAATTTCTTTTTTTTTCTGCAAAGTAACCTCGATTTTGGGGGCCTCAACGTGCTCGAAAACTCACCAAATTTGGAACACGTGTCAGGACTGGTGAAAAATTTCGTATTTTGTGGATTTCGCGGACGGGCGGGGCAAAATGGCTCGCTAGAGCCACCTAGAAAATTTGAAAAAATTAGCCCCTCGTCCACGTTCGACCTACGTGCACGAAATTTGGTGGGGACGTGTATCATATCAAGACGCACAAAAAAGCCTCAAGGACCCATACCCTAAACTCGACAGGAAGTCCGCCATTTTGAATTTGGCCGCCATTTTGGGACGATTCACACACGCCATACTTTAACTAACTCCTCCTAGGGATTTAATCGGATCGACTTCAAATTTCTGCTGTGCCTTCAAAAGGCATTGACGATGCAAAGTTGTGCTATCTGCGCGTTTTCGTCAATGGGCGTGTCCGTGCCGTCGCCGATTCGCCATGAAACAGGAAGTTGTAGTAACTTGGCTGAACATAGCTCAGATCTGCACGAAATTTTTCACGTTTGACAAGAGTCCCGCCCTGAACAAATCTACATGCCGACATTCACCCACAGTCATAGCGCCACCTGCTGGCAACAGGAAGTGACCTTGAACGAAGCAGCCCCCGCCGCACGTTTGACCTACATGTACGAAACTTCTGTGGCACATGTATCATGTCCAGAGGTACAAAAAAGCCTCAAGAACCCATACCCTAAACTCGACAGGAAGTCCGCCATTTTGAATTTGGTGGCCATTTTGGGACGATTTGCACACTCCGTACTTTAACGAACTCCTCCTAGGGATTTAGTCGGATTGACTTCAAATTTCTGCTGTGCCTCCTAAAGGCATTGACGATTAAAAGTTGTGCTATCTGCACGTATTCGTTGATGGGCGTGTCCGTGGCGTCGATGATTCGCCATGAAACAGGAAGTTGTAGTAACTTGGCTTTACATGCTCAGATCTGCACGAAATTTGACACTATTGACAAGAGTCCCGCCCTGAACAAATCTACATGCCGACATTCAACCATAGTCATAGCGCCACCTGCTGGCAACAGGAAGTGACCTTAAATGAAGCAGCCCCTGCCACACGTTTGACCTACATGTACGAAAATTCTGTGGTACATCTATCATGTCCAGACGCACAAAAAACCCTCCTGGAGCGATGCCCTAAACTCAACAGGAAGTCGGCCATTTTGAATTGTGCGGCTATTTTTGGATGATTTGCGCACACCGTAGTTTCATTAACTCCTCCTAGGGATTAAATCAGATCGACTTCAAATTTCTGCTGTGCCTCCTAAAGGCATTGACGATGAAAAGTTGTGCTATCTGTGAGTTTTCGTCAATGGGCGTGTCCGTGGCGTGGCATCAAAGATCAACTCTTCGCCATGACACAGGAAGTGGTTGTAACGTCGGTGTACATTCTCACATCTGCACCACACGTTACATGTAGGAGAACAGTCCCGGCCTGAACACATGTACATGCCGACATTCACCCACAGTCATAGCGCCACCTGCTGGCAACAGGAAGTGTGGTACAAAATCTTCATGAAGCGTCCGAAGCACATAGCAAAGCACTGCCGCACAGGCAGGGGTCTACAATAGGCAACGCGACCGGCTCACACCCCGACGCGCCACATGTGCGAGGGCCCGCCCAACGCTGCTTGCAGCTTTAATTTTTTTAGGGCCCGAGCACGAACCGTGCGAGGACCCTATTGAAATTGTAAGGATTATTTTTTTTCTTTTTTTTTCTGCAAAGTAACCTCGATTTTGGGGGCCTCAACGTGCTCAAAAACTCACCAAATTTGGCACACATGTCAGGACTGGTGAAAAATTTCGTATTTTGTGGCTTTCACGGACGGGCGTGGCAAAATGGCTCGCTAGCGCCACCTAGAAAATTAGGAAAAATTAGCCCCTCGTCCACGTTTGACCTACATGCACGAAATTTGGTGGGGACGTGTATCATATCAAGACGCACAAAAAAGCCTCAAGAATCCATACCATAAACTCGACAGGAAGTCCGCCATTTTGAATTTGGTGGCCATTTTGCGATGATTTACACACTGTCGACTTTAACTAACTCCTCCTAGGGATTTAGTTGGATCGACTTCAAATTTGTGCTGTGCCTTCTAAAGGCATTGACGATGTAAAGTTGTGCTATCTGCACGTTTTCGTCGATGGGCGTGTCCGTGGCGTCGACGATTCGCCATGAAACAGGAAGTTGTTCTAACTTCAGTGTACGTGCTCAGATCCACACGAAATTTTGCACGTTTCACAAGAGTCCCGCCCTGAACACATGTACATGCCGACATTCACCCACAGTCATAGCGCCACCTGCTGGCGACAGGCAGTGACCTTTAACGAAGCAGCCCCCGCCCCACGTTTGACCTACATGCACGAAATTTGGTGGGGACATGTATCATGTCAAGACGCACAAAAAAGCCTCAAGAACCCTTACCCTAAACTCGACAGGAAGTCCGCCATTTTGAATTTGGCCGCCATTTTGGGAGGATTCACACACTCCGTACTTTAACGAACTCCTCCTAGGGATTTAGTCGGATCGACTTCAAATTTCTGCTGTGCCTTCTAAAGGCATTGACGAGCTAAAGTTGTGCTATCTGCGCGTTTTCGTCGATGGGCGTGTCCGTGCCGTCGACGATTCGCCATGAAACAGGAAGTTGAAGTAACTTCACTATAAATGCTCAGATCTGCACCAAATTTTGCACGTTTGACAAGAGTCCCGCCCTGAACACATGTACATGCCAACATTCAACCACAGTCATAGCGCCGCCTGCTGGCGACAGGAAGTGCCCTTTAACGGAGCAGCCCCCGCCGCACGTTTGACCTACACTTATGAAATTTCTGTGGCACATGTATCATGTCCAGACGTACCAAAAAGCCTCTTGGAGCGATGCCCTAAACTCCACAGGAAGTCGGCCATTTTGAATTTTATGGCCATTTTGGACTATTTACTCACTCCCTACTTTAACTAACTCCTCCTAGGGATTTAGTCGGATCGACTTCAAATTTCTGCTGTGCCTTCTAAAGGCATTGACGATGCAAAGTTGTGCTATCTGCGCGTTTTCGTCAATGGGCGTGTCCGTGGCGTCGATGATTCGCCATGAAACAGGAAGTTGTTGTAACTTCATTGTACATGCTCAGATCTGCACGAAATTTTACACGTAGCATGACAGTCCTGCCCTGAACAAACCTACATGCCGACATTCACCCCCAGTGATAGCGCCACCTGCTGGCAACCGAAAGTGACCTTTAACGGAACAGCCCCCGGACCACGTTTGACCTACATGTACACAATTTCTGTGGCACATGGATCATGTCCAGACGCACCAAAAGCCTCCTGGAGCGATGCCGTAAACCAAACAGGAAGTCCGCCATTTTGAATTTTATGGCAATTTTGGATGATTTACACACTCCATATTTTAACGAACTCCTCCTAGGGATTTAGTCGGATTGACTTCAAATTGCTGCTTTGCCTTCTCAAGGCACTGACGATGTAAAGTTGTGCTATCTGCGCGCTTTCATCGATGATGTGGTCCGTGGCGTCGATGATTCGCCATGAAACAGGAAGTTGTTATAACTTGGCTGTACATGCTCAGATCTGCACAAAATTTTACACATTTAATAAGACTCCGCCCTTAACACATGTACATGCTGCGATTCACCCTCAATCATAGCGCCACCTGCTGGCAACAGGAAGTGAGGTACAAAACCTTCCTGCAGCCTCGAAGCGCATAGAAAATTCACAGCCGCGCACTGCAGGGTGCACAATAGGCAACGCGACCAGCTCACACCCCGACGCGCTACAGGTGCGAGGGCCCGCCCATCGCTGCTTGCAGCTTTAATTTTTTTCCTTCCTTTTTCTTTTTTTTTTTTTCTGCAAAGTAAGCTCACTTTTCGCGGCCGCAACATGCTCGAAAACTCACCAAATTTGGCACACATGTCAGGACTGGTGAAAAATTTCGTATTTTGTGGGTTTCACGGATGGGTGGGGCAAAATGGCTCGCTAGCGCCACCTAGAAAATTAGAAAAAATTAGCCCCTTGTCCACGTTCGACCTACATGTACGAAATTTGGTGGGGACGTGTATCATATCAAGACGCACAAAAAAGCCTCAAGAACCCATACCCTAAACTCGACAGGAAGTCCGCCATTTTTAATTTGGTGGCCATTTTGGGACGATTTACACACTCCGTACTTTAACTAACTCCTCCTAGGGATGTAGTCGCATCGACTTCAGATTTCTGCTGTGCCTTCTGAAGGCATTGAGGATGAAAAGTTGTGCTATCTGCGAGTTTTCGTCGATGGGCGTGTCCGTGGCGTGGCGTCAAAGATCAAGTCTTCGCCATGACACAGGAAGTAGTTGAAACTTCACTGTACATGCTCACATCGGCACCAAACGTTACATGTAGGATAAGGGTCCCGCCCTGAACTCATGTACATGCCGACATTCACCCACAGTCATAGCGCCACCTGCTGGCAACAGGAAGTGAGGTACAAAACCTTCATGCAACGTCCGAATCGTGTAGCAAATGCACCGCCTTACCGGCAGAGCTCCAGAATATGCCACGCGGCCACATCACACCCCGACGCACTACAGGTGCGAGGGCCCGACCATCGCTGCTTGCAGCTTTAATATTAAAATTACCTCTGTAGGCCTGTCTGTGGCAGCAGAAACGATTTCTTCATCCCCATCATCCTGTGAAGATGAGCATTTCATAGAGTACACTTTATAATACTATTTGTCATAATTGATGGTGTATGGAGTAGGCTACTGACAACTGTATGGGGTACTGTTGGGACAGGAGGCTCCAAGAGGCAGATATTACCATCCAAATCTGTTGGGACCAACAAAAACCCCAACCCAAAGTAATATAAATGGAAATATCACATTTAGTCTATATAAAAAATAACACTGTAGGTAGACCTCTTACATTTTATGAAGGCACTTAAATCTTCTGGAGTGACTGGCTCTTATGAAGTCCCTCCAGGAATTCCCTCAGCCATTGGCCTTCCAGCATTTAGGCTCAGGGCCATCTCTTCTGCATTTGTCAGGGGTGGTGGTGCAGGTCCTCCCCCTGTTTTACGAGCCTCTGCCTTCTTTCTGTTGGCTGAGTAGAAGTCAAATGAGAATGAACATTTAGACCTATGTCAAAAATGCTGCTGCACTGCTAGACACTGAATGCTATTTAGTCATTTAATGTGTCAAATGTTTGTAAAGCCAGGTAGCTACTCTACTCCTATGATGTGCTCAAGGCTTACCTGCTTGAAGTATGTTTTTATATTTCATTTTCAGCTGCTGCCATGTTCTTTTGATGCCTGCAGGATTGCACCTATCCATGAAAATTAAATTAGGTTTAATAAAATACTGTTCTTCCAGTTTCACCTCTGATATTATAACAGTTGGGTAAGTTACTCTAAAATAGTTCTTAATTACTAACTACAAATTTTATCTTCAACAAGTCTAATTAGATTAATGTAATAATTACTATCTCTAGAAAGTATTGGTCTACTTACTAATTTGTTTTACTTACTTATTAATTACTTTCTAAATCCCAAATCAACCTCAACCACTTGAACAATACAAGGAGAGACAAGAAACTGCACTTCTAATGCTTTCAAATAAACAATATACAATTGCATGAATTAATCTTAAATTGACCAAAGTGTGTAACTAGAGGGAGAAAGTTGAATTAAAAATATACCTTTTAAAATTTGATATTAAATCCACTATTGTTTTATACAGAGTTGTTTTATAGTGTTTAATTTAATTACAGTATTTAGATGACTTAGTAACTTAATTCATTACACCCAACACTGTATAAAAGTAATTAAAATGTAAACTTACGCATTGACTCGAGCAGCTATTTTCTCCCAAGCTAACTCTTTCTCCTTCGACGCTGCAGCCGTGTTGCTTTTTTTTTAAATACATGTTTTATATGCAAAGTAACCTTATATGCATAGTAACTGGATGTGCTTATGTTGACATAAGCACATCCAGTTCTGCTGGTGAGAAATATGCACACCTTTTTTTGTCTGACGCTGTTGCCATAGTGACTCGTAATATCTGCGCTCCATTGATAATGGCTTTTTATAGTTGTGGTGCACGCGCTTAACTCAGAGTCAGTCAACTCAGAGTTGATTGAACTAACTCATTTCAGCTGTTCTGAAACCCAAAACTCAGAGTTTCCCATCTCAGGGTAAGTCAACTTAGAGTTCAAGTTTTAACTCAGAGTTGGTTGAACCTCCTTATTGAAACAGGCCCCAGGTGTCCTGACTGAAGAATACAGGATAGTCATCACATGTACCACACAGTCAGTACTTGCCAGAAATTCTTGCAGTTCCTTTAATGTTGCTGTAGGCCTCTAGGAAGCCTCCCTGACCAGTTTTCTTTTTGTCTTTTCATCAGTTTTGGAGGGACGTCCAGTTCTTGTTAAAGTCACAGTTCTGCCATATTTTCTCCACTTGATGATGACTGTCTTCACTGTGTTCCATGGTATATCTAATGCCTTGGAGATTCTTTTGTACCCATCTCCTGACTTATGTCTTTCAACAATGAGATCGCTCTGAGGCTTTGAAAGCACTCTGTGGACATGGCTTTTGCTCAGAGATGCAACTAAGAGGGAAGGAAAATCCTATTAGAACAGCTGAGCTGTATTTGTGATTAATCAGAGCCACTTTAAATGATGGCAGGTGTAATGACCTCTAGTTAACTTGAGTTTGAATATGATTGGTTCATTCTGAAAACAACCACACCCCCAGTTATAAGAGGGTGTGCACACTTATGCAACCAGGTCATTCTAAGGTTTTTATTTTTATTTTTCCCCCTCGAAGATTTTAGTTTGTTTTTTATTGAATTGTTCACATTACAGGTCACATTAAAGGTGGAAAAAGTTCTGACATGATTTATCTTTGTCTCATTATTTTATATCATAAGAACCTGACATTTTAACAGGGGTGTGTAGACTTTTTCTATCCACTGTTCTCACACACACACACACACACACACACACACACACACACACACACACACACACACACACACACACACACACACACACACACACACACACACACACACACCAAATTTATCAACCCATGAAGGTCTGGATTTGGAGTCACACTCTAAATCAAAGTGGAAAACCAAACTACAGGCCATTCCAACTTTGATGTAATGTCCTTAAAACAAGTCAAAATGAGGCTCAGTACTGTGTGTGGCCTCCATGTGCCTGTATGACCTCCCTACAACGCCTGGGCATGCTCCTGATGAGGTGGCAGATGGTGTCCTGAGGGATCTCCTCCCAGACCTGGACTAAAGCATCCGCCAACTCCTGGACAGTCTGTGGTGCAACGTGGCGTTGGTGGATGGAGCGAGACATGATGTCCCAGATGTGCTCAATTGGATTCAGGTCTGGGGAACAGGCGGGCCAGTCCATAGCATCAGTACCTTCCTCTTGCAGGAACTGCTGACACACTCCAGCCACATGAGGTCTAGCATTGTCTTGCATTAGGAGGAACCCAGGGCCAACCGCACCAGCATTTGGTCTCACAAGGGGTCTGAGGATCTCATCTCGGTACCTAATGGCAGTCAGGCTACCTCTGGCAAACACATGGAGGGCTGTGCGGCCCCCCAAAGAAAAGCCACCCCACACCATTACTGACCCACCGCCAAATCGGTCATGCTGGAGGATGTTGCAGGCAGCAGAACGTTCTCCACGGTGTCTCCAGACTCTGTCACGCCTGTCACATGTGCTCAGTGTGAACCCGCTTTCATCTGTGAAGAGCACAGGGCGCCAGTGGCGAATTTGCTAATCTTGGTGTTCTCTGGCAAAAAAACGTCCTGCACGGTGTTGGGCTATAAGCACAACCCCCACTTGTGGACGTCGAGCCCTCATACCAGCCTCATGGAGTCTGTTTCTGACCGTTTGAGCAGACACATGCACATTTGTGGCTGCTGGAGGTCATTTTGCAGGGCTCTGGCAGAGCTCCTCCTTGCACAAAGGCGGAGGTAGCGGTCCTGCAGCTGGGTTGTTACCCTCCTATGGCCTCCTTCAATTCTCCTGATGTACTGGCCTGTCTCTTGGTAGCGCCTCCATGCTCTGGACACTACGCTGACTAACACAGCAAACCTTCTTGCCACAGCTCGCATTGATGTGCCATCCTGGATGAGCTGCACTACCTGAGCCACTTGTGCGGGTTGTAGACTCCGTCTCATGCTACCGCTAGAGTGAAAGCACCGCCAGCATTCAAAAGTGACCAAAACATCACCCAGGAAGCAAAGGAACTGAGAATTAGTCTGTGGTCACCACCTGCAGAACACTGTCTTGCTAATTGCCTATAATTTCCACCTGTTGTCTATTCCATTTGCACAACAGCATGTGAAATTGATTGTCAATCAGTGTTATTTCCTAAGTGGACAGTTTGATTTCACAGGAGTGTGATTGACTTGGAGTTACATTGTGTTGTTTAAGTGTTCCCTTTATTTTTTGAGCAGTGTATATATCTCTGCATATGAAACAACAAAGATCCAAGAGTACATCAGGAAGATGGCCCCCAAAGATGAAGGGCTTAGTAAAAACCTCAGGTAGCAGGAACCCGAAGGTGAGGACAAGGAAGATGAAGAACCTTCATGGAGGGACAAGCCGCTGCACGGCGTGTACCACAGACAAATGGAAGAAGTGGCTGATATCAAGAAATCCTACCAGTGAAAAGGCTGGACTGAAGGACAGCACAGAAGCACTAATCATGGCGGCACAAGAACAGGCACTCAGTACAAGATCAATAGAGGCTGGGGTCTACCACACCAGGCAGAACCCCAGGTGCAGACTGTGCAAGGATGCCCCTGAGACAGTGCAGCACATAACAGCAGGGTGTAAGATGCAGGCAGGAAGTGCGTACATGGAACGCCATAACCAGGTAGCTGTCATAGTGTACAGGAACATCTGCCATGAGTACGGGCTGGAAGTCCCAAGGTCAAAATGGAAGACACCTCCTAAGGTAGTTGAGAATGACCGAGCTAAGATCCTGTGGGACTTCAAGATCCAGACTGACAAACTGGTGATGGCTAACCAACCAGACATCGTGTTGATCGACAAACAGCAGAAGAAGGCAGCAGTGATAGATGTGGCAATACCAAGCGACAGCAACATCAGGAAGAAGGAACACAAGAAGCTTGAGAAATACCAAGGGCTGAAAGAGGAGCTAGAAAAGATGTGGAAAGTCAGAGCAACAGTGGTGCCAGTGGTAATCGGAGCACTGGGGGCTGTGACCCCCAAACTGGGAGAGTGGCTACAGCAGATTCCAGGTAAAACATCAGAGGTCTCTGTCCAGAAGAGTGCAGTCCTAGGAACAGCTAAGATACTGCGCAGAACCCTCAAACTCCCAGGCCTCTGGTAGAGGACCCGAGCTTGAGGATGACACATACCACCCCGCAAGGGGTGAGAGGGGGAATTTTTTTTTATTTTTTATATATATTATATATATATATACACACACATGCATCATTGCTAATGTAATTGTATCTAAACAGTAAAAAAAATGTTACGTTGAAAGTCATTTTTCAGAAAAATCATATTAATAAATCAAGTTTAGGGTTTAAACTTGAGGTGTTAGGTTTGTGTTATCACGCAGGTTCAAACATTGTGGAGAGCAAAACATTTTATTACTAACACTGGAATAGTTCAATTTGTATATTATTATACAGAAACTAACTGCTTTACAAAAACAAAATGATACAATATCACATATATGTACAGTGTAGTAAATATACCATCTCAAATTGTACACAAAGTATTTACAATTGTCACACATACTGCATTAAAAACAAAACTCAAGACTATTAACTCTACACACAGATTTTGCATAACATCAAATAAAACATGCCACATTTGATGTTTTTCATCTTTACAAACCCATGACTATTTTTAAATTAGTGCAAGTCAACCACTTGTTTGAGGTTATGGATACATAATCCTCAATATTTTCATTCACACAGAAGTCAGACTAAAATCTGGAAACAATGGCAATCTGCTAACATGGTGTTCAAATAAAATCTTGCCTTGAGATTTTTCCTGGTTGTTTTGTTAAAGCTACACTCGCTGATTCTGTGATGCAGGGTTTGTAGACGCTTTTTAGAAGAAAATCAGGGAGAGTAGCTTTAAGTTAGTTAACAGTTAGACGGTGAAAAGTGGTGAGTAGAGATGATGAGTTATATGATTAGACACTGAAATTTGGATAATCGTGTACTTTTACAGCCTCAACAGCCCTGATTTTAGATCCTAAAATCCTTCCAACCTGGACCTTCAGAGCCACTCTGCACCAACCCACCACCACAACAAACATCCTGTGTGTTAGAAAATGTGACTTTAACAACTTAAGGTGATGAAAATCCATGCTTGAACTAGAGTTTGGTCTATTTAAGAAGGGCAGATGTTTCATTAAATAACCTATCAGCCGGTCAGTGTGTGGAAGTACTATTCTCCACTCTCACTTTCATGTGCCCAACTGTGTGCCACGCCACAAATGCTTTCAAGGAGAGAAGTTTACGGAGTTACCCCCATTTATATCATTCATCAACTCTCTCTGACGGGCAGGATTTTTGTTCAAGCTTTGACTGTGACCAATAAAACAAGTATTAAGACTTTTGTCTTCAGATGTACCCAGATCAGATGTCTATGAAGTAATTTGTTGGAAGGAGACTAACTCGGGTAGCAATCATATGACTTTCTCTAGCCCAAAACAACGCTCTGATTTTGGAAAAATATTTCTGGGTTTGGTCCTAGTACTGACAACATGTCAGTGATGGAGGGCAACAAGAAAAGTGAATTCAGTTTTTAATCATTCCTTGTAGTATTAAATTTCCCTTTGTCATTCTTTGAGGCAGAATTACAATTAAAGAATTACAATTATAGAATTATTCAAATACTCTTTCTAAGGCTGTCTAATGAAAATGTCCCTTTCCATGGCATTTATCTGATGATCATGTGTTTACTGAATGAGCTGCATGGACAGAAGAAAATAGCAAATACACTCAGATGACTACAATACAAGAAAGAAATTAGTAGTGAACTGATTCACAAATGTACCAAAAGGTAACATGAACACTTATGTTAAGAAACTGTGTCAGACTGAGCAGTACATGTGGAGATAGTGCTCAGACAAAAATAACGTCAGAGTTGTACGACAATACTGAACTCTTGCCATGCATAGATGTTAAGGCAGGATAGAAGCATTTTGAAGAACCAAACTTGCTGAGCTGTGGACGGAGGCTGCGTACGGAGAACTGATCAGCACAGTCCCACGCTACACCTGCTCAACCAAACAATCCAATCTACGGCAGAATGTGCACACAGATGGTTTACAAGCCCAGAGGACAGGGTCTGTACTTTTAAACTCATTTCCACAGCAAACCATGGTTTAGATAGATAGTTTTAGATCACTGAGTGTGTCTTTCTACCCTTCAAGCAGCCACTGGTTCCCATTCATATCAGTTCAAATCAACCTGTAGGTAGTGGTATTGTCACAGGATTACAAACCTTTTGGTTATGTTGTAATGCAGAAAAACCCTAACATACATTATACACTGAATCTGAGCCCAATACCTTGAGAGAAAACACTTGAGCATTATCCAAATCTGCCCAAACATGTTTTCAAAAGTAGAGCAGATGTGCTGTGCCCACATGCGTTCTGAGGGTACAGAGGGCTGCTTTAAAACCAGCGCTCGCCTCTGCACCAATAATAAGCTGCATGTTATTACTAAAGCTCTTAAAGGAAAAATCCACCATTCCACTGAGGAACCCCATCAACTTGTGTCAGCTGGATCCCGGGGCAGAGTGGGAGTTCAGGAAACCAGATGCTCACTGTTGATGTTTCCATCTTCTTTCTTCTGTGCTGCATTGGAAGTAGAAAATACGGCCAACAATAGTATGGACCTCACATCTTTGATCATAGATTTTCTATTCAGAAATGGCAAAGTTTATAAATCTGCCTGTCTGACTCAGACAATATCAAATACTGATGTTTTTGAGAAGTTTGGCTTAGTGTGAACAGCTTCTTGGTTTCTTTCCTAGCTGTTTCCAGAGCTTATAACCATGTCTTACAGTGTCCCTGCTGTGACCACAATCAAAACCTCTCCCAGCACTGACTAGGAAGGAGTCTAATTGGCTTTTGTTATTAAATAATAGTTTTTGTTGCAGAATGTGTCTTAACTGTGCACAAAAGATGTTATGACAGTGTCAAGGTGTCTTTTAGGGTAGACCCCACAGGACAAACCCCTGACGGTTATGGGTCCAGCTAAGACTGTTGAGGTGAAACTAATGTAGGGGGGTGTGTGTGTGTGTGTGTGTGTGTGTGTGTGTGTGTGTATGATGGGATCAATCATCACACTGTCCACTGCCTCTTTTCAATTCAAAAGGTAATTGGAGGTAATCAATAAGAGCTAAATTTACTCTGGAGTTGGCATCATATTGCAGCGAGCTGACATGGTGATGTGTCCTCCCTATCCACGTTACATATAAAATCCATGGTTGACAAAGGAGTTTGAGAGTTGAGGATTATTGCCTATTACACAATTTTCCTTGTCACTGTGTAAACAAATTAAAATACTAGGCTGCTGGAAATACAGTTCATTCTAAAAAGAACTAACACAAAAAAGCTAAACAAAAGCAAAACGCACAAAAACCAAAGAGAAAAGGCTTGGAGCTATTTACACGGTTGTGTTTCCCCTAGTGTTCTGGAGTCTTCATGTTAATACATTGAAAGTGTTTGAAAAGAAGAAGATTTGTGTAGCACTATGTAGCTGTACAGGATAAATACTTTCAGGCAACAGGGTATATGGATGATTGTATATTTGACGATCATTGGAGGCCGGTCTTGAGGCAGCTCGTGTGAACTCGTGGTGATATGGACGGCTCGCCTCCATAATTAGTACCTGTTCTTTGTCCCCAGCAAGGTTTGACTTTTACTTTACAAATTGTACACATTGAAAAACCCTGACAAAGGCACACCATGGAGAAAACGGTAACATCTAAATTAGCGCTAAGAACTAGTTCTACATATTCTGTGTTCTATGTAAAATATATACAGGACTGGGAGAGGGGCGCTGAGATGTTGAGCAGGTCCAGAGTGAAGGTCCCATCTCACAGATACCTCAGTCATTTGGTCACCTGGCTGACACAGCAGTAATTAGTCATAAGGAAGGCCAAGGGATGGGTCCTCCCTGTCTGTCCAAACTGGATTCCCACCAGCCTCAGGGGGATTTTTAAAAAATATATAGTTTCACTCGTATGACCACTGTCACTGCAGAAGACACGCGGCTGCTGAACATCTGTGAAGAAGGGATTAAACATAGACTCCAGAGAAGAACAGTGAGGAGTCAACAGGAGCTTTTCCTCCAGCCATCTCAAAGGAAAGGTTGTCCATACCAAGATTCCTTCTCAGAGAAAAACACCAAATCCCTTCCACTGCCAGAACAGCAACCATGAAGAAGGAGAAGGAAATAAAAAGAGCAAGTGGAGTGCAGCATGAGGCCCCGCAGGCTGGCGGGTGGGAGGGGGCGGAGGGGAGAGGGGACTGGGTGTTCTGTGGCTGATCAGACGATCTTCTTAATGCTGGGTCTCTTGAAGCTACCGGCACTGCGCTGCTTCTGGACCTGACTAGCTGAACCGTGGCGAGTACGACCCATGCTGGACAGAGCAGAACTGGGGGAGAGCTGGACGTTCTCCTTATCCACACCTGGAGGAGCACAGGGAGGACAGATACACATCATTTTAACATCAACATCAGCAACAGTTTACTAATTCAAACCTTTCCTTGACTTTTCGATAAATCAGTGGTTCCCAACTGGCGCATGACTTTTTATCTGTTTTGATATTAGTGTGTGTATATATTGGCCGCCCTGCGCTCTAAATATCTCTATCTGTCATGAAAAGACCTCCCCAGGGGTGTGTGCTCTACACCAACGACTGCACCTCAGGAGACCCATCAGTCGAGCACTAGTTGACTGTAGCAGTTCTTTCAAGCAGCCCACTGCAGAGGTGGTGAAGAAGACAAAGGACCGGTAATTTTCTAATGTTAAACTCAGATAAAACTGAACTAATTGTTCTGGGGCCCAGGTACCTCTGTGATGCATTATCTGAAGATTAGTTTCCCTGGATGGCATCGCCCTGGCCTCCTGCACCACTGTGAGGAGTCTCGGAGTTATCTTTGATCAGGACATGTTGTTTATTGTCAGCTGTCACAGGTGTTGTGCCGAATTTTGCATGAAAATGCATAAAAGTTCTGCATTTAAATGCTATACTACTCTGTGGGGTTCATCAATAGTGATAAATGATCTATATATATATATATATTATGAACATTAAGAATCGTTATTACACTTAGTAAAAGTACCATTTCAGCAAAAACGTGGCATTAACCGCGTTCAAACACTGAAGAGCAAAGTGTCCTAAAAGGACCTTAATAAGTGAATGCATAATTGGGGAAAATGGATGTTGTAGACTACCTGCCAAAATTTCCATCCACCTCTTTTCTCAGTATAAAAGAGAGTTACCTCACACAAGGTGTATGCAATTCACGGCAGGCATGCAGAATTCGGCACAACACCTGCGCTGCAAAACGTCACTAGACCTCGTGGGAGCAAGGTCTGATCACTAGACCTCGTGGGAGCAAGGTCTGATCGTTGTTCTGAGCTCATGCAGGTAGATTGTGTCTGACTTGACGGCGCTGTTTTTATCCCCTATCTATCAAGTCGGCGAAAGTCAGCCAGTGATCTCGAATGCACCTGTTGACTACCAGTTATACAGCGTGCTGACTTCAACAGCTGTTTTCCAATGTTAACATAGCTCTCCTTATTAGCTAGGCTCCTTATATGCTCGCTAAAAACAGATTTGTGCAGCGGTGTTTCTGATGCCAACCATTCAATTCAGACGAGTCTGTTGTCCGTGTTTGGGGGGGGGGAGAGAGAGAGAGTGTGAGAGGATGTGTGGAGCAAAAATGGGCTGCACAGATTCTCTGCATTGGCTTCCTGTAAAATCCAGAATAGATTTTAAAATCCTTCTTCTCACATACAAAGCTCTTAATGGTCAGGCACCATCTTATCTTAAAGAGCTCATAGTACCTTACTACCCCACCAGAGCACTGTGCTCCCAGAATGCAGGGTTACTTGTGGTTTCTAGAGTCTCCAAAAGTAGAATAGGAGCCAGAGCGTTCAGCTATCAGGCTCCTCTCCTGTGGAACCAGGTTCCAGTTTGGGTTCGGGAGGCAGACACCGTCTCTACATTTAAGAGTAGGCTTAAGACTTTCCTCTTTGATAAAGCTTATAGTTAGGGCTGGCTCAGGTGAATCCTGAACCATCCCTTAGTTATGCTGCTATAGGCCTAGACTGCCAGGAGATTTCCCATGATGCACTGAGCTCTTCCCACCTCTGTCTTTCCCTGTGTATGCAACCTCATCCCATTTATCCATACATTGTCAACCGCTTATCCTGCATACAGGGGGGGCTGGAGCGAATCCCAGCTGACATCGGGCGGAAGGCAACCACATTCCAATAATGTATCTTACTAACTTGACTTCTTCCCTTTCCCGTAGTCTAATGCACACGGCCACTTGTCATAGTTACGACTTCACGCCCAAGTTAATCTAGTGAAGGCCTGCCCAAGTAATTGTGGTGCAACTCATATTTGTGGCTGATTTAGTTAGAAACAAAGTAGTAGTTAGCTAACCTCTATTGTGCGCTTTAGTAGATAACACACAGCGGGACGACAGGCTGCCGGTGTGGAATACAAGAAGTGGTCAAAAACTAACGTGCTGATTGGCCAAAAAAGCGCTCTGTGCATCTGCACTAGACTGCTCTTCTTCAAGGACCTTGACCTGCCTGTGACCTTAAAGCTGAATCTTGTGAATATGAATTGAGAGAACTGAAAGTGAAAGCACACAAAGACTTGAATTTTTAGTGAGGCTCAAATACAGTTTCAGTTCACATTTATATGATCACATGAGGAATTCCAATTCAGTTCTAAATGATTCAAATTGAGTCTGTACTGATACAAAAATCAGCCCATAAAAAACACCCAAACTCTCTGCTCATTGTTCTTGGGGACTTTAACAAAGCAAACCTCAGCCATGAACTTCCAAAGTACAAACAGCATATTAAAGGAAGCCTATCACTCTGTTCCCCGTGCAGCCTAAGGACTCTCTGATCACTGTCTGGTTCATCTTCTCCCGACACACAGGCAAAAACTGAAATCTGCTAAACCTGTTGTAAAGACTGTGAAAAGACGGACCAACAAGTCAAAGCTGGAGTTACAGGCCTGTTGTGACTGGAGTGTTTTTGAGGCTGCAGCCACTGACCTGGACGAACTAACTGACACTGTGACATCTCACATCAGTTTTAGTGAGGACGTGTGTGTGCCTATTAAAACCTTCTGCACATACAACAACCAAAAACCCTGGTTCACAGCGAAACTCAGGCAGCTTCATCAGAACAAAGAGGAGGCCTTCAGAAGTGGGAACAGAGTCTTGTAACCAGGACAGGAACACACTGACTAAAGAGATCAAAGCAGCAAAGAGGAGTTTCACAGCCAGCGACGCTGTGTCAGTGTGGAGAGGCCTGCAGACACGACTGGCTGACGAGCTGAATGGGTTCTATTGTAGGTTTGAGAACCCTACAGTCACAGCTCTCCCCCACTCAAACACTATCTTCAGTCACCTTCCTCACTACCACGCTCTCACCCCCACTCTCTGACCCCTCACTTGTACTCATGATCTGTGATGAGGATGTGCCAGCTCTTCCAGAGGCAGAAGATCAGGAAGGCTCCTGGCCCAGATAGTGTGTCACCATCCTGCCTGAAAATCTGCGCAGTCCAGCTGGCCCCCATCTTCAAACAGATCTTCATCAGATCACTGGAGCTGTGTGAAGTTCCCTCCTGCTTCAAACGCTCCACAATCATCCCGGCCCCAAAAAACCCTGCACCTCTGGATTAAATGACTACAGGCCTGTCACTCTGACATCTGTAGACATGAAGTCCTTTGAAAGACGGATGTTGGCCCACCTGAAAGTCATTACAGGCCCCTTGTTAGACCCCCTGCAGTTTGCCTACAGGGCTAACAGGTCAATGGATGATGCAGTCAACTTGGGACTGCATTACATCCTGCAGTATCTCTACTCTCCTGGGACATATGCAAGGATCCTCTTCGTGGACTTCAGCTCGGCGTTCAACACCATCATCCTGGACATCCTCAACACCAAACTCACCCAGCTCACTGTGCCAGCCTCCACTTGTCAGTGGATCACAAACTTCCCGAGTGACAGGAGTCAGCAGGTGAGACTGGGGATCATCACATCCAGCACCCGGACTATTAGCACTGACGCCCCCCAGGGGTGTGTGCCCTCCCCACTGCTCTTTTCCCTCTACACCAACGACTGCACCTCAGGAGACCCATCGGTCAAATTCCTGAAGTTCGCTGACGACACAATGGTCATCACCTGCACACAACAGAGAGACCAGTGTGCCCCTGTATTTGACACAGAATGAATAACCACCCTACTAAAATGTCACACAATCATTAATATCAATACGCAAGTGATTATTTTAACTCACACGCTGTGAGCATGGTAACAACTCTCTGCATATCCTGTGTGCGAGGCCGAGCGACCGAGTGAGAGAGAGCGGCAGAACGTGACGGTGAAAGTTAGCGGAGAAATATATTAGCAATAAGTTTCAGTCTGGTAGTAAACGCGCAGCGTTGAAAAATCTACTAAAAACCCAGCTCTTTACCCAGCATTCAATCCTGAATGACTTTTTGTTGTTTTATAACAATGTGTAAAGCGTCCTTGGGTCCCGTGAAAGGTGCTAAAATATTTATTTATTTATGTAACGTCAGCTAAATTAGTAACTATGTAATATTAATTATCAGCTGTATGTCATTACTAACTAACCTACTAGTCAAGGGTTGAGAAGATCAGGCACAAGCTGAGACTAAACTGGTGTACAGCTCTGTCCTGTACACAGACTGTAGGCTCTATCCTAATAATTATATGTCTGTTTTCAGAGGAGTCTGGATGTTAAAGAAATGAACCATGGAGCTGAGGTTTATAAAGTAAATTAGGGATGCAAACAAGTCCTTTTAAGCTAATTAGAAGATGTTTCTTTTGGATTTTAATGTGAAAATTAAATGCTTAGTAATTATCCAGGTTCCTGTATTAAAAAGGTGAGGCATCAAGATGCATTGATAATCATTTTATAATTGAATCGCAGCCCTCTGGATTGTAATCAAATCAAATCGTGAGGTGCCCAGAGATTCCCACCCCTACTCAAAACTGTGGAGATGATCATAGACTTCAGGAGGAGCCTCCCCACTCTGCCGCCCATCACCATACTCAACAGCCCTGTGTCTGCCGTGGAATCCTTCAGGTTTCAGAGATCCACTATTTCCCAGGACCTGAAGTGGGAGCCCAACCCTAACACCATCATCAAGAAGGCCCAGCAGAGGATGTACTTCCTGCACCAGCTCAGGAAGCTCAACCTGTCTAAGGAGCTGCTGATCCACTTCTACACAGCCATCATCCAGTCTGTCCTCTGCACCTCCATCACTGTCTGGTTTGGATCTGCCACCAAAAAGGACAGGAGAAGACTACAACGGACAGTCAGGACTGCAGAAAAAAACTATCAGTGCCAAACTGCCCTCCATTCAGGGCTTATACATTTCCCAGAGTCAGGAAACGGGAAGGAAACATCACTGCAGATCCATCTCACCCCAGACCTGTTCCAGCTCCTCCCCTCTGCTAGGCGCTACGATGCACTGTACGCCAAAAACAGCAGATTCAGGAACAGTTTCTTCCCACAAGCCATCACTCTGATGAACAGCTGATTTATGTCTCAAAGTGTCAGGAAAAATTCCTGTGCAATAACCCAGTAACTCTGCCACCTGTTTACTATCACTTACTATATATTCATCATTCTTCATTGTTCTATTTCAGTGCTGTTCTTACTGTTCATATTGTCATATTGTAAATACTGTATACCAAATCAAGTCTACTTCATGTACATAACAGCACACTTAATACTTATTTATTCCAGCATTCTTTGCACTCATCACACTGTGTACATGTAAGCTTGTATGTGTATGTGCACCTGTACATCACGTCCATCTCCAACATGTAAATAATAATAACTATAGCGTTAATAATAATTTGTTCCTGCATGTGTTACTGCGTATGACGCCGTGCACATGGCTTGAACCATCATGCAGCACAGCATGCATGTGAATCTGACCGGCACAGGATTGGCCTGGTCAAGCTGAAAAACATCTAATCTGGTCACCAGCAGATCGATGGGTCCTTCTCTACCAATATGTCTTTCCATTATCAGCATGTAAAGATGCCAACGTAGCTTTTAAAATGTTATTCCAGTAAACTTTCCCAAGTGAAGTCTTTCATCACCATGACTGCTCAGGAATGGAAAACACCACAGTGGCCTCCTCCACAGGTTCAGTGGTAATCTGTTTGTGATCCACTGACTCCTCTGTTCAATGATGGCTTCTCGACCCGGGTGTAGATGGCTTCCTTGACCCCTCTTTCAAACCATCCATCTTCTCTGTCTAAAATGTGCACCTGATGGTCCTCAAACGAGTGTCCTCTGTCCTTCAGATGTAAGTAGACTGCAGAGTCTTGACCTGAGGAGTTGGCCCTTCTGTGTTGGGCCATGCGTTTGTGTAGCGGTTGTTTGGTCTCCCCAATATACAGGTTTGTGCATTCCTCACTGCATTGGACCGCATACACTAGATTGCTTTTCTTGTGTTTGGGTGTGCGGTCTTTGGGGTGGACCAGTATCTGCCTCAGTGTGTTCTTGGGTTTAAAGAACACAGGGATGTTTTGTTTGTTGAAAATCCTCCTGAGTTTCTCTGATACTCCAGACACGTAGGGAATCACATTGTTGTTGCGTTTGACCTTCTTTTCCTCGTCCCCTGTAGTTTTGTTCTTCTTGGATCTTGTGGCTGTTTTCACAAAGGTCTATTTAGGGTATCCACAGGCTGTAAGTGCCTTCTTCAGGTGGTTCTGTTCCTTCTCTCTGGCCTGGGCGCTGGTTGGTATGTTTTCCGCTCTGTGGTGCAGTGTTCTCATGACCCCTAGCTTGTGCTCCAGTGGGTGGTGGGAATCGAACAATAGGTATTGGTCTGTGTGTGTGGGTTTTCTGTCCTCGTCAATGTGTACAGAGCAGTCCAGGAAGGCCAAACTGTTGTTGTGGACATCTTTTCGTGTGAACTTGATGTTACTGTCCACAGAGTTGATGTGTTCTGTGAAAGCTTGCACTTCCTGGCTTTTAATTTTGACCCAGGTGTCGTCCACATATCTGTACCAGTGGCTTGGCGCTGTTCCTTTGAAAGAGTTGAGGGCTTTGTTCTCCCATGGCACAGCCATGCTTCTGTCTGTAGAATCCCCCGTTGTACTCGTGTTTAAGTGCCTTTCCTTTAGTCACTCACTAGAAACTCTTAAAGATTGAACTGATTTATATTATTGACTACTGATGTCAAGACATCAACTTCAGCACCACTAGTTCACAAGTGCTGAAGTTTTCTCCTGCATCTGATAGTTAATTTATAAACAACAGGTGGTGCTGTAGCATAAGCAGGTGACTTGCTTCCTTTCTGCATTTACAGCAGTTACAATGTTCTGTGCTAGGACTCAAAGAAACAGAAAACCACCAATCTGGGAAATATATTTAATCAGTTGCAGATTTGGATTTTACATTGACTAAGTTTAGAGGTTTAGAGTTCGTGCAGACACTGTCTGTGTGTGTGTGTGTGTGTGTGTGTGTACGTGTGTGTCTGAGACCTGGTGAGTGCTGTGAGGTGGCCAGTGAGGTCATGGAGTTGGACAGGTTGAGGTTGGCAGTGATGCTGAGCTGGCTCTGGCTGGTGGGGGGGTAGGGTGAGGTGGGCGTCCTCAGCTGCTCCTCCCCTCGCTCTTCATCAGCTGCAGGCAGGTAGCTGTCAATCAACGCTTCCAGAAACTTGACGATCAGCTCAGCATAGTCTGGTATCTGCGTTTGCTGCAGGGTTAGCAGTGTATGTGGGAAGGGGACAGACAAGATGAAACATGTCAACAGGTTAATCAATATGTCCTCAGTCATTGTAACCTAATGATTTATTTATAGCCACTGTAACACAACATACATTTATTATTATACCATTACCATTATTATACCATTTTAATTAGTTATTAATCTATGATCTGTATCGGTGCCCCCCCCACACAGTTCATTACGCAGGTGTACTCTAAGGTAAGGAACGCTAAGGTTATTATAGTTTTGGATTTTTGATTAGTTTTTATTTTTATTTATTTATGACTTTTGGTTTTTAATCTCAGTTTAGTTTTTAATGTGGGTTTGCTAGTTTAGTGTAATTTTATGAAAATGCTTATTTTAGTTTTTATTAGTTTTAGTCTTTGTCGCTGCAGGATGCCAAGCTCAGTTCAGGTTACCTCAGTCTAGTTTATTTTTTTAATTAAATTTTTTTTTTTTTACAAAACATTAAAATACAAGTACAATCATTAAAGCTGCAAGCAGCATTGAGCGGGCCCTTGCACGTGTACCGCGTCTAGGTGTGAGGCGGCCGTGTTGCAGATTCTGGAGCTCTGTAGCTGTGAATTTGCCACGGGCTTTGGTCTTCCTGTGTCCCCTCTGTGGCAGTACATAGCACTTTGCCTTATGACTTTAACTGAACATGTAGATGTGTTTTGGGCGGGACTGTTATCAGGCACGTAAAGTTTGGATAGTAATAGTATTTCTAAAGTTTGCAGATGTGAGCATGTATACTGAAACAAACAATTTCCTGTTTCATGGCAAATCATTGATTTTTGACAGCAAACCACGGGCAAACTGGTCGACTGACAACGACAGTTTGTACAACTTTTAATGGTCAATGGGTTTAGACTGCACAGTGAAAATTTGAAGTCAGTCGGACTAATTCCCTAGGAGGAGTTTGTTAAAGTACAAAGTGTGAAAAAAATGACCATTAGATCCAAAATGGCCAACTTCCTGTTGGGTTTCAGGCAATGGCTCCAAGAGGCTTTTTTGTACACCTGGACATAATACACATAACAAAGAAATTTCATACATGTAGGTGAAACTTAGTCCAGGGGCTGCTCTTTAGGGTGCGCTGGTCAACCCATTTTGCCACGTCCATGTGCGAAACCCATACAATACAAAATTTTCCGCCACTTCTGGTCATAGGTTCTTTTGTGCAAAGTTTGGTCAGTTTTCGAATATGTTTAGGCCCCCACAATTGAGTTTACTTTGCAGAAAAATGAAAAAAGAGAAATCATCTCTTCAGTTTCAATAGGGACCTGACACGTTTCATGCTCGGGCCCTAATTAAAGCTGCAAGCAGCGTTGGAGATTCTCGAATTATGCCGGTGTGGCTGTGTATTTGCAACGCGTTTCGGACGTTGTACAAAGGTCTTAATCATCACTTCCTGTGTCCCGCTTGTGGCGCTACATAGTACTTCGCACTACAAGTATAACTGAACATGTACATGTGTTCAGAGTGGGACTCTTCTGAAACATGTAAAGTCTGGAACAGATCTGAGCATGTACAGTCAAGGTAGGACTGGACAATGCGGCCAAAAATGTTTTCACAATAAAAGTTTTATATCTTTCAATATCGATAATTATCACGATCAGTATTAAATCGTTAAGTTTAAAGGCTGATTTTTGCTCCTGGGTGAACGTTGAAGATACCTGATGGTTAAAACTCTTGTTTATGGTCAACACTTGAGGCCAAACAGTGGATCACTTCACAAATCTGAGTAAAATTAAGTAAACTATTTTCAGTCCTTTTTCCTCAACAAAATAAACATCTTACAAAAAAAATTAAGACCTAATTTGTGTATGATTCAAGTGAATAAAGTCAAACATTTATTGAATAGTTATTGAACATTTGTTATATTGTTATTGAAAAAAAATTGCAATAATTATTGCTATTCTTTTATTGTCCAGCCCTAAGTCAAGGTACAACAACTTCCTGTTTCAAACCATTGATATTGGAAGCCGTTCAATGAAAACTCACTGTTTGTACAACTGAATTGTCAATGGCTTTAGAGTAGACAGGGAAAATCTTAAGTCGGTCGCACTAATTCTCTAGGAGGAGATTGTATGGAGTGTGTAAAAAATCCAAAAAAACATAAAATTCAAATTGGACGACTTCCTGTTTAGGGCATCACTCCAAGAGGCTTTTTTGTACATCTGGACATGATACACATACCACAGAAATTTCAGGTAAAACACACCGCGGGGGCTGCTTCGTTAAAAGTCATATCCTGTGTCCAGCAGGTGGAGCTATGACTGTGGGTGAATGTCGTTATGTACATGTGTTCATGACGGGACTCTTAATAAACGTGTAAAATATGGTATACATCTGAGCATGTACAGTCAGGTTACAACAATTTCCTATGTCATGGCGAAGCATGGGATTTCGCCACCACGCCACCGCCACGCCATTAACCCAAAAACTCACAAGTTTTACATCATGGCCTCGTCAATGTGTTATGGGTTATCTGGGTTGTTTTGAAGTAGATATGTCCAACCTGCTAGGAGTAGTACATTACAGCGTAAAATGTGTTATTTCCTGTTGCCAGAAGGTGGCGCTTTGACTTTGAGTGACTATTGCCCATGTGGATGTGTTCAGAGCAGGACTTTTGTTCTCCTTATCAAATCTGGTGCAGATGTGAGCATGTGTACTGAAATTATAACAACTTCCTGTTTCATGTCGAATCACCTATTTTCAATCTCTCGCCATGGGCAAACAGGTTTATTTTTTAATCGTCAATGGGTTTAGACTGCACAGCAAAAATTTGAAGTCGGACTACTTCCCTAGGATGAGTTCGTTAAAGTACAAAGTGTTTAAATCTCCAAATATGACCATTAAATCCAAAATGGACGACTTCCTGTTGGGTTTAGACAATGGCTCCAAGAGGCTTTTTTGTACGTCTGGACATGATACACGTACCACAGAAATTTCATACACGTAGGTGAACGTTTGTATGGGGGCTGTTCTGTAGGGGACACTAGCGAGCCATTTTGTCACGCCCATAAAATATGAAATTTTTTGCCGCTTCTGAATTATGTGCAAAGTCTGGTGAGTTTTCGAGTTTAGGTCCCCAAAATTGAGGTTACTTTGCAGAAAAAAATAAAATAATTCAGTTTCAAAAGGGACCTCGCACAGTTCATGCTCAGGCCCTAATTAGAAATAATGCAGGTTTGAGAAAAGGGACACCCTTTTTAAGCTGTATCTGAAGCTTGTACATAGGGGCCCAAACACTAAGCAAATATATATTTTTTGAAGTAGTGACACATTGTCTAAATATATACTACAAATAAATGATGCACATGCAATCTACAGTATAATTTCTAACCTACATACAGAAAACCCTAAGAGCAAACTACCCTAATCCTACTACCCAGTGGTGCTAAGAAATTAGGTGAAATACAATAAATGGAGGTGAAATACAATTGATGGATATCTGAGAAACTGGAAGATAGTGGAGGCCCCCCATGGAGCCACAAACAATAGGTCCCTAGCACCCTGAGGGAAAGAATGACTGGAAAGCAGTTATATTAAAATCTAAACCTTTATTAATCAAAAACTAGACATCAAAACAATGTGAAGCACAAAGAGACAGGTTGGCTGAGATATCAATGAGCCCATCAAACACAAACTAGCTGACATGCAGTAAATATAATGACCAGTAGACACGTTAACCCAGAGCTAGAGGAGCTCACAATCAATGGGCAAGTTCATCACACATGCAGGATGAGCTATAAGCCAGACCATCAGAACAGAAGAAAACCACCAACAGTGACTCACTACCTGCAACCTAAACTTAACTAAACACAACTCCATACAGTTGTTGCCTTCATATTAATTTGTACACATATATAAAAGATAATGGAAAACAACAAAACAAATCCCACCAACTACGCAGCCGATCCCTACCTGGTTCTCCCCAGCTAAGTTAGCCTCCGCCTAACGTTACATGGGGCTCTCCTCGTAACAGCGGTCGCCCCTGCTATGCTGCAGCCAGACGCCGCCCTGACTCCAGGCTCTCTTCACGGACACGCAGCGTTCCAGCTCTTCACACGGAGGACAAAATCATAACACACCCACAGCTCACCAGCAGTATCGGCTAATCACTGCGCAAACCGCTGCACTGCCGGTCCTGCCCCACACTGTCAGTTCCAGCAGCTTCATATCCACTCAAAATGTAGGCTTAGGTAGCTCAGTCTCTTTGTCCGTCTGAGGCACAGCTGCCTTCAATGTTCATAGGCTATGATATTTGTTGTGATGTCTAACCAATCAGTATAATCCAATCAGATAGTGCTATGGGTGGGATGTTGACATTCACAGAGGCAGGCAACTAAGACATTGCGCTAGAGCTGAAGTAGCGCATTTTAAAATGAATTTAACCCTAACCTTTTGTTTTGCTGATCTGAAAAATTATCCAAACTGAGTTTTCTGATGCATTGCAACACTAATTTTAATACATAAACACCTTGTTCATGTTCACGTCAACACATTAACCAGTTGATTTGACTTGGATGTTAAGAAAACAACTTGATTCAGTGTTAATCACTGAAATGACTCTTCATGTAATTACACGGCCTACAGCAAGAAAATGTTCTGTGCCTGAAATATGTCGGGGGTTACGACAAAGATAGAGTGTAGGGGGCAGGAGCGTAACTTTGTGTTGTGTGTCTTTGCTTTCTTCAATTGCTGTTTTCCTCTGTTGTTTCCTGTTGTCCTCACCCACCATCCCTGTTCTCTTGCAGGTGCTGTCCTGTCTCTGTAATGTCTGTTTGTGCAGTGTTTGTGCCCTCCATCCCAATTTCTGCCCCCCTATCCGCCCGGTGACAAATTAAAATATAATTAAATAAATATTAAGGATGACTTAAGTGTATATTAAAACTCTCCTGTTTTAGAGTTGGTTTAAATCTCTCTAAAAATGCAAAAATATTTTCCAAAGACATAATTATATATTTTGGACTGTAAAACGAACTACGTTAGAATTCTGGTACAGTGCCTGAGAACTTTAAGTCCTGTAATCAGCAATGTACTGGAGAGTTGGGGTCACTGTGTGATGGAAATTTGATATTTTACTGTGTTGGACTCACTAAATGACATATTTCCATTTCAACTGTAGAACATGTAAGCTCCTATTTTAAAACACTGTCTAAAAACCACTATGCGGAGAATTTGTCTGTTAGTTGCTGGTAGTATCAAAAAGGACAGTGTGGAAGGCAGCGATACAGGGTGCTACTCCGCTAAAGGACTGCTTAGACCCACTGAATGCCCCCATGAAACAAGCTGTTAGCACTGCTGACGCGAGAGAAAAGGTGCACAAATGAACCAGAAAAAAACCTGTAAAAGTCTCTTCATACAAATACAATCAAATCTGGCTAGAACATTTACTTTAATACTCACATTGATAATCTTGTAGAAAAAAACTCAGCCCAACTCAGGTTTTTGTTTGAAGAATGGCTTTCCATTTACAGTAAGAAAAAATCTTGTCCGGTCCATATTTTTAGCTGTTTAGATGATGGTGATCACTGTACTTTTGTTGGCTGTCACTGAAAATACAGAGGATAATAAGCACCCGGGTTTTAGAATCATTTCAATAAATATGATCTTCATTTGCAGAAGCAAATGCCCAATTAAAGCTGCAAGCAGCGATGAGCGGGCCCTCGCACACGTAGAGCGTCGGGGTGTGAGCTGGTCGTGTTGCCTATTGTGGACCCCTGCCTGGTGCGGCTGTGAATTTTCTAAGGGTTTCGGACGCTGCATGAAGATTTTGTAACTCACTTCCTGTTGCCAGCAGGTGGCGCTATGACTGCGGGTGAATGTCGGCATGTACATGTGTTCAGGGCGGGACTCTTGTCAAACGTGCAAAATTTCGTGCAGATCTGAGCATGTATAGCCAAGTTACTACTTCATCGTCAATGCCTTTAGAAGGCACAGCAGATATTTGAAGTCGATCCGACTAAATCCCTAGGAGAAGTTAGTTAAAGTACGGAGTGTATGAATCGTCCCAAAATGGTCGCACAATTCAAAATGGCCGACTTCCTGTTGGATTTAGGGCATCGCTCCAAGAGACTTTTTGGTACGTCAGGACATGATAGATGTGCCACAGAAATTTCGTTCATGTAGGTCAAACGTGCGGCAGGGGCTGCTTCATTAAAGGTGACTTCCTGTTGCCAGAAGGTGGCGCTATGACCGTGGGTGCATGTTGGCATGTACATGTGTTCAGGGCGGGACTCTTGTCAATTGTGTCAAATTTGGTCCAGATCTGAGCATGTACAGGCAAGTTACAGCAACTTCCTGTTTCATGGGGAATCATCGACGCCACGGACACGCCCCTGGACGAAAACGCGCAGATAGCACAACTTAAGCTCGTCAATGCCTTTAGAAGGCACCGCAGAAATTTGTAATCGATCGAACTAAATCCCTAGGAGGAGTTCGTTAAAGTACGGAGTGTGTAAATCGTCCCGAAATGGCCGCCTAAATCAAAATGGCGGACTTCCTGTCAAGTTTAGGGTATGGGTTCTTGAGGCTTTTTTGTGCGTCTTGATATGGTACACGTCCCCACCGAGTTTCGTGCATGTAGGTCGAACGTGGACGAGGGGCTAATTTTTTCTAATTTTCTAGGTGGCGCTAGCAAGCCATTTTCCCCGCCGTCCAGCGAAACCCACAAAATACTGAAATTTTTCACAAGTCCTGACATGCGTGCCAAATTTGGTGAGTTTTCGAGCATGTTGCGGCCGCTGAAAAATGAGCTTACTTTGCAGAAAAGAAAAAGAAAAAATTAAAGCTGCAAGCAGCGATGATGGGCCCTCGCACCTGTAGCGTCGGGGTGTGAGCTGGTCGCGTTGCATATTGTGGAGCCCTGCCTGCGCGGCTGTGAATTTTCTATGCGCCGGAGGCCGCATGAAGGTTTTGTACCTGACTTCCTGTTGCCAGCAGGTGGCTATGACTGGGGGGTGAATGTCAGCATGTACATGTGTTAAGGGCGGGACTATTATTAAATGTGTAAAATTTCGTACAGATCTGAGCATCTACAGTGAAGTTACAACCACTTCCTGTGTCATGGCGACGACTTGATCTTTGACGCATAGCGCCACGGACACGCCCATTGACTAAAAGCGCTAAATAGCAACAACTTTACATCATCAATGCCTTTAGAAGGCACAGCAGAAAATTGAAGTCTGCCGGACTAAATCCCTAGGAGGAGTTAGTTAAAGTACAGAGTGTGTAAATCATCCAAAATGGCCGCACAATTCAAAATGGCCGACTTCCTGTCGGGTTTAGGGCATCGCTCCAAGAGGCTTTTGTGCGTCTGGACATGATCCATGTGCCACAGAAATTTCGTACATATAGGTAAAGCGTCGCGGCGGGGCTGCTTCGTTAAAGGTCACTTCCTGTTGCCAGCAGGTGGCGCTATGACTGTGGGTGAATGTCGGCATGTACACATGTTCAGGGCTGGGCTCTTGAATAACGTGCAAAATTTCGTGCAGATCTGAGCATATACAGCCAAGTTGCAACAACTTCCTGTTTCGTGGCGAATCATCGACGCCACGGACACGCCCATTGACGAAAACGCGCAGATAGCACAACTTTACATCTTCAATGCCTTGAGAAGGCACAGCAGAAATTTGAAGTCGATCCGACTAAATCCCTAGGAGGAGTTCGTTAAAGTACGCGAGTGTGTAAATCGTGCCGAAATGGCGGCCAAATTCAAAATGGCGGACTTCCTGTCGAGTTTAGGGCATCGCTCCAAGAGGCTTTTGTGCGTCTGGACATGATACATGTGACACAGAAATTTCATACATGTAGGTCAAACGTGCGGCTGGGGCTGCTTCGTTAAAGGTCACTTCCTGTTGCCAGCAGGTGGCGCTATGACTGGGGGTGAATGCCGGCATGTACATGTGTTCAGGGTGGGACTCTTATTAAACGTGTAAAATTTTGTGCAGATCTGAGCATGTACACTGAAGTTACAACAACTTCCTGTTTCATGGCGAATCATCGACGCCACGGACACGCCCAATGACGAAAACACGCAGATAGCACAACTTTACATCGTCAATGCCTTCAGAAGGCACAGCAGAAATTCTAAGTCGATCCGACTAAATCCCTAGGAGGAGTTCGTTAAAAGTGCGGAGTGTGTAAATCACCAAAACTTTGCCCTAAAATTCAAAATGGCCGACTTCCTGTTGAGTTTAGGGCATCGCTCAAGAGGCTTTTTGTGCGTCTGGACATGGTAGATGTACCACAGAATTTTCATACATGTAGGTCAAACGTGTGGCGGGGCTGCTTCGTTTAAGGTCACTTCCTGTTGCCAGCAGGTGGCGCTATGACTATGGTTGAATGTTGGCATGTACATTTGTTCAGGGCGGGACTCTTGTCAAATGTACAAAATTTGGTGCAGATCTGAGCATTTATAGCGAAGTTACCACAACTTCCTGTTTCATGGCGAATTGTCGACGACACGGACACGCCCATTGACGAACAGCGCGAGATAGCACAACTTTACATCTTCAATGCCTTTAGAAGGCACAGCAGAAATTTGAAGTCGATCCGACTAAATCCCTAGGAGGAGTTCGTTAAAGTACGAAGTGTGCAAATCGTCCCAAAATGGCCGCCAAATTCAAAATGGCGGACTTCCTGTCGAAGTTTAGGGTATGGGTTCTTGAGGCTTTTTTGTGCGTCTTGATATGATACACGTCCCCACCAAATTTCGTGCATGTAGGTCGAACGGGGACGAGGGCTAATTTTTCTAATTTTCTAGGTGGCTAGCGAGCCATTTTGCCACGCACCATCCACGAAACCCACAAAATACTGAAATTTTTCACCAGTCCTGACATGCGTGCCAAATTTGGTGAGTTTTCGAGCATGTTGCGCCGCTGAAAATTGAGCTTACTTTGCAGAAAAAAGATAATAATAATTAAAGCTGCAAGCAGCGATAGTGGCCCTCGCACCTGTAGCGCGTCGGGTGTGATGCTGGTCGCGTTTCATATTCTGGAGGTCTGCCGGTCGCGGCTGAGCATTTTCTACGCGATTCGGAAGTTGCATGAAGGTTTTGTACCTCACTTCCTGTTGCCAGCAGGTGGCGCTATGACTGTGGGTGAATGTTGGCATGTAAATGTGTTCAGGGCAGGGCTGTTATTAAACATGTAAAATTTCGTACAGATCTGAGCATGTACAGTGAAGTTACAGCCACTTCCTGTGTCATGGCGAAGACTTGATCTTTGACGCCACGCCACGGACACGCCGATTGACGAAAACGCGCAGATAGCACAACTTTTCATCGTCAATGCCTTTAGAAGGCACAGCAGAAATCTGAAATCGATCCGACTAAATCCCTAGGAGGAGTTAGTTAAAGTACAGAGTGTGTAAATCATCCCAAAATTGCCATAAAATTCAAAATGGCCGACTTCCTGTTGGGTTTACGGCATTGCTCCAAGAAGCTTTTGTGTGCGTCTGGACATGATCAATGTGCCACAGAAATTGCGTACATACAGGTCAAACGCGTGCAGCGGGGCTGCTTCGTCAAAGGTCACTTCCTGTTACCAGCAGGTGGCGCTATGACTGGGGGTGAATGTCGGCATGTAGGTTTGTTCAGGGCGGGACTGTCATGCTACATGTAAAATTTCATACAGATCTAAGCATGTACAGCCAAGTTACTACAACTTCCTGTTTCATGGCGAATCATCGACGCCACGGACACGCCCATTGACGAAAACGCGCAGAGAGCACAACTTTACATCGTCAATGCCTTTAGAAGGCACAGCAGAAATTTGAAGTCGATCTGATTAAATCCCTAGGAGGAGTTCGTTAAAGTACGGAGTGTGCAAATCGTCCCAAAATGGTCGCACGATTCAAAATGGCCGACTTCCTGTTGGGTTTAGGGCATGGCTCCAAGAGGCTTTTTGTACCTCTGGAGATGATACATGTGCCACAGAAATTTCAGTACATGTAGGTCAAACGTCGCGGCGGGGCTGCTTCGTTAAAGGTCACTTCCTGTTGCCAGCAGGTGGCGCTATGACTGTGATTGAATGTTGGCATGTACATGTGTTCAGGGTGGGACTCTTGTCAAGCGTGCAAAATTTTGTGCAGATCTGAGCATGTACAGGAAAGTTACAGCAACTTCCTGTTTCATGGCGTAATCGTCGACGCATACGGACACGCCCATCGACGAAAACGCGCAGATAGCACAACTTTTCATCGTCAATGCCTTTAGAAGGCACAGCAGAAATTTGAAGTCGATCCGACTAACTCCCTAGGAGGAGTTCGTTAAAGTATGGAGTGAGTGAATCGTCCCAAAATGGCGGCCAAATTCAAAATGGCGGACTTCCTGTCGAGTTTAGGGTATGGGTTCTTGAGGCTTTTTTGTGCGTCTTGATATAATACACGTCCCCACCAAAATTACGTGCATGTAGGTCGAGCGTGGGCCGAGGGGCTAATTTTTCTAATTTTCTAGGTGAGCTAGCGAGCCATTTTGCCCCGCCCATCCGCTGAAACCCACAAAATACTGAAATTTTCACCAGTCCTGACATGCGTGCCAAATTTGGTGACTTTTCGAGCGTGTTGAGGCCGCGAAAAGTGAGCTTACTTTGCAGAAAAAAGAAAGAAAAAAAAAAGAAAAAAACTAGAACTGCAAGCAGTTGTAAGCGGGTCCAAGCCCCTGGCTGAAACTTCGCCCCAGCCCGCGGAGGGCTGAAGTCGTCCCGGCGCCCTGCTCGTGCCGCATAAAGTCCCCGAAGTCAGGTCTCGACGGGCCTTTCCAAACAGAGGCAAAACGTCCAGCGTTTGAAAATGCCATCGAAATGAATGGGATTTAGCGATACATTTCAGCATCGATTACAGCGCCATCTTTAGGCCGAATTGCACCAAATTTATCAGGTATCATCATGGGCCCATGGGGAAGATTTGACCCAAATTTGGTGTCAATCGGACCTGCGGTTCTGGAGATATAAAATGAATGTAAGTGAATGGCAGTGTTTTTTCATAAATTATTAATATAGTCACCTTTTGGCCGATTGACACCAAAATTCACACAGCAGTTCCAGAAGTCATGCCGCATAAGATCCTGAAGTTTGGTGTTGATCGGCCATTCCTAACCTAGGCAAATTGTGGCATGGTTTGAAATCCCATTCATTTCAATGGGACTTTCTGAAGGGCTTTGAGCTTCAATTATAGCGCCACCGTTTAGGCTGAATTGTACCAAATTTATCAGGTATCATCATGGGCCCATGGGGAAGATTTGACCCAAGTTTGGTGTCAATTGGACCTGCGGTTCTGGAGATATAAAATGAATGGGAGTGAATGGGAGTGATTTTTCATACAATTATTAATAGAGTCACCTTTTAGCCGATTGACACCAAATTTCACACAGCAGTTCCAGAAGTCATGCCGCATAACATCCTCAAGTTTGGTGTTGATCGGCCATTCCTAACCTAGGCAAATTGTGGCATGGTTTTAAAACCCATTCATTTCAATGGGACTTTTTCGGCATTCCAGCTTCCATTATAGCGCCACCTTTAGGCCGAATTTCACCAAATTTGTCAGGTGTCATCAGGGCCCCATGGGGAAGATTTGACCCAAATTTGGTGTCAATCGGACCTGCGGTTCCGGAGATATAAAATGAATGTAAGTCAATGGGATTATTTTTTTGTTTAATCGCCAATAACAGCGCCACCTATGGGCACATTAGGATGCACTTTGGTGCATGAGGTCAGGGACCATGCTGAACAATTTGGCACAAAGTTCACGTCAATGCGACTTTGCGGTTATACCAGAACTAATTTTCTGCGTTAAACAGCGCCACCTAGAGGCTAGTTGCACCAGATTTTGCAGAGGCCTTCAGGGGGCGTCGCACATAAGTGCTCCGAGTTTGGTGTCGATCGGCCATTCCAAAGCGAAGATATGACATCAGTTAGCATTAGTAGCGCTTTTGCGTGAATATTCGTTAGCTTATAGCCGGAAGAGTTTTTGCGTATCAATCTGGGGAGCACAAGCCAGTATGATGTGTGTCCAGAGATGATCCATGCCAAATTTGGTGTCGATCGGACTTGCGGTTTCGGAGGAGTTAATTCTGAGCTGCTAGTCAGTTTTCGCGATGTAGCTCGAAAAAAGTTTATGGCGGAAATGGGCGTGGCCTATACCAGGCGATTCAGCATGATCCCCGAACGCGTGGATATAAGGTTTTCCATATGCGCTTCGTAGATGGGAGTTTGCAATGCTCAAACGCTGTTGGACCTTGCTTATAGCGCCCCTAGCAGTAGAAGTGTGCGAGTTTTCGGGCCTGAGTTACGTGCACTGAATGTGACCTACACTCGCGAATTTGCGTCTCCTAGCAGTTACAGGGTATGCTGCAGTAGTGGAACTAGCGACGGAAGAATAAAAATAATAATAATAAAACTACGAACAATAGGTTCCGCCATAGCAGTTGTAACGCCGGGTCCAAGCCCACCTGGCTTGACCCTAACTAGAACTGCAGCAGTTGAGCGGGTCCAGCCCCTGAAATCGCCCCGGCCTCCGCGAGCGTCCAGCTGCACCAGCTGCCAAGGTCCCCGAAGTCGGGTCTCGACGGGTCGTTCCAAACAGAGGCAAAACGTCCGCGCTAGAAAATGCCATCGAAATGAATGGGATTTATCGATACATTTCAGCATCGATTACAGCGCCATCTTTAGGCCCATTTGCACCAAATTTGTCAGGTGTCATCAGGAACCCAGTGGGAACATTTGACCCAAATTTGGTATGAATCGGACTTGTGGTTACGGAGATATAAATTGCATGTAAGTGAATGGGAGTGTTTTTTCATAAATTATTAATACCTTCAGCTTTAGCCGATTGACACCAAAATTCACACAGCAGTTCCAGAAGTAATGCCGCATAAGATAACCAAGTTTGGTGTTGGTCAGCCATTCCTAACCTAGGCAAATTGTGGCGTGGTTTGAAATCCCATTCATTTCAATGGGCTTTCTGACGGCATTTGAGCTTCAATTATAGCGCCACCTTTTAGCTGAATTGCATCAAATTTGTCAGGTATCATCGGGGGGCCCATGGGGAAGATTTGACCCAAATTTGGTGTCAATTGGACCTTTGGTACCAGAGATATAAAATGAATGGGAGTGAATGGGAGTGTTTTTTCATGAATTATTAGCATAGTCACCTTTTGGCTGATTGACACCAAATTTCACACAGCAGTTCCAGAAGTCATGCCGCATAAGGTCCTCAAGTGTGGTGTTGATTGGCCACTCCTAACCTAGACAAATTGTGGCATGGTTTGAAATCCCATTCATTTCAATGGGACTTTTACGTGGCATTTCAGCTTCGATTATAGCGCCACCTTTAGGCCAAATAACACAAAATTTGTCAGGTGTCATCAGGGGCCCAGGACGGAAGAATTGACGCAAATTTGGTGTGATTTGGACCTGTGGTACTGGAGATATAAAATGAATGTATGTCAATGGGAGTGTTTTTCATAAATTATTTATAAAGTCACCTTTGGGCCGATTGACACCAAATGTCACACAGACCGTTACAGAAGTAATGCCGCATAAGGTCCCCAAGTTTGGTGTTGATCAGCCATTCCTAACCTAGGCAAATTGTGGCATGGTTTGAAATCCCATTCATTTCAATGGGACATTTTTGGCATTCCAGCTTCCATTATAGCGCCACCTTTGGCCGAATTGTACAAAACTTGTCAGGTGTCATCAGGGCCCCATGGGGAAGAATTGACCCAAATTTGGTGTCAATCGGACCTGCGGTTCTGGAGATATAAAATGAATGTAAGTCAATGGGATTATTTTTTTCGTGTTTAATCCCCAATAACAGCGCCACCTATGGGCACATTAGGATGCACTTTGGTACATGAGGTCAGGGGACCATGCTGAACAATTTGGCACAAAGTTCACGTCAATGCGACTTGCGGTTATACTCAGAACTAATTTTTCGCGTTAAACAGCGCCACCTAGAGGCTAGTTGCACCAAATTTTGCACAGGCCTTCCAGGGGCGTCCCACATAAGTCGCTCCGAGTTTGGTGTCGATCGGCCATTCCAAAGCGAAGATATGACATCAGTTAGCGTTAGTAGCGTTTTGCGTGAATATTCGTTAGCTTATAGCCGGAAGAGTTTTTCGCGTATCGATCTGGGGAGCACAAGCCAGTATGATGTGTGTCCAGAGATGATCCATGCCAAATTTGGTGTCGATCGGACTTGCGGTTTCGGAGGAGTTAATTCTGAGCGGCTAGTCAGTTTTCGCGATGTTGCGCGAAAAAAGTTAATGGCGGAAATGGGCGTGGCCTATACCACAAGATGCAGCTCGATCCCCGAACGCGTGGATATAAGGTTTTCCATATACGCCTTCGTAGACGGGAGTTCCAAGCCCAAACGCGTTGACCTTGCTTATAGCGCCCCTAGCGGTAGAAGTGTGCGATTTTCGCGCCTGAGTTACTGCGCAGTTTTGTGACTCTACCCTATGAGTTTCAGCGTCCCTAGCATTTACAGGGTATGCTGCAGTAGTGGAAATAGCGGCGGAAGAATAATAATAATAATAAAAAATCTGAGCTGAAAACAATAGGGTTCCTGCCACGCTGGTATGGGAACCGCGATGCCTTGTAATCGCTGGTTCCATGCCCACTTCGGCTTGGACCCCTAACTAGAACTGCAAGCAGTTGTAGCGGGTCCAAGCCCCAGCGTAACTTCGCCCGCCTCGCTGAGGGCTGCTGAAGTCGTCCCGGGGCCCCGCACCGCTGCCGCTAAGGTCCCCGAGTCAGGTCTCGACGGGCCGTTCAAAACAGAGGCAAAACGTCCCGTGTTTGAAAATGCCATCTGAATCAATGGGATTTATCGATAAATTTCTGCATCGATTACAGTGCCATCTTTGGGCCGATTTGCACCAAATTTGTCAGGTGTCATCGGGAACCCAGTGGGAACATTTGACCCAAATTTGGTATGAATGGGACTTGTGGTTACGGAGATATAAATTGCATGTAAGTGAATGGGAGTGTTTTTTCATAAATTATTAATACAGTCTGCATTTAGCCCATTGACACCAAATTTCACACAGGTCTTGGGAAGTCATGCCGCAAAAGATCCTGAAGTTTGGTGTTGATCAGCCATTCCTATCCTAGGCAAATTGTGACATGGTTTGAAATCCCATTCATTTCAATGGGCTTTCTGACGGCATTTGAGCTTCAATTATAGCGCCACCGTTTGGCCGAATTGTACCAAAGTTTTCAGGTGTCATCACGGTCCCAGTGGGAACATTTGACCAACATTTGGTGTCTATCGGACCTGCGGTTCTGGAGATATAAAATGAATGGGAGTGAATGGGAGTGTTTTTTCATAAATTATTAAAAGTCACCTTTTGCCGATTGACACCAAATTTCACACGGCAGTTCCAGAAGTCATGCCGCATAAGATTCTGAAGTCTGGTGTTGATTGGCCATTTCTAACCTAGGCAAATTGTGGCATGATTTTAGAACCCATTCATTTCAATGGGACTTTTCGGCATTCCAGCTTCCATTATAGCGCCACCTTTGGCAGAACTTCACAAAATTTGTCAGGTGTCATCAGGTGCCCAGGGGGAAGAATTGACCTGAATTTGGTGTCAATCGGACCTGCGGTTCTGGAGATATAAAATGAATGTAAGTGAATGGGATTTATTTTTCATAAATTATTAATAGTTACCTTTTAGCCGATTGACACCAAATTTCACACGGCAGTTCCAGAAGTCATGCCGCATAACATCCTCAAGTTTGGTGTTGATCGGCCCTTCCTAACCTAGGCAAATTGTGGCGTGGTTTGAAATCCCATTCATTTCAATGGGACTTTTTCGGCATTCCAGCTTCCATTATAGCGCCACCTTTTAGCAGAACTTCACCAAATTTATCAGGTATCATCTAGGGCCCATGGGGAAGATTTGACCCGAATTTGGTGTCAATCGGACCTGCGGTTCCGGAGATATAAAATGAATGTAAGTCAATGGGACTATTTTTTTCGCCAATAACAGCGCCACCTATGGGCACATTAGGATGCACTTTGGTACATGAGGTCAGGGGACCATCCTGAACAATTTGGCACAAAGTTTACGTCAATGCGACTTGGCGGTTATACCAGAACTAATTTCTTGCGTTAAACAGCGCCACCTAGAGGCTAGTTGCACCAAATTTTGCACAGGCCCTCGGGGCATCGCACATAAGTGCTCCGAGTTTGGTGTCGATCGGCCATTCCAAAGCAAAGATATGACATCAGTTAGCATTAGTAGCGCTTTTGCGTGAATATTCGTTAGCTTATAGCCGGAAGAGTTTTTTGCGTATCGATCTGGGGAGCACAAGCCAGTATGATGTATGTCCAGAGATGATCCATGCCAAATTTGGTGTCGATCGGACTTGCGGTTTCGGAGGAGTTAATTCTGAGCGGCTAGTCAGTTTTCGCGATGTAGCTCGAGAAAAGTTTAGGCGGAAATGGGCGTGGCCTATACCACGTGATTCAGCAGGATCCCCCGAACGCGTGGATATAAAGTTTTTCCATATCCGCCTTCGTAGGCGGGAGTTCCAAGCCCAAACGCGTTGACCTTGCTTATAGCGCCCCCTAGCAGTAGAAGTGTGCGAGTTTTCGGGCCTGAGTTACGTGCACTGAATGTGACCTACACCGCGAAACTTGCGCTCCTAGGAGTTACAGCGCACGCTGCAGTACTGGAATCAGGCACGGAAGAATAAAAATAATAATAACTAGAACTGCGAAGCAGTTGTAAACGGGTCCAAGCCCCGGCGCCAGTCGCCCCAGCCCGCTGAGGGCGCTGAAGTCGTCCCGGCTACCGACGTCCCGCGTGAGGTCCCCGAAGTCAGGTCTCGACGGGTCAATCCGAACCGAGGCTAAACGCGCGTGTTTGAAAATGCCATTGAAACGAATGGGCTCAGCGACGGCGCTTGAGCTTCGATACGGTGCCGCTTTTGGCGAATCGCACCAAATTGCTCAGCTGTCATCAGGGCCCCACGGGGAAGAAGTGACCCAAATTTGGCGTTGATCGGAGCTGCGGTACTGGAGATATAAAATGCATGTAAGCTGAATGGGCGTTGTTTTTCTATATGATGGACAGCGCCATCGCTTGACCGATTGGCACCAAATTTGACACAGGCCTTCGGAGGTCATGTCGGATAAGGTCCCCAAGTTTGGTGTTGATCGGGCATTCCAAACCTTATGAAAATGTGTGCTGGTTTGAAATCCCATTCATTTCAATGGGGCTTCTGACCGGCTTTGAGCTTCGATTACAGCGCCAGCTTTGGCCGATCTGCACCAAATTTTTGTGGTATCATCAGGGCCCCATGGGGAACAAATGACCCAAATTTGGTGTCAATCGGACCGGCGGTTCTGGAGATATAAAATGCATGTATGTGAATGGGAGTTTTTTAAGATATGATGAAGAGCGCCACCGCTTGGCCGATTGACACCAAATTTGACACAGGCCTTCGGAAGTCCAGCCGCATAAGGTCCCCAAGTTTGGTGTTGATCGGCCATTCCAAACCTTGTGAAAAGTGTGCTGGTTTGAAATCCCATTCATTTCAATGGGGCTTCTGACCGGATTTGAGCTTCGATTACAGCGCCACCTTTAGGCCGATCTGCACGAAATTTTTGTGGTATCATCAGGGCCCCATGGGGAACAATTGACCCAAATTTGGTGTCAATCGGATTTGTGGTTATGGAGATATAAATTGCATGTAAGTCAATGGGATGAATTTTTTCGTCTTTAATCTGCAATAGCAGCGCCACCTATGGGCACATTAGGGTCCCCTTCGGTGCCTGGCATCAGGGGACCATGCTGAACAATTCGGCACTGGTTTCATGTCAATGTGACTTGTGGTTATGGAGGAACTAATTTTCTGGATTAAAGAGCGCCACCTAGGGGCCAGTCGCACCAAATTTTGCAGAGGCCCTCAAGGGGGCGTCCCTAATGAGTGGTCCAAGTTTGGTGTCGATCGGCCATTCCAAACAGAAGTTATGCCCTCACTTCCTGTTAGTAGCGTTTTCGCAAATGTTTGTTAGCGTATAATTGCGCCAATTTTTGTGATATCAAAATTCCCTCTACAAACTTTGTAGAGCTCGGTCCAGAGATCATCCGTGCTAAGTTTCGTGGCGATCGGACTTGGCGGTTCCGGAGGAGATGATTTTGGGTGGAGTTTCAGTTTTTGCGCTGTAGCTCGAAAAAAGTCTAGGCGGAAATGGGCGTGGCCTATACCAGGAGATTCAGCTCGATCCCCCGAACGCGTGGATAGAAGGTTTTTGATATGCGCCTTCGTAGACGGAGATCCAAGGCCAAACGCGTTGACCTTTGCGTATAGCGCCTCTAGCGGTGGAAGTGTGCGGATTTTTGCGCCTGAGTTACTCTTGGGGCTGTGAAGCTACGTTGAGAGTTGCGCGTTTCTAGGAGTTACAGCGACCGCTGCAGTATGCGTTTTATGCACGGAAGAAAAAAATAATAATAATAAAAATCCTAACGAAAACAATAGGGTTCCCACGCACCGCTGGTACTGGGAACCGCGATGCCTTGCAATCGCGGGTTCCCAGCCCACTCGGGCTTGGACCCCTAATAAAAATCCTAACGATTACAATAGGGTTCCATGCCACTTCGTGGTATGGCCCCCGCGATGCCTTGCAATCGCGGGTTCCATGCCCACTTCGGGCTTGGACCCCTAATAAAAATCTGAGCGAAAACAATAGGGTTCCTGCACCGCTGGTACAGGGAACCGCGATGCCTTGCATTCGCGGTTCCCAGCCCACTCGGGCTTGGACCCCTAATAATCCTAACAGTTTCAATAGGGTCCTCGCACGGTTCGTGCTCGGGCCCTAATAATAATTAAAGCTGCAAGCAGCGATAGCGGCCCTCGCATTACGTAGCGTGCCGGGTGTGAGCCGGTCGCGTTGCCTATTCAGCACCTTTCCGGTGCGGGTGTGAATTTTCAACGCTGCCGGATGTTGCATGAAGGTGTTGTACCGCGACTTCCTGTTGCCAGCAGGTGGCGCTATGACTGTGGGTGAATGTTGGCATGTACATGTGTTCAGGGCGGAGTCTTATCCTCCCTGTAAAGTTTGGTGCCAATGTGAGCATGTACAGTTAAGTTAGAACCACTTCCTGTGTCATGGCGATGACTTGATCTTTGATGCCACGCCACGGACAAGCCCATTGACGAAAACTCGCAGATAGCACAACTTTTCATCGCCAATGCCCTTAGAAGGCACAGCAGAAATTTGAAATCAATCCGACTGAATCCCTAGGAGGAGTTAGTTAAAGCAACGTAGTGTGTAAATCACCAAAACTTGACGTAATATTCAAAATGGCGGACTTCCTGTCAGGTTTAGGGCATCGCTCCAAGAGGCTTTTTTGTACGCCTTGACATGATACATGTCCCCCAAAATTTCGATGCGTAAAGATATAACCTGCGGCCGGGCTGCTTTGTTAAAGGTCACTTCCTGTCGCCAGAAGGTGGCGCTATGACTGCGGGTAAATGTCGGCATGTAGATTTGTTCAGGGCGGGACTCTTGTCAATAGTGTCAAATTTCGTGCAGATCTGAGCATGTACAGCCAAGTTACAACAACTTCCTGTTTCATGGCGTAATCATCAACGCCATACGGACACGCCCATTGACGAAAACGCCGCAGATAGCACAACTTTTCATCGTCAATGCCTTTAGAAGGCACAGCAGAAATTTGAAGTTGATCCGACTAAATCCCTAGGAGGAGTTCGTTAAAGTACGGAGTGTGTAAATCACCAAAAATTGCCATAAAATTCAAAATGGCCGACTTCCTGTTGAGTTTAGGGCATTGATCCAAGAGGCTTTTTGTGCATCTGCACATGATAGATGTACCACAGAATTTTCAGTACATGTAGGTCAAACGTCGCGGCGGGGCTGCTTCGTTAAAGGTCACTTCCTGTTGCCAATAGGTGGCGCTATGACTCTGGTTGAATGTTGGCATGTACATTTGTTCAGGGCGGGACTCTTGTCAAATGTACAAAATTTGGTGCAGATCTGAGCATTTATAGCGAAGTTACTACAACTTCCTGTTTCATGGCGAATCGTCGACGCCACGGACACGCCCATCGACGAAAACGCGCAGATAGCACAACTTTACATCGTCAATGCCTTTAGAAGGCACAGCAGAAATTTGAAGTCGATCGGACTAAATCCCTAGGAGGAGTTCGTTAAAGTACGGAGTGTGCAATTCGTCCCAAAATGGCCACCAAAATCAAAATGGTGGACTTCCTGTCGAGTTTAGGGTATGGGTTCTTGAGGCTTTTTTGTGCGTCTTCATATGATACACGTCCCCACCAAATTTCGTGCATGTAGGTGGAACGTGGATCGAGGGCTAATTTTTCCAATTTTCTAGGTGGCTTAGCGAGCCATTTTGCCACGCCCATCCGCGAAACCCGCAAAATACGAAATTTTTCACCAGTCCTGACATGCGTGCGAAATTTGGTGAGTTTTCGAGCATGTTGCGGCCGCGAAAATTGAGCTTACTTTGCAGAAAAAAGAAAAAAGAAAAAAAAAGAAAAATAATCCTTACAATTTCAATAGGGTCCTCGCACCGTTAGTGCTCGGGCCCTAATAAAGAAAAAAAAAAATAATCCTAACAGTTTCAATAGGGTCCTTCGCACGTTTCGTGCTCGGGCCCTAATAATCCTTACAATTTCAACAGGGTCCTCGCACGGTTCGTGCTCGGCCCTAAAAAAATAATGCTAACAGTTTCAATAGGGTCCTCGCATGGTTTGTGCTCGGGCCCTAATAATCCTAACAGTTTCAATAGGGTCCTCGCACCGTTAGCGCTCGGGTCCTAAAAAAAAAAAAAAAAATCCTTACAATTTCAATAGGGTCCTTCGCACGTTTCGTGCTCGGGCCCTAAAAAAAATAATCCTAACAGTTTCAATAGGGTCCTCGCACCGTTAGTGCTCGGGCCCTAAATAATCCTAACAGTTTCAATAGGGTCCTCGCACCGTTAGTGCTCGGGCCCTAAATATTGATGAAGAATGTAAGTGTTTGAAATAGTCCAGCTTCTCTTTCCTGCGTCTCAGGTACTACCTCACTGTGCTCACTGTGAATGCTGTAAATTAACAAGGCAGATTTATTTATGATTTTACAACACAGGGTTGCATAACAAGATTAAGTATTAAATTCCCTTTATGTTACTCACAAAACATATGTAATTTATACTCTATATTTATAAAAGTTATATATGTTAGATGGTTGAATTGGTCAATAATAACTATTGTACATGGTGCATTTCTGTGGATGAATTTAGGAGCCTGCGGGAAGACGCCACTCTGGTTAGAAAGCAGATGCTTCTATATCTCTTTCCAGATGGCAGCAGGGTGACCAGGCTGTACATTTACTTTTATTCATTTAGCTGACACTTTCATCCAAAGCCACTTACAATTGCTATTTATGTCAGAGGTCGAACGCCTCTGGAGCAATTAGGGGTTAAGTGTCTTGCTCAGGGACACATTGGTGTCTTACGGTGGATTCAAACCCAGGTTTCTCACACCAAAGGCTTGTGTCTTATCCACTGTTCCATCGCCACCCCTCTAGCTGCGTGGGTACCTTTGCACTGCAGTTAATGGCACGTGAAATTGCTGTGGCTGCTTACAGGATTTTTTGGCCAGCACTGAAAACTTTCAGGAACTGCAGCGAATTGACGTGGAATTTGTTTGTCAGTATTGCCGCCAGTGACCCCTTCCCCTAGGTCTAGGGGAGTATTTCCCATGTAAATGAACATGCTGTTTAAGCTATACATATCCAAATCAGCACCCACTGGTCAGAGGTGACAGAGGATTACTAAACAGAGAATGGAGGAAAGGTTGCCAAAGTAATTGGAGGAAGAGAGGACAGTGGTTTTACAGAGTGCTGAGGATGGTAGGAGAAATGAGTTGTGCAGCATAGACCAGGAGAGACCAAATGATCATATCAAGACTTGGACACACTAGATTAAACATCACATAATTCAAAAAAGGCAAACATAACTCAGGCTGTTCTGACTACTGTGGGCAAGAAGAAACAGTAAAGCATGTTATATTGTCAGAAGCATGAGGAAGAAAGAAGGCAGCTGGTTCAAAACCTCAAAATGATAAAAGTTCACTTTGATTTAATAGATATTCTGCAAAATAACTTTAGTTTTTCAGTATATCAGACTAAACAATATGATTTGAGAGGATATGAGCTTATTTTATTTTACTATATATTTATAGAAATAATATAATGACTTATCCTTTGATCCATACCCCATACCAGTTGGTGGTGGTAATGCACCAATTTGTTGTTTGCTAATTGCTGATAATATTCAAGAAGAAGAAGACTATAAATGGAAGAAGACTAATTTTACCCTTCCTCTATCCAGCAAGCATTTGAACGTATAAATGCTCTTTTTGCTTTTTCTAAATACAAATTGTTTGGGATTAAAGTTGTGTGGGGGTGGGTGGGCGCGGTCAGCAATAACGTAGGTACGCACGTGCATGCTTGCTCTGGTTGTTTACAATGATTCTACAATGAATTTACAATGACCACAGCAAAGTTGCTGCTGAGCTGCTTCTGTTTACTTTTAAATTTTGTTTTAATGTTGTCCTTATGTGTCTTTTTTCACATTTAGAAAATATATAAAAATTTATGTTTCACACAAATCATCTATCTTTCAGTTCCCATGATAAGTTAATCTTGCTACACAGATAAAATATCAAACATTGCAGCTGAACTCTTGCTAAGGGACATCAGTCTGGTACAAGATGAAATGTGAAAATGCTCCAAATTTTTTTCATTGTTCACATGAAATGTTGAAAAGTATTTATGCAGTGTACTTCTGTGTGTGCAGGAGTATATTCACTTTCTACCTTATACTTTAAGATAATTAAGGAGTCTCAGGGACGTGCACAGACATTTTGGTGGGCAGGGGCTCAAGTGGAAAAAAGGGAATCTTTTAAACAAGACAAATATATAAAAACTACAACATTTTTACTTTTCTACAAAATAATCAGTTCACACAGAGACCATGGTCTTCTTTAGTATTCACTAGATTTATCACAGGAGCAGGCGACAGCAAAGCAACCTATGCCACAATGTGCATGTTTTCTATGCTACTAGTTTCAAGTATATATTTAGAATAAATGACATAGTTTCATTAATAATTTGTTTATTTTTCACAAGGCAATGAATTGTTTCAATTCTTTTGGTGTTATTGGAATACATCACACTTCACATAAATCTTCATACTAAACTGTGGCATTGGGCTGCAGGCAGAATTAAAATAAATGTTATTTAAATACTTTTACTTTTTGTTTCACAAGCAAGATGCCAAATGAGTAAAGAAAACCTTCAGCTTCACACAGCCAAGCAAAAGAATACTGAATTGTCTGAATACATTAATGTATCGATCAAATACTTTATTGTTGCTACTATATTACATTTACCATGCACACACACACAATTACTGATGGTGACATGAACATAGTTTCATATTTGAGGGAGGACTGTTGGCATCATGTAAACATCTATCAGCATACAACAAACTAATAGAATGGATAGTTATTAGATGAGGAGCCTACAATCAAAGTTAGGAAGTTACTCTTTAAGGCACTTTCATAGTTTTTCATAGTGGTCAATTTGGAGACTTTGGTCTGTTTTGCTTCCATGTCCTCTTTTACTCTAATGGAAATAAAACTTAAAGAATACACCTTTAGATGGTGTTGGTTTTAAGCCTACTAACCTCTGTCTATTTGCATCATTGATTTCTTCAATGCAGATTAATCTGCATATTTACAAAGCATATTTCAGATGTAAGTCATTAACTGGGGAAGTTCTGTGGTGATATGCTTTAGTTTTTTTCTTTATCCCATTCACCTGCAGTGACTTGTCTAATGTGTGCCAATTGGCGCATTTTAATTAGTTAACACCTAATTTGCATATCAATGTATCAATTGTGATGACGTTCTTAGACACAAATGTTACTGTGTTCACCTGTAGTGTCTCCATCACTACATTAGGTTGTATGGCCATGAGATATTGCCTTAGCTAAACTTCAGCTAACGTATTACATTAGCTCAGCTCATGAGTCAGTCGTTAGTAAGACACAGGCCTAGGCCTATATTGTCTTTTGTTTAATTAGCGGTAAACTCGAGGCACTGGTAGTTTAGTCTTTTGTTCATGTAAATGCTCCGTATTTTGGGCTTTTACACTCACTCACAGTCACACACTGAGCCTAAGTGCTCAAACAGAAACTAACATTCACTGCCAGCGGAACAGCTTTGACATGCAGCTAGGGGGGAGCCAGGGATTGAACCACTGACCTTCCGATTAACCGCCAACCTGCTCTACCTCCTGAGCCACAGCCGCCCCTCATCACCACTCACCTCCACACAAGCCAAGAGAAACATTGCTGGGAGAGAAGCAGGAGGGACTGCTGTCTGCCTGCGTGCTGCGCTCTGATTGGGCAGTGAGATGCGGAGCAAGCGAGAGGGAGAGGGAGTGAGAGAGAGAGAAGGCATCGGAGCTCCAAAGTCTCATCTTCCGACCTGATAGCCTATTTTTTTCCCAATAAGATATTTGTTTGACAGGGAATCTGTTCACAAACAGGAATAAATATACTGTATGTTCATTTATTTAAAAAAAAAATGCATCCCAGAAAAAAGGGCATTTTCTCTTAAGAAACAAAAAGGGCAGGTGCTGAAGCCCCTTTTGATGTCTATGTGTGCACGTGCCTGAGGAGTCTTACACTCAGTACCAGAGCCTGAATACTTTTTGATGGTCCCTTGTTTGCTGCTCTGATTTAAGTCTAGTATAAACGCATATCTAAACCACCCTGTAGGTAAGTGACGAAACAAAGAATGACCTGTACAGAGAAACAAATGAATCCAACTAGGTGGTATCATTAATCAGGGTACCCCCAGGATTGTCAGGTTAATTGTAAAATTTTAGACTTTTTAAGACCTTTTTAATACCACCTAGGATGAAATTTAACTTCATGGCTGTATAATGGAAAATCTGTATGAATTTTAAGCCTGAAAAAATTATTTACAAAGTTACGTGAATTTAATAAAATATTTTATTATAATACATTCATATTTAACACACTATAAGCTCTTAGGGGTGTGTTTGTACTTTGATAAGATAAAATGAATCAAGGAAGTATCATGTTGAAAAGTGGTGGGAACAGAGGGTTCAGATTAGGGATGTGATGATACACTAAGTGCACATGCACAATTCCCAATATTGGATTCACAAGAACAAGACAAGAAGATATTTTAACACTATTTTGATGAAATATTTTAGCTTAAAAAACTTTGTTTGGACAAATCACATTTGTTTCTTCTCTCTTTAAATTGCATTGCATGTCTTCTTATTGTGCAAATGAACCTTTCTCAAAATATTTTCATTTGTTTTGTGATGGAGATGTGTCCCCAGTGTAAATGACACATATGAAATGAATATAATATTTGTGCACTAAAAACTGTTATGGGGTGAAATCAAAAATACCAAATAATTGTGTGGTATGAGTTGTTAGTTGCACTGTGGCTAGATAAGTTAATGTAATATAATGTGCCACATGCTTCAGAGATTATTAATTAGGGCCCGAGCACGAACCGTGTGAGGACCCTACTGAAACTGTTAGGATTATTTTTAGGGCCCGAGCACGAACCGTGCGAGGACCCTATTGAAACTGTTAGGATTATTAGGGCCCGAGCACTAATGGTGCGAGGACCCTATTGAAACTATAAGGATTATTTTTAGGGCCCGAGCACGAACCGTGCGAGGACCCTATTGAAACTGTTAGGATTATTTTTTTTCTTTTTAGGGCCCGAGCACGTACCGTGCGAGGACCCTATTGAAATTGTAAGGATTATTTTTAGGGCCCGAGCACTAACGGTGCGAGGACCCTATTGAAATTGTAAGGATTATTATTATTTTTCTTTCTCTTTCTTTCTTTCTTACTTTCTTTCTTTTTCTGCAAAGTAAGCTCACTTTTCGCGGCCGCAACATGCTCGAAAACTCACCAAATTTGGCACGCATGTCAGGACTGGTGAAAAATTTCGTATTTTTTTGGTTTCGCGGACGGGCGTGGCAAAATGGCTCGCTAGCGCCACCTAGAAAATTAGAAAAAATTAGCCCCTCGTCCCCGTTCGACCTACATGCACGAAATTTGGTGGGGACGTGTATCATATGAAGACACGCAAAAAAACCTCAGGAACCCATACCCTAAACTCAACAGGAAGTCCGCCATTTTGAATTTGGCAGCCATTTTGGGACAATTTACACTTACACAAGTTGTGCTATCTGCGCGTTTTTGTCGATGGGCGTGTCCGTGGCGTTGATGATTCGCCATGAAACAGGAAGTTGTTGTAACTTCAGTGTACATGCTCAGATCTGCACGACATTTTGCACGTTTGACAAGAGTCCCGCCCTGAACATGTGTACGTGCCGACATTCACCCACAGTCATAGCGCCACCTGCTGGCAACAGGAAGTGACCTTTAACGAAGCAGCCCCCGCCGCACGTTTGACCTACATGCACGAACTTTTTTGGGAACATGTATCATGTCCAGACCCACAAAAAAGCCTCTTAGAGCCATGCCCTAAACCCAACAGGAAGTCGGCCATTTTGAATTGTGCGACCATTTTTGGACGATTTACACACTACGTACTTTAACGAACTCCTCCTAGGGATTTAGTCCGATCGACTTCAGATTTCTGCTGTGCCTTCTGAAGGCATTGACGATGAAAAGTTGTGCTATCTGCGAGTTTTCGTGGATGGGCGTGTCCGTGGCGTGGCGTCAAACATCAGCTCTTCGCCATGACACAGGAAGTGGTTGTAACTTCAGTGCACATACTCACATCTGCACCAAACATGTAGGATAACAGTCCCGCCCTGAACACATGTACATGCCGACATTCACCAACAGTCATAGCGCCACCTGCTGGCAACAGAAAGTGAGTTACAACACCTTCATGCAGCGTCTGAAAGGCATAGCAAATTCACAGCCGCACAGGCAGGGGTCCACAATAGGCAACGCGACCGGCTCACACCCCGACGCACTACAGGTGCGAGGGCCCGACCATCGCTGCTTGCAGCTTTAATTCTATTCTGTGTTTGCATCAAAAGGCTGCTTGAAATACATTATTACAGTATTGGCTTGAACGCAGCGGGGATAATAAGTTGGGCTACAGTTTGGGTGAAGTAAGGTTAATGTGCGTTAACGTTAGTTTGATGTTTCCATTCAAGATAACTTTACAACAGCAGTGCAACGCCGACAAACAGACACTGTCCTCGTCTCAAACACAACTGTCTCTCCATTGCTGTTGTAATGTTAACTGACCAGTAACCTGCAGTGGATCTTCCAGCTTCGCTGTTTCATTAGCGCTCACCAAAGTGTGACTGACTCGCACACCAATCTGCTTGTTGTGCTAACCTCAGCGCTACCGCCCTCAGCCTCAACTTGTCCATTGTCTTTCTTTCTGATTTTTAGACACTTGCCCATTCTCAGGCGACGTGCTAGCGTTAGCTTGTTAGTAGCTTGTCAGAGAAGTTAACATCTGAGTCACACCAAACGGAGTATATTATCTTATATTAAGGCTCACACATACAAAGTATTTTTTTATGACATTACAGCATAAATTAAATCCTACGAAAGGAAAAGAAAAAAATTAAGACCTTGGTAAACATGGTAAACAAAATTTAATACATTGTAAATTAAATTTAATACTTTTAAGGCTTTATTTTTTGAATATGAAATTTAGGACTTTTTTAATACTATTAAGACCTCGTGGGTACCCTGTACCCTGAACTCTGTGGTCTCAGAGCTGATTGAATGCACCTGTGGTAAATAGGTGCATCTTTACAAATGTTAGATCACAATATATTCAATTAACATAAGAAACTGATAAATGAAGAATGTGATTTTATTTTAAGTAAATTTAGTCTGATAAATTTTATATAACAAATAATACAAAACCATAAGTTTAACACATTAAAATCATATCTTGCATTCATGGAAACATCAATATTGAACGGTTACAAATGTAAATGTTGTTTTGTATGACTTGAAGTAATGTATGGTAACAGTAAATATAATGACAGAACCTATGTATAAGAACCCAGTGATAATTTGAAATCAGTAGAGTCCAGGTGTTAAAGTAAAACAAAAATAAATGGCTGAACAAAATAGTAAGCTGGACTCTAGTGCTTCACATCTGGAATGATGCTGCCATCAGCTCATCTGGCTCCTGTAAACACAACAATGGTATAAAGTTACTCACAGCCTCTTCCCAACTGCATAACCTCTCAACCTCTCTGGCATGTAACAGTAATTATGGCAATGTGCAATACACCGTTTATGTGCAATATTAATCTTGCTGCTGGACACCACTTGAACAGTCAAGTTAGTTCTTATGATAAATTCATGTCAAACTAGTACTTCATGACATATTTATAGAGAATTGTAATGCACCTTTGGGTTGTCACAGCAGTATTCTTGAATCTTGAATGTAACCAGGGGCCTCACAGGTTAAAATTACAGAAGAAGGAGAGCCTAGTCAAACTCAGAAACGGCTGTCATACAGCTAATTTCTCTACATAACTAATGTTACTTTACCCAACTCAGGAACATGGCCATATTTACAGCCCAGCTAAGCTACCTGTCTTTACCGACACGACAACCGCAACCACCGCTGCTTCCTACTGAACCCTCAAACCCTTCCCTCAGTCCAGGTGGAGCCACTGATTCTAGTGACACAGTGACTCTGTTACAGAAACTTTAATGTTACTTATCCAAATATGACAATGCCTGTTTGTTCTGACAAGGCATGTTTTCTGTTAATGTTACATAACGTCAGCTAACTGACCCACTAACAGCATTTTGTTCCAAAGTGTTTTCATCTTAAATTCAAACGCTTCTCTAATATGTTTTGACTTCTGTGCATGGTTCTTCATAAATTGCAGTTAAAAGACTCACTTTATTTTAGCATTGTTATCAAAGCTTGAAGCTGGCTAATTAGTTGGTAAGGTAACGTTAGCTAAGCTAACAAGCTAACGTTATGTACCCATACTGCTAATTACTGTAACACATATTTAAAATACTAAAATTTTACTCACCAACTGGAGCACAAGCTTGAGAGGGTTCTCTTTCTCTCCAATAAACTGCACAGCCTGCCATTATTCGTCCGGGGTCTGCATGAAGAAATGTCCAAAAGGCACAAACAGGGCAGAGCTGCTGAGCTCCATGACTGACTGCAGCCACTTGTCAATCAAAGTGGCCACGCCCTAATAATGCATAATTTTAAGGCTCAATATAATTTAAATGGGTGAGTTGGGCTTTTTAACATGATGATCAATGGAGATCGATTATTTTTGGAGCCAGCCTCAAGTGGCCACTCAGTGAATTGCAGTTTTGGGCTTTTCTGGTTCGGCTTCACCCAGGAAACCAGAAGGTTGCCACTTGCTGCTAGTTAACTCTGGTGCAATTATTTTAATTGTGCACTGTACCTGTCAAAAATAAACATAGGGCCCGTACCCACCAAAGCATTTTTTTCTGACACCAGCGTCTTTTTCGATTCATTCCAATTGGGAGTGTCGCGTATTTCCAAGCTGCTGGCGTCAGCAGTGTGACGAGGCGCTGAGTGTTTTTTCTGCGCTGGGCCTTGAGCGTTTTTTTTTTCAGTCGCCGAGTTATTGGTTGTTGTTTTTTTTTAATTCTTTATTTTTGAAACATTAAGAACAATACAATAGCCAGATTTACAGTTACACCATCATCATCATCATCATATTTCATCGTGGGTTAATTAATCACTCATGACAGGATGACAGGACCAAACTAGTCATAAGGTGTAATATTTACAAAATATAGGCTTGCACTAACGTTAACATATTTTCGAAATACACTTTCCTTGTATGGGCCAGTCAGGTATATTAGCACCTGCCAACGTATATTTGGTGACTAACATTAGCATTTCTCAGAGAAACACAGAGAGAGAGAAGTTATCAGGTATAATGTTAAGCAGACACGTTGGACGTTTTACATTACGTGACAGTGAACGCACCACTGCAGATGTTGCTGACTAACGTTCGTTTCGGTTTCGACCCACATGCGGCACACTTGAAAACTGAATCACAGGTGAGTTTATTAAACACGGTGACTTCTTGAAACATACTGCTGATGGACAAAATCAGCAGAGACACAGAGAGAAAGAGGCGGAGCATGTGTTTGCCGTAAGAGATCACAGGTGCAGGCTAGGTGTGTGCTGTTGTGAGAGTGTGAGAAGAGGAGCAGATTCAAGTAGTAAATAAACACTAAAAATGACCTAGAATAATCTACTGTCAATACAAACACCATATACACCGCAACTGCCCACACCCCCCACCACCTATTGTAAAATTGTTAAGAATTTTACTCATTTGGCGAACCAATGAAAATAGGCCTGCAATCCATTTTGGGTCCCAACCCTAAGGTTGGGTCTAGGGTATTGCATGCTCTTATGGTCTATGTGTTAACTACTCTCGTAAAAAAGATAATCCCTGGAGACTTTACGCTTAACCACAGTTAAATTAATAAATAGAGAACTCTTTTTCAAACACCTATTATTGTACTTCTCAGCACTGAGAAGACCATTCTTTCTGACCAAATCCCCAACTGTTTGCAAAAGTGCAGCCCAAAACTTGCAATGAACCTCCTAAATTGGCCTTTAGGGCCTGTGTCACCAAAGTGTTTTTGGTGACATGGTGTTCCGACTGCTTTGGTTGCTATGTTACATAAAATCCGAGGAAGTGATGTTGCGAGTAGTTCTACCTAACTTTACTGGATGTAAAAATGTCAACACAGAGTACTTGCTCTGGCCCTTGCTCTGTATGAAGAAAAAGCTGATGCTGGTAGAGAGAGAGGATGGACTCGCAGTATGTGGGTTCGGCGAGTACTACCGTTTGGTCCAAGAGCTGAGGTTGGACGAAGCCCGGTTACAGGATAGTAACCGTTGCTATGGTGTGTTATTTGTCCCGCCCCCCTCTACTGTTAGCTGAGTAATTGACAGTGCCGAGCGCAGCGCTTTTCCCCAAATTTGAACATTTTTCATCTCTCAGTGACCGAAAAAAAAAAGCTCAGCGTCCAGCGTGGAAGACGCTCAACGCCTCGTCACGCTGCTGCCATTTTTATAAGCTCAAAAAAATGCATTGCAATGAATTGAAAAAAAGATACTGGCTTTGGTGGACACGGGCCCTTACACTGCTCTCCAGCCCGTTGGCAAACTGCCTTCTCCTACAGCCAAATACTTTAAATGTTGACTAATCAGTCCAGATCACCTGCTAACATTTTTCTGCATCCCAGTTCCTGAGTTTCAATGTTGAGTTGTGTGGCCTTGTTTCCATGTTGGAGTCTTTTTGGCCGCAAGTCTGCCATGAAGGCCATTTCTGAACAGACTTCTCCAGACAGTAGATGGTATACCTGATGGCACTGCTGGACCTCTTAAGATTCTGCAGGAAGTTTCTTTGGCCGACCACTACAGTGGTCAATGGTCCCCTCCTGTCTGCTATGACATGTCTGGCTGGCAGAGACCTTGCTGATGCAGTATAACTGTGTCTTGTTGCTGTGCTCAGTCTTGCCATTGTGTATGACTTTTGACAGTAAACTGTCTTCAGCAGACTCACCTTTTTAGCTGAGTTTGGCTGTTCTTCACCCAGTTGTATTCCTCCAATACAGCTTTTTCTGTTTCACTTAATGATTGTGTTTCAACTAGGGGTGGGCATAGATTAATTTTTTAAATCTAGATTAATCTAGATTAATTTTGAAATTAATCTAGATTAATCTAGATTAAAATGGCTCATTTGAATTCTGCCGAAGACATTTAAAATATGTGTGCGAACGGATTTCAAGCCAGGTTTCATGCCAGGTGGCGCATTAGACCAGGGGCTCATCTCCTGTTTCCAAAATGCATCACAAACTGCTTGAGAAAGCTGTTCTACTATGATAATTGGTGATGAAAATAAATCATGTTCAATAAGATGTACTCGTGTGTGGCGTGTGATGTGCTTTGCGTTTAGGTGGTAGGCTACTTGAGACTGTAAGAACTCCTACAGTAAACTAATTCCGCATTGCACAAGGTGCAAACCAGGTGTTGTGCTGAGTTTTGCCTGCCTGCTGAGAATTGCATGCACCTCCAAACAATGCTTTTAAATGCTGTAAAATTCTTTGTGGACTTCATCAATGGTGATAAATTGATTTGAAGTATATATTTTATGAACGTTTAGAGTCTATAATATTTTAATACACTAGGCTAGAAGGATCATTCCTTGACATTCAGTACATAGGCCTATATGTGGTGATAAAGCTGTTTGATCAATGAGCACAGCAAAGTGTCTGAGAAGGACCTAAAGAGGTGGATGCATAATTCGGCAGATCAGATTTTGTAGGCTCCCTGCCGAGATTTGCATCCACCTCTTTTCTCAGCATAGATGACCGTTAGCACCCGCGAGGTGCACGCGATTCTCGGCAGGCAGGCAGAATTCGGCACAACACCGGCGGCTTCAGAAATGTTCGTACACAAAGTGCTGTCCAACAGCTGTCTGTGGACGTGTTGCTACAGTTAGTGTGAGTAGATACCGCAAAATGCGTTTTTTAATCAACCAGCGTATCAATAACTAACCTGGCTAGTTGTAAACAAACAGCTGGCCGAGCGAGGTTGTAACTGGAACGCCGTCAACTCGGGTGTGACGTCATTCCCAACTCCGACCTCCGAGGTAAATTGAACGCAGCAACAGCTGCATCCATGTTAGCACGTCACGTTTGATGTGGTAATTTCACAGCAAACACACAGGTTCGAAGACTTGTTCTTGCTACAGTGCAATTCGGTATACATCTGCGCTAAGATATCAAGGTGAAAGTCATCATAGCTTGTGTAGTATAGACCCAGCTCCCAACCCAACTTTGAGAATAGATTAACGGCGATATTTTTTTTTATCGCCCGATAAGAGTTTCACGTTAACGCAGCCGTTAACGCCGATAACGGCCCACCACTAGTTTCAACCTACATATGGAACTGGTGATCACCTGCCTAAAACTTTCGCACAGTACTGGACATAGACAACATTGACATGACGTCAGACACTTTTTCATACTCTGTAATATCTTACTCGCATCTTTTAAGTGTAAGAGGGTGTTTTTGATGCATCACAACAGCAATTGGCAGGCTGGTTGCAGAACTGTCATGTAATTGCTAGTCATCAAGCTGAATATTTCCTGCATAGCAGCCAAGGGTGCCTCCGAGAAAATAAAAAAATGACAGAAAGAATCATTCATACCTTTGAGAAGGGCCCGGCAAACCTCCAAAGTCCATTAAAGCCAAAGCCTGTGATATGAAAGGAAGGGAGAGAAAGGAACGTCACAGCTTTAGGAAAATTATAACCTATCTGTGTATACAGATTATGTCCAATCTGTATGACTAGTGGAGTGAACATGCTTGACCTGTACAGAATTTGAAAATTTCAGTGTGTTTTACTTTGTAAATAGGAGGGCTGATACTGGGGTGGCGACTCTTCGTGGTACACCACACTCTGGACGATGCCATGGACAGGATTCAGTAGGTTGGTGTCCTGGCACATGGACAACACAGTGTTGATCTTGGAGTCCAGCAGGTTGTGACTGAGGAGACACACAAAAACCTATTATTGAGTCTGTATAAATGATGGTCTATATATGTGCATGCACCACAGGTCGACCGCTTGTGTAGAGCCTTTGATAAAATGAGACTTTCTATTCTACCAGTATCTTTCTATTTTAACATTGCAGTTTAGCTTAGGGTTCATCTTTCATCTGAATTTTATGCAGCAACCCGGTAAGCCACAGGGATCTTTTAATACTATAGCGAGTTACATAGAGCGGGTTTATATTTGGTTCTATAAATGTGCAGGCTTCACAGGAAGTCCACACTAACACTCAGAACATTGACTCTTGAAATGTAAATGTAAATGCTCCGTACTTGTATAGCGCCTTTCTAGTCTTTTTGACTACTCAAAGCGCTTTTACACTACTTCTGCATTCACCATTCACTCACACACTCACTGAGCCTAAGTGCTCAAACAGAAACTAACATTCACACACATTCATACACTTGCGGAACAGCCGCCAGGGGCAATTCGGGGTTCAGTGTCTTGCCCAAGGAGACTTCGACACGCAGCCTGGGGGGAGCCGGGGATTGAACCGTCGACGTTCCAATTAACGGCCAACCCGCTCTACCTTCTGAGCCACAGCTGCCCCAGTAACTTGAAGAAAGTTACAGTAAATTTCACGGTAAAAATTTTGTATTGAGAGTAATAATAGAAAAATCTCAGCACAGAGCAAGACATGTAGCATAGCTGAGATACTTCTTAAAGGGATAGTTTGCGATTCTGATCCAATACACTTTTTGTTAAATTAGGCGATATTTCCTCATGGGTCGCTAGCTCTCAGTTTTTCATGTGCTCTGAAAAAAAAATCAGGTTTTCCTACACAGCCCTAACTCTGTAAAAAGAACACAAACAATGCTGCTTGGAACAAGCAACAGGTGGCGGTAACACTCATATTCGAAGTGGTGGGAGAGAGAATGTAGATGAATACCAATACACTGGAACATGCTGGACTCATAACGGGACTCTATAGCTGTGACGATGACTGAGAAACAGCCAAAGAGGGAAAGGTCTGAGGAACTGTGAAACAAGTATGACTAGGAGGGGAAGACCCGTGTTAACATACGTAAGGGGTTTCAATGCTGGATAAATGTTTGAGATTTGATAAGAATTAAAACCGATGTGGAAGTGGCTGAGTTTCCACTTGACCGGTGAGTAATGTTTGCTTTGCTGTTCCACATAAACAACAGGTCAGTATTACTGTCTTGTCCATCTGTTGTCATGCTTGCGATGATCCCAGCTGGTTAGCTTTGTTAGCTTTGCCGCAGTGGTCAGTGCGTGTGTGGAAGAGGAGGAGTAGACTGAGCGAGTGTGTGAACGAAAGGGGAACAGAAAGGGGTCAGCAATAAGCCTTGTTTAGCAGTAAATGTAAAGTATATGTTACAGTCGCTGGTGAATCGTCACTCAGAGCAAATGACTGGTGTGCTGTGGGTCAAGACTGTGTGTGATGATGTTGTTGCTCTTTGTGTGCAAGCTGATTTTGGAATAAATGCTCTGTGCCTGTCTCAGTTAACTCAGCCACACCAAGCACACGCTCCCCACACTGTGTGAGCCGGCTGTCGTTAGCCTGTCGGCTAACCTTCAGCTCGAGCTCACAGCAACAAGCAGTTCACTCCTCTGTTCAGTCAGGGGGCCCTTTTCACACACCTCTGTTTTTATACATTATACTTGGTATGGACAGAGCACATACACAACCTGTGAAGAATTTTCTTCTCTAAAGAAATCTGCCGGGCAGTTTGTGATACTGTATCATGTATGCCGCAGCACACATTACACATGTTCCTCCCGGTAGTGCCTGGCCACTGGCTCGTGCGTAATCACGGCATCACTGACACTGTCACTATGAGCATCCAGGGCCCGTCCTTTTGTTTCACAGAAGGCAGGCTGCGTCATAATGAACCCAAAGAAGCAGACCCACACCATCTTGTGTGTATTGTTATCCTTTTACATATTATTATTTGTTATATATATGGATTTCATTCTGCTCCTAAAGATCCAGTCTGGACAAAATGGGACTCATATTGACCAGACAATGGAATTATGAGACTGTTGTACCCACATTGTCAAAGAGACCTGCCACATCAACATCCTGGATCAAGCACTTGGAAGGAGGTCCGTGTTCCGAGCTGGCAGCACAAGACGCCGCCAAGATGAGAGCAAGTGGACTCTGTGTGCTCAAATTCAGTCAAGATGGACTCTGTTTCCAAAATGTCAGACTATTTATTGTGAAGATGAAACTTTCATATTATCATCTGGTTGCTGCTGTTTACATTCACCCCAGATGCAAATTCAAAGAATGCACTGTGGGATATACGTGTATGTATATCTGTATATAAATAACTGTATATATTGTTTTATTTTGTATGTTACCATATTTTAATAGGCCTACACCTAATTACAGTCCCCTCCAAAAGGATTGGAACGGTTAGGCAAATTCCTTTGTTTTTGTTGTTCACTATAGACATTTGGGTTGAAGATCAAAAGATTCTGTCATAAGTCTGACACAAGAGTTCAGAATTTCAGCTCTCATTTCCTGGTATTCACAACTAGATGTGTTAAACAACTCAGGACATACCACCGTTTGTTTGAACCCACCCATTTTTCAAGTGAGCAAAACTACTGGAACTACTGGAATGTGACTGACAGATCTTCTTGTTGCCCAGGTGTTGCCTTTTAGCTTGATTGTCCAAACATTAAATAACTCTGCATGACTAGTCTCCTAAGTTTTCATCCTTGGATCTAACCTATAAAGACTGCACCTGTTAAAGAGGATAAACCAACATGAAGAGCAGAGATCTGTCTATGGGAGAGAAGCAAGCCATTGTCAAGCTGAGAAAAGAAGGAAAATCGACCAGAGCCATTGGACAAACATTGGGCATAGCAAGCACAACAATTTGGAATGTACTGAAAAAGAAGGAAACTATTGGTGTACTGAGCAACAGACGTCCAACAGGTCGGCCAAGGAAAGCAACAGTAGTTGATGACAGAAATATGGTGACAGAAATATGGTGAAGAAAAGCCCCGTAACATCAGGAATTGACATCACCTCCACAGTGCAGGGGTGAAGGTAACACAATACACTGTTGGAAGAAGACTCAGAGAGCAAAAATATAGAGGCCACAAGATGCAAACCACTCAGCAGGAAGAATCGGAAGGCCAGATTGAAAGAAGTACAGAGATGAGCCGCAAAAGAACCCAATCTTATGGACTGAGACCAAGATTAATCTCTAGCAAAGTGATGGAAAGGCCAAAGTGTGGAATATAGTATAATACTGAAACTCGCAAATTAAAGCAAATATCGCAGAAACTTGAGAGGAATTGGCGTTGCACCAAACTGGAAAATACTCGTTTAATTTGGCAAGATAGTCTTAAAACTTATAGGAAGGCCCTCTGTAATGCCAAAGCAGCGTACTACTCGTCATTAAAAGAGGAAAATAGGAACAACCCCAGGTTTCTTTTCAGCACTGTAGCCAGGCTGACAGAAAGTCACAGCTCTATTGAGCAAAGTATTCCCATAGCTCTCAGTAGTTACGACTTCATGAGCTTCTTTAATGATAAAATTCTAGCTATTAGAAACAAAATCCACCAAGACCTGCCCTCAACTGGCACCGACTTATCTCTAAACTCAGGAACTTAAGAAACAGCTGTAAAACCAGTTATATGTTTAGACTGCTTTGCTTCCCTCAATCTTTATCAACTAACTTCAATAATTTCTTCATCTAAACCATCTACCTGCCTCTTAGACCCCATCCCGACTAGGCTGCTTAAAGAAGTTTTACCCTTAGTCAGCACTTCTCTACTGGATGTGATTAATTTGTCTTTATCAACAGGCTATGTGCCACAGTACTTTAAAGTAGCTGTAATTAAACCTCTTCTGAAAAAGCCCAACCTGGATCCAGATGTTTTAGCCAACTATAGACCTATATCTAACCTTCCATTTCTCTCTAAGGTCCTGGAGAAAGCAGTCGCCAAACAGCTGTGTGACTGAGTTCCACAAGGATGTGTGCTCGGACCAATCCTCTTCACTTTATATATGCTTCCTTTAGGCAATATTATCAGGAAACACTCCATTAACTTTCATTGTTATGCAGATGATACTCAGTTATATCTATCGATCAGGCCAGATGAAACTCATCAGTTAGCTAAGCTTCAAATGTGTCTTCAGATTGTTAAAACCTGGATGACCTGCAATTTTCTAATGTTAAACTCAGATATAACTGAAGTTATTGTTCTAGGGCTTAAGCAGTTAAGGAGTTATCTTCGATTAGGACGTCGTTTAACTCTCACATTAAGCAAATTTCAAGGACCGCCTTTTTTCACCTACGTAATATTACAAAACTCAGGAACATCCAAATCAGGAACTAGTCCATGCATTTGTTACTTCTAGACTGGATTACTGCAATTCCTTATTATCAGGCTCCTCGAAAAATTTCATTAAGGCCCTTCAGCTGATCCAGAATGCTGCAGCACGTGTTCTGACAGGAACCAGTAAAAGAGATCATATTTCTCCTGTCTTAGCTTCTCTGCATTGCCTTTCTGTAAAATCCAGAATAGAATTTAAAATCCTTCTTCTCACATACAAAGCTCTTAATGGTCAGGCACCATTTTATCTTAAAGAGCTCATAGTACCTTACTACCCCACCAGAGCACTGCGCTCCTAGAATGCAGGGTTACTTGTGATTCCTCGAGTCTCCAAAAGTAGAATGGAAGCCAGACCGTTCAGCTACCAAGCTCCTCTCCTGTGGAACCAGGTTCCAGTTTGGGTTCGGGAGGCAGACACCGTCTCTACATTTAAGAGTAGGCTTAAGACTTTCCTTTTTGATAAAGCTTATAGTTAGGGCTGGCTCAGTTGAGTCCTGAACCATCCCTTAATTATGCTGCTATAGGCCTAGACTGCGGGGGGATTTCCCATGATGCACTGAGCTCCTCTCTCCTCTTCTCTCTTTCTCTCTGAGTGCAACCTCATCCCATTAATGCATGTTACTAACTCGACTTCTTCCCTTTCCCGTGGTCGTGTACTTTCTCGTCCCTCTCCTCTCTCCTCCTGTCGCTTCCTGCGGGTGTTGCTGGATCTGGAGCTGTGCTGCCTCCTCCTGCTGCCCCCGTGTTCCTGCTTGACGCCCTCTGCTACAATCACAACTACTGTTACTAGTCCTATTGCTATTATTACTGTTATTATTAGGGCCCGAGCACGAACCGTGCGAGGACTCTATTGAAACTGTTAGGATTATTTTTTTTTAGGGCCCGAGCACGAACCGTGCGAGGACCCTATTGAAACTGTTAGGATTATTTTTAGGGCCCGAGCACGAACCGTGCGAGGACCCTATTGAAACTGTTAGGATTATTAGGGCCCGAGCACGAACCGTGCGAGGACCCTATTGAAACTGTTAGGATTATTAGGGCCCGAGCACGAAACGTGCGAAGGACCCTATTGAAACTGTTAGGATTATTAGGGCCCGAGCACTAACGGTGCGAGGACCCTATTGAAACTGTTAGGATTATTTTTAGGGCCCGAGCACTAACGGTGCGAGGACCCTATTGAAACTGTTAGGATTATTATTAGGGCCCGAGCACGAAACGTGCGAGGACCCTATTGAAACTGTTAGGATTATTAGGGCCCGAGCACGAACCGTGCGAGGACCCTATTGAAACTGTTAGGATTATTAGGGCCCGAGCACGAACCGTGCGAGGACCCTATTGAAACTGTTAGGATTATTTTTTTTAGGGCCCGAGCACGAACCGTGCGAGGACCCTATTGAAACTGTTAGGATTATTTTTAGGGCCCGAGCACTAACAGTGCGAGGACCCTATTGAAACTGTTAGGATTATTTTTTTTCTTTCTTTCTTTCTTTCTTTCTTTTTTTTCTGCAAAGTAAGCTCATTTTTCGCGGCCGCAACATGCTCGAAAACTCACCAAACTTGGCACACGTGTCAGGACTGGTGAAAAATTTCGTATTTTGGGGGTTTCGCGGATGGGCGGGCAAAATGGCTTCGCTAGCGCCACCTGGAAAATTAGAAAAATTAGCCCCTCGTCCACGCTCGACCTACATGCACGAAATTTGGTGGGGACGGTATCATATCAAGACGCACAAAAAGCCTCAAGAACCCATACCCTAAACTTGACAGGAAGTCCTCCATTTTGAATTTGGTGGCCATTTTGAGACGATTTGCACACTCCGTACTTTGACTGAACTCCTCCTAGGGATTTAGTCGGATCGACTTCAAATTTCTGCTGTGCCTTCTAAAGGCATTGACGATGAAAAGTTGTGCTATCTGCGCGTTTTCGTCAATGGGCGTGTCCGTGGCATCGATGATTCGCCATGAAACAGGAAGTTGTAGTAACTTGGCTGTACATGCTCAGATCTGCACCAAATTTGAAACTATTGACAAGAGTCCCGCCCTGAACACGTGTATATGCCGACATTTACCCGCAGTCATAGCGCCACCTTCTGGCGACAGGAAGTGACTTTTAACAAAGCAGCCCCCGCCGCAGGTTTTATCTACACGCACGAAATTTTTGGGGACATGTATCATGTCAAGAGGTACAAAAAGCCTCTTGGAGCGATGCCCTAAACCCGACAGGAAGTCCGCCATTTTGAATATTACGTCAAGTATTTGGTGATTTACACACTCACGTACTTTAACTAACTCCTCCTAGGGTTTCAGTCGGATTGATTTCAAATTTCTGCTGTGCCTTCTAAGGGCATTGACGATGTAAAAGTTGTGCTATCTGCGAAGTTTTCGCCAATGGGCGTGTCCGTGCCGTGGCATCAAAGATCAAGTCATCGCCATGACACAGGAAGTGGTTCTAACTTAACTGTACATGCTCACATCGGCACCAAACTTTACAGGGACGATAAGAGTCCCGCCCTGAACACATGTACATGCCAACATTCACCCACAGTCATAGCGCCACCTGCTGGTAACAGGAATTGCGGTACAACACCTTCATGCAACATCCGAAGCGCATAGAAAATTCACACCCGCACCGGGAAAGGTGCTGAATAGGCAACGCGACCGGCTCACACCCCGACGCGCTACATGTGCGAGGGCCCCCCATCGCTGCTTGCAGCTTTAATTTTCTTTATTATTTTTTCTGCAAAGTAAGCTCATTTTTCCGCGGTCGCAACATGCTCGAAAACTCACCAAATTTGGCACGCATGTCAGGACTGGTGAAAAATTTCAGTATTTTGTGGGTTTCAGCGGATCGGCGGGGCAAAATGGCTCACTAGCGCCACCTAGGATATTTGAAAAATTAGCCCTCGTCCACGCTCGACCTACATGGACCGAAATTTGGTGGGGACGTGTATCATATCAAGACGCACAAAAGCCTCAAGAACCCATACCCGAAACTTCGACAGGAAGTCCGCCATTTTGAAATTGGCGGACATTTTGGGACGATTCGCACAGTCCGTACTTTAACGAACTCCTCCTAGGGATTTAGTCGGATCGACCTCAAATTTCTGCTGTGCCTTCTAAAGGCATTGAAGATGTAAAGTTGTGCTATCTGCGCGTTTTGTCAATGAGCGTGTCCGTGGCGTCGATGATTCGCCATGAAACAGGAAGTTGTAGTAACTTTAGTGTACATGCTCAGATCTGCACGAAATTTTGCACGCTTGACAAGAGTCCCGCCCTGAACATGTGTACATGCCGACAATCAACCACAGTCATAGCGCCACCTGCTGGCAACAGGAAGTGATGTTTAACGAAGCAGCCCCGCCGCGACGCTTGACAGACATGCACAAAATTTCTGTCATACATCTATCATGTACAGACGCACAAAAGCCTCTTGGAGCCGATGCCCTAAACTCAACAGGAAGTCGGCCATTTTGAATTTTATGCCAATTTTGGATGATTTACACGCTCCGTATTTCGACGAACTCCTCCTAGGGATTTAGTCGGATCGACTTCAAATTTCTGCTGTTCCTTCTAAAGGCATTGACGATGAAAAGTTGTGCTATCTCGCGCTTTTGCCAATGGGCGTGTCCGTGGCGTGGCGTCAAAGATCAAGTCGTCGCCATGACACAGGAAGTGGTTGTAACTTCACTGTAGATGCTCACATCTGCACGAAACTTTACATGTAGGATAACAGTCCCGCCCTAAATTCATGTACATGCCGACATTTGCCGACAGTCATAGCGCCACCTGCTGACAACAGGAAGTGAGGTACAAAACCTTCATGCAACGTCCAAATTGCGTAGCAAATGCACATATGCACCGGCCGAGCTCCAGAACATGCAAGGCGGCCGCATCACACCCCGACGCGCTACAGGTGCGAGGGCCCGACCATCGCTGCTTGCAGCTTTAATTAGGGCCCGAGTAACGTAAAGCGCATGCGAAGGACCCTATTGAAACTGTTAGGATTATTATTTTTTTTTTTTTTCTTTATTATTATTATTTTTCTGCAAAGTAAGCCCCATTTTCGCGGCCGCAACATGCTCGAAAACTCACCAAATTTGGCACGCATGTCAGGACTGGTGAAAAATTTCAGTATTTTGTGGGTTTCGCGGATGGGCGGGGCAAAATGGCTTCGCTAGCCACCTAGAAAATTAGAAAAATTAGCCCTCGTCCCCGCTCGACCTACATGGACGAAATTTGGTGGGGACATGTATCATATCAAGACGCACAAAAGCCTCAAGAACCCATACCCTAAACTCCACAGGAAGTCCGCCATTTTGAATTTGGCGGCCATTTTGGGACGATTCGCACAGTCCGTACTTTAACGAACTCCTCCTAGGGATTTAGTCGGATCGACCTCAAATTTCTGCTGTGCCTTCTCAAGGCATTGACGATGAAAAGTTGTGCTATCTGCACGCTTTAGCCGATGAGCGTGTCCGTGGCGTCGATGATTCGCCATGAAACAGGAAGTTGTAGTAACTTGGCTGTACATGCTCAGATCTCCACGAAATTTTGCACGTTTGACAAGAGTCCCACCCTGAACAAATCTACATGCCGACATTCACCCCCAGTCATAGCGCCACCTTCTGGCAACAGGAAGTGAACTTTAATGAAGTAGCCCCGCCGCACGCTTTTACCTACATGTACGAAATTTCTGTGCCACATGTATCATGTCCAGACGCACAAAAAAGCCTCTTGGAGCCATGCCCTAAACCCAACAGGAAGTCCGCCATTTTGAATTTAATGTCAATTTCTTGGTGATATACACACTCCGTACTTTAACTAACTCCTCCTAGGGATTTAGTCGGATCGACTTCAAATTTCTGCTGTGCCTTCTAAAGGCATTGACGATGAAAAGTTGTGCTATCTGCGTCGGTTTCGATCAATGGGCGTGTCCGTGGCATCGATGATTCAGCCATGAAACAGGAAGTTGTAGTAACGTGGCTTTACATGCTCAGATCTGCACGAAATTTTGCACGCTTGACAAGAGTCCCGCCCTGAACACATGTACATGACGACATTTACCCGCAGTCATAGCGCCACCTGCTGGCAACAGGAAGTGACATTTAACAAAGCAGTCCCCGCCGCACGTTTTACCTACATGTACGAAATTTCTGTGGCACGTGTATTATGTCCAGACGCACCAAAAAGCCTCTTGGAGCGATGTCCTAAACGCAACAGGAAGTCGGCCATTTTGAATTTTATGGCTATTTTTGGGACGATTTGCACACTCCCTACTTTAACAAACTCCTCCTAGGGAGTTAGGCGGATCGACTTCAAATTTCTGCTGTACCTTCTAAAGGCATTGACGCTGAAAAGTTGTGCTATCTGTGCATTTTCGTCAATGGGTGTGTCCGTGGCGTGCCGTCAAAGATCAACTCATCGCCATGAAACAGGAAGTGGTTGTACCTTCAGTGTACATGCTCAGATCTGTACGAAATTTTACATGTTCAATAAGAGTCCCGCCCTGAACACATGTACATGCCCACATTCACCCACAGTCATAGCGCCACCTGCTGGCAACAGGACGTGAGGTACAAAACCTTCATGCAATGTCTGAAGCGCCAGTAGCAAATTCAGAGCTGCACAGGCAGAGGTCCACAATAGGCAACGCCGACTTGCTCACACCCGGCAGCGCCACATGTGCGAGGGCCATCCATCGCTGCTTGCAGCTTTAATTTTTTTTTTTTCTTTATTTTTCTGCAAAGTAAGCTCATTTTTCGAGGCCTCAACATGCTCGAAAACTCACCAAATTTGGCACGCGTGTCAGGACTGGTGAAAATTTCAGTATTTTGTTGGTTTCGCGGACGGTGTGGCAAAATGGCTCGCTAGCGCCACCTAGAAAATTAGAAAAGTTAGCCCCTCGTCCCCGTTCGACCTACATGCACGTAAATTTGGTGGGGACGTGTATCATATCAAGACGCACAAAAGCCTCAAGAACCCATACCCTCAACTCGACAGGAAGTCCGCCATTTTGAATTTGGTGGCCATTTTGGGACGATTTGCACACTTCGTACTTTAACGAACTCCTCCTAGGGATTTAGTCCGATCGACTTCAAATTTCTGCTGTGCCTTCTCAAGGCATTGAAGATGTAAAGTTGTGCTATCTGCGCTGTTAGCCGATGGGCGTGTCCGTGGCGTCGATGATTCGCCATGAAACAGGAAGTTGGAGTAACTTCAGTGTACATGCTCCAATCTGCTCGAAATTTTACACGTTTGACAAGAGTCCCGCCCTGAACACAAGTACATGCCGACATTTACCCACAGTCATAGCGCCACCTGCTGGCGACAGGAAGTGACCTTTAACGAAGCAGCCCCGCTCCACGCTTAACCTACAGTTACGGAATTTCTGTGGTATATCTATCATGTCCAGACGTACAAAAAAGCCTCTTGGACCACTCCTCTAATCTCAACAGGAAGTCGGCCATTTTGAATTTGGAGGCTATTTTGGGACGATTTACACACTCCGTACTTTAACGAACTCCTCCTAGGGATTTAGTCGGATCGACTTCACATTTCTGCTGTGCCTTCTAAAGGCATTGACGATGTAAAGTTGTGCTATCTGCGCGCTGTTCGTCGATGGGCGTGTCCGTGGCGTCGATGATTCAGCCATGAAACAGGAAGTTGCTGTAACTTGCCTGTCCATGCTCAGATCTGCACGAAATTTTACACGCAGTGACAAGACTCCCGCCCTGAACAAATCTACATGCTGACATTCACCCCCAGTCATAGCGCCACCTGCTGGCAAAAGGAAGTCACCTTTAACGAAGCAGCCCCCGCTGCACGTTTTACCTACATGTACGAAATTTCTGTGGCACATCTATCATGTCAAGACGCACAAAAAAGCCTCTTGGAGCAATGCCCCAAACCCAACAGGAAGTCGGCCATTTTGAATATTACGTCAAGTATTTGGTGATTTACACACTACGTACTTTAACTAACTCCTCCTAGGGTTTCAGTCGGATTGATTTCAAATTCCTGCTGTGCCTTCTAAGGGCATTGACGACTGAAAAGTTGTGCTATCTGCGAAGTTTTCGTCAATGGGCGTGTCTGTGGCGTGGCGTTAAAGATCAACTCTTCGCCATGACACAGGATGTGGTTGTAACTTCACTGTAGATGCTCAGATCTGCACGAAATTTTACACGCTTGACAAGAGTCCCGCCTTGAACAGATCTACATGCCGACATTCACCCACAGTCATAGCGCCACCTGCTGGCAACAGGAAGTGTGGTACAAAACCTTCATGCAACGCACAAATTGCGTAAGCAAATGCATAGATGCACCGGCCGAAGCTCCAGAATATGCAACGCGTCAGATCACACCCGACGACGCTACAGGTGCGAGGGTCCATCCATCGCTGCTTGCAGCTTTAATTTTCTTTTTTTTTCTTTTTTCTGCAAAGTAAGCCCCATTTTCGCGCCGCAACATGCTCGAAAACTCACCAAATTTGGCAAGCATGTCAGGACTGGTGAAAAATTTCGTATTTTGGGGTTTCGCGGACGGTGGGGCAAAATGGCTCACTAGCGCCACCTAGAAAATTAGAAAAATTAGCCCCTCGTCCACGTTCGACCTACATGCACGAAATTTGGTGGGGACGTGTATCATATGAAGACGCACAAAAAAGCCTCAAGGACCCATACCCTAAAGTCGACAGGAAGTCCGCCATTTTGAATTTGGACGCCATTTTGGGACGATTTGCACACTTCGTACTTTAACGAACTCCTCCTAGCGATTTAGTCGGATCGACTTCAAATTTCTGCTGTGCCTTCTCAAGGCATTGACGATGTAAAGTTGTGCTATCTGCACGTTTTCGTCGATGGGCGTGTCCGTAGCGTCGATGATTCGCCATGAAACAGGAAGTTGTAGTAACTTGGCTGCACATGCTCAGATCTGCTCTTAATTTTACACGCTTGACAAGAGTCCCACCCTGAACAAATCTACATGCCAACATTCTCCCCCAGCCATAGCGCCACCTGCTGGCAACAGGAAGTGATCTTTAACGAAGCAGCCCCCGGCCCAAGTTTAACCTACAGTTACGCAATTTCTGTGGTATATCTATCATGTCCAGACGCACAAAAAAGCCTCTTGGACCACTCCTCTAATCTCAACAGGAAGTCGGCCATTTTGAATTGTGCGTCCATTTTTGGATGATTTACACACTCCGTACTTTAACTAACTCCTCCTAGGCATGCAATCAGATCGACTTCAAATTTCTGCTGTGCCTTCCAAAGGCATTGACGATGTAAAGTTGTGCTATCTGCGCATATATGTCAATGGGCGTGTCCGTGGCGTGGCGTCAAAGATCAAGTCTTCGCCATGACAGAGGAAGTGGGTGTAACTTCACTGTACATGCTCACATCTGCACCAAACTTTCCATGTAGGATAACAGTCCCGCCCAGAACACGTGTACATGCCGACATTCAACCACAGTCATAGCGCCACCTGCTGGCAACAGGAAGTGTGGTACAAAACCTTCATGCAGCGTCCGAAGCGCATAGCAAAGCACTGCTGCACAGGCAAGGGTCCACAATAGGCAACGCGACTGGCTCACACCCCGACGTGCTACATGATGCGAGGGCCGCCCATCGCTGCTTGCAGCTTTAATTAGGGCCCGAGCACCGAACCGCTGCGAGGACCCTATTGAAACTGTTAGGATTATTTTTAGGGCCCGAGCACTAACAGTGCGAGGACCCTATTGAAATTGTAAGGATTATTATTTTTTTTTTTTTTTCTTTTTTTTTCTGCAAAGTAAGCCCATTTTCAGCGGCCGCAACATGCTCGAAAACTCACCAAATTTGGCACGCATGTCAGGACTGGTGAAAAATTTCAGTATTTTGTGGGTTTCGCGGATGGGCGGGGCAAAATGGCTCGCTAGCGCCACCTAGAAAATTAGAAAAAATTAGCCCCTCGTCCACGTTCAACCTACATTCCACGAAATTTGGTGGGGACGTGTATCATATCAAGACGCACAAAAAAGCCTCAAGAACCCATACCCTAAACTCGACAGGAAGTCCGCCATTTTGAATTTGGCAGCCATTTTGGGACGATTCACACACTCCGTACTTTAACTAACTCCTCCTAGGGATGTAATCAGATCGAGTTCAAATTTCTGCTGTGCCTTCTAAAGGCATTGACGATGTAAAGTTGTGCTATCTGCGCGTTTTCGTCAATGGACGTGTCCGTGGCGTCGATGATTCGCCATGAAACAGGAAGTTGTTGTAACTTGGCTGTACATGTTCAGATCTGCACAAAATTTGACACTATTGACAAGAGTCCCGCCCTGAACAAATCTACCTGCCGACATTCACCCCCAGTCATAGCGCCACCTGCTGGCAACAGGAAGTGACCTTTAACGAAGCAGCCCCGCCGCACGCGTTTGATCTACATGCACGAAATTTTGGGGGACGTGTATCATATCAAGACGCACAAAAAGCCTCAAGAACCCATACCCTAAACTTCGACAGGAAGTCCGCCATTTTGATTTTGGCTGCCATTTTGGGACGATTTACACACTCTGTACTTTAACTAACTCCTCCTAGGGATGTAGTCGGATCGACTTCAAATTTCTGCTGTGCCTTCTAAAGGCATTGACGATGTAAAGTTGTTGCTATCTGTGCGTTTTCTTCAATGGGCGTGTCCGTTGGCGTCGATGATTACGCCATGAAACAGGAAGTTGTAGTAACTTGGCTGTACATGCTCAGATCTGCACGAAATTTTACATGTAGCATGGCAGTCCCGCCCTGAACAAATCTACATGCCGACATTCACCCACAGTCATAGCGCCACCTGCTGGCAACAGGAAGTGCCCTTTAACGAAGCAGCCCCATGCACGTTTGAACTACATGTACGAAATTTCTGTGGCACATGTATCATATCCAGATGCACAAAAGCCTCTTGGAGCGATGCCCTAAACTCGACAGGAAGTCGGCCATTTTGAATTTTATGGCAATTTTGGATGATTTACACACTCTGTATTTTAACTAACTCCTCCTAGGGATTTAGTCGGATCGACTTCAAATTTCTGCTGTGCCTTCTAAAGGCATTGACGATGAAAAGTTGTGCTATCTGCGCGTTTTGGTCAATGGACGTGTCCGATGGCGATGGCGTCAAAAATCAAGTCTTCGCCATGACACAGGAAGTGTATGTAACTTCAATATACATGCTCACTTCTGCACCAAACTTTATATGTAGGATGATAGTCAAGCCCTGAACACATGTACATGCCGACACTTAGCCACAGTCATACGCCACCTGCTGGCAACAGGAAGTGAGGTACAAAACTGCCATGCAACGTCCGAATCGCGTAGCAAATGCACAGCCGCACCGGCGAGCTCCAGAATATGCAACGCGTCGCATCACACCCGACGGCGCTACAGGTGCGAGGGCCCGTCATCGCTGCTTGCAGCTTTAATTTTTTCTTTTTTTCTTTTTTCTGCAAAGTAAGCCCCATTTTCGCGGCGCAACATGCTCGAAAACTCACCAAATTTGGCACGCATGTCAGGACTGGTGAAAAATTTCAGTATTTTGTGGGTTTCGCGGATGGGCGTGGCAAAATGGCTCGCTAGCGCCACCTAGAAAATTGGAAAAATTAGCCCCTCGTCCACGTTCGACCTACATGGACCGAAATTTGGTGGGGACGTGTATCATATCAAGACGCACAAAAAAGCCTCAAGAACCCTTACCCTAAACTCGACAGGAAGTCTGCCATTTTGAATTTGGCCGCCATTTTGGGAGGATTCACACACTCCGTACTTTAACGAACTCCTCCTAGGGATTTAGTCGGATCGACTTCAAATTTCTGCTGTGCCTTCTAAAGGCATTGACGAAGCTAAAGTTGTGCTCTCTGCGCGTTTTCGTCAATGGACGTGTCCGTGGCGTCGATGATTACGCCATGAAACAGGAAGTTGTAGTAACTTCGCTATACATGCTCAGATCTGCACGAAATTTTGTACATTTGACAACAGTCCCGCCCTGAACAAATGTACATGCCGACATTCACCCCCAGTCATAGCGCCACCTGCTGGCAACAGGAAGTGTCCTTCAACGAAGCAGCCCCGTCGCGACGTTTGACCTACATGCACGACATTTTTTGGGGACATGTCTATATATAGTGGATCGAAGCTGAATGTCGTGGTATAGGCCACGCCCATTTCTGCCTTCAATTTTTTGCGCAAAATCACGAAAACTGACTAGCCACTCAGAATTAACTCCTCCGAAACCGCAAGTCCGATCAACACCAAATTTGGCATGGACCATCTCTGGACACACATCATACTGGCTTGTGCTCCCCAGATCGATCACGCGAAAAAATTGTTCCCGCTATAAGCTATCGATTATTCACGCAAAACGCTAGCAACACTAACTGATGTCATATCTTTGCTTTGGAATGGCCAATCGACACCAAACTCGGAGGACTTATGTGGTACGCCCCTGAGGGCCTGTGTAAAATGTGGTGCAACTAACCTCTAGGTGGCGCTGTTTAACGCGAAAAATTAGTTCTGGCATAACCGCCAAGTCGCATTGACGTGAACTTTGTGTCAAATGGCTCAGCACGGTCACCTGACCTCAGGTACCAAAGCGCATCCTAATGTGCCTATAGGTGGCGCTGTTATTGTTTGTTATTGTTAACTCTTCAGCCATGACACAGGAAGTGCTTGTAACTTCACTGTAGATGCTCAGATCTGCACGAAATTTTACACGCTTGACAAGAGTCCCGCCCTGAACACACATAAATGTCGACATTCACCCACAGTCATAGCGCCACCTGCTGGCAACAGGAAGTGAGGTACAAAACCTTCATGCAACGTCCAAAGCCCGTAGTGAATGCATAGTCGCGCCTGGAGACCTCCAGAACATGCAACGCGGCCGCATCACACCCCGACGCGCTACATGTGCGAGGGCCCGCCCATCGCTGCTTGCAGCTTTAATTTTTCTTTATTTTTCTGCAAAGTAGCCTCAATTTTCAGCGGCCTCAGCATGCTCGAAAACTCACCAAATTTGGCACGCGATGTCAGGACTGGTGAAAAATTTCAGTATTTTGTGGGTTTCAGCGGATGTGCGGGCAAAATGGCTCGCTAGCGTCACCTAGAAAATTTAAAAAAATTAGCCCCTCGTCCACGTTCGACCTACATGCACGAAACTCGGTGGGGACATGTATCATATCAAGACGCACAAAAAAGCCTCAAGAACCCATACCCTAAACTCTACAGGAAGTCCGCCATTTTGAATTTAGTGGCCATTTTGGAACGATTTACACACTCCGTACTTTAACGAACTCCTCCTAGGGAATTAGTCTTATCGACTTCAAATTTCTGCTGTGCCTTCTAAAGGCATTGACGATGTAAAGTTGTGCTATCTGCGCATTTTCGTCGATGGGCGTGTCCGTGGCGTCGATGATTCGCCATGAAACAGGAAGTTGTAGTAACTTGGCTGTACATGCTCAGATCTGCACAAAATTTTACACATTTGACAACAGTCCCGCCCTGAACAAATTTACATGCCGACATTCACCCACAGTCATAGCGCCACCTGCTGGCAACAGGAAGTGACCTTAAACGAAGAAGCCCCGCTCCACGCTTGACCTACATGCACGAAACTTCGGTGGGACGTGTATCATATCAAGACGCACAAAAGCCTCAAGAACCCGTACCCTAAACTCGACAGGAAGTCCGCCATTTTGAATTTAGTGGCCATTTTGGGACGATTTACACACTCCGTACTTTAACGAACTCCTCCTAGGGATTTTGTCGTGATCGACTTCAAATTTCTGCTGTGCCTTCTAAAGGCATTGACGATGTAAAGTTGTGCTATCTCGCGCATTTTCGTCGATGGGCGTGTCCGATGGCGTCGATGATTCAGCCATGAAACAGGAAGTTGTAGTAACTTGGCTGTACATGCTCAGATCTGCACAAAATTTTACACGCTTGACAACAGTCCCGCCCTGAACAAATCTACATGCCGACATTCACCCACAGTCATAGCCACCTGCTGGCAACAGGAAGTGAGGTACAAAACTTTAATGCAGCGTCCGAATCCCGTAGCAAATGCACAGCCGCACTGGCGGAGCTCCAGAATATGCTACGCGATCGCATCACACCTCGACGCTACAGGTGCGAGGGTCCACTCATCGCTGCTTGCAGCTTTAATTTTTTTTTTTTTCTTTCTTTCTTTATTTTTTCTGCAAAGTAAGCTCAATTTTCAGCGGTCGCAACATGCTCGAAAACTCACCAAATTTGGCAAGCATGTCAGGACTGGTGAAAAATTTCAGTATTTTGGGGTTTCGCGGATCGGGCGGGTAAAATGGCTCGCTAGCGCCACCTAGAAAATTAGAAAAATTAGCCCCTCGTCCACGTTCGACCTACATGCACGAAACTCGGTGGGGACGTGTATCATATCAAGACGCACAAAAAAGCCTCAAGAACCCATACCCTAAACTTGACAGGAAGTCCGCCATTTTGAATTTGGCCGCCATTTTGGGACGATTCACACACTCCGTACTTTAACTAACTCCTCCTAGGGATTTAGTCGGATCGACTTCAAATTTCGGCTGTGCCTTCTAAAGGCATTGACGATGAAAAGTTGTGCTATCTGCGCGTTTTCGTCAATGGACGTGTCCGTAGCGCCGATGATTCGCCATGAAACAGGAAGTTGTTGTAACTTGGCTGTACATGCTCAGATCTGCACGAAATTTTACACGCTTGACAAGAGTCCCACCCTGAACAAATCTACATGCCGACATTTACCCGTAGTCATAGCGCCACCTGCTGGCTGAATGGAAGTGACCTTTAACGAACCAGCCCCGCCGCACGCTTTATCTACACGCACAAAATTTTTGGGGGACATGTATCATGTCAAGAGGTACAAAAAAGCCTCTTGGAGCGATGCCCTAAACCCAACAGGAAGTCGGCCATTTTGAATTTTGGCGCCATTCTTGCATGATTTACACACTCCGTACTTTAACTAACTCCTCCTAGGGAGTTACGCGGATCGACATCAAATTTCTGCTGTGCCTTCTAAAGGCATTGACGATGTAAAGTTGTGCTATCTGAGCGTTTTCGTCAATGGGCGTGTCCGTGGCGTCGATGATTCACCATGAAACAGGAAGTTGTAGTAACTTGGCTGTACATGCTCAGATCTGCACGAAATTTTACACGTTTGACAAGAGTCCCGCCCTGAACACATGTACATGCCGACATTCACCCACAGTCATAGCGCCACCTGCTGGCAACCGGAAGTGACCTTTAACGAAGCAGCCCCCGCCCCACGTTTGACCTATATGTTCAAAATTTCTGTGGCTCATGTATCAAGTCGAAGTCGCACAAAAGCCTCTTGGACCACTCCCTAAACCCAACAGGAAGTCGGCCATTTTGAATTTTACGTAAATTTTTGGACGATTTACACACTCCGTACTTTAACGAACTCCTCCTAGGGATTTAGTCAGATCGATTACAAATTTCTGCTGTTCCTTCTAAAGGCATTGACGATGCAAAGTTGTGCTATCTGCGCATTTTCGTCGATGGGCGTGTCCGTGGCGTGGCGTCAAAGATCGACTCATCGCCATGAGACGGGATGTGGTTGTAACTTTACTGTACATGGTCAGATCTATATGAAATTTAGCACGTTTAATAAGAGTCCCGCCCTGAACACATGTACATGCCGACATTCACCCACAGTTATAGCGCCACCTGCTGGCAACAGGAAGTGAGTTACAAAACCTTCATGCAGCCTCCGGTCGCATAGAAAATTCACAGCCGCACTGGCAGAGGTCCACAATAGGCAACGCCACATGCTCACACGCCCGACGCTACAGGTGCGAGGGTCCATCCATCGCTGCTTGCAGCTTTAATTCTTTATTATTATTTTTTTTCTGCAAAGTAAGCCCCATTTTCGCGGCCGCAACATGCTCGAAAACTCACCAAATTTGACACGCATGTCAGGACTGGTGAAAAATTTCGTATTTTGTGGGTTTCGCGGATGCGCATGGAAAAATGGCTCGCTAGCGCCACCTGGAAAATTAGAAAAAATTAGCCCCTCGTCCACGTTCGACCTACGTGCACGAAACTCGGTGGAGACGTGTATCATAACAAGACGCACAAAAAAGCCTCAAGAACCCATACCCTATACTCGACAGGAAGTCCGCCATTTTGGATTTTGCCGCCATTTTGGGACAATTCACACTCTCCGTACTTTAACGAACTCCTCCTAGGGATTTAGTCAGATCGACTTCTAATTTCTGCTGTGCCTTCTAAAGGCATTGAGGATGTAAAGTTGTGCTATCTGCGCGTTTTCGTCAATGGGCGTGTCCGTGGCGTCGATGATTCGCCATGAAACAGGAAGTTGTTGTAACTTCATTGTACATGCTCAGATCTGGACGAATTTTTTCACATTTGACAAGAGTCCCGCCCTGAACAAATCCACATGCCGACATTCACCCCCAGTCATAGCGCCACCTGCTGGAAAAAGGAAGTGACATTTAACGAAACTGCCCCCGCCCCACGTTTGACCGACATCTACAAAATTTCTGTGGTACATCTGGCATGTAAGTACGCATAGAAAAGCCTCTTGGAGCGAAGCCCTAAACTCAACAGGAAGTCGGCCATTTTGAATTTTACCGCCATTTTTGGACGATTTACTCACTCCGTACTTTAACTAACTCCTCCTAGAGATATAGTCGCATCGACTTCAAATTTCTGCTGTGCCTTTTAAAGGCATTGACGATGTAAAGTTGTGCTATCTGCGCGTTTTCGTCAATGGGCGTGTCCGTGCCGTCGACGGTTCGCCATGAAACAGGAAGTTGTGGTAACTTCGCTATAAATGCTCAGATCTGCACCAAATTTTGTACATTTGACAAGAGTCCCGCCCTGAACAAATGTACATGCCAACATTCAACCATATTCATAGCGCCACCTGCTGGCAACAGGAAGTGACCTTAAACGAAGCAGCCCCCGCCACACGTTTGACCTACATGTATGAAAATTCTGTGGTACATCTATCATGTCCAGACGCACAAAAAATCCTCTTGGAGCGATGCCCTAAACTCAACAGGAAGTCGGCCATTTTGAATTTTATGGCAATTTTTGGATGATTTACACGCTCCGTATTTCGACGAACTCCTCCTAGGGATTTAGTCGGATCGACTTCAAATTTCTGCTGTTCCTTCTAAAGGCATTGACGATGAAAAGTTGTGCTATCTGTGCGTTTTCGTCAATGGGCGTGTCCGTGGCGTGGCGTCAAAGATCAAGTCTTCGCCATGACACAGGAAGTGGTTTTAACTTCACTGAACATGCTCACATCTGCACCAAACTTTCCATGTAGGATAAGAGTCCCGCCCTGAACTCATGTACATGCAGACATTAAACCATAGTCATAGCGCCACCTGCTGGCAACAGGAAGTGAGGTACAAAACCTTCATGCAACGTCCAAAGCCCGTAGTGAATGCATAGCCGCGCCGGGAGACCTCCAGAACATGCAACGCGGCCGCATCACACCCCGACGCGCTACATGTGCGAGGGCCCGCTCATCGCTGCTTGCAGCTTTAATTTCTTTTTTCTTTCTTTTTCTGCAAAGTAAGCCCCATTTTCGCGGCCTCAACATGCTCAAAAACTCACCAAATTTGGCACACATGTCAGGACTGGTGAAAAATTTCGTATTTTGTGGGTTTCGCGGATGGGCGGGGCAAAATGGCTCGCTAGCGCCACCTAGAAAATTAGAAAAAATTAGCCCCTCGTCCACGTTCGACCTACAGTACATGCACGAAATTTGGTGGGGACGTGTATCACATCAACACGCACAAAAAAGCCTCAAGAACCCATACCCTATACTCGACAGGAAGTCCGCCATCTTGAATTTGGTGGCCATTTTGGGACAATTTGCACACTTCGTACTTTAACGAACTCCTCCTAGGGAATTAGTCGGATCGACTTCAAATTTCTGCTGTGCCTTCTCAAGGCATTGAACATGTAAAGTTGTGCTACCTGCGCGTTTTCGTTGATGGGTGTGTCCGTGCCGTCGGCGATTCGCCATGAAACAGGAACTTGTAGTAACTTCGCTATAAATGCTCAGATCTGCACCAAATTTTGTACATTTCACAAGAGTCCCGCCCTGAACAAATGTACATGCCGACATTCAACCATAGTCATAGCGCCACCTGCTGGAGACAGGAAGTGACCTTAAACAAAGCAGCCCCCGCCACACGTTTGACCTACATGTACGAAAATTCTGTGGTACATCTATCATGTCCAGACGCACAAAAAAGCCTCTTGGAGCGATGCCCTAAACTCAACAGGAAGTCGGCCATTTTGAATTTTATGGTAATTTCTTTCTGATTTGCACATTTCGTACTTTAACGAACTCCTCCTAGGGATTTTGACGGATCGACTTCAAATTTCTGCTGTGCCTTCTTAAGGCATTGACGATGGAAAGTTGTGCTATCTGCGCGTATATGTCAATGGGCGTGTCTGTGGCGTGGCGTCAAAGATCAACTCTTCGCCATGACACAGGAAGTGGTTGTAACTTCACTGTAGATGCTCAGATCTGCACGAACTTTTACACGCTTGACAACAGTCCCGCCCTGAACAGATCTCCATGCCGACATTCACCCACAGTCATAGCGCCACCTGCTGGCAACAGGAAGTGACCTTGTTGTGACCTTTAACAAAGCAGCCCCTGCCCAACGTCTGCCCTACATGTATGGAATTTCTAGGGCACATGGATCATGTCCAGACGCACAAAAAAGCCTCTTGGCCCACTCCCTTAATCTCAACAGGAAGTCGGCCATTTTGAATTTTTGTGCAAAGTTTTGGTGATTTACACACTCTGTACTTTAACTATCTCCTCCTAGGGATTTAGTCGGATCAACTTCACATTTCTGCTGTTCCTTCTCAAGGCATTGACGATGAAAAGTTGTGCTATCTGCGCATTTTCGTCAATGGGCGTGTCCGTGGCGTGGCGTCAAAGATCAAGTCTTCGCCATGACACAGGAAGTGGTTGTAACTTCACTGAACATGCTCACATCTGCACCAAACTTTCCATGTAGGATAAGAGTCCCGCCCTGAACTCATGTACATGCAGACATTCAACCATAGTCATAGCGCCACCTGCTGGCAACAGGAAGTGAGGTACAAAACCTTCATGCAACGTCCAAATCTCGTAGCAAATGCACAGATACACCGGCCGAGCTCCAGAATATGCAACGCGGCAGCGCCACATCCCGACGCGCTACATGTGCGAGGGTCCATCATCGCTGCTTGCAGCTTTAATATTTTTTTTTTTCTTTTTCTGCAAAGTAAGCCCCATTTTCGCGCCGCTAACATGCTCGAAAACTCACCAAATTTGGCACGCGTATCAGGACTGGTGAAAAATTTCGTATTTTGTGGGTTTCGCGGATGGGCGGGGTGAAATGGCTCGCTAGCGCCACCTAGAAAATTGGAAAAAATGAGCCCCTCGTCCACGTTCGACCTACATGCACGAAATTTGGTGGGGACATGTATCATATCAAGACGCACAAAAAAGCCTCAAGAACCCATACCCTCAACTCGACAGGAAGTCCGCCATTTTGAATTTGGCTGCCATTTTGGGACGATTCACACACTCCGTACTTTAACGAACTCCTCCTAGGGATTTAGTCGGATCGACTTCAAATTTCTGCTGTGCCTTCTCAAGGCATTGACGATGAAAAGTTGTGCTATCTGCGCGTTTTCGTCAATGGGCGTGTCTGTGGCGTCGATGATTCGCCATGAAACAGGAAGTTGTTGTAACTTGGCTGTACATGCTCAGATCTGCACGAAATTTTGCACGTTTGATAAGAGTCCCGCCCTGAACAAATTTACATGCCGACATTCACCCGCAGTCATAGCGCCACCTGCTGGCGACAGGAAGTGACGTTTAACGAAGCAGCCCCCGCCGCACATTTGACCTACATGCACGAAACTCGGTGGGGACGTGTATCATACGAAGACGCACAAAAAAGCCTCAAGAACCCATACCCTAAACTCGACAGGAAGTCCGCCATTTTGAATTTGGCTGCCATTTTGGGACGATTCGCACACTCCGTACTTTAACTAACTCCTCCTAGGGGTTCAGTCGGATCGCCTTCAAATTTCTGCTGTGCCTTCTTAAGGCATTGACGATGTAAAGTTGTGCTATCTGCGCGTTTTCGTCAATGGGCGTGTCCGTGGCTTCGATGATTCGCCACGAAACAGGAAGTTGTTGCAACTTCGCTGTATATGCTCACATCTGCACGAAATTTTGCACGTTTGTCAAGAGCCCAGCCCTGAACACGTGTACATGCCGACATTCACCCACAGTCATAGCGCCACCTGCTGGCAACAGGAAGTGACCTTTAACGAAGCAGCCCCCGCCCCACGTTTTACCTACATGTACGAAATTTCTGTGGCACATGGATCATGTCCAGACGCACAAAAAAGCCTCTTGGAGCCATGCCCTAAACCCGACAGGAAGTCGGCCATTTTGAATTGTGCGGCCATTTTTGGATGATTTACACACTCTGTACTTTAACAAACTCCTCCTAGGGATTTAGTCGGATCGACTTCAAATTTCTGCTGTGCCTTCTAACGGCATTGACGATGAAAAGTTGTGCTATCTGCGTGTTTTCGTCGATGGGCGTGTCCGTGGCGTCGATGATTCGCCATGAAACAGGAAGTTGTAGTAACTTGGCTGGACATGCTCAGATCTGCACCAAATTTTGCACGCTTGACAAGGGTCCCGCCCTGAACAAATCTACATGCCGACATTCACCCACAGTCATAGCCACCTGCTGGCAACAGGAAGTGACCTTAAACGAAGCAGCCCCGCTCCACGCTCGACCTACAGTTACAGAATTTCTGTGGTATATCTATCATGTCCAGACGCACAAAAGCCTCTTGAACCACTCCTCTAATGTCAACAGGAAGTCGGCCATTTTGAATTTGGAGGCTATTTTGGGACGATTTACACACTCCGTACTTTAACGTAACTCCTCCTAGGGATTTAGTCGGATCGACTTCAAATTTCTGCTGTGCCTTCTAAAGGCATTGACGATGTAAAGTTGTGCTATCTGCGCTGTTGCCGATGGGCGTGTCCGGTATGCGTCGATGATTCGCCATGAAACAGGAAGTTGCTGTAACTTGCCTGTCCATGCTCAGATCTGCACGAAATTTTATACGCAGTGACAAGACTCCGCCCTGAACAAATCTACATGCTGACATTCACCCCAGTCATAGCGCCACCTGCTGGCAAAGGAAGTCACCTTTAACGAAGCAGCCCCGCTGCACGCTTTACCTACATGTACTGAAATTTCTGTGGCACATCTATCATGTCAAGACGCACAAAAAAGCCTCTTGGAGCAATGCCCCAAACCCAACAGGAAGTCGGCCATTTTGAATTTTACCACCATTTTTTTGTGATTTACACACTCTGTACTTTAACGAACTCCTCCTACAGATACAGTCGAATCGATTTCAAATTTCTGCTGTGCCTTCTAAAGGCATTGACGATGAAAAGTTGTGCTATCTGCGCGTTTTCATCAATGGGCGTGTCTGTGGCGTCGATGATTCGCCTTGTGGTTACGGAGATATAAATTGCATGTAAGTGAATGGGAGTGTTTTTTCATAAATTATTAATACAGTCAGCTTTTAGCGGATTGACACCAAAAGTCAGACAGTAGTTTCAGAAGTCATGCTGCATAAGATCCCCAAGTTTAGTGTTGGTCAGCCATTTCTAACCTATGCAAATTGTGGCATGGTTTGAAATCCCATTCATTTCAATGGGACTTTTTACGGTATTTGAGCTTCAATTATAGCGCCACCGTTTGGCCAAATATCACAAAATTTGTCAGGTGTCATCAGGGACCCATGGGGAAGATTTGACCCACATTTGGTGTAAATCGGACCTGCGGTTCTGGAGATATAAAATGAATGTAAGTGAACGGGAGTGTTTTTTCATAAATTATTAAAAAAGTCACCTTTTGGCCGATTGACACCAAATTTCACACAGACCTTACGGAAGTCATGCCGCATAAGGTCCCCAAGTTTGGTGTTGATCGGCCATTCCTAACCTAGGCAAATTGTGGCGTGGTTTGAAATCCCATTCATTTCAATGGGCTTTTTCATGGCATTCCAGCTTCCATTATAGCGCCACCTTTTGGTCGAATTGTACAAAACTTGTCAGGTGTCATCAGGGGCCCATGGGGAAGAATTGACCCAAATTTGGTGTCAATCGGACCTGTGGTTCCGGAGATATAAAATGAATGTAAGTCAATGGGATTATTTTTTTCGTGCTTAATCCCCAATAACAGCGCCACCTATGGGCACATTAGGATGCACTTTGGTGTCTGAGGTCAGGGGACCATGCTGAACAATTTGGCACAAAGTTCACGTCAATGCGACTTGCGGTTATACCAGAACTATTTTTTCGCGTTAAACAGCGCCACCTAGAGGCTAGTTGCACCAAATTTTGCACAGGCCCTCAGGGGGGTGTCATACATAAGCGCTCCAAGTTTGGTGTCGATCGGCCATTCCAAACCCAAGATATGACATCAGTTAGCGTTACTACCGTTTTGCGTGAATATTCGTTAGCTTATAGCCGGACGAGTTTTTTGCGTATCGATCTGGGGAGCACAAGCCAGTATGATGTGTGTCCAGAGATGGTCTGTGCCAAATTTGGTGTCAGTAGGACTTGCGATGCCTTGCATACGCGGGTTCCCAGCCCACTTCGGGCTTGGACCCCTAATAATGCATTTTATTTAATGGCGCCTTTCATAACACCCAAGGTCACCTCACAAACAATTTACAGATCACTGCATAAAACAATACAAACAACAAACAAGCTCAATACAACATTTTATGAAAAAGCTTGTATAAAAAGATTTGTCTTAAGACGCGTTTTAAAAGTCAACAAGCAGTCGCTATTGCGAACATCAAGAGGAAGAGAGTTCCATAGGCGGGGGGCAGCAGACTTAAAAGATCTGGCACCCATGGTATTTAGTCGAATCCGAGGTACCACAAGAGAAATTGAAGATGAAGATCTGAGAGCACGTGAAGGGGTGTAAACATGGAGAAGTTGTGTAAGGTATTGGGGTGCAAGATTATGAAGTACCTTATAAGTAGCAGGATCTTAAATTCAACTCTATACTTTACTGGAAGCCAGTGCAACTGCTGAAGAACTGGAGAAATGTGCTCAGTATAAGGAGTTCTAGAAAGAACACGAGCTGCAGAATTCTGAACTAACTGAAGCTTATGTAGCAATTTGGAGGGAACACCTGTGAAAAGAGCATTACAATAGTCAATACGTGAAGTGACCAGTGCGTGAATAAGAACTGCACTATTATTATTTGAAAGAAAGGGGCGGAGACGGTTAATATTACGCAAGTGGAAATATGCGATCCGTGTGATGTTATTAATTTGAGCTTCAAAGGATAGTGTGCTATCCATGATGACACCCAAACTTTTAACCTGTGAAGAAGGACAGATTACAGTATTGTCAATGTACAAAGAAAGACAATTAGATCTGGACAAAAAAGGTCGAGTGCCAATAAGCAAAGCCTCAGTTTTGTTGCCATTTATCTTCAAGAAGTTAGCGGAAAGCCAATCTTTAATTTCAGCTAAACAGCTGGACAAAGATGGTGGTGGAAAAGAACCAGTGGGTTTGGCAGACAAGTAGAGTTGGGTGTCGTCCGCATAACAGTGGAAATGAATCCCATATTTCCTCAAAATATAACCAAAAGGGAGCATGTAAATAATGAAGAGAAGCGGGCCTAAGACAGAACCCTGGGGAACACCAGTAGTGACTATAGATGTTTTTGACTGAAAACCTTTTAATTGAATACTCTGACTGCGCCCAGATAGATATGACCTAAATCAAGACAGAGCAGTGCCAGTAATACCAATAGAAGCTAATCTGTCAAGAGCAGCGCTCAAGTCTAGAAGGACAAGGATAAAAGCCCAGAGTCAGCTGCCAACAGTAGATCATTGGTTATTCTGACAAGAGCAGTCTCAGTGCTATGGTGGAGACGAAAGCCGGATTGAAATTGTTCATACAAGTTGTTATTAGAAAGATGTTCATGAATTTGAACTGCAATAAACTTTTCCACTACCTTAGAGATAAATGGTAAATTTGAAATTGGACGAAAATTATCAAAATTAAGTGGATCACCCCCTGGTTTCTTAAGAATGGGAGTAATAATAGCAGATTTAAGAGATGAAGATACAGAACCAGAAACAAGTGAAGCGTGAACAATTTTAGTAATCAATAGCGACAGGGCTGGTAAACAAACTTTCACTAAAGGAGTAGGTAGAGGGTCTAACTGACAAGTCGAGGATTTAGATTTACCTATCAGTCCCACTATCTCTGAAGTAGTTTGGTAGTGTAAAGTTAAAGAAAACAGAGTGGGGAGTTGTGTGAGTGATAGACTGACAAGAGTCATTGTGAAGAGTACCAGTAAGTAGGGCCAACTGCTGATGTACATTTTCAACCTTAGATGTAAAAAAAAAGTCTAAAAACGATCACATAAGTCAGTGGAATACATATCAGATGGCAGAGAATCAGGCGGTTGCAGAATATTGTTTACCACCAAGAAAAGGGACCTGGTGTTCCCATTACTAACTCCAATTATTTTAGTAGTAATCAGATTTAGCCTTGGACAGCGCATTTTTATAATTTCGAATATGTTTACCATACATTTCTTTATGAACAGTAAGGCCAGACCTGACATACAGCCGCTCTAACCTACGGCCCTTAGTTTTAAGTTCACTTAGTTCAGGTGTAAACCAAGGAGCTGAGTGTACAAATGAAACAGTTCGAGTTTTCACAGGTGCGAATTCATCTAAAATCATGTTCAGTCCATTATTATAGTATGTAACTAGTTCATCAACAGTAGATAAATCCATTTTACTGGAGAAGATGGCAAGTTCATCAGCAAGAGTAGGCACATCAATGTTCTTAATGTTCCGAAATGTGATCAAAGCGACATGGGTTTACTTTAAAACTGCCAATTTGGCACAAAAGGACACCAGCAGGTGATCTGATATGGACAGATCAGAAACAGTACAATTATAAGGTGTTATACCAGAACAGCAAACAAGATCAAGAATATGCCCCTTAGTATGAGTGGGCAGTGTGTTAAATTGTTGCATACCAAAGCAATCCAAACATGATAAAAAATCACATGTAAATGCATAACTGACATTGTTTATATGAATGTTAAAATCACCCAGAATGATTAAATTTGGAGACATGGAAGATAGATAAGTCAAAAGTTCAGATAGTTCAGTTAAGAAGGCATTATTGCTCTTGGGAGGATGGTAGATAGTTGCGAGGATGGTAGGAATTGCACCATTGATTTTTAAGGCAGTTGTTTCAAAAGAAGAATATGTAGACAAAGTTAAGTGAGATACTTTCAATTTCTCTTTATAAAGTATTGCTACCCCCCCTCCCCGTCCCGTATCACGGGATTTACAAACATAACTATATCCTGGGGAAAAAAGATGAAAAAAGTCGTCTGGTTTCTGCCATGTCTCAGTTAGACAGAGAAAGTCAAACTTACGATCAGACAGTAGATCGTACACCAGAGGTCCTTTATTAGAGAGAGATTGTATATTAAATAATCCAAAGGAAAAATTGTTTTTACCAGAATCGTTGCCAACCGATCTGGCCAGGTTGGTTAATACACTGTGATCAACAGTCCGTGAGAGCCTCTTCGGTGAGCGTGGTTTAGATGACCAAAATGACCGAATTTGACATGAGCCGTCAAGGTTGTAACTCTGCCGAGACCCGCGATGTATATATTTCCGACGTGGTATGTATGCCAGAGGTACCACGAAGAACAGTCAGTGACACCAGCAGGCAAACCGGCAACCGCAGAAAATATCAACACGTACCAAAACCAGCGTATAAACCAGACCTGGGCATTTTACGGCCCGCGGGCCACACCCGGCCCTTTGGCTGTCCCTGTCTGGCCCGCGTGAGGTCAAGTAAATTAAAACATAAATCAAAAAATAGGCCTTTATGCTGTGCATGAAATACGGCAGTGTTGCTTTTTATTTTGAAAAGACTGCCATTGTTTTTTATATATATATATATTTACGTAGTGACGCACATGCGTAGGCGAACAGCTACATGTGATGCTGGTAAGCTAGCCCTCAACATGTCAGCCCACGGCAAAAAGAGAAAAATCGATACAGAATGCCGCGTTTTCAACAAGACATGGACTGCTAAATATTTATTTACAGAAGTCAAAGGTAAAGCCGTGTGCTTAGTTTGTGGTGTACAGGTCGCTGTGTTCAAGGATTACAATTTGAATCGCCACTACGTGACCAAACATGAGGAGAAATACAAGAACTTGTCTGATGAAGAGCGCGCAAGGGAGTCGGATACTTTGCTAGCTAAGCTGCAAAACCAACAAGGACTTTTTACTAAACTTTGCACATCCAGAGATGCAGCTGTCAAGACAAGTTATGTCATATCCCACAAAATCGCTAGAAAAAGTAAACCGTTTTCTGACGGGGAGTTTATTAAGGAGTGTTTGTTGGACTCTGCTGCCCTAATATGCCCGGAGAAAAAAGGGAGCTTTTGAGAACGTGCCTCTCTCACGACGGACTGTAACGAGGAGGGTTGAGGACATCGCGGGGAATCTGGAACTTCAGCTGAAGAACAGAGCGGTCAGCTTCGACTATTTTTCCCTTGCTTTGGATGAAAGCTGCGATGTAAGTGACACTGCCCAGCTACTCATTTTCATCCGTGGGATATCTGCGGACTTTAAAATCACGGAGGAGCTGGCAGCCATGCAGTCAATGAAAGGGACAACAACCGGGAGTGATTTATTCACGGAGGTAAATGCATGTTTGGACAAGTTGGGACTAAAATGGGACAAGCTGGCAGGTGTGACAACAGATGGTTGTCCAAATCTGACGGGGAAAAATGTTGGACTTTTGAAGAGAATGCAGGATAAAGTGACAGAAATTAACCCTGAGCAGAAATTGACATTTTTGCATTGTATTATACATCAGGAAGTGTTGTGTAAGTCAGTGTTAAAAATGAACCATGTTGTTGATGTTGTAACTAAAACAGTTAACTGTGAAGAAAGGAAATGACATTCCGCAGCTTTCAGATGCAGACTGGATTGCAGACCTTGGTTTTGCTGTAGATGTGACGGCACTAATGAATGAACTGAATGTCAAACTGCAGTGCAGAGGCCTTTTTGTACATGAAATGTACAGCACAGTAAAGGGTTTCATGAGGAAATTGCAGCTTCTCTCAAGCCAAATGAAGGACAACATTCTCACACTTGCCAACACTGAAGGAAGCCACAAAATCAGCTGATCACCTCGACAAGTACTCATCTATGTTAGAAGCACTGCATGGTGAGTTTTCAAGGCGATTTCAGGACTTTAAAACAGTTGAAACTCCCTTCACCTGCAGTGTGGAGAATGCACCCAGTGATGTTCAGATTGAACTGATTGACCTGCAGTCTGACACACTTCTGGCAGAGCACTTTAGGTCAGTCTCACTGCTTGACTTCTACTCTTCCCTCAAAGAGGAGAACTTTCCACACATGAGGAGGCATGCTCAGAAGATTCTAGTCCTCTTTGGATCTACCTACGTATGTGAACAGACATTCTCAGTGATGAAGTTCAACAAATCCAGATACAGATCCTCTATCACTGATGACCACCTCTCAGCTGTCCTTCGTGATATCCACCTCAGACATTCAGCCAGATTTCAATGCACTTGTTCAAGCCCAGAGCAGGCTGGATTTTTCCCACTGAACAAGTAAAATGAACTGTAAAACATTAAAAGCATTTATTGCTTTTTGCATGAAGTTGACAGTTGCTTATCTTTAACATACTGTAAAACACCTTTTCAGTATTTGGGAAGATTAACCTGTTAAAAATAAAATGAAACACCGGTGCAATTATTGTTTTTACTGTTTATTACTTCTATAGGAGTATTTTCCTACACCACAATTTCATATATTTATATAAATATTTACAGAATATTCTTATTCTTCTGAATACCAGTAGTAACTAATCAAAAATATATAATTCAATGCTTTTTTACAATGGGGAAAATTAATACTGAGCAGAATTAAGTTCAAGTTATTGTTGGTTCGGCCCTCCAACACAAGTCAGTTTTCTTATGTGGCCCCTTTTAAAAATTAATTGCCCACCCCTGGTATAAACCCACCAAATCAGCGTGGATACACAGGTCAGAGTGGCTCCTTAAAATTGTTTAAAATAGTTCATAAATGCATCAATGCATTCATAGGTGCAGGAAGCTTTAGAAGTAGGCTACTAAAAGTTTTTAAAATTCCTTCCCGGAGCAGCTGCAGCTAATAGCGCGCCAGCGTTCACCCGGAAGTTTTGAAGAAGTGGACTGGTTCCTTAAAGGATGAGATGTTTGTGGTATAACACTGCTATACAAGCATTACACTCTTGTATAGAATCACTGCTTTACATTGCAACAAATTGTCATTTCTTCAGTGTTGAAACATGAAAAGATATAATCAAATATTTACAAAAATGTGAGGGGTGTACTCACTTTTACTGTAAATCAGAGAAGATGGATGTAAACTTTAGAGCAGACTGATTATTATGATTATTAAAAATGTGTAAAAAAATAGGGTTCGCTTCAGAATTGGAGAGTTGCCTGGATGGATTAGTCAAATAGAACACATATGTCATCCAAGAAAAGAGTTCATAGTCAGATAATGGTTAAATGGTTAAATGGATTATTGATATGGATATTTAAATCTGCTACAATAATAATTCTATCATGGTTGACGATATGGAGGATAGACAATCAGAAAATTTCAATTTACACAACGCAGTGGATATGATTCACCTCTATCCTGGCCAACAGGTTGCGGGCGAGTAATCACGTTCCAGAGCATAAACTGCTTCACTGTCTATATTCCTATATTCATTTAAAAAAAGGGTGCTACTACCTATTATACTACTACTATTACCAATTACCTCCAAATATGTTTAGTTGGACAAGAAACATTTTGAAAAAGTCTGACAGCTCATAATACAACCTAACAAAAAGAAAGGCAATATTTTCACTACTTACACAACTGGAAAAACCTTTGGGAAGACTACACTAGCTTCAGCCAGGTATTCGTACAGAATTCGCTGGTCAAAGTCATCAGTGGTGTATTTGACCTGGGTAGCCTGGAAAAAAACATAGCAACAGCCTGTTAACAAGATGAGTTAGTAACTAGTAGACAAAAATAACAGCATCTGATCACAGTCATTTCTGAAGACTGGGTGTGTCTCCTCACCAGCACAGTGAGCAGCAAAGCTTGGATCTTTGGGTCAGTCAGCACCTCCTCATCCAGCAGAACGTTGGACTCTGATACTGACACCTTGCGTAGGTGAGAGTTTCCAATTCGTTGTGTCTCTGTAATTAATACATGGAGGATTTACATTAAATATCTCCCCAAACAAACTTGTTGAAGGAAAGGCCAGGATTGTACTCTCACCTATCTCATAGTCGTTCTCTGCAACACGTCTCATCTTGGGAGGGGTGGTCATACCCGACTCCATCTCTGGTCTCTTCGGTGCTTTAGAGTCCGAAATGAGATGATCAAAACTTTTTCTTGTGCCTGCCAAACAAACACAACAAATACATTTATCCATCCATCCATCTTCATCCGCTTATCCGAGGTCGGGTCGCGGGGGGCAGCAGCTCCAGCAGGGGACCCCAAACTTCCCTTTCCCAAGCCACATTAACCAGCTCTGACTGGGGGATCCCGAGGCGTTCCCAGGCCAGTGTGAGATAATCTCTCCACCTTGTCCTGGGTCTTCCACGGGGCCTCCTCCCAGCTGGAGGTGCCTGGAACACCTCCCTAGGGAGGCGTCCAGGAGGCATCCTTACCAGATGCCCAAACCACCTCAACTGGCTCCTTTCAACGCAAAGAAGTAGCGGCTCTATTCTGAGCTCCTCGCAGATGGCCAAACTTCTCACCCTATCTCTAAGGGAGACACCAGCCACCCGCCTGAGGAAACCCATTTCGGCCACTTGTACCCGCACTCTCGTTCTTTCGGTCATGACCCAGCCTTCATGACCATAGGTGAGGGTAGAAACGAAAATTGACCGGTAGATCGAGAACTTTGGCTTACGGCTCAGCTCTCTTTTCGTCACAACAGTATGGTAAAGCGAGCGCAATACCGCCCCCACTGCTCCGATTCTCCGGCAGTCTCCCCTCACTCGTGAACAAGCCCCTGAGGTACTTGAACTCCTTCACTTGGGGTAAGGACTCATTCCCTACCTGGAGTTGGCACTCCACTGGTTTCCTGCTGAGAAGCTGAAGGGTACGGACCAATGATGCCATCAGGACCACATCATCCGCAAAAAGCAGTGACGAGATCCCAAGCCCACCGAACCGCAGCCCCTCCTCCTCACAGCTACGCCTCGATATCCTGTCCATGAATATCACAAACAGGATTGGTGACAAAGCGAAGGCCAACCCCCACCTGGAAAGAGTCCGACTTACTGACGAGTACTCGGACACAGCTCTCGCTTTGGATGTACAAGGATTGGATAGCCCTAAGAAGGGCCCCCCTCACCCCATACTCCCGCAGCACCTCCCACAGTATCTCCCAGGGGACCCGGTCATATGCCTTCTCCAGATCTACAAAGCACATGTAGACTGGATGGGCATACTCCCAAGCCCACTCCAGGATCCTTGTGAGAGTAAAGAGCTGATCAGTTGTTCCACGACCGGGACGAAAACCGCATTGTTCCTCTTTGATCTGAGGTTCGACAATCGGCCGAACCCTCCGTTCCAGCACCCTGGAGTAGACTTTACCGGGGAGGCTGAGAAGTGTGATACCCCTGTACTTGGCACACTCTGTGGTCCCCCTTTTTAAACAGGGGAACCACCACCCTAGTCCGCCAGTCCTTGGGCACTGTACCCGACTTCCACACAATGTTGAAGAGACATGTCATCCAAGACAGCCCCTCCACACCCAAAGCTTTGAGCATTTCTGGGTGGATCTCATCAATCCCTGGACTTTGCCACTGTGAAGTTGTTTGACTACCTCAGTGACTTCCTCTAGGGAAATTGACGAGAAACCCCCATCAGCCTCCAGCTCTGCCTCTACTAGAGAGGGTGTGTCAGTCGGATTTAGGAGTTCCTCAAAGTGTTCCTTCCACCGCCCAATTACCTCCCCAGTTGAGGTCAACAAGGTCCCATCCTTACTGTACAAATCTCGGAAGGCCTCCTTCTTCAGTCGGACGGCTTCCGTGACCACCGGTGTCCACCACGGTGTTCGAGGGTTACCGCCCTTGAGGCACCTTAGACCTTGAGACCACAGCTTTCGCTGCAACTTCAGCAATAGAGGCTTTGAACATTGCCCACTCATGTTCAATGTCCGCCGGAGGTTTGAGTTGAAGATCTCATGGACAGGGGCCTCCTCCAGACGTTCCCAGTTCACCCGAACAACCCGTTTGGGCTTACCAGGTCTGTCCAGAGTCTTCCCCCAACCCCTGACATTTAATGTAATGTAATTGGTCAATTTCTGACCCCAACTCCTCCAGAGAGGGCGGAGAGCAAGACACTAATCCTCTAACTACTTCTGATTATGAGTGAATGTATGAATGATCGAATGTTGGCTTGTGTTTTTAGTGGTTAGTAGACTGAAAAAGAACTATGAATACATGCCATCTTTCCTAAGCACCATTAGAGATCAACATCTTCTGTACATAGCAAAGGGATAAATCATACCCAGGAGCTTCTTGGTGTTGGCCTGTGAGGGCTGACCCATATCCAGGCTCATGGACTTGCGTGTTCGTGGGCTGATCTGGCCGACTGTAGGGTAGTGATGGGCTGAAAGGTAGCGCTCTGAAACCTGAGGTGACGTCCACGGCTGAGTCTCTCGGAGAGTTCTAAGAGGAAGGTGATTGGACAGAAGACAACTTGATGACAATCGATGATACAAACCAAACTAGGACACACTTGAACTACCACTACTACTTTATTCTTACTTTGTTACCTGTCAAATTGGCTTTACATTTAAATGAAGGTTGATAACATCCCATTCCTTATTCATAGGGTTAAATATGGAGTTGGTCCACTCTTTGCTGCTATAACAGCTTCAACTCTTCTGGGAAGGCTGTCTGCAAGGTTTGCGTTTCTTCTAGAAGCACATTTGTCAGGAACAGATGTTGGACAAGAAGACCTGGTTTACAGTCTTCGTTCTAATTCATCCAAAATGTGTTATATAGAGTTGGGGTCAAGACTCTGTGCAGGCCCGTCAAGTTATCCACATCAAACTCGCTCATCCATGTCTTAATAGAAATTGCTTTGTGCACTGGTTTGCAGTCATGTTGGAACAGGAAGGCACCATCCCCAAACCGTTTTCACAAAGTTGGGAGCATGAAATTGTCCAAAATGTCTTGGTATGCTGAAGCATTAACAGTTCCTTTCACTGGAACTTCCACGAAGCTCTCTACACACTGTTCTTGAGCTAATCTGAAGGCCACACCACATGTTACAATACCACTAACAATTGACAGTGGAATATTTAGTAGTGAGGAAATTTCACAAATGGACCTGTTTCACTGGTGGCAACTATCACAATACCTCACCTGAACTCACTGAGCTCCTGAAAGCAACCTATTCATTCATAAATGTTTGTAGAAGCAGTCTGCATGCCTAGGTGATCGATTTTATACATCCGTGGCCATGGAAGTGATTGGAACACCTGAATTCAATGATTCGGAGTGGTGTCCTAAAACTTTTGGTAATATAGTGTTTATCAACAGTATCTCACAAAAGTGAGTATACTCCCCCACCTTTTTGTAAATATTTGATTATATCTTTTCATGTGTCAACACTGAAGAAATGACACTACAATGTAAAGTAGTGAGTGTACAGCTTGTATAACAGTGTAAATTAGCTTTCCCCTCAAAATAACACATCACACAGACATTAATGTCTAAACTGCTGGCAACAAAAGTGAGGACACCCCTAAAGGAAAATGTCCAAATTTGGCCCAGAGTGTCAATATTCTGTGTGGCCACCATTATTTACCAGCACTGCCTTAACTCTCATGGGCATGGAGTTCACCAGAGCTTCACAGTTCCCCACTGGAGTCCTCTTTCACTCCTCTGTGACAGAAACATGTATGGCCAGTCCGTCACCTTTACCCTCAGCTTCTTTAGCAAAGCAGTGGTCATCTTGGAGGTGTGTTTGGAGTCGTTATCATGTTGGAATACTGCCCTGCGGCCCAGTCTCCAAAGGGAGAGGATCATGCTCTGCTTCAGAATGTCACAGTACATGCTGGCGTTCATGGTCCCTCAGTGAAATACTTCTTGCCATAATTGAGCTTAGGACACAACCAGAATATATTAAAGCTGCAAGCAGCGATGGGCGGGCCCTCGCACATGTAGCTCGTCGGGGTGTGAGCCGGTCGCGTTGCCTATTGTGGACCCCTGCCTGTGCGGCTGTGAATTTCCTATGCGCTTCGGACGTTGCATGAAGGTGTTGTAACTCACTTTCTGTTGCCAGCAGGTGGCGCTATGACTATGGGTGAATGTCGGCCTGTAGATTTGTTCAGGGCGGGACTCTTGTCCAATGTACAAAATTTGGTGCAGATCTGAGCATGTATAGCGAAGTTACTACAACTTCCTGTTTCATGGCGAATCGTCGACGCCACGGACACGCCCATCGATGAAAACGCCAGATAGCACAACTTTACATCTTCAATGCCTTTAGAAGGCACAGCAGAAATTTGAAATCGATCCGACTAAATCCCTAGGAGGAGTTTGTCAAAGTATGGAGTGTGAAAATCATCCAAAAATGGACGCACAATTCAAAATGGCCGACTTCCTGTTGGGTTTAGGGCATCGCTCCAAGAGGCTTTTTTGTACATCTGGACATGGTACATGTGCCACAGAAATTTCGTACATGTAGGTTAAACGTGCGTCGGGGGCTGCTTTTTTAAAGGTGACTTCATGATGCCAGCAGGTGGCGCTATGACTGTGGGTGAATGTCGGCATGTACATGTGTTCAGGGCGGGAGTCTTGTCAAACGTGCAAAATTTCGTGCAGATCTGAGCATGTACACTGAAGTTAAAATGAAAATGGCGGACTTCCTGTCGAGTTTAGGGTATGGGTTCTTGAGGCTTTTTTGTGCGTCTTGATGTGGTACACGTCCCCACCAAATTTCGTGCATGTAGGTCGAACGTGGACGAGGGGCTAATTTTTTCTAATTGTCTAGGTGGCGTTAGCGAGCCATTTTGCCCCGCCCGTCCGCGAAACCCACAAAATACAAAATTTTTCACCAGTCCTGACATGCGTGCCAAATTTGGTGAGTTTTCGAGCATGTTGCGGCCGCGAAAATTGAGCTTACTTTGCAGAAAAAGAAAGAAAGAAAGAAAGAAAGAAATATAATCCTAACAGTTTCAATAGGGTCCTTGCACGGTTCGTGCTCGGGCCCTAATAATCCTAACAGTTTCAATAGGGTCCTTCGCACGTTTCGTGCTCGGGCCCTAAATATAATCCTAACAGTTTCAATAGGGTCCTCGCACGGTTCGTGCTCGGGCCCTAAAAATAATCCTAACAGTTTCAATAGGGTCCTCGCATGCGGTTCGTTGCTCGGGCCCTAAATATAATCCTTACAGTTTCAATAGGGTCCTCGCACCGTTAGTGCTCGGGCCCTAAAAATAATCCTTACAATTTCAATAGGGTCCTCGCACGGTTCGTGCTCGGGCCCTAAAAAAAATAATCCTAACAGTTTCAATAGGGTCCTCGCACGGTTCGTGCTCGGGCCCTAATAATCCTAACAGTTTCAATAGGGTCCTTGCACGGTTCGTGCTCGGGCCCTAATAATCCTAACAGTTTCAATAGGGTCCTTCGCACGTTTCGTGCTCGGGCCCTAAAAAATAATCCTAACAGTTTCAATAGGGTCCTCGCACGGTTCGTGCTCGGGCCCTAAAAAATAATCCTAACAGTTTCAATAGGGTCCTCGCACGGTTCGTGCTCGGGCCCTAAATATAATCCTTACAGTTTCAATAGGGTCCTCGCACCGTTAGTGCTCGGGCCCTAAAAATAATCCTTACAATTTCAATAGGGTCCTCGCACGGTTCGTGCTCGGGCCCTAAAAAAATAATCCTAACAGTTTCAATAGGGTCCTCGCACGGTTCGTGCTCGGGCCCTAATAATCCTAACAGTTTCAATAGGGTCCTCGCACGGTTCGTGCTCGGGCCCTAAAAATATTAAAGCTGCAAGCAGCGTTGAGCGGGCCCTCGCACCTGTAGTGCGTCGGGGTGTGATGCGGCCGCGTTGCAAATTCTGGACCCCTGCCTTTGCGGCTGTGAATTTGCTATGCGTTTCGGATGCTGCGTGAAGGTGTTATACGTAACTTACTGTGTCTCACCTTGAGCCTAATTGACGCCAAATGTCACACAGCCCTTCAGGAAGTCGTGTCACATAAGGTACCCACATTTGGTGTCAATCAGGCATTCCAAACCTAAGATATTACATCACTTCCTGTTTTGGGCGCTTTTTGCAAATATCTGTTAGCTTAGCTGTATCGATCTGGGAAGCACAAGCCTGTATCAGCTCCATACAAAGACGGTCTGTGCCAAGTTTGGTGTCGATCGGACTTGCAGCTTCGGAGGAGTTAAGTAAAATAGGTTTTTCAGTTTTTGGAATTTCGTGAAAGGAAATCGTCATCGCACAGAGGCGTGTCCTATACCATATGAATCAGCAGTATCCCCCAAACACGGTGACATAAAGTTTATAAATGTGCGATGTAGACATGCGTAGTTACAAGGCAAAATGCTTGTTGGTTGTAATGCCATTGAAATGAATGGGATTTCCCCACAGTATTTGAGCTGCGATTATAGCGCCACCTATAAGCCGAATAGCACCAAATTTGTCCGGTGTCATCAGGGGCCCATGGGGAACAATTGATCCAAATTTGGTGTCAGTTGGACCTGTGGTACTGGAGATATGAAAAGAATGTAAGTGAATGGGAGTGTTTTTTCAAATACAATTAATAGAATCAACTTTTGGCCGATTGACACCAAATTTCACACAGACTTTAGGGAAGTCATGCTGCATAAGGTCCCCAAACCCTGCATAAGGTTTGGTGTTGATTGGTCATTCCAAACACATTCAAAATGTGCCATGATTAAAAACCCCATTCATTTCAATGGGCTTTCCCACGGGATTTCAGCTTCGATTATAGCGCCACCTTGAGGCCGAATTGCAAGAAGTTTTGCAGGTGTCATCAGGGGCCCATGGGAAAGATTTGACCCAAATTAGGTGTCAATCGGACCTGTGGTTGTGAAGATATAAAATGAATGTAAGTCAATGGGATGATTTTGTTCGTTTTTAATCTGCAATAACAGCGCCACTTATGGGCACATTAGCTTACTTTGCAGAAAAAAAAAAAAAAAATCCTTACAATTTCAATAGGGTCCTCGCACGGTTCGTGCTCGGGCCCTAATGAGTCTGGTTTGCAGTTTGTATTCCACAGTTTTCCAGCATGAACTGGTGATTGTTAGGGCCTGAGCAGGAAACATGCAAGGTCCCTGTGTTTTTTTTCTGCAAAGTAAGCTCGTTTTTGGAGGCCTAAAAATGCACAAAAACTTTGCACACAAGTCAGAAGTGTTGAAAATTACTCAAAATGGCTCGCTTGCGTCACCTAAAAAATTGGCAAAAAATTAGCCCCTCGGCCAAGTTCAACCCACATGCACAAAATCTTTTGGGGACATGTATCACATCAAGACACACAAAAAAGCCTCAAGGACCCATACCGTTAACACAAAAGAAGTCAGCCATTTTGAATTGAAAATGCATTTAATTTTAATCCATTTATACCATTTACAGGGTGCATACTTGAACAAACTCCTCCAAGAGAATTAATCCAATCAACTTCAAATTTTCGCTGTGCATTCTAAACCCATTGATGAAGTTGTTCAAACGGCGAGTTTTCATCCATTAGCGTGCCCGCAGTGTGGTGTTGAAAATCTTTAAAGATCGAAAATCGAAAAAAGTTATTATAACTTCAGTGTACATGCTCAAATCTGTACCAAATCTGGCATGGATAATAACAGTCCCACCCTCAACACATCCATATGCCAAAATTCACTCAGAGTCATAGTGCCACTTGAAATGACCTTCAACGAAGCAGCCCCCGTGTCACAGTTCACCTGCATACGAAATTTCTGTAGCACATGTCCAGACGTACCACAGCTGTATAACTTCATATTTAAATCTCCCAACAAGCTGACAGGATCATCAGGATCTAATGTTAAATAATATGATGTGTTCTTCTATACATCTAAAATGTCTGACACACAGTCCAGGGTCATACAGAGACCCTGCTTGAAGTAAAGCAGCTGTCCTTCTGATCAATTCTGAGCTCCTTCAGAGTATCTAAACATTTCAGACGCTAAGAGTTTCCTCTGTCTGTCCTTAAACGTTTTTTTTGTTTTGCTGCATAAATGTCCCACGATATTAACTATGACATTACTGCATGCATGGAAACGTGCGTTGCTTTGATTTGAAAAGTGGTGGGTCTACACCGGCCCCGAGGTTGGCCGACCCACCGGGGTTTGTCACAGTACCCCAGATGGCCAGTCCACTACTGAATCTACATGATCACGCCAGCTTAAGGGTTATCCAGGTGGATACCCAGATACCTATAAGCAGTGACCTGTTTGGTCTCTTCCCTGTGTATGGACAGAGGGGTATGATCCCCCACCAACCAAGGGGCAAACACCATCTCCTCAGTTTTTTTAATGTTAATGGTGAGATAGTTCTTGTCACACCACGGAACAATTTTATTAACCTACGTGAAGTATAAAGAGGGGTCTGAGTTCTGGTGAAGCAGGCTGAGAATGGCAGTGTTGTCAGAAAATTTAAAAAACAGGTTGCCCAGGAGACTATTGGTGCAGTCGTTTGTGCAAAGGGTGAACAGGACCGGTGAGCTTACATAGCCCTGAGGTGCACCTGTACTGATGCATTTGAATTCCGAAACTGAGTCTTTAATCCTGACATTTTGGTTTATATCTGGTAAAAAAGAAGAAAACCACTTAATAATATATGATAAACATTCATCTGGGTCATTTTCTGTAAGAGCAGATGAGGCTGTAATGAATTAAAAGCAGAACAAAAATCAATAAACAAAAGGCGTGTATAGGCCTTGGGATCCTCCAGAAGCTTAAGAGTCAGGTGGGTGATGTTATAAGCAAACTGGATCTAGTTCAATATTGACTTCAGATTTCAGTATGGATACCATGTATTTTTCAAAGCATTTCATGACAACAGAAGATAAAGCCACAGTCTATAATTATTGCTTTCAGAGATGCCATCAGGGCCTGCAGATTTCTTTTTGCATACATGGCGGAAAAGTGACTGGATTTTGAGGGGATCAACTACTAACCTTGAACAGGGGTCAGTTGTAATTGACTGTAGTACATCATTGCATTCCAGAGAGTAGTCCTGTGTATCAAACCTGAGAAAGAAATCATTAAGTTTGTTTGCTTTACTCAGCTCATTATATGTTATGAGTTCCTTTCTATGTGTTGTCATTTTTGTAGCAGCTTTCTGTTCTATGATATCCCTGTGTTTCCTTCTTACCTCCCTTAACGACTGATTAAGCTCCTTTTAAACTGATTTTAACCCTATCCTCCCATGATCCCTAAAAGCCATTTTTCAGTCATTCAGTCCTTTAACTCTCTGGTGATGTATGGCTTATTGTTACGATAGATTGTAAAGACCTTCTTGGTAGCCACACAACCCTCACAGAATTTAATATACACTGCAATAGTGTCAGTGGCTTCATCGATTCCCAAACCATGAAAAATGTCCTTTCAGTGTCTCTATACTGTCTTTAGACCATGCAGTCACTGTCTTGGTTAATGGTTTCCTGCTCTTTAAAGAGTCTTATAGGTGGGTGTCAGATGGACTGTATTATGGTCTGAGTTAGACAGAGAGGCTTAGGTCTGGCCCTGTATGCATTTCTTATATTTATACATAATACTTGTCTTGCACCTCTGTTGTCTTGAGTACCACACTTGACATATTGTTCAAATCCAGGAAGGGACAGTTCAAGTTTCCAGTGGTTAAAATCTCTGTGAATAAAGACCAGGGCTCCCGGAGTGTGTTGCAGTTGATTGTGGACACAGTCTGCAACACGAGCTGAAGCTCGGGCCTTATTCCCGCTGGGGGGCACATACGCTGAGCAAATGACAATATCGCAAAACTCCCTCTGGAGGTAAAAGGCTCTTAGAGAAATGTACAGCAGTTCAATATCAGGGCTGCACACAGTCTCTCTCTCAGAATAGTTCCTGCACCAGCTGTAATTCACAAACACGCAGATACCTCCCCCTCGACTCTTCCCCAAAGTTTCATCCCTGTCTGCACAGACAGGGGAGGGGCACAATCCCACAATATAAGGGGTTTTTTGGTGTGGTATTGGTACCTAGATATTTCTTGAGTTTTTCTGTAATGAAGGAGCTATGGACTTTATCATTGCGTAGAGATGTATTAAGTCTCGTCACAGCGTATCAACAAAATGTGCAAATATTTGTCACTCATTATCATCGTAGGTTTGCGTATGATTTGAATGCTCATGTCTTTATATTTTCCTTCTTAAGCTTTTAGGTGGATCCTTATTTAAAAATAGCTGTTTTTATTGGAAGGTGTTGTTGGATCTGCAGAAAATCTGAAAGAAGTGTCTTACTCCATTTCTACATCACTAGCGCCCCCACGAGGTCAAGTTTTTGAAAAAGCAATTATCTTAATCTCTTATTATCTTAAATCACATAACAGATTAAGTTCATACAAAAGCCTTTTACAACATTCACAAAAGAGTACGCTTCTCTTGGTGACTATGGACCCTCACCCAAACTGCCCGCTGTTATGGCAGAAAATAGTTTCCTCTTACATTTAATCTTTTATGCATGTCCTTTTATTATATATGTACATTGTTTTTCATCCTTTTTCGTTATTATTATACTCATTATATTAGTCTTTCCACAGTCATAAACTTTAGGTCAGAGCTTGTTCCTCTCCTCTCCTGGAATGTTCATCCAAGGCCAGGAGAGGATCTCTGTTCCCCAAAACATAGAAACCTAGACTGTGTAAATGATTATGCGTCCCTTTGCTTGGGGCCAGACGCCCGAAGCAGTTCTGCCTACTTTTTTGCAGAAATGCTTTATTTTGAGTTGAGAGCTTTTACTTTGAAAATGTTTGATGCGCCATCAGGAAAACAAGCACAGAAATTTCTTCTGCTTGGTGATACTGGGGAAATTAAAACGCGACCACAAGTTGACGGATCAAACGGCAAAATGCACACACTGCAGCGCATGCTTTATTGAGAGCAAGTGAAACAATTGCTTCATAATCAATTTGAGGGACAAATAAAACATCTCCTAACGTGGGATCGAACATGCAACCTTCTAGGTGAGAGAGCTTAAGGTAGGTAGGTATGTAGATTTATTTTATATAATAATTCTATTATATAAAAGTGAGTGAAGTGAGTTTGTAACTCCCTTCTGCTACATAGCAGACAAGATACATTAACAGAAAAGCAATTATAAAAATGGTAAACAGAAAGTACACAGAAATAAACTATATTCAGTGGAGCAGTGCTGAGGATCAATTTGAGTTTAAGAGCCTGGGGAAAAGCTGCTCTGCAGTCTGGTGGTGCTGCAACAGAAATTTCTCTCTCTTCCCAGAAGGCATTAGGGTAACAGGCTGTGGCTGGGTGGGTACTGTCCTTTAGTATCCTTTGGGCTCTTTTGTAGTGACGAAACGAGCTCTGTAAAGTTGTTTGTCCGTTTTCGGCTACTGTAGAAACATGGCAGTGCAACAATGCCACGTTTGTGTAATAAGGACCCACGGTGTATGTACAGTAGACAGAAGTGGCTCATTCTAAGGTAATGAAAACATTCATTTAGTAAGTAAGATCTTTATACACCACTGAAAACAATAGTTGTGGATCTTAAATTGCATTTCTGTCAATAGATCCTCAGAAATATTACACACTGAACCTTTCCATTTGCAAACTTAGGTTACTTTACATACACTAACACCACGATAAAAGGATGTTAATATGTAAGCTTTTAAAAATCCACATACGGGGTGAAAAGATGTCTGCATCTTAAAGCTAGGGTAAGGGTAGTCTAAGATTTCAGAAGCACATTTTATTTGTTAATCTTTCTATCTGGTATTAGTGTCTGTAATAAGCACTGCCAATCATTTCATTCTGTCTGACTAAAATGGTTGGCTGGCCTGCCTACCTGTCTACCGACCTACCTGTGTGCACTTGGCCGTGCACTCACTGCGCATGAATATGTTTTGGGGGAGTGGCTTTAGACGGATGAGGGTGAGATTTTTTCAGTTGGATACTTTCAAAATCTAACTGCCTCTTGCTGGTTCTCAAACGTTGCTTACCCCAGCTCTAAATTGACTAAGCTCACGAGCATGCTCATTGAGCCGGGGTTGTCTCATCCACCCACAAAAACATAGGTAAGACTACTTGAGATTCAGCCCATCAGCTTACCTGCAGCCGGGATCACTGATGTGACTGGAGTAGGTGTCCATGGGTACTGGGTCCATGGAGAGATCAGAAATCAGAAGTGACTTCCTGTGTTTGAGGCTGCAGCGACTTCGGACCTCCTCAGACACAGTGAGCAGTGCTGCACAAAACAAGAAGGAGGAATGATGGTCATCAACGATAGCAAGGCAGACCCAACCATTCAAACCACCATAACCAAAAACAGGTAATGATTCGAAGACTTGCTCTACATTTGTTAAGTAAAAGCTCTCAGCTACAAGAATTGACTAAATACTGCCAACTGACAAAGTAGGTGCTGGTAAATATAACACTCAGAACAATAAATTACTTTGCACCTCTATAGCGGGAGACAGGTGCGTTGGAGGGGGACAGATAGGCCAAAAGTTGCAAGGAAAACTCCTGCACACTGTCTAACTTGCAAAAAATATAAATGTATTGACACAAGGTTTCGGAGGAAGTGACTTGATTGTCTTCACCAATCACTTACTTCCTCATAAAATAAGGCAACCATTACAAACATAACATTCATTCATATTTACAAGTGGTTAATGGATGTAGATTTCTGTATAGTGAATGTACATCAAAATAATATGTGCATTCATGAACAGACATGCTCTCAAATCTTGCTGGTGCCTTATCCATCACTAGACAAAAAGAGGAAATAGCATAATAAACACAACATATGACCCAACAGTAGGTCCAAAAGACAACAATATCATATTCCAATAATATAGATGTTAGATAACAATGAGATTTATAAAATTTCAGAAAAAAAAGTCATTGCCATAAATATTTAAAAATCTCCACATTATTATATACACGACACACACACACACACATACCCCCACACATATTATGGTCTCAAAAATAACTTGCAGCATCGGTGCATACTGATGATGTATGTGTTTAAATCCAGTAAGCCTCATGCTGTTTCAGTAACTTCTTGCGGTAACCGCCCCTGGGTGGTAGGGTGACCTGTTCAAAGCCACAGAACTGTAGTGGGGAAAAAAAATACTAACAAACTTGATGCTTTGAAGAAAGGGGCTGCTCCAGCAAAACAACGCAAGGGACGTATGTTCGTGAATGAAGACCATCACAGGGTTCAAGGTGAAGGAAAATCAGGCTGAGGGAAGCCTGGACATTACATTACATTTATTCATTTAGCGGACGCTTTTATCCAAAGCAACTTACAATTCGCTTTGGATAAAAGCAACTTACAATTGCTATACACGTGAGAGGTCGCACGACTCTGGAGCAACGAGGGGTTAAGTGTCTTGCTCAGGGACACAATGGTGGATGGGTCACAGTGGAGGATTGGACCCGGGGTCTCTCACACCAAAGGCATAGTGTTATCCATTGCGCCATCACCACCCCTGGACAGGTTCAATCCCCCCGTCCCACAAGCCACACACTTTCCCTGCCCCCTCAGCTGCTCCTCCCTCACACCTCTTCAGTGATCAGGACTGATGACACACACGGTGCCACCCCATACCCCTCAACATCAACATCTTTCCCCCAAGCAGAAAGCACCGTGCCCCTCTCTGCCTCCCCCACCTGCCTGTCAGTGTCAAGTTGCCAGGTTAGGAGGCAGCTGGAGAAGCTACACCAGAACAAAGCTCTTGGTCCAGATGGTATCTGCCCCAGAGTCCCCAGGCCTGCGCAGACCAGCTATGAGGGATTTTACAACACCTCTTCAACATCAGCCTGAGCCTGGAGAAGGTCCCACTGCAGTGGAAAACATCCTGCCTTGACTACAGACCGGTTGCCTTAAAATCTCACATCATGAAGACTCTGGAGAGACTGGTTCTGGCCCATCTGAGACCTCAGGTGACCAACTCCATTGACCCACTGCAGTTTGCCTACTGCCCTGAGGTTGGTATGGAGGATCATCCACCTGCTACAGCGAGCTCAGTCGCACCTGGATAAAGCTGGGGGAAGACGGTCCGGTACGCTGTGTGACTACGCAGAAGAGGACACCGCACACCGCTTCTGGGAATATTTTGCTCTCAGTGACTTTAACAAAGGAAACCTCAGCCAAGAACTCCCAAAATACAGACAGTTTATAAAGTGCCCGACCAGAGAGGGGAACACTTTGGATTACTGCTAAACTACATTAAGCAGTGCCTATCACGTCATCCCCCGAGCTCCACTGGGAAACTCCACGTCATGGTCCACCTGATTCCTGCATACAGGCAGAAACTAAAGTTCTGTAAACCTGTGGTGAGGACATCAAAGCAGTGGACCAGTAAAGCTGTAGAGGATCTTCAGGCATGTTTGGACTGCACTGACTGGGATGTCTTCTGTACTGATGCTGTGACATCCTACATCAACTTCTGTGAGGACAGCTGTATACCAACACGGACAATGGTAGTTATGACAATGACAAACCCAAGTTTACAGCCAAACTCAGACAGCTAAGGTTGGAAAAGGAGGAGGTGTTCAGGAGTAGAGACTGGCCAGGTTTAATGAGTCAATGTGCAGGTTTAGCAAGGCGGGGTTGGGGTGGTAAACACCTGTGCTCAGAGAAACTTCAACACCAGTTATCAAGAAAGGACTCTACTTTTGTCTGGAGGGGGTTCAGACAGATCACCAGCTAAAACCTAAATCCCCCCACTCCATGAACGACTCACTCCTTGCCAACGAGTTGAACCACTTCCAATGTCGCTTTGAAAGACAATGGGACAGACCTGACAACATCACCAGTCACACCACTAATCAACCACAGTCCACCATCTCATTCTTGCCCTCCTCAGAGGTGGGTAGCTCCATCCCCTTCCCCTCTCTTATCATCCTGGAGAGGGATGCAAAGCAGCTGGGCCAGACTCTGTCTCCCCATCCACCCTGAAGCACTGTGCCAATCAGCTGGCTCCAGTGTTCGCAGGCATTTTCACTGGAGACATGCCATGTGCCAGCCTGCTTTAAAGCCTCCACCATCGTCCCTGTCCCCATACCTGGACCACAGGACTAAACCACTATAGACCCGACAACCTGACACCTATCTTGTCCCACCTAAAATCCATCACCCACTCCTACACCGCCTGACGTTTGCCTACAGAGCCAACAGGTCTGTAGAGGGCGCAGTTAACATGGCCCTCCACTTCATCCTCCAGCACCTGTGCTCCGCAGGAACATACACCAGGATCCTGTTTGTGAATTTCAGCTCTGCTTTCCACACCATCATCCCGGCACCGCTGCAAGACAAGCTCTCTCAGCTGAATGTGCCTGACTCCACCTGCAGGTAGATCACAGACTTCCTGTCTGAGAGGAAGCAGCATGTTCAGCTCAGAAAACAAGTCTCTGACTCCAGGACCATCAGTAGCGGTTCCCCTCAAGGCTGCGTTTTGGGCTCATCTCTGGAGAGGATGAGTCTGCCTACAGGTGGGAGACTGACCATCTGGTGTCCTGGTGCAGCCAGAACAGTCTGGAGCTCAATGCTCTGAAGACAGTGGAGATGGTCATAAATTTTTAGAAAAAGCTCAGTCCCACCCTCCCCCATCACTCTGTGTGACTCCGCAGTCAACACCATGGACTCCTTCCACTTCCTGGGCACCATCATCCCCCAGGACCTCAAGTGGGAGCAGAACATCACCTCCCTCTCCAGCAGCTGAAGAAGTTCAGCCTGCCAAAGACAACGATGATGCACTTCTACACCGCCATCAGAGTCCATCCTCACCTCCTCCATCACCATCTTGTACACTGCTGCCACCACCAGGGACCTGGGCAGACAGCAGCATATCATATGCTCTGCAGAGAAGGTGATTATTCTGGCTAACAAATATTATTGAGGAGCCACCTGGAGTCAGGTGGAGAGTCGCCGACACACACAATTCCAAAAGCACGCAAGGAAGTCAAGAAGCAATGTTAAAATTTCCTCCTAATCGATGAATCACAATATCAAAAAAATTAACTCAAAATATCCGTTTCTGAATTAGAGAACTCTTGAGTATGGCTCCAACAGTGACTGGTTGTCACCTTCCATCTCTTCAGGACCTGTACACCTACAGGACTCCTCCCACCCACGAAGCAGGTACGTACTGTTGCACATACTATTATTATAGTATTATTGCAATTTTGGTATACTTTACATTTTGGTATACATTTTTTGATCTCCTTACTTTTTTATATATTTATATTTATGTTGTACTGTAAGCATCAATTTAGCAAAGCAAATTCCTTGTATGTGAAAATGTACCTGGCAATAAACCAGATTCTTCAGAGAAAAGACCACAGACCCTACAGTCAAACATGGTAGGGGTTCACTAAGGTTTGGGGTTGTTTTGCTGTTTCAAGCACTGGATGTCTTGACTGTGTGCGTGAAATCTGAAGATAGAATTCTGGGGCAAAGTGTAGGGCCCAGTGTCAGAGAGCTGGTTCTCCATCAGAGGTCATGGGTCTTACAGCTGGAGAATGACCCTAAGCATACTTAAAAAAGACAAAAAAGACAAAGTACCCAGCAAGTCTAAATCCCATATCTAAATTCCATAGAGCACCTGTGGAGAGATTTTTCAACAGCAGTTGGGAGAAGGAACCTATCAAATCTCAAAGACCTAGAGCAGATGGCAAAAGAAATGTGATTCAAAATTCAAGTACAGAGGTGTAAGAAACTCATTGATGGTTACAGGAGGCGATTGATTTCAGTTATTTTTTCCAAAGGGTGTGCTACCAAATATTATGTTGAGGGTGGCAATAATTTTGTCCCGACCATTTTTGTTCTGTGTGAAACATTTCAGATTTGGCTTTTTTCCCTCTGCTTTTTGTGTTGATCCAAACAAAAGAAATAAAAATGAGAAAACCAAAGCATTTGTAATTGCAACAATTTTCTGGCAGAAGTAGTGCATATGATATTTTTGGCCATGACTGTATATGCAAAATGCCACAGTGTTACTTACCAGCCAGATAGGCTACACTATGGGTGTTGACCTCAAACTTGTCACATTTCAGATGCTTGCTGATGAGAGCCAACAGTGTGTGCAGGATTCTCACGGTCCTCGCTACTGTGGTGGGTGATGGGTGTCTGTAACCTACAGACAGAAAGACAGTAGGGAACAAGACACTGATCCAAATGTCCTTGGCACATGTCAATCACAAACAATATGCATCCAGACTGACCAATAATACTGCATGTAGTGACGCTCACTGTCACTCTGCTTTCATTCATGAGACAGCTGAACTGAACTATGAGCATACTGTACATATTGCTAATCCACTACAGCTTCATCTGGGTTTTCTCAATATATGTGACTGATATGAACACGGACACCCAGTGATTCAACAAAACCACAGTGGATAGAAAACAGAATGATTGAATCTTTATCTACCTTTGAGTAGGTGGCCCACCAGTGCAAAGTTGAAGTTGGCACTGAAGTTGAGGCCCACAAAGTGATCCATCTGCTTACAGTGCCATTCTAAAGGACGCCTGATCTCCATGAACACTTCTTCTGGACTCTGGAGGAGCATGTTACGAGAAAAAGAGAGGCATAAGGAAACTGTATTTGATCCTGTTCTCATATTAAAAACATTCACTGTCAGATGCCCCCCTGTCCACTTTTTGCACAAAGTAGGTCAAATCATGTACTTAATTTTCTTCTTTCTTTTTCCAAAATTACACATCTGCAGTCAAATACAGCTAGACAAGAGGAGTCTGGTGAGTCAAAAGCGTGTCACAGTATGTATGTCTGTAAAGACTCCCAGTCATCCAGGTCACGGTATATCTAGTGCAAACTCGATGGTCTCTGCACTGATTCTTCGACTCAGTTCCCAATTTGTTTCAGTTTGTTTTACTTTACCGCGCAGCATTTCTTCACAAATAACTACTTTGCAAACAACTACTACTACTTGCAATGAGTACTATAGCTTGGGAGCAGAAATAAATGAGACAGAATTTAAGGATTTACTGTGAAGTTACTTTTTAAATAAACTGTCAAGTGTGTCCTTGAACACCTCAGTGCAGCCTAAGTGAGCAGCCCAAACCCAAATGAGAGTCAGTATTAAAGAGACTGAAATTGGTATGTTCAGTATTGGTGTGTTCTTATGTGTGTTTTACCTTGTCATTGAAGATGCGCATCGTGTCCAGAGTGTGGAGGTTCTGCTCCAACAGAGCCGTTCCAGCAGAGTACAGGTTGACTTCATCCAGCTGCAGCACAGCTACTGCCACCCAGAACAGAGCTTTGTGCATTGGAGACTCCTGCAAACACAGATTGTTTGGACAGCAACTCATACACAGTGTGATGAAAACACCAAGGCAGGGCTGTGCTGAAAATGCCAATGGGGAGATAAACAGAGAATCACTACTGAACTGCTGACTATTATTTTATTTAGAACTTATGTAGAACTTTACGAATGACAAATAGAATGTTGATTTTTGATAGATATTCCACATTTTACTCAGCCTTCCTGAAACTAATAATCCAACACCAATTATGACAATGGTTCCTTCTCTCCTCTAGAGAGAGATGAACCCACTCAGCAGGCTTACAAATTAGGGTTGGACTGATAGACGATGTCATCGTCCATCGGCAAAGGCTGACAGATGGGCGATGGTTGAGCAGGCATCAAATCAACATTTTCCACATTAAACCAGCAGGTTTTAATCACCAGGAACATAATTATTATAAATGTTAAATATGGTTCGCACTTTCCTCAGAATTATATTCTCCCCACACTCAGATACACAAGAAGCCTATACCTCAGGTAAACACACCAGGGTGCCCCGCCTCTCTCTGCCCGAGTGAAGTCTGTGCGAGGTAACACATGCACATGTAAGATGACCGCAATTTGCCCCCCCGTAATATACCCGGTAATATTCATTCATTAGATAAACTTAAAAAAGAGCAGTTATGAAACAGAGTGGTGGCATATGCTGTGGCTGGAGGTTGGTCTACAGTGGTTGTGTACCTTGGTGAGTAGAGGCTGCAGCTTAGTCAGAGCAATGACTGTGGCCTCTATTAACACCTGGCTGTTGTAATTGTCCGGCCCCTTCAGACAACTCTCCAGACCCTGTGATGAAAAGGGAAGAGAGAGAAGGAGCAGGGGCAAGAGGTGCGACAGTAATACATTTTATAGAAATTCATTAAATGACATATTTATCAGTGAAGGAGATGTTTAAACTGCGCCTTCGATGTACCGAGTGGCTGTCAGTAATTCAAGTACCATATAAACATTGAATCACTGACATGACATGAAAATTGAAAACAACCCTTTGTTACATAAAAGTCTAATGCCAACCACAATACTGAATACTACTGATGTACACATCATCCACATTTAACAAGTGAAAATGTGTACAGGCCTCCTCAATCTAGGCCCTGTACTTTCAATCACTATTTCTGAAAGTGATTTAAATCTAATGTCTATGTATCAGGTAAATTGGGTCATATACAGTAATAAAAACTTTGGAGAGTTATCTCTCAGCCCTGCAACTACAAGTTAGGATTTTATCCCAGTGTTGATGTTTTCAGAATAGAGAAGCGAAGAACATCTTTTACCTTTTGGGATGACACAAAATCCCCTGGGTAATGTAACAGAGCAGCTCACAATAACTTTGCTTCACTCTAATAACAAGTTTGCGTTACTGGAATGACATTTGTGTCGCCAAAGCACATCAAAGAAAGTAGTAAGCACAGAAAATGAAATCTATGGTGATTATGACATAAATTGATTATAAAAAGACCTGAAGGAAAATCTGTCTACAGTGGGTCTGGTGTCCTCAATCTACACAATACAAGAAAGGCTACTTTCCCCAAATCAAAAAGGGACATGTTTACCCCCGTCCACTGGATAGACTGTGCATGAATTAATGAACAGAATAAAGAAGAGGCAAAATCGATATTGATGGCAAATCAAGCAGCAGAGGGCCTCTGTAGTGCTCAATTTGAAATGAAAAAACTCTGCAGTTTCAGGTTTTCCAGAACATAGTCCCTCTCAATGGCTATTGATTAAGTGCTTAAAGGTCCCTAGACTCAGACTTTGACTATTCACATCAAAGTCTGAGGCAATGGAAACATGTCCATCTCCTAATGACAACAAGTTGCAAAAATCAGGAACATCCTGTCTAAAAATGATGCAGAAAAACTAGTCCATGCATTTGTTACTTCTAGACTGGATTACTGTAATTCCTTATTATCAGGCTCTTCGAAAAAGTCCATTAAGACTCTTCAGCTGATCCAGAATGCTGCAGCACGTGTTCTGACAGGAACCAGTAAAGAGATCATATTTCTCCTGTCTTAGCTTCTCTGCATTGGCTTCCTGTAAAATCCAGAATAGAATTTAAAATCCTTCTTCTCACATACAAAGCTGTTAATGGTCAGGCACCATCTTATCTTAAAGAGCTCATAGTACCTTACTACCCCACCAGAGCACTGCGCTCCCAGAATGCAGGGTTACTTGTGGTTCCTAGAGTCTCCAAAAGTAGAATGGGAGCCAGAGCTGCTCAGCTATCAGGCTCCTCTCCTGTGGAACCAGGTTCCAGTTTGGGTTCGGAGGCAGACACCGTCTCTACATTTAAGAGTAGGCTTAAGACTTTCCTTTTGATAAAGCTTATAGTTAGGGCTGGCTCGGGTGAGTCCTGAACCATCCCTGACTATGCTGCTATAGGCTAGACTGCCGGGGATTTCCCATGATGCACTGAGCTCCTCTCTCCTCTTCTCTCTCTCTCTGAGTGCAACCTCATCCCATTAACGCATGTTACTAACTCAATTTTTTCTCCCTCTCCCGTGGTTGTGTGCTTCCTCCTCCTGTCGCTTCCTGCGGGTGTTGCTGGCTCTGGAGCTGTGGAGTCTGGATCTGTGGTTGGGAGTCTCCTGCTGCCCCCGTGTTCCTGCTCGACGCCCTCTGCTACAGTTGCAACTGCTATTACTAGTCCTATTGCTATTATTACTGTTATTATTATCATTAACATTACTATAAATATCTGTACCATTTTTCATTCAGTCTATAGCACCATTACCTTTACGGTCTGTACCTCTGTGTGTATACTGTGTAGGCTTCCTCCCTCTGCTCTCTCTCTCTCTCTCCCCCCCTCACCCCCAACCGGTCGAGGCAGATGCCCCCCCACCCTGAGCCATGGTTCTGCTCGAGGTTTCTGCCTCTTAAAAGGAAGTTTTTCCTTGCCTGTGTCGCCTAGTGTTGCTCTTGGTGGGAATTGTTGGGCTTCTGTAAATAACTTCAGAGTTCGGTCTAGACCTGCTCTTTATGAAAAGCGCTGTGAGATAACTGTTGTTGTGATTTGGCGCTATATAAATAAAATTTAACTGAATTGAATTTAAGTTGGTACTGAGGTGTGGAGGTGAGAGAGAGAAGGAGGAGGACTTGACAATAGGTTTGTTATGAACTGAAAGACCTACGCCATGTCCAAGGGTCATGACACAGCTTCAGATTAGTGAATGTTCGCTCTCACCCGGTCTATGCTGAGCAGAGGGCTGGCCTTGCTGAGGATTCGGATGATCTGCTTGATCTGGCTGTGGCTCACCCTCTTACTGATGCATCCAAACACCACCAGCGCTCTGGGCTGCAGAGACGGGTTGTACTGGAATGCAAACCTGGAATCCAAACAACACAGACACATATGTTCCACGCTGCACATTCACGCTCTTAACATTGGTACATTAAAATAAGATGAAGTAGGTTCCTACTTCTGTGCGAGCTCTGTCCATTGGTCTAACCACTTGCAGGCTGGGATGTCCCTCATACAAGCCTAAGGGAAAGGAAAGGAGGAAAGACAACAAAGAGCAAACAGAATGAGAACTTGCACAGAGCAAGGAGCAGACCTGTGTGAGCTTCAGTGCAAGTGGTGCAACACATTTTCATTGTGATACATTTGGCAAACGTATACAGATATTAGGATATGCATCGCAATGCAGACATGGAAGATTATGAATCGATTAACAAATGTCTAAAAACCGATTATTAAAAGTTAACTGATAATGTAATGTTGACGGAACACAAAAGGTGGAACTCGCTGAAATGCAGCGCCCGGACCGTCTGTGGAGTGCACACAACCGAGAGACCAGCGTTCCACTGTATTCGCCACCGCTGCAGAATGAATAACCACCCTACTACAATGTCACACAATCATTAACATCAGTGCGCAAGTTATGATTGAATGAACTCACACACTGCGAGCACGGTGACGCTCGCTCCCTGCGTATTGTGTGTGTGAGGCCGAACGAATGAGAGAGAGCGAGCGCAGAACATGACAGTGAATGTTAGCGGAGGAAAATATTAGCAGTATCAGTCTGGTAGTAAACGTGCAGCGTAGGTCGCTGTGTCTCCGTTAATAAAAGTCTGTAGTTTCCCCAACGGTTGGAAAAGTCAAGGTTGTTAGCGCAAGCTAACATCTCCCCTGGACAAGAGCCTGCTCTGTCCCCCACACCAGACTCAGACTTTTGGGGACAGAGCCTTCAGCGTCACAGCCCCCACTCTTTGCTCCCTGCCTGGACACTTTCAAAGATCTACTAAAAACCCAGCTCTTTACCCAGGCATTCAGTCCTGAATGGCTTTTTGTTCTTCTGTAACTGTGTAAAGCGTCCTTGGATCCCGCGAAAGGCACTAAAATATTTATTTATTTATGTAATGTAAGCTAAATTAGTAACTAAGTAATATTAATTATCAGCTGTATGTCATTACTAACTAAAGTAGTAAACTAGTCAAGGTGCTGAACACACCAGGCACAAACTTAGACTAAACTGGTGTACAGCTCTGTCCTGTACACATACTTTACATCCTGATAATTATTTTTCAGTTTTGAGACCAGGAGGCAGAGTTGCAGTCTAACACACTTCTCTGCTCCTCCATTCCAGGAGTTACTTTACACTTTACTCAAAGGTAAACAGAAGAGGAGCTGTGCATAAAAACCTCATAAAAATTAAAACCACAAGAGCAATAGTGCAAACGAATAGGAGAATAAAATGTGGACTCTTAAACATCAGGGCCCATATTCATAAAGAATCTAAGAGTCCTCTCAGAAAACTCTTATCTTAGCTAAAAAACTTTTACCTAGGAGTCTTAGCTTAAGAGCTATTCAGGACTGATCTGAGAGCAGCTCTGAGCAAGGAAAAGACAAAAACTTTTATCTTAGTGAGGAGGCGGGGTTGACCCCGTTGCTATGTATGACACAATCTTTTGAAGACTGTGATTGGTTGGTTGTCCAAGAAGGAAAAAAAAGAGTGATTCTAGTGCAGGTTATATTCTAAGCTTCACTTATATTCCCACCAAGATATTCTAAGCTTCACTGTAATATTTCCTATTTGACCGTTCTCTCCTCACTCACACACACACACATTATATATGTGTATATAAATCCTGTTTTTTATTTACCATGCTGTTAATTTCCTATAAGGTATTTGATTGGCTTAGAATGATAAAAATTGTTCCACTCTTTCCAGTTACACTGATTGCTGGTGTTTCTATTTAAGTGGTGGTTTGAATGTTGGTTTTAATGGATCAAACACGGAATCAAAACCAAGAAGGGCAGAAAGCCCAACTGGACCAGTTAGTGGATAAACACAAGGCCGTTCTGACAGGAAAATTCGGGCCAGGTGTCACAGCACGGGGCGAGAAGCAGACGAGGGAGCTTAGCGCAAACTATTAACGGGTCATTCTCGTTGTGCGCAAGAGGGAAGCTGCTATATTCAGAAATGCAGTTTTTTGAGCCTGCAAGGTGGGAATGTCCAGTGGAAACTAAATGAACTGCGACACAATAAGAGGTTCTGAAAGTGCTGTAATTGTTTTTGTGATCACTCTGCTTACAGAAGGTTGTGACAGACCCAAATCATCACCGCTGCATTGTTGCCAAATATCCTAATGTAGTGATTCCTTTCATTCCTGCCTGTGTCGGAGATGTTAGCGCGTCTCTAATAAGATCAGTCACAAACACGATCCCTGCACGATCTAATCTATAGCGTCTGATTAACTCACTGTCATCCTGCAACACATTTCTTCTCCCTCTTCGTCTTTCTGCCATTTTCTCCTCTACTAAAGAAACTCTTAAGCCTCTTAAAAGTCCTCGTCCCTGCTCCTAACAATTCTGAGCTTAAGAGCTCTTTTAAGGGTTAAGATGCTTTATGAATTACTTTTTCCTTTACTAGGATTTTTTCTTTAATTTTAAGAGTAAATGCCCACTTTTCTAAGAATTTTCTTAGAATTACGTCACTAGGAGCTACTCTTAGCCTTAAGATTCTTTATGAATACGGGCCCTGATCTCTCTCTTCTAAAGGTGTACTAGTAAATGAACTAATATCAGATTATGAAATTGATTTATTCTGTCTTACTGAAACCTGGCTGGGTGATGGAGAATATGTGAGCCTAAATGAATCCACCCCTCCCAGTCATATTAATACTCACATTCCTCGAAGCACAGGCCGAGGAGGTGGAGTTGCAGCTATCTTTGACTCTAGCCTAGTGATCAGCTCTAAACCTAAACTAAATTATAACTCATTTGAAAGCCTTGTTCTGAGTCTTTCACACCCAAGCTGGAAATCACTGCAACCAATTCTATTTGTTATAGTGTACCGAGCACCTGGTCCATACTCTGAATTCTTATCTGAATTTGCAGAGTTTTTGTCAACTTTAGTCCTTAAAACAGACAAAGTTATTATTGTAGGGGATTTTAATATTCATGTGGATGTTGAGAAAGACAGCTTTAGTACTGCGTTTATCTCTCTATTAGATTCAATTGGCTTCTCTCAGAGTGTTCATGAACCGACTCACTGTTTTAATCACACCCTCGACCTTGTTCTGGTATATGGTATTGAAATTGAACATTTAATAGTGTTCCCACAGAATCCCTCTTTATCTGACCACTGTTTGATAACTTTTGAGCTTGTACTGCTGAACTACCCTCCATTGGGCAAAAATTTCTATACAAGATGTCTGTCTGATAGCGCTATAGCTAAATTTAAGGATGTGATCCCATCGGCTCTAAATTCACTATCAGGTATCAAATTAACAGAGGACTCTTACGCAAATTTCAGTCCCTCCCAAGTCGATCATCTTGTTGATAGTGCTGCAGGCTCGCTGCGAACAACACTCGACTCTGTTGCCCCTTTGTTTAGAAAATACTAAAACAAAGACGGTTTGCTCCATGGTATAATACTGAAACTCGCAAATTAAAGCAAATATCACAGAAACTCGAGAGGAATTGGCGTTCTACCAAACTGGAAAATTCTCGTTTAATTTGGCAAGATAGTCTTAAAACTTATAGGAAGGCCCTCTGTAATGCCAAAGCAGCGTACTACTCGTCATTAATAGAGGAAAATAGGAACAACCCCAGGTTTCTTTTCAGCACTGTAGCCAGGCTGACAGAGAGTCACAGCTCTATTGAGCAAAGTATTCCCATAGCTCTCAGTAGTTACGACTTCATGAGCTTCTTTAATGAAAAAATTCTAGCTATTAGAAACAAAATCCACCAAGACCTGCCCTCAACTGGCACCGACTTAACTCTAAACTCAGGAACTTAAGAAACAGCTGTAAAACCAATTATATGTTTAGACTGCTTTGCTTCCCTCAATCTTTATCAACTAACTTCAATAATTTCTTCATCTAAACCATCTACCTGCCTCTTAGACCCCATCCCGACTAGGCTGCTTAAAGAAGTTTTACCCTTAGTCAGCACTTCTCTACTAGATATGATCAATTTGTCTTTATCAACAGGCTATGTGCCACAGTACTTTAAAGTAGCTGTAATTAAACCTCTTCTGAAAAAGCCCAACCTGGATCCAGATGTTTTAGCCAACTATAGACCTATATCTAACCTTCCATTTCTCTCTAAGGTCCTGGAGAAAGCAGTCGCCAAACAGCTGTGTGACTTTCTACATAGCAATAGTTTATTTGAGGATTTTCAGTCAGGATTTAGAGCTCATCACAGCACAGAGACAGCACTGGTGAAAATTACTAATGACCTCCTAACTGCATCAGACAAAGGACTTGTCTCTGTATTGGTTTTACTAGATCTTAGTGCTGCATTTGATACCATTGACCATCAGATCCTATTACAGAGACTGGAACATTTCATTGGCATTAAAGGAACTGCTCTAAGCTGGTTTGAGTCCTATTTATCAGATCGATTTCAGTTTGTACATGTTAACGATGAGTCCTTCATGCATACCAAAGTTAGTCATGGAGTTCCACAAGGATCTGTGCTCGGACCAATCCTCTTCACTTTATATATGCTTCCTTTAGGCAATACTATCAGGAAACACTCCATAAACTTTCATTGTTATGCAGATGATACTCAGTTATATCTATCGATCAAGCCAGATGAAACTCATCAGTTAGCTAAGCTTCAAATGTGTCTTCAGGATGTTAAAACCTGGATGACCTGCAATTTTCTAATGTTAAACTCAGATAAAACTGAAATTATTGTTCTACCCAAATCCAGATGTGAAAAACTTGTTGCATCTTTCCCAAAATGACTCATGGCTGTATTAGATCAAAAGGGTGCTTCTACTAAATACTGAGCAAAGGGTCTGAATACTTATGACCATGTGATATTTCAGTTTTTCTTTTTTAATAAATTTGCAAAAATTTCTACATTTCTGTTTTTTTCTGTCAAGATGGGGTGCTGAGTGTACATTACTGAGAAATAAAATGAACTTTTTTGATTTTTGGAAAATGGCTGCAATGAAACAAAGTGAAAAATTTAAAGGGGTCTGAATACTTTCCGTACCCACTGTATACCTTTACTGTCTGTACCTCTATGTGTATACTGTGTAGGCTGCCTCTCTCTCTTCTCTCTCTCTTTCTCTTGCCCTCTCTCTCTCTCTCTCTCCCCCTCACCCCCAACCGGTCGAGGCAGATGCCCCCCCACCCTGAGCCATGGTTCTGCTCGAGGTTTCTGCCTCTTAAAGGAAGTTTTTCCTTGCCTGTGTCACCTAGTGCTGCTCTTGGTGGGAATTGTTGGGCTTCTGTAAATAACTTCAGAGTTCGGTCTAGACCTGCTCTTTATGAAAAGCACTGTGGGATAACTGTTGTTGTGATTTGGCGCTATATAAATAAAACTGAATTGAAAGTTTTCAGTCTGACAACTGGTTGTTAATGAAATGAGGAGCCATGGTGCTGAGGTTAATGATGTAAATTAGGGATGCAAACTAGGGCTTTTAACCCTAGTTAAAAAAACAGACAGAATGCTGGATTTAAACAGAGAGAATGCTGGATTTAATCCAAACCCTAGTTTATCCAAACTAGGGTTTGGATTTTAACGTGCAAATTAAATGCTTATTAATTATCCAGGGATCTCATAATTTAGAAACCCCGTGGAGGATTTTTAGTGGAACTTCCAGAATTTTTATCTACTCTGGTTTTAAATTATGACAAAATTCTTCTCTGTGGTGATTTTAATTTTTATGTTAATGACCTCACAAATGTTTATGGAACTGACTTTTTAAATATTACCACTTCTTGTAACTTTAAACAACATGTCTATGGGCAAACACATAACCGTGGTCATATTCTGGACTTTGTTTTTAACCTGGGTGTAAGCATTTCCCCTGTGGAATTAGTGGACATGACCAAATCTGACCACAAATGTATAGTTTTTAACTGTGAATCACTAGTTTGAATCACTGTGCTTGCTCTAGAGGGAATTGTGGGAATTGTTGGGCTTCTGTAAATAACTTCAGAGTATGGTCTAGACCGGCTCTTTATGAAAAGCGCTGTGAGATAACTGTTGTTGTGATTTGGCGCTATAAGATTGAATTGAATTGAATTGAATTGAATAGTTACTCAATCTGTCTCACCAAGCACTTTGTTTTGCACATTGTTTCAGAGCCAAAGCCAACACCTGACTGATTCCAACACCAATGACTTAACTGAGCACTTCAATCAAATTTGCTTATCATCCCTAAATACTATTGCTCCTCTAAAGGCCAGACCTAAACCTACAGCTCGTAAGCAGCCATGGATAAACAACAACATTCACAGCCAAAAAAGGGAATGCAGGAAAGCAGAGCGTAGATGGAAAAAAACAGTCTCCATGGCCATTACCTCAGTCGGAAGGATTTACTATCTAACTACAATAACATGGTTAAGGATGCAAGAACACACTATTTTTCTGAACTTATTTCTACACATCAACACAATCCTAGGTTTTCATTTAAGACTGTGGATCTGCTGGTAAACCCAACCCCTCCTTGTGCCTCAGTTGGAAGTAATGATGACTGTGAATTGTTCTTATCTTATTTTAATGATAAGGTGGTGTCAATCAGGGCTTCTATTACCCCCACCTCCTCTTACTCTGAGGTCCCTCACCGGCAACAAGAGAGATTTAACCAGTTTTATCTCATTGACTTGTCTTAGCTTTTAAAAACAGTATCACAAGAGTGTCTTCCAGCCCACTTGATGTAATACCTACAAAGTTTTTACTGAAAGTAATGGATTCTGTTGGGCCCCATTTGATCTCTGTTTTTAACAGCTCCCTATCTACTGCTTGTGTCCCTGATTATTTTAAAACTGGCTGTGTGTACCCACTTTTAAAAAAAAACTGGTTTAGATCCATCTCTCCATCAAAATTTTAGACCAATTTCAAAACTGCCTTTTATAGCAAAAATTTTAGAAAGAAATGTGTCCAAACAGCTGCTGCCTGTACTGGATAATAACAAATTATTTGTTTCAGTCTGGTTTCAGGAAGTACCACAGCACTGAGACTGCCCTGGTTAAAGTCACCAATGACCATTTAATGTCTTCTGATGAAGGTATGTGCTCAGTCCTGGTACTCCTGGACCTTAGTGCTGCTTTTGACACTATTGATCACAACATCATGTTAGACAGACTGAGGCACTGGGTGGGGAACGCTGGTACTGTTTTAGAATGGTTTTCATCCTACCTGTCTAATAGGAAGTTCTGTGTGTCTGTAAACAACTATGTCTCTTCATTCTGTCCAGTTAAATATGGTGTGCCTCAGGGGTCGGTCTTAAGACACATTTTATTTTCCTTGTACCTTCTTCCCCTTGGACAGATTATTCAGAGACATGGTGTTTCTTTTCACATTTATGCTGACGACACAAGGATGTATTTGCCGGTCAGATCCACAAACCCTGATATGCTGAGTTCACTTACTGATTGCCTCTGTGAAGTCAAAAATTGGATGCCAAATTATTTCCTCCAGCTGAACTCAGACAAAACTGAGATCCTAGTAATTGGGTCCCAGCAGATAGCAAAGCAAATACTTCCATCTGCTGGTTCCCTAGTGAATCATGTTATGCCTGTTGCAAAGAATCTTGGTGTCTGATTTCATAGTAATTTATGTTTTGAGCAGCACACCACAAAGCTAGTGCAGTCACTTTTTTACCAGCTTAGAAATATATCTAAAATACGATCTATGTTAACTTTTAAGGACACTGAAACCATTTTACGCTCCTTCATCTCATCATGCCTGGATTACTGCAACAGGCATTTCACTTGTTTAACCTAAAAATCTACTGATCGACTCCAGACTGTCCAGAACTCAGGCTGCAGAACCAGAACTGAGAAATATGACCACATCACCCCTATTTTAGCCTCATTACACTGGCTCCCAGGTATGTTTTAGAATTGACTTTAAAATTTTATTTATCACTTCACGAAGCTCTTCATGGCCTCTCGCCTCGTTATATGTCTGACCTTTTAATTCCCTACACACCAGCGCGTATCTTGAGATCCTCGGGCAGAGGTCTGCTGTCCAGAGTCTAGACTGAAAACTAAAGGGGACAGAGCATTTGCTGTCAGGGCCCCGAGGCTCTGGAACAGCCTGCCTGAAGAAATCAGGTCTGCTGAGTCAGTGAACTCTTTTAAGTCCTTTAAGTTCTTAAAACATACTTTTATAGGAGAGCTTTTCCCGATTTTACAAGATTTTGTTTTATTTTTTTAAATTTATTTTTATACATTTTATATTTATTCTAAACATGTATACTAGTCTTAAGTGTTTTCTTGTCTCTAGCATGTAATTGTTTTTGTGTTTTATTGTTTTAAACTTGTGAAAGCACTTTGTAACTGGTTTTTGAAAAGTGCTCTATAAATAAAGATCATAGATCAAAGATCAACATATTTATCATGATAACGTTTTCAATCATATCTCACATCCTAGTTGGGATCTTTGGGTTTCCTTAATAAAATAATTGATTTTCTCTGCTGACCTCCATGATCTCCAGTAAGGCCTCAGTGACGGTCTCCAGGGAGGACAGGGCGAATGTCTCCCTCTCGTAGGACCCCGGTGAGAAGGAGCGGTCTCTGTAGCTGGAGCGGAAGGCGATCACAGCGGCTGACTTGACTTTGCTGATGCCGAACAGCAGGTAGAACTTGGGCAGGGAAAACTCAGTCAGGCTCAGCCTCAGAACCTGTTTTGTCTCCTCTGAAATCACACATCATTTATTTTGAAAACAAGTTTTAATTTTGATTTATTTTTTGGCGTCGTGCTTGTGCTCTGCTATGAAAACTTCAGTTTTTAGATTGCTCTCATAACGGTCACCTCCACCATCCCCACGCACATTAGAATGTTGGATTTACCAAAAGGCTTATCCATGCTGCCACAGCTGGCATAATCAACCAAATGAATTAAGGCCTCACCACTGAAGTTGAGCTGCGAGCAGGTGCAGAGAGAGTGGATGATGTTGATGACTAAACCGTGGGTGGAGGCCCTGAGGGACAGCGGGCCCGTGGCTACCAGCAGGGTCACCACGTGGAACAGGTAGGGCAGGTGAGCTGCAACATCCAGGGAGTTGTTGAAGGACAGCATGAGCATGTAGCGTGCCAAGATGGCAATGTCGTCCCACATCAGGTGTTGCTCCAGTGTGGGTGTTGGCGACAGGCATCTTGTCTATGATCTTACACATCCGGCCGATAACCTGGCACAAATAACAAGAGAAGACAACACTTAAACACTACAGACAAAAAGCCCAAATTCGCCGTCGCTCACAAAATGCTGACAGCTGATGGGAAAATAAAACACTTTCGGCCAATAGCTGAGCCTTCTTTGATATCAATGAACTCTATGCATGCGGCTATCATGACAAATCCCATACAGCATCATTATAGAACATCTAGGTTGACGTAAATATGGCCACAGTGATCCAGCCAAATCCTTCTTAAGTCTCCCTTCAGATAGATCACATCTCACTGAGCAGCGAGGTTCAGGAGTCACTGCTTTTTCTGTGTGAATGTAAATCCAGCATTCTCTCTGTTTTTGGTCTCCACCAGCTCCTGTAGCTGTGCTCACCAGCTGCTCTCTAAATGAGCCTGTCTGCTGTGTGCTGCTGAGCAGCAGTTTGTGATCTTAAAGCAAATGCAATCTACCATCCCCTCCAGGACGTCTCCACCTCCAGGTGTGGCTGACCCCCCCCACCCAGGTCACAAACTGTTTCAGACACTCCCCTCTTTCCGTCTGCAGTTGGCCTCACCAACAAATCTCAGGACCCTGACTCTCACCCCCCCTCTTGACAGTACAGTACAGTCAAACTTAGGAGTGTCCACAACTAAGAATTTACATAGTTGACTCAGAATTGTCAAGTGTTGCCTGAAGTCGAGTGATCATCGAATTGTGTTGTTTACATACAGTAACCCCACTTTAATCTTGAGAAGCTGCAGAGCTGCAGTCTCTGTTCATTAGTCACTGTAACTTACACTGTACATTTCCATCTAAACTGAGGCTTATTGTTGACCATTTTCTCTCTGCTCTGTTCGCTTGCATTCTCCAGTTTTGGGCCAAGTTGTGCATGTCTGCTGACAGTTGCATGCAAGTCGCGGTTCCTCGTGGGACTATTCCAAGTACAGTTTAAAAACGATATAATTTTCTTTGTGTGGTTCATCAAAAGGTAATAAATGCTTTGAGGTGCACATACAACTCGACACAACACCAGCGCAGTCGCTCTTGTCTCTCTTCCTCTTTTACTACACACACACACACACCCATCCACTCTCATATGTCTTTCATATCTTATTGTCTATTTAATATTTATGATTAATTATGATTACCTGCTTGAACTTTATCTTTCTCATATTCTTTTACCTACTTCATTGTTTGTACTAATTGGCTAGAAAGTGGATTCTGATTCTAAAAAGAATTAAGGCTGTAAGCAGCGTTGGGTGGGCCCTCGCATGTGCAGCGCATTGGAAGTACCGTACCACACATGCTATTTCTCTACCTACAGGGCTCTGATACATCTGCGCGAAGGATTAAACGTCACTTCCTGTGTCCTCTATGCGCCGCTGCACAGCACCCGTATAACCGTAGCACCTTTGTTCTACTTGGTATAAGCTTTGCCCTCTAAGACTGTCACTACTGGGTTTACCCGGATTGAAAAAAGTGTTGTCCCGTGGTGTGGGCCTCTATCCCGATCTGGTCACTCAGACCTAGCACAGTTCGGCACAGAAGAGGTGGATCTGTTTGCCAACTGAGAAAATGCTCAGTGTGCCCCCTGGTTCTCACTAAGCTCGTGGAACACTTTCCCACTTGGGGTGGACACCTTTGCCCACGGCCATGGAAACTCCCCTGGCGGAGGGGATGCCCTCTCCTAGGCGGGGGGCACAATCAGGAGCTACCCTCTTCTCGGCCAGCCCTTATGGGTCTGGCCACTGAGAGGCAACGCTTGCTGGGTTTAGGTCTCTCACACATTCCAGGGGTCGAGAGCCGCCTCCACTTGGACCTCTTACTCCGCCAAATGGTCGGCTTTCCAACGCTAGTGGAAGCCGACCACAAGCCACCAGGTCCAACCAGGGGTTGGACCTGGTGGCTTGTCCGCTGCCTAGGGTACTTTTGTTTCTCCAGCTGCTGATGAACAGAGGGCTGGCGTTCAGTACAGTTAAGACCTATGCTGCCGCAATTTCAGAATAAGAATCAGAAATACTTTATTGATCCAGGTCAAAAAAAAAATTGTCACAGTTGCACACATTGCACATCAACACAAAGCAATAGAAATAATAGAAGTTAGTAGGTAAATACATATATAAATATAAAAAGTAAAGAAGAAGAAATATAAAGTAGTATGGATATGCACAATATTTATTATTGACAGAATTGTGGTGAACAGTAGTAGAGACTATGATAAATTGAAGCAGGGAAATTTCAGCAAAGAATATTGTGCACTGAATGTTAAAACAGAGCATATTGCACAGAATGTAAAGACTCGTGCCCCCAAATGTACTCTGTGGTACATTTGGGGCACGAGTCTTGTACTGAAAGTGCTTCTGTGAGGACAGCTCCACCCCAACAACATCACTGGCCTTGTGGATCACAGGGTTCTTGCACCATTTTAAAAGTCAAATTTAATGCTTTTAAAGACATTTTAAGACCTCAACAAATATAAATATAAGCCCTCCAATTATGAACCAATTTCTTTGATAGAAAAGAGACGCTCGTTTGATCTCTTATTGAACGACCCAATGCCATATTTGGCAGTTTTATTTTTACCACAGGTGAATGACTCTGCAGATTTCAAATCGGGGAACATAGAGGCTGTTTACACCTGGCATTAAATGGATATTGGGTGATCAGATTGTGAGCAGGTAGCACTTGACCACATTGAAAGTACATGTGTAAATACACCCGAGACACACTGAGGACTGATTGTGATCTGATCAACGACCTCTGGAGGTGGTAATGGACACCATGACCACATGGATGCAAATGTGTTGTCTATCCAGATACATCTACTACTTGGGCGGAAATATGTAGCGGTCACCGTCTGCAAATAGAATCCAAAAGTCTGACAGTGCAGACAGGAGCCTGGACAGTGTGTCCATTCAGTGCTGTGCATAAACGTGCTCAAACAGTCCGTTTGTGAATGTGAACTAGGGGGCAATAAAACGATAAGGATAATTATCATGATCCAATCTTCCTCAATAACAAAATAACAAATGTTCAATAAATATTTGATTTAATTCATTTGATTTACAAATGAATTAGCACTTTCTTTTCTATTAAGATATTTATTTTGTTGAGGAAAAGGGACTGAAAAAAGATTTTACTAAAAAAAAAAAAAATCAGCCTTTAAACATAATGATTTTACTATTTTTTTCCATATCATCCAGCCCTTACTCACACATTGCTGTGTTAAACTCAATGTAAACCACTAAAATAACAGAAAAGAGTAACTTACACATTATAAAGAAAGTTAGAAAGAAAACGATGCCGGACCGAACTTAAGTTTCACTTTCCAGCTGGGCTGATACACAGGCGCGAAGAGGTAAAAAATCCATGGAGGAAAACAAATCGCAGTAAAAGACATAATTTAGAAAGTTGTTTTAACCTGTAGGCCTAGTTATAGATCATTTGTGATGTACGGTTCTTTGAGCAAGACAGAACGGTCAGATCTTCCTCCAACCACTTTAACTTGCGTCTCCCAATCTTGCAGCCATGACTGACGATAACATGACAGGCAGCCAGACGTCAACGTCTGCAGCTAACATAAACGTAACATATGAGTTATATTGAAGGCGGGGTCGGGCATTGTCAAGAGAAAATCATACAAATACACGCTAATTAGGCGTTTAGGCGTGACGATTTTCACACCATCGGCAAATTTAATACCTACAGCAAATTTACGGTAAATTGAAGACAATTTAAGACCTTAATTTCCCTGATTTCAATTTAAGACCTTTTCAGACTTTTTAAGGAGCCACGGGAACCCTGGATCAGTTTGTTGAGTCTGTTAGTGTCCGCTACCCTCAGCCTGCTGCCCCAGCATGCAGCAGCAAACAGGATAGCACTGGCCAACCACAGACTCATATAACATCCTCAGCATCGTCCTGCAGATGTTGAAGGACCTCAGCCTCCTCAGAAAATAAAGACGGATTTGACCTTTCCTGTAGAGGGCTTGACTTGTAGAGGGACAGCCCGGCGCGTCCAGGCTGCATGTCGAAGTGTCCTTGGGCAAGACACTGAACCCTGAATTGCCCCTGGTGGCTGTTCCACCAGTGTGTGAATGTGTGTGAAAAGTGAATGCAGATGTAGTGTAAAAGAGCTCTGAGTGGTCGAAAAGACTAGAAAGGTGCGATACAAATACAGAGCATTTGCCCAGTCCAATTTATTGTCCATGTGTAGGGGAGAGCCGGGACGAATGAAACACTTTTCACATACACGTCATTTTAAAATATAACGTTGCAGACAGAAATCATTTGTTGTTGTCATCAACAACTCACATGTGTCTTCTATCAATAACAGGTGTTATCTTGTTAAAATGTAAAACGGCTTCGGTATAATTTCACTTTGAACGTAAGGTGCGCATTGTTTCAATCGTCCCTACTGTGCGGGACGGATGAGACACAGGGGAGGGACGAATGAAACACAGCGATATATATTTAAATAGTTTAAGTTATTCTTGTTTTTATTTAGAAAGCTGGACACTGCATTTCTTAATACGTAATTGCAAACCCATTATGTCCTTTTTCTGAATAAAAAAATAGTATAAATGGGTTAGCTAGCTAACTGCAAAATCTAACAGCTAATGCACTTGGATCAGATATCGGCTGCCCTTTTTTAAGCACATCTGCAGCCTGTTTTCTGGGTCTACTGTGAAGAAGACCCTGTTATTTGGCTGTGAGCATGCTGGTGGTCCAACCTGCAGCCCGGTGGACTCTGCCCCCCCTCCCGCCGTATCTAATTAAGGTAGAATGGCTGCATGTCGGGACGAATGAAACACCTGTTTCAATCGTCCCGACAGTGACTCCTGACGTTTAAACTTCACCAGCTTCTAAACTGTAAAACTTTGACATTTAAAACTTCAGGATGTGTTAAAGTACTAATTAATCTTTCATGTGATCATGACCATGACACATGAAACAATAAACACAACTCGTCATTCAAAAAGAAGATCGCTTGAGTGAATTTACTTTACGTGGTTAAAAACAGCTTCTTTCATATAACTCCGTTAAAGTGTAACGGATCCACCTGATTTTCATAAAATTGTTAATCTGTTAAATATGTAGTTAAAAGGAGAACTGCATTTCATTTCATTTCATTTGGAGTTACATTAAAAGAAGGGACTTCATTACCCAGGAGGCTCTAGGAAAAGGAGTGCGTGAGGGGATGACGTCAGTTGTGTGGCCGGAAGCAATGCTGTAACTCTTGTTTAGCGCACACTGTATGCATGGTTTACTCACTAAAGAACGTCTTAATGGCATTAACAGTCTCGCGTTGTCATTTTTAGTTAAGAGCTGATTCTGCTACAGTGACAGTGAGTCCCCCACCACAGCTCTCTACTGTTTCCAACCACAGCGGCGTCATCATAACACTTCTGAAGATGGCAGGACTCTGTGTTATAGTTGAAGTCTGTGGTGTAGATGGTGAAGAGGAAGCCAGAGAGGACCGTCCCCTGCGGGGCCCCGGTGTTGCTGACCACACTGCCTGACACACAGTGTTGCAGGCACACATACTGTGGTCTGCCAGTCAGGTAGTCAACAATCCAGGACACGAGGGGGGCATCCACCTGCATCGCTGTCAGCTTCTCACCCTGCATGATGTTGAAAGCACTGGAGAAGCCAAAAAACATGACCCTCACCATGCTCGCCGGCTTGTCCAGGTGGGCGTAGATGTGGTTGAGAAGGAAGATGATGCCGTCCTCAACTCCCAGTCGGGGCTGGTAGGTGAACTGGAGCGGGTCTAGGAGAGGTCTGATCATGGGCCACAGCTGCTCCAGGACCAGTCTCTCCAGGGTCTTCATGATCTGGAAGATCAGTGCCACAGGTCTGAAGGTTTGCAGCCTTTTGTTGAGTGGAGTCTTCTCAGCTCCACATAGCAGGGATTAATGTGAACCAGGTTGAGGTCTGACCTTCCTGGTGGGGAGGGGGGATGAGTTGTATGCATCCTTAATGTTAGCATACAGCAACAGTGCCGTGACCGAATGAAAGGAGCAAATTCACAGACAACCACCAGACCAAAACTCTCTCAACGTGCATGATTAGAGAGAATGTATCTTAACTTACTTATACACAAGTGAGAATTTTCTCCTGTCATGAAAGTTTCAGTGACAGGACAGTGTTTGCTCACCTTCTGGTGAAGCACAGCCTGTGTCACGGCCTGCTGCTCCGCAGTAGGATTTGGCACTGGTTTGATGCCTTGGCCAAAGTCCCCATTGAGCCTTTGGAGTCAGAGGACCAGAAGTTCCTTTTGATCAAGCTTGCTCTTAGCTCTGACGTCAGCCAAGAGATTCAGCAACCTGGCTGCCCTCTGTGTGGCCCCTTTGCAGTTCAGGATCCAGGGTGACTGCAGCTCTGCTGTCCTGAACCTAATACTGCCTTTATGCCGAAGAGCATCACCTCTTTTAGGTCGAGAGTGATTACCCTCACAGGCTTCTTCCCTCCTCTTCATAGGTCTAAGGAAGAAGCTTTGTCCTACCTCCTCTGACCTGAGTGTGCTGTCCTGCTATGTGGCGTGCGCAGCGCTTGTTAGTGCACTAAAGGGAGCAGTCCAAGTGGCTCCCCCTGTCAGCGCAGTGCCTGTCTGACTGGATGTGTGAGGCCATTTCACAGGCCTACGTGTAAGACAGCGAGTTTCCCCGGACGGTATCAGGGCACACTCCACAAGAAATGTGTCTTCCTCTGTGGCAGCTGGAACTGTTAGTGTGAGTAACCTTCATCTGCGCTTGCACAGCTGCGGGGCCCCCATCCTGTCCCCGGTCTGTCTCGCATGGGTTGCTTTGCCTTCCCCATGTCGCGCCATGAGTGAATGAGCATACAGTACTGTAAACATGGGCTCCAAATGGACTTAATGATGAATTTCTGCTGAACATCTTCTTGTTATTCTGAACATTTGCTACAACCAGTAATTTTCTTGGGATGAAGGAAGCAACATATTGCCGATGAAATCAGGCAGCTATGGCCTGTTATTGTCAAGTGGCAAAAATAATAAACAGTTACAGACTTTTCCTCAAAATTCAAGTAACATACAGCCCAATGAAAATCAAAAGGGAGGCAAGGTGATGCAGGGAACCAAGGGAAGGGCAGTCGGTGGTGCCAAATCAACAAACAAACAAGCCCACCTTTCTTTACACGTCGATAAGACGAAAGCAGTGGGCCGACATTTCACAGTAGTGATCGGGTATGTTTCTGGCAACACGTCAATCTTCACACGATTGAGAATGTCACCGCAAAGGGGAAAAAACAAAAACCAGCAGAGTGCAAACACCTTTCGGCATTTAAACAGACTTTTGACTTCGGAAAAGTTTTTTTTGTTGTTTTTTTTAATCTGAGCAGGCCTTCATGCTGGGATTGATAAAGCTCACACACTGAATTAAAGAAGAAGAAGAATGCTGCCCTGTAATCCATATTATTATACATTTTTTATAAGTTATGTTTTAAGTTATACGTGGTATTGTTATTGAGAATATTTTTTTTGTGGAGAACTTGTTAGTAGTTTGGAGCAGTATTTTATTTCTTATTCTTTTTTATTTTAAATAATTAATTTATTATGTGTAATTTGGAAGTTTGTTTAAAAAATTGTAAAGTAATTTGGATGTTTACAACATTTTATAATAAACCAGCAGCAATTTAATGTTTGCATTTTTCCTCCTCACTGTACTGAAAATAAACCAAACTGTGACTTTGGTTAAACCAAACCGGTATTTTTGTGTACCGTTACACCTCTACCATCAAATATGACATCCAGTTCCTTCAAAATCAACAAATAAAGTCCGGTCACCCCAAAGAAACACTATTCTTCAGCAGTGTCATAAAAACGGAGATAGCTTTTCATAGGACACTAAATTAATACAAGTGCAAAGTGTGTCATTTCCTGAGGGGAAAAATTAAAATTGTTTTCCAGAAAATGACACACTCTAAAACATCTTCAAGAATAGTTTTTTTTTTAATCATTGATGGATACTGCCATGTTGGTGACATAAAGTGCAAGGCAAATGTTGTAAAAACATTTAAACATCAATTTTGATTTCATGGAAATGGGGGATTTTATTAGTATTGTATGTTTAGTAGCATTGTAAAAACTGCACTGAGCAGACAATGCATATTTGATACTCTCTTGTCTTTTTTTGCGTATTAGGTATTGAAGTAATCTAAAAGTAACTAACAGTAATCAGGGTACGTAATTAGTATTTGTACCGGATGACATTTTTAAAGTAAGTAAGTTTTGTATTGTGTTGATTGTGTCCATTTATACATGTATGCACTGATGCCTCAAGTTATTTTTGATGGCTGAATGTGTTTGTTGCACCTAATTAACAATGTGTAGAATTTTATGCAACATTTTTGGTGACTTTTTCCTCTTTTCCTATAAATTCCATTATTATTGAACACTTTAATTATTATTTAGTTAAGTATGATATTATTGTCTTTTGAATCTATTGTGGGTTCACATGTTGTGTTTACGACTACAAATGACTATTGGCATGTAGATGTGTTCGGGGAGAGAACGTTATCAAGCATGGAAAGTTTAGTGGAGATGTGAGCATGTACACTGAAGTTATAACAACTTCCTGTTGCATGGCGAATCGCCAATTTTCGACGCCATGCCACCTGGACAAAAACTCTCTGTTTGTACAACTTTTAATCGTCACTGGGTTTAGACTGCACATCGAAAATTTAAAGTCCATCAGAATAATTCCCTAGGAGTACTATGTTAAAGGACAAAATGTGTACTCCAATAGGGACCTCACACGATTCTTATGCTCAGACCCTAATGATTAGAGCAGCACTGACCTTCCATGACCATGACTGAAAATCACCCTTCAAAAGAAGATTTCAGTCTGAGTGGAGCAATCTTTAGTTTATCTTCACCTTAATGTCAGAGACTATATTCACATAAACTTTAAATCATTTCTCAAACTCCAAAGTTGTAAAGTTCTTTTAAAATATCATCATGTAAAATTTTAATTTAAGAACATGCCATAGACTTACTGACAAATAAGGCTCCAATGAAGCTATCCACGGTGAAGCCCCATGGTAAACACAGAGCTGATGCATATGACAATGTGGTTATAGTTATATGCGACTAGAAAATAGCACGTATTCAACTCTTGGGTGACAAAGGGTTCAAGAGCTGTGAACAAGGCTTGATTGTGCTCAGAAGGCTGTCCTGCAATGACATCAGACAGTAACCCTGTGGATAACACCAGCACAAAGACTTGTGTATAGGTCACAGCCAGGTACATCTGGCAATTTGATATTCTTAAATTTGATGCAATACTTTGGTAAAAGTACACTTAACAAGGGGGCAGCTGCACTTAGACACTGACTGGCTTTTCTTATTCACAATTGGTACTTCACAATGAGCACCATTCAGGGCAGTACCGTCAGGGCTGGCTTTTCTATTGTGTCTGCTTGTGGATGTTGTTTGTTATTCGAGCAGCAGGCTGAATTTGGATCCAGAGCACAAAGATGATGGATAGTGAGTGGATGAGTTTGGAGTGATTTACAGCTTTGGATTGATTTCTTCCATTAGTAAGTAAGCCAATATTATATTTAATGCTGATTTCTCACAATACAAACTAAACCATTAACATATGTTGTATGAATTCATACATCTGGTCACCTTGCCATAATATTATATATAACAATAAAACAATGTCCATGCTGTCATGCACCCGTTCTCTGTTAATGTTATAGAATACAACAATAGGAAAATATTATTCAAATGCAACATAATATCAAGTCAGTACAAACATTTAAAGTTACAAGTGTTAAGTATGCTGCCTATAGAAAACTTAATACCGTGTCAAACTATAGTTGCAGCTGAGAATTGCAGTAATTGTATGCAGGCCTGCAAACTCAAGTGGGATGAAAAAGTTGAGGATATATGAAAGAAATCAAATGGGAATTGTTGGGCTTCTGTAAATAACTTCAGAGTATGGTCTAGACCTGCTCTTTATGAAAAGCGCTGTGAGATAACTGTTGTTGTGATTTGGCGCTATATAAATAAAATTGAATTGAATTGAATTGAAAATCCTCTGAATTAACAATACAATCTGAACTTCTACTTAAACGGAGCATTCTGGTTCACTTTAAGATTAAAACAGAGGCAGAAGATATTCTGCAGCTCAACCTACTGTGGGTACCTTGCATAGGCCAAAAGATGTCAGTGGCACAGCAGAGACAGTCATTCAGTCCCACTGCACCCAAGTCCATTTCTGTATTGTGGCCAGAACTAGGGTATCATGTGGTTGTTGTTGTTGTCTAGTCTTTTTCTTTCTTTTGATGTATGATGCTACCAGTGGAATTTCCAGTGGAATGGAGGACATATTCTGCTTTTTGGCTTTTTCCCTCTCCTGTATTGAGTTGTATATCTTTTTTGTGCCTGTAACAGGTTTGCACAGTGAAAAAGCCCAAAGTCCAGCCCAAAGGGAGTTCCCATCTACCACAAAAAGCTGTGCTCAGAAGCGCTTGAAAGCAGCTCGTTTGTAGTCCAACCTTCACTTCCTTGACTTGTGACGTCACAATGCAAACGCGTCATAAAGCTCGCCAAGCGGCCGGTGCGGTCAGACACGCCCTCAAACCAAGCTAGTCTGAGCGGAGGCCCTTTGGCTCGACTCGCCTTTGTTTGGGTTTCCATTGTAGAAATGTTGGACCTGTACCTGCTTCCAGGTACTTTTTTTCGTATCACCTCACCTCGGTCAAGGTTCCAAGCGAGCTGAGGGAAACTAAAATGTAACGTGAAAACACGACAGACTGCTGATTGGCCAGAGAATATTCACTATTCACTGCATCATCATTGCACCAGATAGAGGCAGCAACAGGAAGTTTATTTTACAGTTTTTGTATGGAATTTCATCACTAAATCCACTTCTGAGAAGTTTTGAGGTGAGAAATCAGGGCCCGTATTCACAAAGAAGAATCCTCTCAGAAAACTCTTATCTTAGCTAAAAAACTTTTACCTAGGAGTCTTAGCTTAAGAGCTATTCAGGACTGATCTGAGAGCAGCTCTGAGCAAGGAAAAGACAAAAACTTTTATCTTAGTGAGGAGGCGGGGTTGACCCCGTTGCTATGTATGACACAATCTTTTGAAGACTGTGATTGGTTGGTTGTCCAAGAAGGAAAAAAAAGAGTGATTCTAGTGTAGGTTATATTCTAAGCTTCACTTATATTCCCACCAAGATATTCTAAGCTTCACTGTAATATTTCCTATTTGACCGTTCTCTCCTCACTCACACACACACACATTATATATGTGTATATAAATCCTGTTTTTTATTTACCATGCTGTTAATTTCCTATAAGGTATTTGATTGGCTTAGAATGATAAAAATTGTTCCACTCTTTCCAGTTACACTGATTGCTGGTGTTTCTATTTAAGTGGTGGTTTGAATGTTGGTTTTAATGGATCAAACAAGGAATCAAAACCAAGAAGGGCAGAAAGCCCAACTGGACCAGTTAGTGGATAAACACAATGCAATTCTGAAAGGAAAACTTTGGCCAGGTGTCACAGCACGGGGCGAGAAGCAGACGAGGGAGCTTAGCGCAAACTATTAACGGGTCATTCTCGTTGTGCGCAAGAGGGAAGCTGCTATATTCATACATGCAGTTTTTTGAGCCTGCAAGGTGGGAATGTCCAGTGGAAACTAAATGAACTGCGACACAATCAGAGGTTCTGAAAGTGCTGTAATTGTTTTTGTGATCACTCTGCTGACAGAAGGTTGTGACAGACCCAAATCATCACCGCTGCATTGTTGCCAAATATCCTAATGTAGTGATTCCTTTCATTCCTGCCTGTGTCGGAGATGTTAGCGTGTCTCTAATAAGATCAGTCACAAACACGATCCCTGCACGATCTAATCTATAGCGTCTGATTAACTCACTGTCATCCTGCAACACATTTCTTCTCCCTCTTCGTCTTTCTGCCATTTTCTCCTCTACTAAAGAAACTCTTAAGCCTCTTAAAAGTCCTCGTCCCTGCTCCTAACAATTCTGAGCTTAAGAGCTCTTTTAAGGGTTAAGATGCTTTATGAATTACTTTTTCCTTTACTAGGATTTTTTCTTTAATTTTAAGAGTAAACGCCCACTTTTCTAAAAATTTTCTTAGAATTACGTCACTAGGAGCTACTCTTAGCCTTAAGATTCTTTGTGAATACGGGCCCTGATGTGTAGATTTCCAATATTGACAGTTTTACGAGAAGTGATGGAGGAACAAAAATGTGATGAATAATATTAATATTAGTTGAGGAGCGTGTGAGGCCGGCCGGCCGCCCGCTCACAGAGCCCTCTGCTCCCGCTGTCACACAGACGCTGCAGCAACAACGGCAGAGGAAAACACAGCTGGAAGGTTTTCATACCGCTTATCTGTCTTTACATTCTGAGGAAGGTTCAAACGTTTTAACAGTAGACTGGATATATTTTAAGAGCTGTGTGGATCGCTGGTGTGTGTGTCGCATTGAACATTACGTCACAGCCGTTGTGTGTGGCGTCGCTATCTCTGGGTTCTATCTGCAATGGAAAACGGAGCAGGGCCGAGGAGAGTCGAGTCTCTCAATTTGCGCTATGGAAGCATTTTCGGCAAGGATAGATCGTCAGAACACCCGGTTCAGCGTTCAGTCCTGATGGTGAGATAGGGGTGGTGATGGTGCAATGGTTTAGACTATGCCTTTGGTGTGAGAGACCCGGGTTCAATCCCCCACTGTGACCCACCACATTGTGTCCCTGAGCAAGACACTTAACCCCTCGTTGACCTCTGACATAAATAGCAATTGTAAGTCGTTTTGGATAAAAGCGTCAGCTAAATGAAGAAATGTAATGTAAATGTACGATGTGGAACAATGATGCTGTGTGGTTGTGGACTGCTAAGAACTTAGACCATCTGCTAGGTTACGGTCGCTGTCTGAAGGCTTTGATTTGGATCACACTACCTTGTTTCTTACGACCCGCCCTTCTCTGCTTCTGATTGGCTAGTAGTTCTTACCTAGGAACTGTGCATGTGCAGCTCCCAACAAAGATTTTGTACAAGTACAAGATGCATCACTCTGTAGCTCAAGAGCGGAGTGTACAACAGACAGGCTGAAAAGAGGAGAAAAATATGGTGTTTTTTGAAAATAAAACCATGTAAACCTGTTCTGGTACAACCCCTAATTAAGATTTTGAACCTCAAAATGAGAATAATAGCACCTCTTTAATGGACAGAAAGGGGCCATCCCCAAACTGTTTCCACAAAGTTGGGAGCATGAAATTGTCCAAAATGTCTTGGTATGCTGAAGCATTTAAAGTTCTTTCCACTGGAACTTAGGGGTCAAGCCCTGAAACACAACCCCACACCATAATCCCCCTTCACCAAACTTTACATTTGACACAGTGCAGTCAGGCAAGTACCGTTCTCCTGGCGACCGCCAAAACCAGACTCGTCCATTAGATTGCCAGACAGAGAAGTCGTCACTCCAGACAACACGTCTCCACTGCTCTCGTGTCCTGTGGCGGCGTGCCTTACACCACTGCATCCGACGCTTTGCATTGTACTTGGTGATGAAATGTAACACACTGCTCTTGAGCTAATCTAAAGGCCACACGACGTTTAGAGGTCTGTAGCTACTGACTCTGCAGAAAGTTGGTGACTTCTGTGCACCTCAGCATGCGCTAACCCCGCTCTGAGATTTATATGACCTACTTCCACTTTGTTATAATACCACTGTTGACCGTGGAAAATTTCACAAGAAATGCACAGGTAGCACCCTATCACTGTACCACGCTTAAATTCACTGAGCTCCTGAGAGCGACCATTCTTTCACAAATGTTTGTAGAAGCAGTCTGCATGCCTAGGTGCTTGGTTTTGTACACCCGTGGCCATGGAAGTGGTTGGTACACCTGAATTCAATGATTTGAAGTGGTGTTCTAAAACTTTACTTGCCGTCCAGCAGCAGTAGAGATGCACTTTGAATTTCCTTGTTGGCACTATTCAGATAAACTTACGTCACCTTAGCCAGCGAGAAAATGTGTTGCACCTGCATACCAACAGATGTCCAGGTAGGAAGGCTGATTTCCACCGAATCCTCAAAGTAAGAAACCCTGCTAAACGCTCCCGAGCTGCTGCTTCCAACTTACAAAAGCTAGTCCAGTCTGCTGCAAAACCTGTGACCTAAACAATGCCACTGTTAGGACCAGAACAAACTGTAGAACTACAGTACACACACATTGCCATCACAACCAAGTTGCCGCATGGGACCAATGATGCCTGAGAGCTTTACAAAAAAAACAGATAAGCAACATTCTGTGCGACTGAATGTAGCAGAGCCTGCCTCTGAAAGCCCATAGAGCACCGACAGTGCGCCTCCTCACTCTTCCAGAACAACTTCTCCTGATCAACTAAAACTCAGGTGAAGCAAAAATACTTCTTCTGTGAAATCTGGGTTGAAGCTACAAATTACTCAAGTAACTTAGAGTTAGGTCAGCAGAACGATCTTGCTTCACTATAGGCCTAATCATGAAAGGAAAAATTTTCACTTAGGGAAGGGCAATTAAATCATGAAAATTATTGCAATGTAATTTTCTTCCATAACAATATAACATGTTTAAAGGGGCTGTATGTAGTTTTTCTACCACAGTGAATCCCTTTTTTCATTTCCTGTGTGTGAAGGGGTTGTAATCTGACATTAAAATGATCCACTTGCCGGGTTTGGCCATTAACTCTGAAGGCAGGTATTTGTATTCCTATTCGAAGGCTCCGGGTCGGATTTTCCGCAAAATCCAGTGACTGACACCTGCATGCGAGCTCCGAGCCTCTCGCTTTGTCTACTGACTTTGCACTCAGCAGCGACGACACTGCAACTTACGACATGGAGTCTGCTAACACTAAGAAAGACCTGCTCCCAGCACAACGCAGACTCCAACACAAACTCCACATAAGGATAAAAAACAAAAAACAAAACGTTTTATCTGCTGAAGCAGATAAAACTCACTATATAGTGGACAATATAGTGAGCTCGCCATTTTATAGTGCTGTCCGAATGTATAGTGATAATTACCCTATATAGTCCACTCAATGTATCCCAGAAAGCATTTTGAAAAGCAGTGTACAACCAATGGTCACTAACCAGACCATATATACCATCATGCACTGGGCTGAAAAAAATGATTGTCCGATGGCGATGACATAATTAACAGCGCCGAAATAATGATCGGAGTAGTGTCCCAAAGTGTTGTTTTAATAATGTGAGTGAGCTCCCTATATAGTGCACTACATACAGCGCCCTACAGAGGGGGTAGGGATGAGTGAATGAGAGGGGATTTCGGACACAGCCAACATCGATTCCTGAAAAGCTCACATTTGCTGACTGGCTGAACTTAAATTTCCTTCTTTAGATGAACCTTAGAGGAGAGAAGAACTTGATGACGGTTTCTGTATGAGGAATAGTATGCGGCCACTGTACACAGAGTCAAGCAACCTTCAGATCGAGATTGAAGTAATTACATTTGTAATTACTGTATAATTAATTTGGTAAGCAAAGATTAAGAAATCCAACTAAAGTCTGTGATTTGATATAGTAACTATTTCTGATAGCTAGAAGTGAGTGCGAATCTGCTACTTCCTCTTACAAAGCTCACTCGGTACGATTATTTTAATGGCTGTAAACAACATCTCACCAAAAGGGAGATGAGCAAACATTTCCAAGTATTTGCTCTCCAACACACTGCTATGCTTATAGGGAGAAAACGTAGCACAGACGTGAAGTCTCCTCCGACAAAACAGAGGTCACTGATACCATGAAGTGAAATGATCTGTGAGGCATTATTGCATCAAGATGACTTCATCATCTTCAATATTCAATAACAAAAACTCTGTCAATAAGATATATGCTGAGTATGTATCAGTGCCTCCGCCTCTCCTCTCATTTTAGCATGTATTAGCTCAGAGCAGACAGTCTCACCTTGCTGGACACCAGTTTGACATTCCCTGAGGCCAGAGCCACTGCAGTATCAGCCATAACCTCTGCTTTGATGGAGCCCAGGCCTCCCGTGGCACTGGTCTTAATAAAGCTGTCCAACACCACATCCAACAGGTCTGTTATCTGAAGACACAGCAACGAAGTAAGAGGTCAAACCCAGAACACATTCTTACTTTTCAAGCTGTTGGTGCGATAGACTCACCTGACCCAGGCTGCCCCAGATCTTGGCCTGGATAGAGGGATACATCTGCTTTTCATTGATCGTCATGGTGATGAGTTTGTCCAAAATGGCAGTGACACGCTGGCGCTTGGCATCATCATTGTGCTTACAGAAGCGAACTAGGTTGAGCAGCCATGGGGTCATGTACTCCAGGCAGAGATGCTTTAGCTCAATACCTGAAATAGAAAAACAGCACCTGGTTTACGCTCTAATTCAAAGTTCTGTGTCTTACACATATACTCAGCGTTATATTGTTCTACATGAAGATCACTTTCACTCACAATCCAAAAACAGTTGTGTAATGCTTTCTGGAGGATGATTCATGACAGGAAGTCAGTGTTACAAACTGGAGGTGTGGAGGTTCACAACTAGTCCAGCTTGATTCTGAACAATGCAACCTTCTGACACAGTGGCAACACGACACCTGCTTCACATAATGTAAAAGGCCCTATTTCAAAAAGAAGGGATTCATAATTACTTGTTTTTAGAGTGCTTCCAAATACCAAAGCGTGTGTCCTTATTCTTAGTGCTGGTCTAACATGAGAGACCAGTCTAGTTTCTAGGGCTGGCCCCAATGTCATTTTTTCAGCTTCGATACTAATTAAGAGCAAATAATTGAAACGTGACTGTTTTGATCTGTAAAGAAATGAAGCAATGGCCATAACATCCACACTACTGCTGTCATCGCGCAGTTTAAAGTGCTCTCTCACAGCTGAGGGCTTCATTTCCTTTTCCCTTTGATATGAACTGGAGCTTTACGTTCACTGCTGTGGGCAGAGGTCAGGCACATGGAAAAAAAAAACTCAATCAAATGTCAAAATTGAAAATCGAATGTTTACCCAACAGTCGAATATTCAAATATTGGGGTCCAGCCCTACTAGTTTCCACTCCAGATAACTGATAACCATTTAGCTCATTAATATGTGAGCTACTAGTAAAAATCCCCTGATGTGCATAAACCCAGAATAATATTTCAGGAATGAGTTCGAGTTATAAAGTGACGTGGCTACATGTATATATGTGAGAGCATGTGTATGTCTGCCAGCAGCTTACTGGACTTGCTGAAGCCTGAGATGCACTCCTCCAGAAACTCCAGCGTCAGATGGGGCTCGTTGGCAGCCAAAGTCTTGCTGATGGAGACTATGAAGAGGGTGTTGTTAGCTGGGATGCAAAGGCCAGATGTCTCCAGTAGCTGGCCCTCTATCTTTAGGTTGAAGGTGCAGGTCAAAGCACACAATAGATTGTAAGCCGCTGACCTGGATGTAGGACGGACAACAAGTCAGAGCCGTTAAACCATGGTAGTTTTACTGTTCCTCAACTGTTACGTAGGAAATCTTAGCAGAGAAAACACTTTCTCCAGGTGGTATAATTTAACTCAACCTTTGTGTCTACCCTGTTCTAATCTATAAATCTGGACCCAAAGACAAAAGACCAAACAGATGATCTTTCCCTGGAAAGAGAGCACTTGCTTGCTGCGATTAAAATAACAATATGGATTTTACTTTTTAGTTTGGATTGTCACATCCACAGCAGATTACATATAACTTGTTTGCCAAAAAGAAAAATCCTTTGTGTCTCAATTTAATGGATCAGACCCTCTTTTCAATTCCACCCTCACTAAAGCTGCTATGTTTTCAAGGTCAAAGAATCTTGCTAGAATAACTGTAAATGCCCTGCAGGACTGACCTTAGGCTGGGGTCAGAACTGCCCAGATTCAGCAGAGCAATGTTCAGCAGAGTGCCAGGAACATCTTTTGGTCGGATCTTGGTGTGCTGAGGGATGGAGTCAGGCTGTGACAGCTCCCAGCGTGTCCGGATATGGATGATGGACTGGACAATGGCATCACACTCCTGGTGCATGAATGTGAGTGGTGTGCCCTGGTTGGCCATGGTGAGGGTGAACTGGCTCTCATCCACCAGGCAAATCTCTTCAATCTCTGAGGCATAGTAGACGTCATTGAGAAAGACGGGCTGGCCAAGGACACGGGTCCGCTCGGCTGAGGTCACCTGAACTGCAGTCGAGCCTACCTGATCAGCATGCAAACATACATTGTTTTAGGAATGATAAATGATCATCTAAACCGCTGGTCGATGAGAAGAGTCTTAATGGACCAAGTTTTAGTCAGTTTGTCGCTGAAAAAAAACAATATTGTCAAACTCCATTCTGGAGCTGCAACTTGTCCTGAGGACCAGAACAAAAGTATCAGAGGACTGTTGCAACACGGACCTTACCTTACGACTAGTGGCGACTCTAACCAGCGCCACTGAAAAAGCTTATCAGGATGTTTTTGGCTAGTCAAAACTAGTATCCCGGTTAAAATCACAGTTAAAGTGAATTCACGTCCCGTTCCTGGTTGCAAAAAATAAAATGGCAAAGGCCAAACTCGAGGCTTCTAAACGGCATCCCACAAACCAATGGGTGATGTCACAATGATTATGATTACATCCACTTCTTTGAAACAGTCAATGGTCATTCATCATTCATTGTGTTGATAAGCCTGTGGGCATTTGTTCTTGTGAAGATGGAAGTTATTTATGTCCGAAACTAAATGGAAAAAATGTTCAGTCTTCTTGCTAGTTTTTCTGACCCATTCAGAATCATTACCACTTGTCATTAACACGTGGCTCGCTTTGTGCCCCTTGTTATGAGTATTTTAAAGACTCATTATTTCGTTTTTTTCTCTGTAATGTAGCACAGCACTGTTACTGATTACATTGTTTCTCATCCCTGGAACTCAATTTAGCCCCGGAATGGGTTGAATTAATGACTGCTGGTCAAATGGAAAAATCTTTAGTTGGGGGCAGCCCTACTCTAATGATACTGCTAACCTAAGTAATTAGCATTTTTTAGAACACACTGCTAAGTCTGCATCCTCACCTTTATTGAGACCTTGGTGTCTTTGTGGGCCAGCTTAAGGGCATTGTGGAACACTTTAAGGTCTTCCTCCAGGGTCAGTGTGGCTGCAGGCAGCTTCTGTTGGTCGGGTTCGATGTGCTCGGCCAGCTTAGCCGGAGAGTCGATGAACTGGAGCCGTTTGCTGCCCTTCAATCCCGTCAACAAACGCTCATGGTACTTAGTGTACTCCCTCACCCAGGTGTTGCAGTTGTAGACATAGACAGCTGCTACATTCTCATAGGCAAACCCAGGAAAGACCACAAACCACTTTGACAGGAAGTCGGTCTTAAAGCGATTGCTGGGTCCTACGTGTGTTAAGTCTACTACTATCTCGTAGGGCTTAGCGTAGTAGGGTTTGAGGGTGAGGAGGACATGGTAGATGAGCAGGTCACCATTGATCTGGCCTGTTTTGAACCTAAAGAAAGGAGATTAAAAAAAAGACAAGGTCAAATTCAAATGCAGGCCATCTTTAGTAAAATATCTAAAAATGTGTTTGGGGTCAATGTTGCACACATAAGCCTACCTAAAACTGTTCATAGGAAAACACGTGACACGAATGAAAGCCATTTTGGTTTCTGAGAAACGACATTTCTTTTTGTATCTCTTTTTTTGTAAGAGCTCGTCAGCATCTGTGGTATCAAATCAGAGGCCTTAAATAACCAGACCAGAAAAAAGAAAGGGGCTCAGGAAGTCAGTTCAGATCATCTCAAGAGTCTGACTGCAGCAGCTGTTTCCATCCCTCCACCGAGATCTCCAAATAAGACTACTTCAAGTAAGTATCGTCAATACAAGATCATGTTGCTAAGTGAAGTTAGTAGTAGTAAACTTGTAAAATGTAATTGTAAAATTAACTTTTTGCAAAGGCAAATGGCACAGAAAAGTACTTCCTTGATCAGGTCTAAAAGTGACGTAGTTTAGTGACAGTCTGTAAGTGATTTCTGAACTGGATTAACTGGATTTTAAAACGGTTGAATTTCAGAGCACAATGGAAGGCACAGGAACTTCTCTCTGGCTGTTTCTTCTGCTCAACCAGCTGCTGTTCTGTTCTACGCAGCCATATTCGTCCACAGCAAAAGCTCAAGGTAGCAGCTCAGCCCCTGTTGTCACGACCATTAGCCACACAACCTATTCTGATACAGACACCAATAACACTCATGCCGACTGCTTGATCGACACTGAGATGGGACTGATTGCTATAGGCTCAGCAGGAGGGCTGATAGTCTGCCTGCTGGTTGCCACCATGGTATTGGCATGCCAAGTCTGTCACATTCACCGCCGGGTTAATGCCCCTCGAACCTCCCGGTCCAACATGGACTTGGTGAGCAGTGCGGGCTATTGGGGCAGTGACCGGCCGGAGGTCCAGGGACTGGTTGGGCCGTGTGATGCCAGTGTCATGCTCGAGGAGGTGCGAACAGACAAGATGGAGGAAGAGAGGCAGACTGAAATACAAGAGGCAAGGGAGGAGGCTGGGGCAGGACTTGAGGAAGCGGCCACGGCAATGGCTTTTGATCTGGAAGAGAAGGCCTGTGAGATGAAGAGCTCCAGCTCCAGCTCCAGGGACTACTGTCTGGAGGTTCCCAAGGATCTAGAGGACATGCCCCTTGTTGTGTGAGATGGTAACCACACCCTGGTAAACTCCATACTTCACTTAAGACAAACAGCAACCAGAGAGTTCAGCTGATGTGTTGTGGTTTAACTCACATGTTTCATTCATTGTTTTTTTCCAATTCTAGTGTGGATACAAGATATAAGGATACCGGACTTTTCACCACCATAACCAAAAAAGAGCAGTTTTCAAAACCTAATTACATTTTTTAAACAAAATCCTTTGAGAAATTTGGCTTCTTGTGTTGGGGTGGTGATGGCGCAGTGGATAAAACACATGCCTTTGGTGTGAGAGACCAGGGTTCTTATCCACTGTGAGACACCAGTGTGTCCCTGATCAAGACACTTAACCCCTCGTTGCTCCAGAGGCATTCGACCTCTGACACATATAGCAATTGTAAGTCGCTTTGGATAAGCGTCAGCTAAATGAATAAATGTAATGTAATGTAAATGAGTGCCAAACATATTGTATCTAGTAGTTTATAGTAAAAATTTGGCAAAATTATGCCTTTAATAAGGAACTATGATTAAAGAATAAGTAAACAAGTTTACAAATCTGACAATGCATTCAATGTCAGTTTTGGTTCTGAATAGGTTTGGATAGTCTGTGCTACAGGCATTATGTCAATACCAAGACATTGTGGTTCAATACTCAGTCCTAGTAATGCTTATGTCTTTTGATGTATGATGCTACCAGTGGAATTTCTTCTATACCATTAAGAAAAGTACAAATACTCTGTTTAGAATTCCAAATGTGTGAGTTGAAATAATGATAATATTGTGATAAGAATAGTGCTTCTGCCTGTACAACTCCACCGTACGGTTCCTGGCCAAGACTTTGGTCAAATGAATAGCTTGTTAGAATTAGCTAAGTAAAGGGAATGGTAATGGACAGTACTTGTCCAGTGCTTCTAGTCTTCCGACTACTCAAATGCTTTACACTCACACTGAGGGGACAGCCTTCAGGAGCATTTTTGGGTTCAGTACCTTGCAGACTGGAGGAGGCGGGGATCAAGCCACCGGTCTTCTGATTAGTGGATGACCTGCTCTACCTTCTAAACCACAGCCACCCCCAGACACATCTCTGTTAAACATCTTACATGCTACATATTTTTTGCACACTTGCTTAACAAATTCAACAAATTAATTAAACAATTGATTTGGCTGATTTTTCATGTTTTACAACACAGAACACGGTAAAATACAATAGTAAAAGCAAGAGACAAAAAGGTTGACCAACAACACGTAAATCACATCTCTGATCTCTTATATCTTACACCAGAGATCTCATGTGCTGCCAAAGCCATGTTGAAATGATGGTCAGAAAGTTGAGTGCTATGTCTGCTAACACTTCTTGTATTACTACATCTCTGTTGAACTTTGCTTTAGCTGCCTATGATCTCTTACCTGTACTGCAGACTTTCTAATAGTGATAATAATGTCAGTTTTTAAATAAATAGATTTTTTGCATTGTGTCCACGTCTTGTCTTTCAAATCAATATTTATAATTCAAGTCACTAACCCTGCATCTCTATTGGCTTCTTTAGGTAGTGTATAGTTATAAAACAAAAGCACTGACGCCTAATTGTGTGTAATTATTAGCCAGATATAGAATTCTGTAAGGTGTGGTAAGCAGAAAAAACAGATCATCCACTGTGCATGACTAAATGCTGCTAAACTAAAAATGGGTTGTACCTGCTAAGAAATACAGTTTAGAAGTTTAGAAGGCTAGACGGGTGCTCCTCTGGCCTAGATAGACAGATCTTTATTGTCATTGCATGCGTTCATACAACGGAATTCTGTTGGAGTAATCTCATCTCTAAATAGTAGCTCATAGATTAAAATCTAATGCACAGAGGTCACTGGTCATCAGTTATTGCCTTTGTTTTTATTGACTGTGGACGGGGCTGAATTAGATTAAGGTCAGCAGGGACAATGCACATTATAATACATATATAAATTTATAATGTGTGTGTATATATATATATATATACATACATACATAAGGTTTACGCTATGAATAATACATACATAAAAGTTGATTATAGTAAAAGAAAACAAAACCATAAACACATGAACAGTGGGTCAACATCAACAGCAGCACACAGAGACACACGAGCCGAACTGTCAGACCATGGAACAATCAAGGTACAATAGCCACAACACTGACTCTCAGCTTTATCACTGTCTCACTACGAGCAGCTTATTTTCATGTGATCTCACTGTACCAGACAAGTTCAGAGAAAACAGGAATTTTCTTATGAAAAATCATGTGTAGCTTATATGTAAAAACCCATGCAAAATGCAGCGACAAATGGTCTTGGGAGCCTATAGGGGACTATATTAAAACTAGAATGAGCAATTACTAAAGTAAATATGTCTGAGAGCTGTCAGCTGTTAGCTGTGACTGCTACCAATGCTGCTGCAAAGTGCTGCTCCAACAGCAATCCTACAGCGCTGCCTACAGGTAAAAGAATCTTATGCCACAGTCTTCTTCTGTTAAAATATTAAAGCTGCACGTGACACACGTCAGATATTGTTGCTCTCCCGACGCAGCTCTGAATTGTCATGCATTTGGACACTGCACAAAATACTTAAAAATGACTTCCTGTGTCCCCTGTGAGGCCCAAAGGTACACAGTAACTACACGTCCCAGTACATCAAGTGTGGAAACTTTAATTGCATGATGAGTGGCACACTGCCTGTTGCCAGTAGGTGGCACTCTGACTATAAAAGAATATTGGCATGTAGATGTGTTGGGGTTTGGTGCTGTCTTCAGTTCAGTATTGCAGTGGACATTCCTTGACTGGGATTTCACATGTCACATGACCACCTGAGTGAGGAGAGAAGGATTTGCAGACCACAATTTTTTTTTGTAAACAGCTGCTAGACATGTATATTTATCTCCACAAACACAAAAAGGCATCAAAATGTAGCCACATTCCTTCTCTCTCTCTCTCTCTCTCTCTCTCTCTCTCTCGCTCAGTGGAGGTTTAGTTTTTAGATCTGAACCTTAGTTGATAGGAACCTCACATGGTCTCATTGACACCCTGTTCTAACTGCAGGCTGACTTCTCCCCTTGTCACCAATTTTTTAACTTGCCAAATAATCCTTCCTGATATTTTTAGGCTCAGCTACTTAAACTCGACCTAAAAACACCAAAATGATAGCTGAACAGCTTTTTTAAGCAAATGCACTTTTCTATCAATAAAGAATGAAATTGTGACCTTGTCAGAAGTCTGCAAGAATAGCGTACATGGTTAAGCATCAAACTCTGGAACTGTACTTCCGGCACATGTCACACTTCCTGTACGTGAGGCAAGAGTCAGTTCTCAACATTTCAGCAGTGGAGCCCTCAGTGCACCTAGTTCCTGCTGTCGTCAAGGCACATTGTGCCAGACTGGCAACGGAACAAGATCCTACATCTACGGAACGTTGAATAGATCCTGGAACAGCACCGCTAACGGGTTACTGAAGTTATCCCTGCAAAGCCACTGGTGAGTACATTTTAATAATTTGAATTCTCAATGTAGCTTTAGCTTCACGTAATATCTCAATTGCTTTGGAAAGATGCTAGAGCCAAAAACGGGTGAAAATGGATTGAAACTGCCAAGAATAACAAATTTATATACAGATTATATTATATTATATATTATACAAACAGTCCCAGCATCAAAACTTAACAGTCATAAATAAAGCACCTTGGAGAAATTTTTTTGATGTGAAATGATAATGACAAAGCTGCTATAAATAATGACACAAAAAAAGTTAGCGATGTAAGCTCTAACGTCCTTGATTACACAGAATATCTCCTTTAGTTGAAGATAATTTCATATTGTAAAATGTAAGCAAAGACCAGTGAAATGTCCATTACATGAAACTTTGTAGACAGTAGTGCTTTAAATATACCTTGTATGCACCCTTGAAACATGTGTCTATTTAGAGTTGCATTATGAGGAAATGATGCAACGCCAGGGTACATTTCTCAACACTGTCACTGGTTTGCTCACTTGCTTCAAGTATTTCCTCATCTGTTTCAGACTGTATACACGCTGTGCATCTCTGATAAAATAACTTCCTCTGTTCTAGCTACAAAGATGCAGAAAGCCGTCAGAAGACAGAAAAAAACAATGTCCTTCGATTTCACTGGCCTCATTTTGATATGGCTGCTGCCAGTGACAGGAAGCAGCACAGTAACATCTGGCCAGGATTCCAATTTCACTCACGTGACGGCAGGTGAGGTAGGAAATAAGTTCACTCACGACCAGCTGACAACACAGGAGCTGTCCAGCTCAAATCCCATCTCAAAGGTCTCAGGTCATAACATCAGTACTTCAAACACTCAACATTCACTGCAAACAACTCCAACAACGCCTTCCAAGTCATTCTTAGCAACTATTCAAACAGCACCACCATGGGGCATCAATTCTTCCACAGAAGTCACAACATCAGCAACAACGATGGAAAGTAGTCAGGGCAGCAACCCAATCATAACTTCAAGAGTACCTCCGGTGCCGAACAGCTCCACCCAAAGCCTAGACACAGGAAAAGCATCAACCTTCCAACTCACCAGTGATAAAATGAGCCATCCATCTACACGTCCAACACACTCTACCAACCTCATCTCGACTACAGCCACATCTACCAAACCTGTAGAGAACAAGTCTACGAGTAGAAACCCAGTCACAGCTGGTGAGGATACGCAGTCCACAAAAAGTTCAGTGGCCATGACAAAGACACCATTCATCCACAACACCAAGGCAAAGAAAATACGAGATCCTCGAGAAAAAAAGGCCAAACAGGGAACAGACCACAGTAAAGCAGTGGCAGGACTCATAGGTGGGGCCCTGGTATTGATGATGGTAGGATTCCTGGTCATCTATATAAAAAAACAAAAGCTTCAGAGGCAGCAGGTAACAAGTACAGACTGGGCTGGCCCTTCACCATTTCTAGAGGGTGGAGCTGACAATAGCCAGGTAACACTGAGGTCAGCTAACCGAATTTCTCTCTCCAGCTTCCTGCCTCAGAGGTTGTCCAAAAGGTTGTCCCTGCTCCCAGAAACAGATGAGGAGTTAGAAGACATGACACCAGGAACTACATTTGGAGATAAACATCAAGGGAGTTCATTTGGTCGAGAGGTGGATGGAAATGTCGTAAAGGAAAGCACTGAGACTGCTGAAGTTGTTCTAGAAATGAAAAGCACAGGAGCTGCTTAGGGTCTAAGGTAACCCTAAGTAAACTCCCCACCCCCCACCGCCATGCCCCCACTTCCACTGGTTTCTAGGCAGCAAAAGCTATGACTAAAACCACAGGAAACCTGTCATCATTTGAGGAAATCATGACAAGAGAGAAGTGATGTTTATCTAGTTCTCTACTGTAGAGTGTAGCAGTAAAATATGAACACAGAAGCTCACAATTAAAGAAAGGAAAACAAAGTATCAACAAGATTTATCGCCATTAACTGTAGGAAAACGTTGGAGTCGCATTGGACCCGGCATTATAGTAATCAGCAAGGTAACTGTGTCTCTTCCCATCACCACTCCAGGGATTTTCAGCCCAGAACCCTGCTGGATTTCTTTAACACAGAGACCTGAAGAGTGAAAATCATCTTCTCTGCCCTCTGCCCGAGTTCTACTGAGAAAAACGCAACCGTAAGGTGTATGAAGACTGAACTTTTCATCTTGTAGCTGATGAAAAAGCAGAAGGATATGAGGTGGTGAGAACAAATAGTGATACTTTGGGTGCAGCACAGGGGCCAGCATACTGTTTAACCCATGACTAACAGCTGTGAATACCATAGGCGTAATACCAATGCTTGCTTTTCTACTCTGGGCTTAGACTAGGTGATGAATCATGTTTCATGTGATATAGAGGCAGTCCACTTGACTCTTGTGGCTTGTGTAATAAGTCAAACAAATGTGTTACAGACTGCCTATAACTGAGTTTTGCTCCATCTTGCACCAGTGGAAGTGTGGGCACCACCATCATAAAACAGACACCACTGGCTACAGGACTGTCAGCCACACAACCCATTTCCCCCTGGCTCAGCACTCGGCTTGCAGCTGCACCTTTTGCTGACAGTCAGGGTCTTTCCACTAAATGAAGCTTTGAGAAACAATGAAACACACTGAAACAACCCAAAATGAAAATGTGTGGGACATCAAAGCCATTACAGGTGGATTCACTGGGACCTCTTCTATTAGTGTCTAGAAATCTAACCTCTATCAGCGTATTAGTGTGTTAGCAAGATGTACATGTGATGATTTTTTGGAGGTGATTCTGAATCCAGGTAAGGATGCAGCAGTTTGTTAAGCATTTTTAATGAATTTCTACAACTACTACTTGTGCAGAAATTCAGGGCACATTAGAAAGGGCTAGAAGTCTAAGATGGGAGAAGGTACTGACCTGTGCTCCAGTTGGTTAAGGGTTAATGCTTATTCATATGTTAACTGTTATGTCCAAATAAATGCTTTTCTGTAAATAAGTATTTTTCATTTTTTTCTTTTGTTGTATCTGAAGACAATTTTGAATCTTAACCAAAGAAAAATGCCACGGGAAGTTGGTTTCTGTCACATGTTCGAGTGGTTGTGGTTATGGTTTTGGATGTGATGTTAAAAACAAACCCACTTCCACCTACCAAACAATTCTACAGCTGTATATTAACTAGTTGCCTTGGATGACTTTAACTAATAAAATATTGAAAACTTGCAGACAAGGTAAATGACTTCACTGCAACAGGATTTATTCAGCTATTTTAGCACAGCCTAAGTGATAAGTATGTTAAATATGATAGTCATAATTACTTATAGTGATTTTACTGAGACATGTACAAGCCCGACAGAATAGCATGGCCATGAGTGAATACAGCTGTCGGACAGCACAGGACAGAGAACAATTATCCTGGAGTGCCATCATGTGTTTGGTTGTTCTGCTCAAGAACACGGATTATATGATGTCTAATGCAATAACATTATATTTCTAACAACACTCAATTTCAGTTTGTCTTCATTTAAAGCTGCCTTTTGTTTACATTATAATGCACAATAGATGTACGTGTGATCATCACATTCAGGACAGGGATGATGCCTGTGTTCTTCTCTCAGTAATACAATTTATTTGAAATACATTTTAGATTGGTTTCCACTGAGATATTTAGTGAATATAGTGACAACTCTAAATGCAACATTTTGTTATTTTTAAAATAAAAATAAACTGCAGCAACTTAAACAAAGTTTATGATAACTTATCCATCACAGTTATCGAGTCCATCTCTTGGGGGGGCATATTTTTATATTCTGCAAGAATGTTTGTTGCTTGTTGTTTGCTTCTCTGACATACTGTGTCCTTGTTCTGATTCATCATAGTTGATTTTATCTTTAACTGTTGTTAACATAAAGAGTGTCTAAGAATGCAAGTGCATGGGAGAGAGAGAGAGGAGCTGCTGCTGTCAGCACACACACACACACACACACACACGCACACACACACACCACTTAGCTCTTGCTTGCCTCATCAGCAGCAGAGTGGGCCGGCTCGCTGCTGCAGTTCTCTCCCTATCCCTCCCCTCTACGCAGCTCTCCTCCTCCTAACCCAGACCTCAAGCTGCATCGGGTGAGCAGGAAGGGGGCCGGCGCTAGCAAGCAGCATGCTTAGTGCCACGCCAGAAACAAGAGCTTGAGACCTTCCAACAGCAGAGAACCAATAAAGCACAGAGAAAAACTAAACAGCTGGGACTGCAGAAGGAGACGATGACGACGGAGAAAAAGAGATGACAGACCAACATTACAAAGGATGAGGTGAGTGATTTGAAATGGAAAGATAATGATGCATATACACCAGATGGAAAGGGCAGAGAGACATTTCAAACTGAATCCTATTAATGCAGTACACTACAGTGCAATGTTGGGCTGGCTCATGAGGAAACTATTCCCTGCTCTGTCACTATGCAGATTTCCCCTTTTAGTATTAAATGAAGACACAGACAAAAGTGATAAAACGGCTTTGCAACAGCTGCCATCATCAGCTGAATAACACAACATTTCTGGAACACGTCAAAGGGTGTTAACGTGTCCCACCGTCCTGTGTTTGAAGCACAAACACACATGGACCTTTAGTCTTTAGCTCAAAACATCTGCAGTTGCAAACACAGTGTAGCTTTTGGTCCTGATTAAATGGAGTCTCACTGCAGCACTCGGAGCTACAGTCCCACTGGCAGAGCTTCAAGCCGGTCGCCACTTAGGACAACTAGCACCCTTATAGAATGCATCAGGAGCAGAAAGCTATCTTCCCATTTTACAATAGGACTGGGCAGATTGAAGTCATGTGTTGACAGTCAAAATAATCAGACTGCTCTCCATTTTTGCTGGATCATATGCTAATTATCTCAAACCGTTAATTCAATAATCCACAATCAGTGGTATTACATGGTAAGGATAGCTCAAGGCTCACACTATTTATACAGCTCGGCTACTGCAGGAGTGTAGGCTCAGTTTTGGGCAGAAAGGAAGCCTCAAACTAATTATGGAGAAAGTCCCACAGGGAGAGCAATTTAAAGGCCTCCAGTTCTTACAGTGTAAGCAAGTCAAGAACTTTATCTGAGCATGTACACAAATAATGCTGAAAAGGTTGACTGTCAGGGCCACAGTTACATTTACATTTACTCATTTGGCAGACGCTTTTATCCAAAGCGACTTACATTTGAGGAACAACTTACAAGTATCAACAGAGCATCAAATACAGATCTAACAACTGACAATACACACTAGTAAGAGCAGCAATAAATCCTAGTAAGAGCTCATAGTACATATCACATCAATGGGTAAATACCTAGGGAAGGAAGTAAGAGTTAACAGAAAGTGCAATCAGAACAAAAAGTGCAGTCAATACAAGATAATTATAGGGATAGAAGAAGAAGGGCACAGGAAGTGCATGTTAGAGGTTAGTTAGTTAGAGGTGTTATAAGAGGAAGTGTTCTCGGAAGAGATGAGTTTTCAAGAGCTTCTTGAAGTTAGAGAGGGACGCCCCTGCTCTGATGGCGTGTGGTAGCTCGTTCCACCATCGTGGTGTCACAGATGCGAACAGCCGGGACTGGGATCGCTTTGTGTGAAGGGCTGGCAGAGCCAGGCGCCGTTCATTGGAGGAGCGTAGAGGGCGAGAAGGAACGTAGGTTTGTATAATGGAGTTTAGGTAGATGGGTGCAGACCCAGTGGCCACTCTGTATGCAAGCATTAGTGACTTGAATTTGATTCTGGAGGCCACGGGAAGCCAGTGAAGGTCACTGAGTAATGGAGTGACATGAGTCCTTTTGGGCTGATCAAAGACCAGGCAGCTGCTGCGTTCTGAACCATTTGTAAGGGTTTCACAGCACAAGCTGGAAGACCTGCTAGGAGCGCGTTGCAATAGTCGAGTGCAGAGATAACCATGGCCTGTACCAGAAGCTGGGTGGCATACTGAGTGAGGTAGGGCCTGATTTTCCTTATGTTGTATAGAGCAAAGCGGCAAGACTTAGAGACAGCAGCGACATGGTCTGAAAATGACAGCTGATCATCAATCAAGACACCCAAGTTTCTCACCACCTTGGTTTGAGTGATGGTTGAGGAGTCAATTTGTAGCTTGATGTTATGGTAAATGGATTGCTTGGCTGGAATGACCAAGAGTTCAGTCTTGGAGAGGTTTAGTTGAAGGTGGCAGGCCTTCATCCATGTAGATATGTCTGAGAGACAGTCTGTAATCCGCGCCGAGACAGTGGGATCGTCTGGCGGGAAGGATAGATAGAGTCGCGTATCGTCTGCGTAGCAGTGGTAAGAGAAGCCGTGTGAGCGAATGATCGGCCCAAGTGAGGTGGTGTAAATTGAGAAGAGAAGGGGCCCTAGCACTGAGCCTTGGGGCACAGTTGAGGATCCACAATGACTAGGCCATGAAAAATAGCAGACATAAATCTACCCTACTTTTAAACAGAAAGTGCAGAAGGCAAGATGTAAAAAGACTCGGGGTGGCCTCCCAGGCAGCTAGCAAGATTTTAGTCACATTTAGAAAACTTGGAGACTATGTTTCAAACAGTTCAAAACAACTCCACCACTGTTGCTCCCCTATTTCCTCACTGGACACAAATGCAATGAGAACAGCGGTTCTTTGAGGTACATCTTAAAATCAGCATTCTCACAATGACAACAGTCTGCAGTTCAATATGCTAACATTTGCTATTTAGCAGCAAACACAAAGTACAACTGAAGCTAGTATGGAATGTTATTAGTTTTCCCTACAGCGTCGTAGTTCAAGGCAGTGGAGGAAGCCCTGTCGCGTCAGTTTCTGACGGTGAAGGTAGGTATATGATATTTAATAGAAAAGACTGAGTAAGAAGGTGGTTGGGGTGGATGGAGGGCCAGAACCTGGGCTTTCAACCAGGAGATCGGGGGTTCATGTACCTAGTGAATCAAAAAGTCATTATTTGTATTTAAATTAGACAAGTTACATACATTTTTGTACAGTAGAAGTTACACAAGTGACGTTAATTAACTTGGGTGCTAACTGGCGTACATAGTTATTTTACCCAAACCATGATCTTTTCCTAACCTTAACCAAGCAGTTTCATTGCCTAAACCTAACCAAATTGCAACGTTTCACAACTTTAATAACGTGCGTTTCAAAATGGCGATGTTTCGAAAACTCGCGTTTTATTTAGAAAGTCTAACTGGATGTTGCATATTTATTGTTGCTAACTTCACCAGAGGCTGTATATTTGTTGTCGCGAAGCATTGCTAACTTGACTGCAGAACAATAAAAGCCTATTAATAACACAAAAGGGGTACCCAAAGCGACGCCAAAGGGCCTTGTATCAATATGCGAAGAGTCAGGAGTGAGAATGTGTTGGAAAATGTAAGCTCAGTGTTTCTGCACCACAGTCCATTATAAACCACATCATACATAAAGTTTACAAAGGCATTGTCAGGGGAGGATCAAGGCTCCTCTCGCTTTGCTTAGTTAGATAAGCAATCTGCAAATGTTACCAAAATGTCTTTTTTAATTTCTGAAAATACAACAGAAACACAAAGTAGTACTGACAGCCCTAATTTCAGCTTGTGGTAAAACAGTGCAACGTTTTTAATGAGCATTTAGCATGTCAAAGTACAAATTACACATTTGTGTGCACAGTGGCGAAGCACTATCCAATAACATATCATGTAAATTCTGAAAGTATTCATTATTGGTCACTTGATAGGCACACAGTCTTGTTACATATCACCATTAGTAGTAAAAAGAAATACGTGTTTTCCACCGGGGCAGTAAAATGTGAAGTTTAGCTGCTGATCTGAGCTTCACTGCTGTTACCGTTTTATTGCCAATAATTTTCAGCTGTTTGTCTCACAAAGGTAAGGGCACATTTCTGTCCATGTAGCTAAGCCATAACAGAGCGCTGGAGAATAACTCCATGAAATTACAATCCAACTACATAGTTTTTCTACCAGCGCAGTAAAAGTTTAGCTGGCTGATCTGAGCTTTGATGCTGGAAGCTGCCTTTTATTGTCAATTAGTGATCAGCTGATTGTCTCATGAACGTAACAAAACTAAAACAGAGCGCTGAAGAATAAGTAGGCGACATGAAATTAATCCAACTACACATTTTACACCACTGAAAAGGGGAAACACCTCACCTCTCTTGGTGACAATATCCATATTCAAGCTAAAGCTATCAAACAACAGTTTTCATTTGCACCGCTAAAGCCCGACTAACTTAATTACCTGTCCAGCAGAAAAAACTTTGAAAACATCTGTCCCACATTATAGCCTTCCATCTGAGAAAACCCAAAACATCCATGATTTCTGCCTTCAGCTGTCTGCATCTGTCCCGACCCCTCTGGCTTCATAGAATAAAGATCAGATCTTGTTCTAAATAACACGTGTGTTCCTTCATTTGTCGAAATGACTCTTCTCTTCCTACTTCTAATAAACCAGAGGACTACTCAGAGACTGTTTATTAATGTAGTGACGGGCGTCTACCCTGCCGGAATTATACAAGCAGAAGAAGAACACGGTGATGACAAAATGTTGTCCATAGTTGGCTACTGTAGAAACAGGGCGACCTCCATGGAAGCGGGGACCCGCTGTTAAAAATGGCTCACTTTAAGGTTGGAATAACTGTTCGTTATGTAAGGTCTTTATTCACCACAGAAAACATAGGTATGGATCTTACACACTGTACAGACCAAAACGCCACGCACAGTAAGTTATGACTTCAGTGAGCTCCATTTTTCTTTTCTGTCAGACATAAAAATGCACTACAGAAACGCAATGCATCCTTACACAGTGCTGTATGTAGATATTCTGCTGTTCACTTTGTATTTTGTGTCACTGAATTGATATCATTTTCCAAAGCAGACATAATTAGCCATGGCATGGATGCTGTGCGAAGAACAAACTACATAGTATGTCTGAAGCAAGGTATGCATTCACATCAAACTTGAATTCAATGCATTTCCCTGTGTTTGAACCGGGGGGCAATGAGAGAGATCGGAATAGTTATTACTTGGCTACAACTCTAAACCTAGCACCCAATAGAGATTTTCTGGAACCCTGACAAGCAGTGGGAGACACACATAAGAAATCCTCTATCCTAAGAACAGGGCAGAATTTGAATGGACCAGTCTATAGTACTGGAGTTCCCATAATGCACATGGAAAACCATATCCATTACACATCAAACTTTTCCTACAGTCAACTCAAGATTCCTAACGTTTCTCTCTGGTTCACAGAGCCCTGACTATGCCGTCCCGCTCTGCCCCTCTGCTCTGTCTGCTCCTCCTGCTGCTGTGTGGGCTGCTGGGAGGGCAGGTGCTGTCCATCTGTCCCCCTGTGTGCTCCTGCAGCCGGGGACACCGTGTGGTGGACTGCTCTTCGCGAGGCCTAACCAAACTACCACCTGGCCTGCAGCACAACATTCGCTTTCTCAACCTTTCTTTTAATAGGTAAGCAGCTGCAGCTCTGCAGTGTTACTTGGTTACAGGCCTGCTCTTCACCAATTTCTGTGCTTGTAAGAAGTAACAAAAGGTAAGCTTGCTATGTTGACTTAGTAATAGTGTGTTGCTCCAAAGGTCACGGCATGCAGACCATTATAAATATGTAGTTGTCTCAGGTAATGATGTGCTTGAGCCTCAAACAGGAGCAGCTCATCATCTTATCAAATGCTTTCACACTTGCAATGTAAAATGCCAGGCTGATTTAATGTAACAGGGAAGCACTTCAAGTTCATCTATGAAACTTTTGAAAGCAGTAACAACTCTTCCACTATATTTTTCTCACATACGGTCACATTAGCAGCTGTTCAGCAACAGTTTACCTGTTTCTATAATTAGGTTGGTAGTAAAATGGCTTTCCTTCTGTCATTTCATCAGTATGAGCTCTCTAAAAACATCCGTAGTGTCACAGCAAACGTGTCGGCTGTACACATACTGTATAAATAAATGTGCTTTTTTTTTAAATATTACACTTCTGACAGTTTGCAGGGTTTGGACAGCCAGCTCAGCCACTATGCCCACCTGCGAACCCTGGACCTGTCCTACAACCGCCTGGAGAGCTTGCCCTCCGCCTTGCCGCGATCTCTGTGGGACATCCGAGCGGCGGGGAACCATCTACGCTCTCTGGACAAAAACGACACAGCTTACCACTGGAACCTGAAAGCACTTGACCTGTCTGACAATGAGCTGGAGAGAGTGGTCTTCATCAACAACACGCTGCCAGGACTCCAAGCTCTCAACCTCAGTCATAACAGGTTTTGGACTGTACCCACGAATATGCCGCACAACTTGGAGATCATTGATTTGTCACATAACTATCTGGTGCAGATCCTGCCTGGTTCATTGAATCGGCTGCCAAGGCTGGCTCGAATCTATTTGCATGCTAATCGCTTCTCCTGGTTGTCTGAGGGGATCTTTGATAAGCTGACTGGGCTGGAGGTGATGACTCTTGGAGATAACCCCTGGGCTTGTGAAGAGGAAGAAAACATAATGAGGCTCTTGAGATGGGCTGAACAGACCCGTGCAACCGTCTTAGGCTGCCCCTGTTATACAAGACCCATCTGTGGGCAAACCCACATGGCAACACCAGGTAGGGGGTGGCACTCTGCGCTGTTCACAGAGCCACCGCTCTGGGTTAACAGCAGAGGGGAAGGGCATGATGGTCAATCACCTGCAAGGACTGCAGAGACCACGTCTAGTTACCGAGTAAAATCTGCACTTTTCGGGACAGGAATGTATCAGGAGAAAAGAGTAGGTAATGAATCTGAGGACCACATGTTGTTTGTCTGGACATCTTCTACAAGTTTTGATGGCTTCTCTACACAAACAAGCACAACAGCAAGCCCACAAGTAGCTAACTCACGGAATAAATGTCGCGTGCTCCTCAACGAGACTGAACTCACCGTCACCCTGACTATTTTAGTCATAGTCATGACCACAGCATTCAACACCTTGTGAACAATCTTGACTGGATCCAGAATACACTACTACTTACCTAATTATTTCGGACAGTGAATGTATACCTTCTGATCATCACCATGTTTATCACCATCCTTTTATCTAGCTCAACGTGTACAACATAACGATGTCCCTGTACACAAAGATAAACTGTATCAAACTAACTACACTCAAAATATCTACGTGGTTCAACTGGAGTGCTAAAGTCAATGCTCAGTTCTCAGTAGAATGCTTGCACACTGGCCGACTGCTATGCTCTATGCTTTCTTCATAATAGTGATGCTTGCTCTACATTTTATAGTTCTAGGACTTCCTGTCTGCAGTGTAATAAAGAACAGAACAGTACCAAGCAATGATGTAATACAGCAAGCAAAACATTTACTCCAATGAGCAAACCCAAAGCACAAGAAAGGAATAATGATGTTAAAAAAAAAGACTAGTCCATCAACATTTCAGCAGAAGCCAAGAAGTCTTTTGTATTTCTGTCAAAGATACTCCAGAAAAAACTTTATTAGAACAAAGGATTTCATTGTTGTCATTTTTAGTAAGCTGTGCTTCTTAATCATAATGTTGGTGCTGCTTTTTTTACTGAACGAGCAGTTCAAAGGTCTATTCTCTTCAAATCAGAAAAAAGCTGTTTCAACCATAACTAAACCTGTTCTTCAAACAAAGACTGTAGAAAAGAAGAAGACATAGCCACCGTGCCGTCAGCCACTGGTTTGTGCACTAGTGATCTGAAGCATCAAGTTGGACATTTTGGTTGTCGCCATCTTCAGTTTTTTGGAACCAGATGTGACCATATTTGAATGAGAGAAGTAATTAACTACATTAACTACAATGCATCCGAGCGTCCCTGCTGGCCATTAGAAAGAATGCAGGTTTAAGGCACTTCCTCACTGGCTTCATTAGTCAGACCCAGAGGCTGCAGCTTGGTTCTAACCATGCTCTACAATTCTAGATAGACTGCTGACTTTGCTGAAGTTATACTTTACTGCAATAAACTCCTAACACAAAAAAGCAAAGATTGGCACCTGTTCATTTATGCACTGACTGATTACCCTTTCACAAAACTTAATGAAGATAACAAGAATACAAATCTAAAATATGTCCTTTTTGAACATACACTTCCAAAAGAAAAAAGTTCCACAATACAAATGTAGTCATGTAGTACTAAATACCATATTACTCTGCCAAACTGCAAAGCTATTACAAGAGTTCTTCCTCTTCTATTTTGGCCCTCCTGGCCACATCTGTCTGGGTGCAGATGGATCAGAATGTCAAGTCAACTCAGTTTTATTTATATAGCCCAAGATCAGAAATCACAATTTGCTCCATGGGCCGCTGAATGGATGTCTATTGTGCACCCAAACATAATGCAAGAAATAACATTAGCAGGAATGAACAGCAGACTAATACTGTAACAGTATAACAAGTTTTTGGTTCAATATTTTTAAGTTAGTCAACTGCACACAGGACTCAAGCATGAGCCTGATACATCACTACATTCATATCTTCAGCCGATCAAACAGATCTTTCAATTCAATTATGCTTATTAATAGTAAGTGCTGAAACCAGGCAGCATTTCCCACTCCAATAAATCCCTAAAACAAAATACAGTTCACTTCCAGTTAAACAATCAGTTCAGTTCTGTTCACTTGCAAAAAAGAATAAAGAGAAAAAACAGAAAATCAAAACATAATCACAGATTTTTCCAAAATTACTTGTGAATCACGAGCCCGGTCAAGTCTAGTCCGAGCTTTTTGTCATGTCAGTCAGGGTTTATGTGTAGCTGCTGTGCATGCTGAAGGAGAGCTTTCAGCAAGAGCGACACAGTAACAAGAAGAGCGCTCACACTCACCACTTCCTTGTAGCACAGCACTATTTTAGATTTAAAAGGTGTGAGTGGGGAGCGTGTCCGTATCACGGTGTGGGCTCTCACCACCTTTACTGTTGCTTACTCACCGTCTCTCCGCAGCTCTCACCTCGCCTCCTCACTCCGTGCCTCCTCGCCTCCTCCACCCGTGCCTCCCTCGCTCGCTCTCACCGTGCCTCCCTGCCGCTCCTCACCGTGCCTCCACTCCTGCCTCTCTCCCTCCTTGCTCTCGCAGCTCTTACCCGTCTCTCACCCGTGCCTCTCTCGCTCGCTCTCACCCATCTCTCATCCGTGCCTCCCTTGCTCTCTCTCACCCGTGCCTCCCTTGCTCACTCTCACCCATCTCTCATCCATGCCTCCCTCGCTCGCTCTCACCCGTGCCTCCCTCGCCTCTCACCGTCTCGCCGTCCTCCTCGCCGCTCTCCGTCTCACCGTGCCTCTCGCTCTCGTCTCACCGTGCCTCGCTCTCACCGTGCTCTCCTCGTCTCACCGTTCCTCACTCTCGTCTGCCTCCGCTTCTCTCTCCGCTCTGCCTTCTCTCACCGTGCCTCCTCTCGCCGTCTCTCCGTCCGTGTCTCACCTGTGCCTCCTCGTCTCCACCTCTCGTGCTCTCCTGTTCTCTCACCCGTTGTCGTCTCACCGTTGCCTCCGCTCGTGCCTCTCATCTCGCTCTCACCGTTCTCTCACCGTGCCTCCACTCGTTACCTCCGCTCTCGTCTGCCTCTCACCGCGCTGCTCTCACCTCGCCTGCTCTCACCCGCTCTCACCGTGCCTCGCCTCGTCTCTCACCCGTCGTGCCTCCCTTCGTCTCACCGTCTCTCACCGTTGCCTCCACGTCTCTCTCACCGTTGCCTCTCACCTGTCGCTCTCTCACCCGTGCCTCCGTCGTCTCTCTCACCGTTGCCTCGCCTTCACCTCCTCTCACCGTTGCCTCCTCGCTCTCTCACCGTGCCTCCTCGCTCTCTCACCGTTGCCTCCCTCGGCTCTCTCACCCGTTCATCTCTTCCAGTTCCTCCTCTCCTCGGCTCTCACCGTCTCTCACCCGTGCCTCCCTCGCTCTCTCACCCGTCTCTCACCCGTGCCTCCCTCGGCTCTCTCACCCGTCTCTCACCTGTGCCTCCCTCGCTCTCTCTCACCTGTGCCTCCCTCGCTCTCTCTCACCCATGCCTCCCTCGCTCTCTCTCACCCGTATCTCTCTCACCCGTGTATCTCTCTCTCTCTCTCTCCCTCACGGAACACCGCTGCACAAATCTGTCCAACACAATGCTGACAGTGTCGGAGACCCAGCTTAAAAAAGTTGTCAGCCTAGCTAATAAGGAGAGCTAAGTTGAATGACCAGAAAGTAAAATCATATAACATACTGTCAAGCTTGGACAAAACAAAGTTGGCTAGCCTATTTTAAGAGTGAGCATGAACATGCACTTAGTGGGCTGAAAATAGATGCAATATGTTTTTCATTTACTTCCTAACCCAACTCAAGGTCTACTATACAGCTTTTCCATCTCATCGTGACTCAGCTGAGCTGCTGTTGACATGTTGGCATCTACTGACAATAACAGAGACAAAGTAGAGGCAACTCCACAGATGATGAACACTGTGTGATTTGGCTGAAATTAGAGATGGATCGTCATCCGGACAGATCTGGCCATATTATCATTGATCAGTACCTGTTAAACAATTCCCTTCTTTTTTTCCTGTACTAGACAGTGTTTTGTCTAATCTTTTCTGGTCACTGTGTACAGTATATGTTGCATTTACTGCTTTTACAGGACACTTGTCCTTGGAACGCAGAGACATACACACTATTCTAACCTGGCATTGCAGAATCCTGCAGAAGAAAAGTCTTTCTGCGTTCATGGTTACCACTAGTCTATCACAGTCAGTCCTCTTCTACCTGTAAAAAGCAAATCCACAGCTGTTGTAGTTGCTGAATGTTTCACTAGGCTTCTATGATAATTAGACTTTTTTAGTGCTTATTTCTGCTAAAATCTCCCCTGCTAAACGGTTCAGAGAAATGCAGAAATATGATCAAACACTAAAAATCTCACAGTCTCACAGAAGGAGAAGTATGTTGGATGCCCAGGTCCTACCTGCGGGCAACATAGTAGAACACTGGGTTGCCAGTCTTGGAGGTTCCTGCCTGGTAGAAGATGTTGAGGGTCTTTAAGGCTTTGAACTCCTCCTTCTCATGGACCTGGTGCCTACAAAGCAAAGAGACAGCAGAGGGTCAGCCACACATTCATTTATTTGACTGGGTTTATGATTTTGTGCTGTTGCATGATAGCTCAGCTTTTATTAGAGTAAGATTATATAATATTTATTTTACATTGTTCTATTATTAGGGATCCAAGCAGCAAAGCTGTTATCAAGTGTTTCAAAGGGTCTTTAGATGGTTCAAACGGTGAGTCTGCAGTGATATTCAGTATCTTGCTTTAACTTGTACAGTATGCACAACTTTTTCTCTTCTGCACAGTGATGGATCAAATAGCACCAAACCCAAAACCCTTTTATTCAGAATTGTATCACCAACATTTTGACTGTTGTAAGCGTTTTACATGTGACGTCACTGCCTCAACTTGCGAGAAGGTGTGTGGAGACAATCTCTCACCTGTAGCACAGTCAGTTAGTTACCTAATCTGGAGATGGGGGTGTTCCTAGTGAGTCTAAGGTCGCTATTTTACTTGGATCCTGTGACACTTTCTTCTCATTTTTCTCTGCTAAAAAGTGTTTGTGCAGTATAACTTTTCAACTTTGAAACACAAAATGTTGCAGGTGAGTTGAACATTTCACCCAGTAGTTAGGTACACATACTCTCTGATCTCAAGGTGATGCTGTAAAAATCAAGTTTGCCTTTCAGAAATGATCTCAAAGTCCAAATTCTTTCATCACTTTAATCTCTTAAGTCATCTGCATCTATTCTTCTTCTCAAAAAATGTCAAATGGTGCATTTTTCATGACTTGTTTGGATCCCGATCATTGCCACTTGCAGCTATATTTAGATTAAACTTTTAATCCCAGTGGGAAAATCAGTCCATAGCATCTGACTAATCACACCAATTTAGAGCAGTTTTGCACCCAACAGTCAACTCAAACTCTTAAACTAGTATCTTGCTGAAAGGCTGTCATCACAATGAGCAGCTAGGCAAATTCACAGAACATCTCACAGAGGGTACACATTGTGGATGCTAACACATTGCTATATCTGTTGTTTAGTCAGTTAGATAGTAGATACCCATTTTGCTTAGAATACTGACAGAAAAAGTCAGTATCACGTTTCAGATTTTGAAAGATTAACCATCTATGTGGAAAGAGTTGTGAAAGTTATCAGCAGCTACAAAAGAACCATGGCGTTAACTTCAGCATGAAGTCATGGTGGCTGCTGCCTGCAGGAAACAAAAGAGGAAACAAACTTAAAGCTACAGCAACTGTGAGAAGTAACTGAGTTTTTTCCTCTGTATTGCGAGAAGTGATAAAGTTGGAAAGTTGGCTCCAAAAATCCCACACTCAATTCACAAACCAAAGTTGCTTTGTATCACTGTTGGACACTCTCGGTGTGAGTGTTACTGCTTGTACTGGTTACTCAACTTAGTTAGTTGGTCAAATCTGAATTTAGAGTCAGGACACAATTGCCTGTGCTGTAACAGAGAAAACAGTGATTATGGAGAAGTGACTTTAAACAGAAACACATTCCTTTAGGCAACCGATGAGGCAGTAGATGCAGTTTAAAAAATGTTTCCCTTTGAGGGTTCATAAAGTAGATACAAGTGCACTCCAGTCGACAGAAGTCACAGCTGAGCAGGCTGAGCGTTACAGCTGATAAACTGTGATATATGAGTCACTCCATCCACTCTATATTTTAACTATATAATGCACGCATGGTATCCACTCTTGGGGACAATAAAGTCTATCTATCTATATCTATCTATGTAAAATGAAATAGAGCAGCTACAGAATGAAGTGAGAAGATGAAACTCAGCCGAGACTTAGAATCCACTGAAGCTGCTTCTAGCTTCTGGGAAATTTGATGGCCAACCTTGAGAAACAAGTTCAGTAGAACTTCCCACCTGGTCATAAACTCCTCAAACTTGGAACTGGTCAGGTTGAGACTGGACCAGTGTGTGTCAGCCACAGGTTTGTGTTCAGGAGGTCCCAGGTAGGCCAGCAGGGTCGCCATCTTGTCAAAAGGTCGCCTGCCTACAGCCTTGTGGTCTCTGGAAATGATGGTGATAAAGAATTAGTTCAGTATTGAGATCATACTTTAGAACACTAGTGTTATGCTTCATCAGTTCTTCTATTCTGACCTATTACTGGAGAGGTACTGGCCAATCCTCTCCTGGTTGTTCCACAGCAGGCGGTGGAGGGCCAGCACGTTCCCGTCACTGATAAAGGACAGACTGTGGTTGACCGAGTCACTGGGTGGAGAGTCAGATGCTATGTCCAAGAAAAACCTATGGTGAAGAGAGGAGAGTGCACACTTAAGCTATGGACAGAACTTTCTCTTGACTGCTTTGGTTAAAGATAGGCCTCTTGGCCGCAGGCTGCTTTCGTTGTGGCCGGGGATTTTAATAAAGCCAACCTGAGGAAAGTCCTGCCGAGATATCTCCAACGTGTGGTGCTAGAACACCTAACCATGTTTACACTCCTTTCCAGGACAGACTGAAGGCTCTCGCTCTCTCCAACAGAATCACATCACGTTTCAGTTCCACTGCTGCCTGCCCATAGACAGAAACTCAAACAGGACAGGCCGATCACAAAGGCCATTCAGTGGTGGTCCCACAATCAGACTCTGCTTTACATGTTTCTTCAGCATTACAGAGTGCTGTGTGTTTCAGGACAACAAAATAGACACATACACGGATGAGGTCACTGGCTACATCTGCAAGTTACAGGGAATACTGAATATAATTAATATTAGTCCATGTGAAACTTAACACAGACTGATGCTTACAATTCAGGTGATTTGGAGGAATACAGCAATTCCAGTTACACGATCTGGAGAGCTATTAGCAGCGTTAAGAGATGATACAGACACAAAGTGGACAAAGAGGAGAAAAACTACCTGGGCTCCAAATCCAGAAACATGTGATATGGACTGAGAATTATCACAGACTGCAAAGGGAAAGCCAGCAACTGGGGGGGGGGCTATTTTCAAACAATGTACTGCAAACACCTACTGTATATTTCCCTGGACCTGGGTATCTGTCTGTGTATCAATCTCAGAGTCTGAGCCATCTAGGATGGGGAATAAGACAGGGGAGAGTTTTATTGCATCTGCTGAAGCGTGCTGAGTGGCAAGTTCAGACCTTGGAGCCAGACCCGCTCCTCCGTTCTTCCTCTCTAGCCTCTCTGTGAGCTTGCAAACAGTCACCCCTGCACCCCCACTCTTAAGAGCTGTTGAACTCCTCCTACAGAACGAATCCGATCAAATACAGATTTGGGCAGTGCAATCTCAAGATGTTGCTCCGTATTTCTATAGCTAGTAAAGGTGTATAGCTGTATTCTTTTACTCAAAGCGCTTTTCCACTACATCTGCATTCACCCACACATTCACTCACTGAGCCTAAGTGCTCAAACAGAAACTAACATTCACACACATTCATACACTGGCAGAACAGCCGCCAGGGGCAATTCGGGGTTCAGTGTCTTGCCCAAGGACACTTCGACACGCAGCCTGGACGCAGCCGTCGACCTTCTGATTAACCGCTCTAACTCCTGAGCCACAGCCGCTCAAGGCCACACTGATGCTAAACTGAATTGCAAATTTCAATGTTCATCCATCCATCGTCAACAACTTATCCTGTGTCGCGGGGTCTGGAGCCAATCCCACCTGACATTGGGCGAAAGGGGGGTTACACCACGGACAGGTCGCCAGTCCATCGCAGGGCCACACATAGACAAACAACCAGTAACACTCGCACCTAAGGACAAATTATGGTCACCAATCAATCTAGGCCCGCATGTCTTTGGACGGGGGGAGGAAGCCCGAGCACCCGGACAGAACCCATGCACACAGAGGAGAACATGCAAACTCCACACAGAAAGGCCGGGGCAACCGAGTCAGTTGCCAAGATGGCGACGCATCCAGATGCAGCGGCCCAGCGCTTTTCAGGCTTTAGCGGCTTTTGTAGTGTGTTTTTTGAACTTCCCCACTCGTGAACCAGCAGCCGCACACGCACAACACAGCAGAGCTGAACTGATAACAATTCCAAACAATATGCCACAGGTTGAGCACGAACAGCCGGGACTCCTTTGTTCCTTTGGAGATTCGGCGTACACCAACAAGCAGAGAGCTCATCATACCCCCCCTTGACATGGCGCAGACAGCGGCGACACAGAAAGCAGAAGAGGGGGAAAAGAGGGGGGCTACAAGCTAGGCTAAACGCTAACCCCTACAAACTAGCCATACTAAGTTTCTTTGTCGCCAACACCCGGTCCCTTAAAAGCAAACTGGATGAACTACGACTGCGGATCACATCACTGTTTGAACCACTGTGTGGTGAGAATAACAGAGACGTGGCTGACCTAAAACATCCCGGACTTCGGATGAAATGTCAGAAACCATCTCTACCTAGGTGTATCTATGAATGGACAATAATAATTGCACTTTAGTATTTCCGTCTTTGCTGCTTTTCTGCTGTTTGTTTTATATTGTTTAGATTCGTCTTTGTTTTTCTTTGTATTGATGCACACTATGTCTTGGGTTTTATTTATTATATTGCCTCTATTTATGTCTTGCTGCTGAACAGTGTTTTTTTGTTACCAGACAATGACAATAAAGTTCTATTCTATTCTACCTTCTTGCTGTGAGGCAACAGTGATATCCACTTGACCCCCATGCTGCCCAATTTCAATGTTCTGATGTTTCAAAATAAGTAAGCACACTAACAATTCAATGCTTCAGAGTAAGCCACACATAAACCTGTTCCACACCTCACGTTGTGACAGTGTCAGCCAGACACTGCGAGACCACGGCTGTCGCTCACACCGAGCAGAACGTGGGGATGAGGGTTCAGTGGTGCTTGCAGATTTAATTTTTATTATCGTTAGTACAGCTATCATTACCACAACCATTACTGTCATCTTACATCTCTATGTGGAAGTGCGTTGGGCTTCTTCGTGCTTTCTTTCCTTCAGCTCTCTCTCCAATTCTAAAAATGAACTGAAAAGAAATTGAGTTAAGTGCTTTGAGCAGTAAATATAAATCTAAATATTCATCACCTCCACTAGGGTTGTTCCGATTGGCGATTGGATCAGCAATTGGCTTTTCATGCGCCAATATTAAGGCTATTTTAACTAACTCACTATCAGACCTAAGATGACATAAGGAGTCCGTAGAATCTGCAGTGTTTCCTGATTTATTTGTGGCGACACGACACGCCACAATATCAACACTGACCGCAACATACTATATATTATTTAAAATGAGTAAAATCTTAATACATTGTGGATAGATTCTCTCACACACAGTGAAATGGTTCAATTGGTGGTGGGCCGTTATCAGCGTTGACGTGCTGCGTTAACGTGAGACTCTTATCGGGCGACAAAAAAAATATCGCCGTTAATCTATTCTCAAAGTTGGGTTGGGAGCTGGGTCTATACTACGCAAGCTATGATGACTTTCACCTTGATATCTTAGCGCAGATGTATACCTAGCTGAATTGCACTGTAGGGGGCGAGAACAAGTCTTCGAACCTGTGTGTCTGCCTACTGTAAATTACCACATCAAACGTGACGAGCTAACATGGATGCAGCTGTTGCTGCATTTTTAACCACATGGCGTTTACTGTGTAAACTCTAGAAAACTGACTCTCTTTCTAGCTGGGAAAGTGTTTATTTCTCTGACGAATACACCGCGAACGTCTTGTTATCGCAGTTGTTACACATTTACAAGAGGGATATTCTTCTGTCGGACTCACGCTGAAAGCAACTTCGCTGCGACACCAGCGACTGGCGTCGACCCTCCTCGCGCTGTGAGTTGCAGACAGTTTGTGCCAAAGCGGACATATAGGTAGTTTCATTCGGCTATAAAAATGTAACGTTAAAAACTGAAGCCCTGTCTCGCTCTGTTGGGGACTGTTAGCAGCACTTAATCAGAGGTGCTGAAGTTAAGGTGTGTGGAATTATTCGTGAGCTTCCTGTGTGATCACAGGTGTGTCGGTTAGTTTCGTTCTCATTCAGTTTTGTCTGTCAGACGACGAGGGGATAGTTCGAGCGAATCAGTAACATAATGCAGTACAGGGCATGTAGTAAAATATTATGAATTCTCTTTAAATAGGCTAATGACGTTAGTCTCCTATAACCTCTTTTTCTTTACATGTCAGAGAACACAGAAATGTGGGAGAGACTCTGAAAATGCAGAAAGTTTTGAACATGAGCAGATAAGTTTGTGGCGGCCCGTCACAATATCAACGCTGACCGCAACTTATTGATTTTTTTTACTAGGCCTATTTAAAATCGTATTTGACCGCAGAGCTGCAGGCAGCACGAATTCGCGGAGCTCATCCTCTCGCTCGTCCCCCTCTCTCTCTCTCTTACCATTCCCTCGATCTATTGCTCGCTCTCTCTCCACAGGTGCACAACGCAGCCAATGTCGGAGACCCAGCTAATAGAAGTTGTTAGTAAGCATGTAAGGAGCCTGGCTAATAAGGAGAGCGAAGTTAATGTTAAAATACAGCTGGGTTTTCGAGGTTAGCATGCTGTACAGCTGCAGCACAGTTACACTGCAGTATGTGGGAAACACTGACAGACAAGCTAAATTACTGAATTAAAACTGAATTAAAACGAATTCATTTATCACTGAGATGAAAAGGGGCCATAAACACATTTAAATAAGTTACTTTTCCACAAAAGAGGAGGTAAGACTTAATCATGTGTGTTGACTGAGCAGGGATGATATTAAATAAGATGATCTACAGGAGAAAAATATTTAAAAGCAAGAAAAATGCCTGAGAGGCTCACTACATTGTATTCATTCTTCACCAGAATGCACGACATTAAGTGTTAAAAGCTCAAAATCTTCTTGGGGAGGACCCTCATACCCCCCAATTATAAAGTGCCCCATCCAAGCAAACAGTGTTTTGCTTCATACACAGTTTCTGGGAGGAACACTCACTTATTAGTTAAATATAATAACTTTTCACCTGGCTTTTTGTTACATTTTCCATGTTTTTAATAACAATAGTAACAATAAAAAATCAAAATATATTCAGGGAAAACAGTCAACATCTTTTTTGATGGGGGGGCAGTAAGGGATCTGGATAGTGGATAGGGGAGCGCTGGCCCAAAAAAGGTTGAGAACCACTGCTCTACAACTAGCCAGGTTAGTTATTGATACGCCGGTTGATTAAAAAACGCATTGTGCTGTATTTCCTCACACTAACTGTAGCAACACGTCCACAGACAGCTGTTGGACAGCACTTTGTGTACGAACATTTCTGAAGCTGCCGGGTTTGCTTCTGGGAAAATTTACTTTTAAGAAGCTTCCCGATGGAAAATTTGACAGGACTAAGGTTGTTTGCACCTTGTGCAATGCGGAATTAGTTTACTGTAGGAGTTCTTCCTGTCTCAAGTAGCCTACCACCTAAACGCAAAGCACATCACACGCTATACACAAGTACATCTTACTGAACATGATTTATTTTCATCACAAATTATCATAGTAGAACAGCTTTCTCAAGCAGTTTGTGATGCATTTTGGAAACAGGAGATGAGCCCCTGAAACCTGGCTTGAAACCCGTTCACACACATATTCTGATGCCTTCGGCAGAATTCAAATGAGCCATTTTAATCTAGATTTATTTCAAGATTACAGTGAGATTAATCTAGATTAAAAAAATAATCTATGCCCACCTCTAGATTCAATGCATTTGTTTTTCTGTATACAGTCTATATACAGAAAAACGAATGCATTGAAGCGCTGTCAATGTCGGAGACGGATATGGTAATGTTAGATACAGCTGGGTTGTCGAGGTTGACGTGCCGTACATAGCTGCTATTGATTACAACCCCGTCTCCCCACTGCACATAAGCGAAACTACAGTTACACGGTAATTCTGTGGGAAACACTCTACTGTGCATTTGCAGATGTTTCTGCTGGTTTCTCTTAAAGCTAAAAAGCCTGTTTCTTCCATGCTGGTATTTCACTGACTTGCTGCAACATAACACCGCCCCTTGGTGATCAGATCGCCAACCGGTGAGTAGCCATGATCAGATGATATGAAAATAGAGCCCAACCCTAACCTCCACTCACAGCTCCAACACCATCATCAAGTTTGGTGACAACACCACCGTCACTGGCATCGCCAGCAATGATGAGGCGTCTACAGTGAGGAAGTTGGAGCTCTAACATCTTGGTGTAGTACAACACCCTCCGGCTCAACGTCAGCAATACAAAGGAGCTGATTGTGGACAACAGGAAGTAACAGAGAGAAGGACATACCCCCATCACCATCAATGGATCCACAGAGGAGAAAGTCAGCAGCTTCACGTTACCGCAGATCCACATCAGGGTCAACAACTACAGGTGTACCATTGAGCGTATCCTGATTGGCTGCCTCAACGGCTGGTATGACGTCTGTATGCCTGATGACTGTAAGGCCATACAGAGGGTGGTGAAAACTGCACGGATACATGGAGAACTTCTACACCCAGAAGTGCAGGAAGAAGACCAACAGCACCATCAAAAACCCAGAGCACTAGCTGTTCAGCCTACTGCGGTCTAGCAGACGGTACTGCAGCATCTGGTTCTCCACCACCAGACTCAGGGTAAGCTTCATCCCTTTGGTCATCTTGAGCTCTCAAGCTCATCACTATGACACTTTAACCACATGGCACTAATACAGTTTACACTGAAACCTGAATACAAGAGTGGACAAACATGTCAGGGCTCACTGAATGGTTTGGTGAGGATGATGATGTGAATAATGGCCTTAACAGTCACTAGATCTCAACCCAGTTTCAAACCTCTAGATGATTTGGAGCAATCAACAACATAGTCTACCGCTATCTTCATCTCTGAAATAAAGGCAGAAATCTGTCTGTCTGTTCATCCAATTCATAGTTTTCATGTGAAGTCATATTCCATGAAAAACGTGCTATAAAAGACGCTATTTTACGCTGCCTGCCAACCAGGAAGCAAGTGATAGACTGTTACTATGAGTTTTTTACTTTTGTATTGCCAAAATGCTGGATGGTAATTGTACTTTTTGGTGCACAAATCGAGGAAGAGACCAGCCTGAGCTGTGTTAGGTGAGGGATTCCCCACAGGGCAAACGTACAATAAACATTACCGCAGCCGAGCGGCGGCAGGGACCTGGCGCTTTTTAACGATGGAAATGCGGCAGCGGATGACTGAAAACTATGAATTGACCTCACATGTGCTGGATTGTGTTGCTGTGGACCCAAGGAAGTGCAGTGTCGCATTTGGTGCAATTAGGACATGTAGAATTAAAAGACTAATAGATTAATAGAAATAAACTACAGCACGAGCCGCTCCGGTCGGCAAATTATACATGCGTCAGTGTCCTGGCTCAACTGTCAACATAGTATTAAAAGCCTACTATTTGAAGTTAACCAATATTTATGACATTTAAAGTTCTCATATATTGCTTTTTGGCTTTCTCCTCTCCTTTATTGAGTTATATACCTTTTTTGTGCATGTAACAGCTTGCAAAGTGAAAAAGCCCAAAGAGAATTCCCATCTCCCACAGAAAACTCTGCTCTGAACAGTTTGAAAACAGTTCAATTGTGGTCCAGCCTCTTTTTCACACTCTTATGACGTCACAAGAAAATGTGCATCATAGTGCTCGCCTGGCAGCTGATCACACACGCCCTCAAAAACACTGAGCACACAGTGAGCTGCAGCACACAGTGACAAGACATCTGCCTGCTGCCATGGGTTTTTTTTTGAGAATGAAACCATGTAAACCTATTCTGGAACAACCCCTAAATAAAATGAACCTGACAAAAATCATTTGATTTAAATGGTATTTTCACAGCGTGATCCACACCTTGTACTGGTACATAACATACAATTAGCAAGTGTTCTCTAACATCTCCCAGGGGACACAGGAAGTTATGTTTAACTCCTTTGTGACCAGGCCAAAACATGCGATAATTTAGAAGCACGTCAGTTTAGGTCTGGAGACATACTTGGCCAGGCCGTCACCTTTACCCTCAGCTTCTTTAGCAAGGCAGTGGTCGTCTTGGACTTGTGTTTGGGGTCGTTGTGTCATGTTGAAATACTGCCCTGTGGTCCAGTCTCACTTCATATGTGCTCTGCTTCAGTATGTCACAGTACATGTTGGCATTCATGGTTCCCTCAATGAACTGTAGCTCCCCAGTGCTGACAGCACTCATGCAGCCCCAGACCATGACACTCCCACCACCATGCTTGACTGTAGGCAAGACACACTTTGTACTTTGTACTCCTCACCCAGAGGAGAGGTAAGGGGCAAGTGTGTAACTCTGTTGAAAACTGATAGTGATAGATAAATAGATAGATAGACATAGTGGCTCAGATTAGGGGTGTGACGATACACTCCTCACAACACATGAGGAATTACCATACTGGGTTCGTGAGAACAAGACAAGAAAATAATTGTACACTGTTATGAAGAAATATTCAATCTCTGCCTGAAAAACTGAGCATTAAACACTTAATTTCCTGCATCCTGGTAAAACTTTTCTGCCACCACCTATTAGGGCTGAACGATTTTGTAAAATAATCTAATTGCGATTTTTTTAACCAATATTGCGATTTAATTTGCAATTAATTTTTAAGCTCTTTACCTTCTGTATTATTCAAAACGGACAAGCAGTAAATCAGTGTATAGTCTGACCATTTTACAACAAGAAGGCAAGTTCCAGCGTAATGTGCAGACGAAGCATTAACTTTGTCTGACTGCTTTACTTTTGGGTGTTATGTGACCAGAGTGTAATCGCAGCCTTTGCGATTAGAAAATTTATTACATCGCGATAATATCGCAAAAGCAATTAATCGTTCAGCCCTACCACCTATAATCAATGCTTGAAGTAGGAAAAGGGCTGGATGATATGGCCAGAAATATTATCACCATAAATATTTTCATATCATTGGATATTGGTAATTATCACAATAAATGCGTGCCACTTAATGCCAAGCAGTAGACACTTCATTAATCTAAGCGCAGAACAAATGACAAAATCTTTTTTCGACAAATATACATATGTAACATTATGTTTTCAATCCCTTTTCTTCAACACAATAAATATCTAAATAGAAAAATTTAGTGCTGATGATTCAAAATTCAAATGAATTAAATTAAACATTTATGGCACATTTGTTATATTGTTATTGAGGAAAATTATATTAAGATAACTATTATTGTGTTTTGCCCAGTCCTGCTGGTACTCCCCATTTCCATGTTGCCTTATTTATCGACTGGCACTTCAGATAGCCTACTATAAATCTTACCACTAATATTAGTTCCAGCAGGAAAGCAGTCCCATTTGTGTGGGTTGCTTCCATTCATTAATTCGTTTAATAAGATGATGTGGTGTTCAGTTTCTAATTAACGTTAGTTAATGCTCAGTACTACTCATCAATAATTATTCATGCAAAACAAGTTCAACATTTCTGAAGTTTGCTGTAGTGCATCAGACTTTTTTAGTGTCTCGTCACCACCAGGCTGTGATTAGTTGGTTCACAAAAATCTACGTTGATGACTAACTTTAGGCACACGACTGCACGAAAGGCACCCAAGCTTCTTTCTCCTCTGTTTCTACCAAGAGATTAGGAGGCCGGTGTGAACGGGAACAGGTGAGCATAGAGCCCAGAGAACCTGACAGGAAGAGGTCAGCAGTAGCCATGAAAAGTCCCGCTACGCCAAAGAGTAAAATGTAGAAGTACTGGAACCGGTGAGCCACTTTAATAACTGCTAATAATCAAAATTGACACCACTTACCAGAAACGCCAAAGCCTATTGATTGATTACATTCCAACATAACTGGCCTTGTCATGTTGGCAAAGGCCCAGATGATCCAATCCAGTAAAATATTTAGTCCGACAGTCATTTTTATATCAAAAAATACAAATGAACTACAGTTAGTATGTAAAAAAAAAAAAAAGGTACACCTTGACCTTTTGAGTGACGCCATAATTGACTCAATAGAAAGCACATGCACTTAGCTTCTTTGGTTGACCATGGCGAGGCCTGTTGTGAGTGGAACCTGTCCTGTTGAACTGCTATATGGTCTTGGCCACCGTGCTGGAGCTCAGTGTCAGGGTCCCATTCTCACCTGAGACCTTGTAACAAGAGTCACATGACACTGGGAGGGAAAATGGTAATTGGGCCCAATTTGGACATTTTCACTTAGGGGTGTACTCACTTTTGTTGCCAGCAGTTTAGATATTAATGGTTGTGTGATGTGTTATTTTTAGGGGACAGCTAATTTACACTGTTATACTCACTACTTTACATTGGAGCAAAGTGTCATTTCTTCCATGTTGAAACATGAAAAGATGGAATCAAATGATAAAGAAATGTTACTGGTTTACTCACTTTTGTGAGATACTCAGGCATGTGATCGGCAAAGGACAAAAAAGCAGTTGCCTGTTTAAGACTGACTAAATAGCCTAATATAACTGTTACTGGAAGGCAACAGTTATATTAGGCTATTCAGGAAACTCGGATCAAACAGCTGATCAGTCTCTGTCGACTGATAAACTGTAGGAAAAGTTTGACATTTCAACTCCAGCAGCAGGCGGGCGTGTGTGTGAGACGAGAACAACCGCGACAGTTTCACAAGATCGCGCCAGTCGCACAGAAACTGTAGCCATGGTTACCTCGCGGAGAGCTTGTTTGCCTGTCTGTTGATAAGCGCAGAGTGACCCGTGTGAAAAGGCCTTATATAAATCCTGTAAGAACAATTCACAAGATTTTTTTAAATAACTAAACAACTTGCCAAAACCTTTAACATAAGGACGGCTTAAAGAGCAACCATTCATACAACAAAGTGCAGCCGCTATAGGTACAAACGACGTGGGAGCTTAGCTCCCCTAAATGACACATCAGCTCTCTTCAAAGCATGACTTTTATTTTGTGGGGTCTCTAAAATATTGACAGCATGCTTCATTGTCATTCATTTTTATATTTCTCTAACACCATGGATCCATGGGCAAATTCAGGAGCGTCAGAATTCATCCAGCCAGAGGGAACGATCACCGACCGCGTAGCGGGCCACTAGCTCCGCGATCTCCTGGTCCGCCCCACTCCGTCTCCGGTACGGGTTGTGTCGCTAGTTTGGTCGACGCACTGTGAACAGTTCGTGATCGTTCCGTCTGGCTGGATGAATATGATCATGATCCATGCTCTCCTACAGCTGGGGGCTCTCCGCAGCGCCACGCAACTTTCTAAATTCTTCCCTCTCACAGAGAAAACAAAGGTCAGGTTGTAATCAGCTGTTGCGTGAAGCGTAATTGTAGCAAAATGGATTCAATTCAATTTTATTTATATTGCACCAAATCACAAAAAACAGTTAGCTACTCTGTTTATTAGCCTGCTGGGTGATTTACCTCCCGACGAGTCCGAGCATCACTGGCAGCAGCAGCATGAGTTTCTCTCTGAGTTTCACGTTGCTGTGCTGCTTTAGCTGATGCTTTACTTAGCCTAAGTAAAAATGAAGAATGGTTTAAAAAGTTAAAAGTTTTTTGCTGGTCGCACAAAGTTTACAATGGACGACAATGTTCTTTGCATCTTAGACTGTGACCCAATGGCAATAACATTACTTACAGCTGTCAAAAATACCTCTCTCTCCTGTTCTCCAGTCTTCCTTTAGCTTCCTTTAGACTTAATTTGCAATTAATTTTTAAGCTCTTTACCTTCTGTATTATTCAAAACGGATTTAACTTTGCAGTTTTAGCCCATTTATGAAGCTCGGTTCAGGTTACTTCAGTTTATTATATTCACAAAACATTACAATATAAGTACAATCATAAGAAATAATGTAGATTTGTAAAAAAGGACACCCCATTTTTAAGTTTGTATATAGGGGCCCAAACATTAAGCAAATACATATACTGAACAAAGTTATAAATGCAACACTGTTGTTTTTGCCCTCATTCATCATGAGCTGAATTCAAAGATCTAAGACTTTCTCTATGGACACAAAAGGCCTATTTCTCTCAAATATTGTTCACAAATCTGTCAAAATCTGTGTCAGTGAGCACTTCTCCTTTGCCGACATAATCCATTCACCTCACAGGTGTGGCATATCAAGATGCTGATCACACAGCATGGGGATTGCACAGGTGTGCCTCAGAAAAAGTGACAATTAACTCTTTTGTGATCAGTACAGAACGCACGATAATACAGAGACGCTGAGCCGGAGGTCACTTTCTTTGAAGCCATGACAACCTCTAGTTTCAACCCTTTCTGAGGCTAGCAGATGTAACTTCAACTATAGTTTAGATAGTTTTATGGACAAGTCATTTTAAAGTGACATAAAATGTTGCCACTTTACTAGCTATGTGAAGAAAACAGACTGATGGGGATTTCTGTTTTCAAAGACTGAGTGAGTGTACTTCGGATCATGCAAGTATCTTACCTTCTGGCTGAATCAAAGTTGCTCTTCACAAAGTCATTGAAAGGCCTCATGTGTTCTTCTTTTGTAAACAATACATGGTTTGCAATGCTCTGCAGAATCTGAAGGAAAAGACAGAAATATACAACATCCATATTAAAAACAATCCAAACTGATAGTCTGTGCAGGTCTTTACTGCCTAAGTAACTGACGCTTTTATCAAAACAAAACACAATGTCTATATATGTCAGGTTGCACGCCTCTGGGTCAACTAGGGGTTAGGGGTCTTGCTCAGGTACATAGTGGTGGATGTGTTGCAGTGCATGTGTCTTATCTGCTACTCCAGCCCCACCCATCAGCTGTGTGCAATTTTCTGTCATCTGTTTAACTTAGTGCAGCAGAGACTCCCTAGAATATGGAAGTCTTCAATTTTCAACATAGAAATGTAAATTCTTCAAAAGCCTTCAAAATTCTTAATTCAGTCTGTCAAATACTTGGTGAAAGTATTTGAGAGACCGGTCAGGACTCAACTGCTCAACAGGATGAAAGGTCTTCTTGATCCTTAGCAGTCTGCATAAAGTGCAAATAGAGGAGAGAGCACATGAACTGTCACTTTATCTAACTACCTCTATAAGCACCACGATGGAACAAAAATGGAAGCCGCCATCCCCACCACATCTCCCAGAATGCATCAGCCTCATCATTGTAAGATGGCCAACACTTCCACTACAAACCCCAGAAGGAGGCGGCCCAAAGGTTAGAGAAGCGAGGTTGTGACTGGGAGTTCGCCGCTTCAATCCACGAACGGTAGGATAAAAGGGTGTGGAAAGTAAACCAAGCAGTGCTTCCCCTCCCTCATTTACCACCACTGAGGCCTTGAGCAAGGCCCATAAGGCCCAGTGAAGCCGCTTAGTGGCCAGCAGACCAGGCTGCAGTTGTACTGCGCAGCTTCCAGGTGTGAATGTGATCAGGGCCGTCCTCTCAGTGAAGCTGCCCTGAATAAATAAAGGTTAAAATTAAAGCTGCAAGCAGCGTTGGGCGGGCCCTCGCACATGTGGCGCGTCGGGGTGTGAGGCGGCTGCATTGCATATTCTGGTGCTCTGACGTTGCGGCTATGAATTTGCTACGCTCTTCGGATGCTGCATGAAGGTGATACATGTCACTTCCTGTTGCCCGCAGGTGGCGCTATGACTGTGGGTGAATGTCGGCATGTACATGTGTTCAGGGCGGGACTCTTATCCTACATGTAAAGTTTTGTGCAGATGTGAGCATGTACACTGACGTCACAACCACTTCCTGTGTCGTGGCAAAGTGTTGATCTTTGACGCCAAGCCACGGACACGCCCATTTCCGAGTTGCCTAGAACGCAGCATAAGACAGCTACTACGAGTCGGATACTGGTGAATTTCATTAAAAGTAAAAATGTTACAAAAGTGCTGGGGAAGCAACTTTTTTATAGAGCTATAAAGGTGGACAACACGCTGAAAAATATAGTAGGCTACTTCATAATCAAGATAACAAAAAGGCCTGTAGGGTACCAGTCACCAAATCATGGAAAGGGTTGTCACATTGACAATGAGAGTGAGAAAATGAGGTCAGCGTTGATAACTTGGAGGGCTGCCACAAATAAATCAGTGTGTGGGGAAACACTGAATACATTCCATTTACGGCAGAGCTCATTCAGCTTGATCTTTGCCTTTATTAAGGAGAGGGTGTTAGCATCTGTGACTGAAGAAAAATCAATTAATGATATTGCTGATGGCTGGAAATACATAAGGTGAACCTACATGCTGCAACATTATCCTCACTTTGATCACGTTGCAGGACCAGCAGCACAGCTCGCAAGGGTCACCGTTATTGTCGACAGTTCAAGACATAAGGAGTTACGGCATAAGAGAGAATCGGCTTACTAGCCAATGGTAACTTGATCAACAGCCTTTATCAGTCATGGTCGGCGACTTCTCTTTTTTATTATCGTAGAAATCACTTTATTGCATATTTCAACAATCACAAACATAAAATGGGTTAAAACTGCATCATATTACAGGAAATTTTTATTATGAGTTACAAGGTTGTTTATTTATCATTATACAAAGTTTGTAGTCCCTTCATGCCACCACACACACTGAACTTAACAGATCATTAATGTGTGTTAAAACATGGTGACATTTAAATGAAATATAACAGTAGGCTACAGTTACAACACTCTGCAGTGCAGTTTTTGAATTTGTGTCTGGGCAGATGTAAACAGCAGCAACAACATGATAATATGGTTTCATCTTCACCTTAAAAAGTCTGACATTTGGGAAACAGTGTCCATGACTTCTGCTCAGACTGGACCTTTAGGAGCAGCCGTATGCTATTATTAAAATTATTGTTATTGAAGTGCTACGTGACATAGTCTCATTCTCCTGTAATACTTTATTTTACTGTTAACATGTATATTTTTACATCTTGGGAGGGTTGGCTCATCTAGACTAACATACCAAAATAAATGAATAAAATCTGAAAAGCTATTTCATCTAGTGCATCAAGTACAACCACTGACAGATAACAGGAAAGTGTTTTCCACCAGGGCAGTAAAATCTGAAGTTTAGCTGACTTCCATGCATATAGTTTTAATGTCAATAATATTCATCAGCTGTTTATTTGGTGAACTTAACCGCACATTTCTGTCCATGTAGCAAAGCCAAAATACTGCATTGGAGAATAATGTTACGTGAAATTATAACCCAGCTCTATATTCCAACTATATATTTTTCAACATTGAGGTAAACGTGTCACTTCTCTCTGTAGGTATGCCCATCTTCTAGCTAAAGCTATCAAACAGCAGCTTTCATTGGCATTGTAAGTGAACTTAGCGGTCCAGCAGAAAACAGAAAACTTCTGCATCGCTTTGACTCTGCTTTCGCTCTGTTGGCTCACGCTAAATAATACGTGCGGTCCTTCATTTTTCCAAATTTCACTTCACTTCTTACTTCTAATAACCCAGACTACTCTGACTGTAGACCATATTGATAGTATTACTACTTCTTGTTTGGACGTATTCGCTGTAGTGACAAAACATACTCCGTCGAGCAGATTGTTAGTTTTGGGCTACTGTTGAAACATGGCTGTGCAACGGAGCAATGAGAAATGACTCATTATGGTTAACGGTTCATTATGTAAGGTCTTTATACACCACTGAAAACATAATTATGGATCTTATATTGCATTTCTGTCAATAGATCCTCAGAAATATTACACACTGAACCTTTAAACCGACACCAATTTTCAGCTGCAAATCATCAAAATAACTATTACCGAGTGGGACTGTGACTTTAAAGTCACAGGTCCATGAGCAAACTATGTCCATCTGCAGTTACTGCCATGCATGTAACATTGACCTTATTTGCACCTGGCAATAAATCCGTCTTGTGTCCAGATTGTATCTAGATGTTATTTGAACCTAATTACATACACCTAATATGTGTCTCCAGTGTCCACACAGAGATCAGCAGTGTAAGAGTTGGCATCACAAACGAAGACATCTAGTTTACAGTTCACTAAACACAGGAGCATGATCAGTGAGTAGAGATCTAAATCCCTTTCCATGCAAGGCAAAAGGCACACATTCATATTTCTAGCTCCTCCTTCAGAAATGAAGGCCCTGCTTTTTATCATTTCATTTCCTACTCACACATTCTCAGAGTTGATAAAACTGGCAGGGTTAAAGTTTGTTCAACCTGCTATATAAAACAGGTGACAGATCGGTGTGGGGCGATGAGGAGACTGTAACCTTCCTCAAATGAATGCCTGAAACAAACAGAAACGCCACCAGCTGTTTATCTCAACAAACCAACTCTTTATAATTGTGTAACAGTAGAGGATGGAAACGCACATCAATTAGAATTTCTCTAAGTTGAGTTATAAACCTGGCTTTTGGTGTCAATGAGCAGAATAGCGTGAACCCATCTGCAGGCTTGTGTTTGTATATGTGTCATCATGGGTAGTGTGTACAACTTATTAACAAAACAAAATAAAAACATTGCTCTGTAAGGTTTTAAAGCTCCACAGGGTACCTGATCATGAAAATAAATGCACTTATCCCTCACTCAAATGCGTTGTGTTTTGAGGTCTAAAAAACATGCAGATGCTAAAATGAATAATAGCATTGTTGTCTATAAAGGTGCTGTGCTTAACAAGCATTATTATTAGCAATATTTACTTATCCTATTCAATAAATAGTGTTTCTTTATACCTCCATTGTGTTCTGTAGAGGTCTATCACGACCAATCACAGTTCTTTCGTCCACACCACCACGACCTGTAGATATATTTTTTGGGAGGTGTACGCCAGGCTATGGCGTGAGGCTACGCTGTAGATTTGACGCAGAAGTATAAACCAGGCTTTACTGTGAGACTGACTGATAGAGCAAGATGTTTGTAGTGAGAGCGCAGGGTGTCAGGGTTGACAGTTTGGCAAAGGCAAACGGTTTACACAGTTAGGGCCCCAGCGCCTGTTATCCTCGGATTGCAGATAGTCCTAGTTCTAACCTTAAGAGGTGCCATTTTGTCCAGCGACATGTGCTCATTAAAATATCTCTACATCGCTTTTACTTGACATACGACTAGATTTAGAATTGTTTCTTCCATGTAAAAAAACATGTGATGTACTGTGCAAAACATCCAATTTGCCTAAACACATCAAGTAAAGACTGAAACTCTCAAAATAAATCTATAAAATGTGTGAACACCGCACAAACAAGGTTTGTAAGTTACTATGGCAGGCAAGACCAATGCCAGTCTGTTTTGGGGTCTGTTTCGTCGGGCCATCCACGCTTTGACGGACAGGAAAAATGCAGAAAGACACGCGTAGTAAGGTAAGCACATTGTGGCGATCGGCACCTGTGTCTCACACACAGCCACCAGACAGCTCAGGAATTATCTGTGAAACAGCGTTTCAAACCAAACGCACAAGTCCTACAGAGGCCCAGTCTGTCCTGAGTTACAGCCTGGTTACAGCCAGTGTGGTGCACACCAGCATCGGAGGCTGCGGGGGAACTCCGGGTGGGTGTTGTCGGAGAATTACTAAGCATGTCAATTAAACACGAGAGGCGTCACTTGGTTTTGTAATTTTTTTTGGGTTTTTTTGGTTTGCTCACAGGATATATAAAAGGAGGTTTTTGATGAAAGATGGACTCCTAGGAGATTTGAAATGAGATAAAGACACATTAATTGGTGGTTGAACTGAGCGCTTACTTTATAATACACTGTGGTGAACTTAGTTAGGGGTTCAAGCCCGAAAAGGTCGGGGGAACACATAGATGCAAGGCATAAAGGTTATAAAGCTTATGGTACATAAGGTTCATAAACCTTATGTCTACGTGTTTGGGGGATACTGCCGATTCATATGGTATAAGACACGTCTCTGTGCGATGACGTTTTTATTTCGGTAAATTGCGAAAACTGTAAAATTTATTTAACTCTAACAAAATGCAGGGGCGACGTTCTGACGTACTGCGGTAAGCGTGTTGACTCATTTCCGTTTCCGGTGCTTGTGTGTTGGTAGCCTGTTTGCTGCTCTCGCTAAATACCAGATAAAATTGTTAGATTATCATTACAGCGGCCAATTGTCCGCTAAACACTTATTCTTACAGTAAGTTTACCTAAGCACTCACAGTTCTTTCCATCTTTAGTGACTGCTGTTCAATCTCATAGTTGTTTTCAAAAGAGGGTAGCCAACGCTACCGTACTTTAGCTTAGCCGTTAGCGTCTTTAGCTTAGCAGCTAACGATGGCTTCTCCTTCTCCCTCTCTCTCTCCTGCTTTCTCCTGCTCAGTGTGTCAGATGTTCAGTTACTCCTCTGCCTCCTTTAGCGGTAATGGTACGTGTAACAAGTGTAGTTTATTTGTAGACATGGAGGCGAGGCTCAGTGAGTTAGAAGTCCGCGCCTTGAGATCGCCTACGTAGCTAGTCCGGTAGTCGCGGACCAGCCTGAGTTAGCCTCTGGAAGCCGTTCCCCGGCATTTCCTGAGCAGCCAGGAAAGGGTGGCTGGGTGACTGTCCGAAGGAGGAATAGTGGTAAGCATTCAAAGCCCTCAGGACACCATCATTCGCTTCCCGTTTCTAATAGATTTTCCCCACTCAGCGACACACCGGCTGAGAAACCAACTCTGATCATTGGCAGCTCCATTTTGCGAAGCGTGAAGTTAAGCGAAACCAGCGACCATAGTCAAATGCATCCCTGGGGCCAGAGCGGGCGACATCGAGTCCTATTTGAAACTGCTGGCTAAGGATAAACGTAAATACAGTAAGATTGTTATTCACGTCGGCGGTAATGACTCCCGGTTACGCCAATCGGAGGTCACTAAGATTAATGTTGAGTCGGTGTGTACATACGCAAAAACAATGTCGGACACCGTAGTTTTCTCTGGACCCCTGCCCAATCTGACCAGTGATGACATGTATAGCCGCATGTCGTCATTCCGCCGCTGGTTATCGAGGTGGTGTCCAGCAAACGATGTGGGCTTTGTAGATCATTGGCAGACTTTCTGGGAAGACCTGGTCTGATTCGAGAGACGGCATCCATCCCACTTGGGAAGGAGCAGCTCTCATTTCTAGAAATCTGGCCAACTTTATTAGCGGACCAAATCCATGACAACCCAGAGTTGAGACCAGGAGGCAGTGTCGCAGTCTAACACACTTCTCTGCCCTTCTAATTCAGCAGTTACCCACCCAAAACCCTACGCAGAGTCAGCAGTTTAACACACTTCTCTGCTCCTCCGCTCCAGGAGTTACTTAGTGAAAACCCTATAGTGACGGTGTCTGTCCCCCGACCATTGAAATTATTTAAATCAAAGGTAAACAGAAGAGGAGCTGTGCATAAAAACCTCATAAAAATTAAAACCACAGGAGCAATAGTGCAAACGAATAGGAGAGTAAAATGTGGACTCTTAAACATCAGATCTCTCTCTTCTAAAGGTGTACTAGTAAATGAACTAATATCAGATTATGAAATTGATTTATTCTGTCTTACTGAAACCTGGCTGGGTGATGGAGAATATGTGAGCCTAAATGAATCCACCCCTCCCAGTCATATTAATACTCACATTCCTCAAAGCACAGGCCGAGGAGGTGGAGTTGCAGCTATCTTTGACTCTAGCCTAGTAATCAGCTCTAAACCTAAACTAAATTATAACTCATTTGAAAGCCTTGTTCTGAGTCTTTCACACCCAAGCTGGAAATCAATGCAACCAATTCTATTTGTTATAGTGTACCGAGCACCTGGGCCGTACTCTGAATTCTTATCTGAATTTGCAGAGTTTTTGTCAACTTTAGTCCTTAAAACAGACAAAGTTATTATTGTAGGGGATTTTAATATTCATGTGGATGTTGAGAAAGACAGCTTTAGTACTGCGTTTATCTCTCTATTAGATTCAATTGGCTTCTCTCAGAGTGTTCATGAACCGACTCACTGTTTTAATCACACCCTCGACCTTGTTCTGGTATATGGTATTGAAATTGAACATTTAATAGTGTTCCCACAGAATCCCTCTTTATCTGACCACTGTTTGATAACTTTAAAGCTTGTAATGCTGAACTACCCTCCATTGGGCAAAAACTTCTATACGATGCAATTCCATCAGCTCTAAATTCACTATCAGGTATCAAATTAACAGAGGACTCTTACGCAAATTTCAGTCCCTCCCAAGTCGATCATCTTGTTGATAGTGCTGCAGGCTCGCTGCGAACAACACTTGACTCTGTAGCCCCTCTACAAAAGAAAATACTAAAACAAAGACGGTTAGCTCCATGGTATAATACTGAAACTCGCAAATTAAAGCAAATATCACAGAAACTCGAGAGGAATTGGCATTCCACCAAACTGGAAAATTCTCGTTTAATTTGGCAAGATAGTCTTAAAACTTAGGAAGGCCCTCCGTAATGCCAAAGCAGCATACTACTCGTCATTAATAGAGGAAAATAGGAACAACCCCAGGTTTCTTTTCAGCACTGTAGCCAGGCTGACAGAGAGTCACAGCTCTATTGAGCAAAGTATTCCCATAGCTCTCAGTAGTTACACCTCATGAGCTTCTTTAATGAAAAAATCCTAGCTATTAGAAACAAAATCCACCAAGACCTGCCCTCAACTGGCACCGACTTAACTCTATACTCAGGAACCTTAGAAACCGCTGTAAAACCAATTATATGTTTAGACTGCTTTGCTTCCCTCAATCTTTATCAACTAACTTCAATAATTTCTTCATCTAAACCATCTACCTGCCTCTTAGTCCCCATCCCGACTAGGCTGCTTAAAGAAGTTTTGCCCTTGATTGGCACTTCTCTGCTGGATGTGATCAATTTGTCTTTATCAACAGGCTACGTGCCACAGTACTTTAAAGTAGCTGTAATTAAACCTCTTCTGAAAAAGCCCAACCTGGATCCAGACGTTTTAGCCAACTATAGACCTATATCTAACCTTCCATTTATCTCTAAGGTCCTGGAGAAAGCAGTCGCCAAACAGCTGTGTGACTTTCTACATAGCAATAGTTTATTTGAGGATTTTCAGTCAGGATTTAGAGCTCATCACAGCACAGAGACAGCACTGGTGAAACTTACTAATGACCTCCTAACTGCATCAGACAAAGGACTTGTCTCTGTATTGGTTTTACTAGATCTTAGTGCTGCATTTGATACCATTGACCATCAGATCCTATTACAGAGACTGGAACATTTCATTGGCATTAAAGGAACCGCTCTAAGCTGGTTTAAGTCCTATTTATCAGATCGATTTCAGTTTGTACATGTTAACGATGAGTCCTTCATGCATACCAAAGTTAGTCATGGAGTTCCACAAGGATATGTGCTCGGACCAATCCTCTTCACTTTATATATGCTTCCTTTAGGCAATATTATCAGGAAACACTCCATAAACTTTCATTGTTATGCAGATGATACTCAGTTATATCTATCGATCAAGCCAGATGAAACTCATCAGTTAGCTAAGCTTCAAATGTGTCTTCAGGATGTTAAAACCTGGATGACCTGCAATTTTCTAATGTTAAACTCAGATAAAACTGAAGTTATTGTTCTAGGCCCTAAGCACCTCCGTGACACATTATCTAAAGGTATAGTTTCCCTGGATGGCATCTCCCTGGCCTCCAGCACCACTGTGAGAAATCTTGGTGTTATCTTTGACCAGGACATGTCGTTTAACTCTCACATTACGCAAATTTCAAGGACCGCCTTTTTTCACCTACGTAATACTGCAAAAATCAGGAACATCCTGTCTAAAAATGATGCAGAAAAACTAGTCCATGCATTTGTTACTTTTAGACTGGATTACTGCTATTCCTTATTATCAGGCTCTTTGAAAAAGTCCATTAAGACTCTTCACCTGATCCAGAATGCTGCAGCACATGTTCTGACAGGAACCAGTAAAAGAGATCATATTTCTCCTGTCTTAGCTTCTCTGCATTGGCTTCCTGTAAAATCCAGAATTGATTTTAAACTCCTTCTTCTCACATACAAAGCTCTTAATGGTCAGGCACCATCTTATCTTAAAGAGCTAATAGTACCTAACTACCCCACCAGAGCACTGCGCTCCCAGAATGCAGGGTTACTTGTGGTTCCTAGAGTCTCCAAAAGTAGAATGGGAGCTGCTGCCCCCGTGCTCCTGCTCGACGCCCTCTGCTACAGTTGCAACTGCTGTTACTAGTCCTATTGCTATTATTACTGTTATTATCATTAACATTGCTATAAAAATCTGTACCATTTTTCATTCAGTCTATAGCACCATTACCTTTACTGTCTGTACCTCTATGTGTAAACTGTGTAGGTTGCCTCCCTCTGCTCTCTTTCTCTTGCTCTCTCTTTCTCTTGCTCTCTCTCTCTCCCCCCCTCACCCCAACCGGTCGAGGCAGATGGCCGCCCACCCTGAGCCATGGTTCTGCTCGAGGTTTCTGCCTCTTAAAAGGAAGTTTTTCCTTGCCTGTGTCGCGTAGTGCTGCTCTTGGTGGGAATTGTTGGGCTTCTGTAAATAATTTCAGAGTATGGTCTAGACCTGCTCTTTATGAAAAGCGCTGTGAGATAACTGTTGTTGTGATTTAGCGCTATATAAATAAAATTGAATTGAATCGAATTTGAGCATGTACAGTGAAGTTACAACTTCCTGTGTCATGGCGAAGAGTTGATCTTTGACGCCAGGCTACGGACACGCCCATTGACGAAAACTCGCAGATAGCACAACTTTTAATCATCAATGCCTTTAGAAGGCACAGCAGAAATTTGAAGTTGATCCGACTAAATCCCCAGGAGGAGTTTGTTGAAGTACAGAGTGTGTAAATCATCCACAAATGGCCGCACAATTCAAAATGGCCGACTTCCTGTCGGGTTTAGGGCATCGCTCCAAGAGGCTTTTTTGTGTGTCTTGGTATGATACATGTCCCCAAAAATTTCGTGCGTGTAGGTCAAACATGCGGCGGGGCCTGCTTCATTAAATGTCACTTCCTGTCGCCAGCAGGTGGCGCTATGACTGTGGGTGAATTTCGGCATGTACATGTGTTCAGGGTGGGACTCTTGTGTAACGGGTAAAATTTCGTGCAGGTCTGAGGATGTACACTGAAGTTACAAGCACTTCCTGTGTCATGGCGAAGAGTTGATCTTTGACGCCACGCCACGGACACGCCCATTGAGGAAACCTCACAGATAGCACAACTTTTCATCCTCAATGCCTTTAGAAGGCACAGCAGTAATTTGAAGTCAATCCGACTGAATCCCTAGGAGGAGTTCGTTAAAGTACGGAGTGTGTAAATTACCAACAAATTGCCGTAAAAAATCCCTTAGCCACTTTGTGTCAAAGTCACATCAACAAGCACATGGCTTTGCCTCTGTCTGCTGAGTAAGCAACAGTAACACATTTTCATATCAGCCACTACTACGTAGTGATCTAGTGGATGGACTGTACCCCAGGTGGCCATTTTTCAATTACATATTAGTAGGACTTAATATTGTGTTTCAAAATCCTTACTAAGTTTCCTGGTACATTATCTTCCCGCTGCATTATATTCACCAGCCTTACCTTGGACATGAGCTTGAGACCCCGTTCTATCCTGAGCAAGGGTTTCTTGTCCAAAATGCCGGCCTCATAGGGAGACACGATAGCTGGGTTGACGAAGCGTAGAAACATGGCGCTGCCCACTGCGCCAATGCTGTTCTGTGGAAACCGCTGACTCACCACCTGTGTGATCGAGGATGAAGGGAGCAGGGGAAGACAAAGGAGGGGCAAACAAAGGGGAAATGTAGAACAGATGGAACAGAAGACAAGTTTGAGCAAAGGAACCAGGTAAAGCAAAGGGAAGGAGAAAATATTGAAAACAGATTTGAGTACAATAAAGAGCAAAGGAGGGAATGATGAGAATAACAAAATATACATGTACAGTGTTTCCTGTGGAACAAGAGGACTGCTGTGAGGGCAATGTTATGGTGTGTCTGTGTGTTGGGGGTTCCTGGCCTCTTCCATCCCTATGTTCAATCTATGTCCCATCTCGGTCTATCATGGTAAACAAACATTTGAATTACTGTGTTTTCTCAAGTAAAGGCCAGTATTCAAATAAAGGCTGGGTTCTCTAATAAGGATGGTTGCGTGGTCGCTACGTACACAAAAAGGCCAGATGAAAAAAACAAGGGTGGATAAACTTCTGCCTGTCATTTAATGTGCATGCCAACTAAGCAGAATGTACAATACATCACTTTAATACAATAAATTCAAAATGACAATCATGCAATTTTAACACTTTCTTGTTCTGGATAACTCATCTAAAGTGTTATTGTCCTATTTCAGTCACTGTAGTGGTACACTATCAGAAGTTTTAGAATACCCCCATATTTCTTGTCTGTATGTAATAAGAAGTTCAAGTCCAGTGAAAAACCTTAAATGGTACAAAAGTAAGCAGCAAACGGCCAAAGTTAAAAACAACACCAAACTGGAAAATTCTCGTTTAATTTGGCAAGATAGTCTTAAAACTTATAGGAAGGCCCTCCGTAATGCCAAAGCAGCGTACTACTCGTCATTAATAGAGGAAAATAGGAACAACCCCAGGTTTCTTTTCAGCACTGTAGCCAGGCTGACAGAAAGTCACAGCTCTATTGAGCAAAGTATTCCCATAGCTCTCAGTAGTTATGACTTCATGAGCTTCTTTAATGATAAAATCCTAGCTATTAGAAACAAAATCCACCAAGACCTGCCCTCAACTGGCACCGACTTAAGTCTATACTCAGGAACTTTAGAAACAGCTGTAAAACCAATTATATGTTTAGACTGCTTTGCTTCCCTCAATCTTTATCAACTAACTTCAATAATTTCTTCATCTAAACCATCAACCTGCCTCTTAGACCCCATCCCGACTAGGCTGCTTAAAGAAGTTTTGCCCTTGGTTGGAACTTCTCTGCTGGATGTGATCAATCTGTCTTTATCAACAGGCTACGTGCCACAGTACTTTAAAGTAGCTGTAATTAAACCTCTTCTGAAAAAGCCCAACCTGGATCCAGACGTTTTAGCCAACTATAGACCTATATCTAACCTTCCATTTCTCTCTAAGGTCCTGGAGAAAGCAGTCGCCAAACAGCTGTGTGACTTTCTACATAGCAATAGTTTATTTGAGGATTTTCAGTCAGGATTTAGAGCTCACCATAGCACAGAGACAGCACTGGTGAAAATTACTAATGACCTCCTAACTGCATCAGACAAAGGACTTGTCTCTGTATTGGTTTTACTAGATCTTAGTGCTGCATTTGATACCATTGACCATCAGATCCTATTACAGAGACTGGAACATTTCATTGGCATTAAAGGAACCACTCTAAGCTGGTTTAAGTCCTATTTATCAGATCGATTTCAATTTGTACATGTTAACGATGAGTCCTCCATGCATACCAAAGTTAGTCATGGAGTTCCACAAGGATCTGTGCTCGGACCAATCCTCTTCACTTTATATATGCTTCCTTTAGGCAATATTATCAGGAAACACTCCATAAACTTTCATTGTTATGCAGATGATACTCAGTTATATCTATCGATCAAGCCAGATGAAACTCATCAGTTAGCTAAGCTTCAAATGTGTCTTCAGGATGTTAAAACCTGGATGACCTGCAATTTTCTAATGTTAAACTCAGATAAAACTGAAGTTATTGTTCTAGGGCCTAAGCACCTCCGTGGACGCATTATCTAAAGATATAGTTTCCCTGGATGGCATCGCCTGGCCTCCAGCACCACTGTGAGAAATCTTGGAGTTATCTTTGACCAGGACATGTCGTTCAACTCTCACATTAAGCAAATTTCAAGGACCGCCTTTTTTCACCTACGTAATATTGCAAAAATCAGGAACATCCTGTCTAAAAATGATGCAGAAAAACTAGTCCATGCATTTGTTACTTCTAGACTGGATTACTGCAATTCCTTATTATCAGGCTCTTCGAAAAAGTCCATTAAGACTCTTCAGCTGATCCAGAATGCTGCAGCACATGTTTTGACAGGAACCAGTAAAAGAGATCATATCTCTCCTGTCTTAGCTTCTCTGCATTGGCTTCCTGTAAAATCCAGAATAGAATTTAAAATCCTTCTTCTCACATTCAAATCTCTTAATGGTCAGGCACCATCTTATCTTAAAGAGCTCATAGTACCTTACTGCCCCACCAGAGCACTGCGCTCCCAGAATGCAGGATTACTTGTAGTTCCTAGAGTCTCCAAAAGTAGAATGGGAGCCAGAGCGTTCAGCTATCAGGCTCCTCTCCTGTGGAACCAGGTTCCAGTTTGGGTTCGGGAGGCAGACACCGTCTCTACATTTAAGAGTAGGCTTAAGACTTTCCTTTTTGATAAAGCTTATAGTTAGGGCTGGCTCGGGTGAGTCCTGAACCATCCCTTAATTATGCTGCTATAGGCTAGACTGCTGGGGGATTTCCCATGATGCACTGAGCTCCTCTCTTCTCTCTTTCTCTCTGAGTGCAACCTCATCCCATTAATGCATGTTACTAACTCGATTTTTTCTCCCTCTCCCGTGGTCGTGTGCTTCCCCCTCCTGTCACTTCCTGCGGGTGTTGCTGGCTCTGGAGCTGTGGAGTCTGGATCTGTGGTTGGGAGTCTCCTGCTGCCCCCGTGTTCCTGCTCGGACCCTCTGCTACAGTTGCAATTGCTATTACTAGTCCTATTGCTATTATTACTGTTATTATTATCATTAACATTACTATATATATTATATTACATATTATATATATATTACTACTAACATTACTAATATCTGTACCATTTTTCATTTAGTCTATAGCACCATCACCTTTATTGTCTGTACCTCTATGTGTATACTGTGTAGGTTGCCTCCCTCTGCTCTCTCTCTCTTGCTCTCTCTCTCTCTCCCCTCACCCCAAACCGGTCGAGGCAGATGGCCGCCCACCCTGAGCCATGGTTCTGCTCGAGGTTTCTGCCTCTTAAAAGGAAGTTTTTCCTTGCCTGTGTCGCCTAGTGCTTGCTCTTGGTGGGAATTGTTGGGCTTCTGTAAATAACTTCAGAGTATGGTCTAGACCTGCTCTTTATGAAAAGCGCTGTGAGATAACTGTTGTTGTGATTTGGCGCTATATAAATAAAATTGAATTGAAATTGAATTGAACATTTACGTCACTAAAACAGACTTCCGAAGAATTTAAGAGCTTAGTTATTCTGCAGCCGCTGTGTTAGTGACATAAATGTTTGAAACACAAGTTTGCTTCTTAGTTTTGTTCCATTTAAGGTTTTTCACTGGACTTGTACTACTTACACTCACCGGCGACTTTATTAGGTACAACTGTTCGATTTGTTAACCCAAATAGCTAATCAGCCAATCACACGGCAGCAGCTCAGTGCATTTAGGCATGGAGACGTGGTCAAGACAAATTGCTGAAGTTCAATCCGAGCATCAGAATGGGGAAGAAAGGGGATTAAAGTGAGTTAATTTAAGTGACTGAATGTAGCATGGTTGTTGATGCCAGACGGGCTGGTCTGAGTATTTCAGAAGCAGCTGATCTGTGTGTGGGATTTTCACACACAATCATCTCTAGGGTTTACAGAGAATGGTCCAAAAAATATCCAGTGAGCAGCAGTCAACATCAACAAGACAGCAGACGAAAATGCCTTGTTGATGTTAGAGGTCAGAGGAGAATGGCCAGACTGGTTTGAGATGACAGAAAGGCAACACAGCAAGCAGCGATGGGGCGGGCCTTCACATGTGTAGCATGTCCAGGTGTGAGGTGATTGCGTTGCAGATTCTGGAGCTCTGACAGTGCTTCCGACGCTACACGAAGGTGTCACTTCCTGTATTCCCTTTGTGGTGCTACAGAGAACTTGTGGCTATGAATATAACTGAATTTATGCATTTAGCTGTGTTCGGGGTGGGACAGTTAATCAAGCACGTAAATTTTCGTACAGATTTGAGCATGTACACTGAAGAAGTGAACACTTTCAGTTTCATGGCGAAGCATGGAACTTCACCGCAAGGATAGTCACTTCCTGTTACCAGTAGCTGGTACTATGAATGTGTGAGACCATTGGCTTGTAGACATGTTCAGGGCAGGACTGTCATTAACCATTAACGTAAAATTCAAAATGGCCGACTTCCAGTTGGGTTTAGGGCATCGCTCCAGGAGGCTTTTTTGGTACGTCTGAACATGATACATGTGCCACAGAAATTTCATATATGAAGGTGAAACATGCCGCGGGGGGCTGTTACGTTAAAGGTCCCTTTCCTGTTGCCAGCAGGTGGCGCTATGGCTTTGGCTGAATATTGGCATGTACATGTGTTCAGGGCGGGACTCTATTAAATGTGCAAAATTTGGTACAGATCTGAGCATGTACAGTCAAGTAACAACAACTTCCTGTGTCATTGAGAAGAGTTTAACTTCGCCGCCACGCAACCTCCATGCCATTAACTGCAGACTAACAAGTTTTACAACATGACTTCATCAACGTGTTACGGTGCGTTCAGGGCGGGACTTATAATGCATTCCAAATTTGGTACAGATGTGAGTAGGGCTGTACATAATTATTAAGTCGATTAATCTAACGACTAATTTTGTGTATTCTTTTTTTTTAGAACTTAGACTTTTATTATTTTTGCAGAGCAATGATACAACCATGCATTAAAGGTACATGACACAAATGTCGACAATATAAAGTTTTCCATAAATAAACATCTTAGTCACAATTGTAGGTTCATCGTCATACAACCCCAAAATAAGGATACACTTTGGGAGGGATAGCTAGACATCATATGCCAAGAGACAAACTTGTTGGGTTTATTTACATCAACATTGCTTCTGCTGGCCCCCAGCGCAGGCTAAAAGTGTTTTTTTGAAGTCTTAATGAGTAGGTTATCTTTTCCATTTTATACAATTCCCTTACTTTTTGGACCCATAAGTCATAGGAAGGAGGCTCCAGCTGCATCCACCTTATTGTGATGCATTTCAGGGCAGCTGTAAAAAAGGACATTTAACAGATATGCTTTGGCCCGTCCTTGCAAACCATCTGGTATAATACCAAGCACCGCAACATCCTTTGGTATAACTCCTGGGAAAATATGGTTTATAGTTCTGTACACCTCTTCCCAAAAGTTTTGAAGTTTGGGGCATGACCAAAAAATGTGTGTATGATTGGGGACCGCTGAGCCACAATTTCTCCAACACAAGCTTGGTACTTTAGGATCCATCTTGGCAACCACATCTGGGGTCCTGAAATATCTGCTAATAATTTTCCATTTATATTCCCGCCACATATTTGAGTTTGTAACTCTATGAGCCTCAATCCATGAGACTCCCTCCCATGCCTCGTCCGAGATTATTTTGGCCGTCTCTGCCTCCCATCTTTGTTTTGTCCAAGTGGTTTCGTTAAGGTTCATTGACAGAAATACACTGTATAACTTTGCTATAAATTTTTTATCTCCTCCCCCTTTCTGGTAATGGATTAGAAGGTTTTCTAATGGTGTTGGATTTAGTACTTTTTCCCAGTCCTTGTGTGCGAGCAAAAAAGAGCGCAGCTGTAAATATCTAAAGAAATCACTTTTTTGGAGATGAAAATTCCTACATAACTCTTCAAACGACATAAGATTGTTTCTGTCGATCAACTGATGAAGAAATGTAAGCCCCTGTTCAGCCCATTTAGAAAAATTTTTGTCCAAGAGATTGGGTGTGAAGGATTTAATATGTCCAATGCTTGTTAATATTGATAAACCCCCCTGTAGCCCGAAAGAAACTCGCACTTTGTTCCAAATGTCAAGTGTGGTTTTAGTCCACAATGGCAGTTCCTTTACTGGGATATCTAAAAATGGCAATACCTTTAATGGTACTGAGCACTTTGCTTGCTCAATGCTGAGCCATCTTGTTTGAGAATCCTGTTGGATCCATGAAATTAAAGGCTTTAACTGAGCTGCCCAGAAATAGTATTTTAAAACCGGAAGCTTGAGACCCCTTCCGTCTTACTTCTTTGTAGTGTTTTATATTTTATACTGAGAGCTTGCTTTGCCATATGAATTTTGATATAATTTTATCCAATTCAGTGAACGTGGACTTAGGTATGCCAACTGGTAACATTTGGAACAAATACAATAATCTGGGTAACAGATTCATGCGAATGGTCTCAACGTGAACGAGGAGGGACAAAGGCAATGCCGACCATCGCTCCAGGTCTTTTTAATTATATCCAGTGTTTTAGTGTAATTGACGTGATACAAATCATTTAATGAGAGGGGAATATTGATGCCTAGGTATTTAATGCCTTCCCTTGGCCACCTAAAACCGCTCTGTTGTTTAACCCCAATGGAATATTGCTATTGACATCCATTGCCTCTGTCTTATCAACATTTATTTTATAGCCAGAAAAATGGCCATAAACAGAAATCATTTCCCTCAGGCGTGGTATTGATGATGTAGGATCAGACAAATACAGGAGTACATCATCTGCATAAAGAGATATTTTATGTTCCTCTGTGCCAATCAAAATCCCTTTAATTTCATCATTGTCCCTGATAAGCTGGGCTAGTGGCTCGATGCTAATTGCAAACAAAAGAGGTGACAAAGGACACCCTTGTCTGCATCCGCGTTCCAACTTAAAACTTGCCGACCTGAAACCATTAACTCTTCACGGCCGCTTGTGGGGATGAATATAATGTATGTATCCAATCTATGAATTTGGGCCCAAATTTAAACCTCTTTAATGTTTGAATAAGGTATTTCCACGACACTACGCATCAAAAGCCTTTTGGGCATCTAAAGATATTACAGCTGTCATAGCTTTATTTTCTTTTGGTGAGACATAATATTTAATAAGCGGCGTAGATTATTTCCATAGTGCCTCCGACAATAAATCCGGTTTGATCTGGATGTATGATTTGATTTATTATGACATTTAATCGTCTTGCCAGAATACCAGTTAGAATGCGTACGTCCCCATTCAGCATGGATAATGGCCGATATGACCCGCAGTCAGTGGGGTCTTTACCTTCTTTATGTAATACAACAATTGTGGCATCAGACCAGGATGGTGCCATTGTTTTAGTTTCTAAAGAAAAGCGGTATGCTTCCAATAAAAGTGGAGTAGCAATGTCTATGAAACATTTGTAAAATTCATTTATGAAACCATCGGGGCCAGGACTCTTATTATTTTTAAGGGATAAGATAACACTTTTAATTTCTTCTACTTGAATTGGCTTATCTAATTGAATTTTGTGTATTCTAAATAAAAAAAAAGTTGCCTTTTACTCTATTAACATGCCAGTTTATCCTAAATAAATATGTCTAATCAATAAATCAATATTTTATTCAATCATCCTGATGAGACATTTAGAATAGAATCGAATTTCCTCTTCACTGATGTGTTGTGATAATAACAATAACAGACATTAATTAGGCTACTTTACTTCAAACTTTCAATGTTCCTGACATGGATTTATTTCAATATTGAGTAATGTAGTACAATAACATGTTTCTGCATCAGTGTGGGGCAAAGACAACACCTGAAAGGACTACAGACAGTCACAGATGGTCTGTAATGTTAGTTTTAGCTTCTTTCTCGCTCATACGTGCTGTTAAATAAACAGAAAATGCGAAACGGCTGAATGTTAGATGACACACAGTGTAACGTTTCGTTACCATGACAGCAGCGTCGCAGAAATGACTTAACATGAAGGCCATGAAGAAATACTAATTAAAGGGACTACGTGTCCTTGTGCTGATAATGTGCCGTGTTCGTGTAGAGACAGAAAGCAAACAGGATTTGCGGTGCTGCTGTCAGTGCTCGGGGATACTTTTGCTTCACGTGTTCGAGCTGCTTCACGCCATTCGTGGACAGCAGCTGCAGTGAAACTATTTCCAATTCAGCACGTTGTTGAGTGTCTGTCTAAAATACTTCCAAACTTTAGACGGTCGAAGACGAGGTCCAAGAGAATCCTACTAACATCGGATGCAGCGACACTTTGACGCACGCCATACGAGTCAACGTATTTACGTAATTGATTATGTCGACTACATCGACGAATCGCCCCAGCCCTAGATGTGAGCATGTAGACTTAAGTTACACAAACTTCCTGTTTTATGGTCAATCAACTTTTAATCGTCAGTGGGTTTAGACTGCACAGCAAAATTTGAAGTTCATTAAAGTACAAAGGGCCGGATTTACTAACAACCCAAATAAAGAGGCCTAAATTGTATGTGCATTCTAAAATACTGCACGTTCAATTGTAGTACCTGTTATGGGTGACCAACTGAAAATGATTGCATAATTGCAAACACAATAGAGGTGGGAGTATTTAAATGAGGGTTTTGTGTGTTTTAATGGTTTCCGCCATGGAGAATCGGAAGAGAAAGCAGCCACTGCGTAAAAAACTTGGTTTGTTTCATTCAGTGCGTCCCAAGTATGTGGAAATCATATGTACCTGCCCATCCTGCCTTGATTGCACCAAGTACTCGAGACAGCACACCTGGAAAAAGTGCTTTGGGAAACCCCAGCATGCTATCATGCCAGCATGCCATGCGAGGAAATGCCAGAAGATCGTGCTTCATCCAGCCAGAGGGAACGATCACCGACTGTACGCCCCGTGCCTGGTCTCTCCGAGATCTCCTGCCCTGGCCCTGTACAGTGCGACGCGACGCGACGCACCTTTCCCTCTCTGATACCTACTATGGGTTGTGTAGCTATTATGACCGGCGCGCTGTGTACAGTTGGTCATCGTTCTCTGGCTTGATGAATTTTTGCGTGATCCGTGCACTACTGCAGCCGGGGGCTCTCTGCAGCGCCACGCTACTTTCTAAATTCTTCATCTCATGGAGAAAAGAAGTCAGGTCGAAATAAAATTTGCTGTATTGGCTTGAATGTTAATACAACAGTGTTGCCAAAGCTAAAGGAAAATATGAGAAAACAATTCCATTCATATAGTTCATCGAATAAATCATATCAAATAATTGTATTTCAATATATTGGATATAAAATAATATTATCTAATATTGCTAATTTCTCTGCATTTTCTTTCATTACGTCTGTGTCTCCTTCTGGCAACGATAAAGCAGCCATCTCTGCAACAAAAGTCCTAAATGAACAACAGGTGATATCTTGCACTTTTGAAAGACATCATTCTGCGCTCACACTGTTAGTAGATCAGCTTATGTGTTAATTTGCTGGTGATATCAAGTTTGCACGCAAACCTTTAGTAAACCTGGCCCAAGTGTGAAAATCGCCAAAAATTACTATTAAATCCAAAATGGCTGAACATGATACACGTACCACAGAAATTTCGTACACGTAGGTGAAACTTTGTCCCGGAGGCTGCGCTGTAGGGGGCACTGGCGAGCCATTTCGCCACGCCCATGCACGAAACCCAAAAAAATACAAAATTTTCTGCCCTGCATGAATTGTGTGCAAAGTTTGGCTTCACAGGGGAAAATTGACACATGATTGTAAATTACTGAATATAACTACTGAATTGTCTTAGCAACTTATCTGAGCTGTCACTCTTATCACGTTAACAGTACTGTGTGTTAAGCAGAACAGCATCAGTGAATTTCATTCTGTCCTTAGTCAAAGTAATTTCCTATCAGCCGAAACTCTGCTGTCTAAGATTCCTCAGGTCTGAGGGGAATTAGCTTAGTTTAGTTAGAAGCACAGTTTACTGGTCCAGGTTCTTTATAAAGGACGGTGTGTTGGTCCTGCAGGTGCTTTACCCTTTTGTTAGCACTGCTCTGTACTGTCACTTTCATATGGGCTTGCTTGTATCCTTTGCCAGCATCCAGTCACAAGTGATGAGTATTAGCCAAACACAGCACAGTATGGCGGACTTATCTAAACTGAAGAAAGTGAAGAAAACGCAATTGGAACGGAGCGAATGAGACGAGAAGAAAGCGCTGTGAGTGACAGGAGGCGGGGCTGTGTGGGCACTGCAGCGGTGTGTGTATCAGCTCGCTGTCGGGAGAAGAGAAGCACATTTTCAGGATTGATACTGTGGAAAAAGAATATTAAAACTATTCAGAATTAATATGTATTAAAAAATCTATATTTTTGACAACACACAACCAAGGTAGCAGAATACAATCTGTGAACGTACAACACCTGGAACCTTGAAGCAGATGGGCTACAGCAGCAGAAGACCACAGGGTTCCACTCAGCTGTCACTGTCAGCTAAGAACAGGAAACTGAGGCTACAATTCACACAGCCTCACCAAAACTGGACAACAGAAGAAAAAGAAAAACGTTGCCTGGTCTGATGAGTCTCAACTTCAGCTGCGACATTCAGATGGTGGTGTCAGAACAACATGACAGCAAGGATCCATCCTGCCTTGTATCAACGGTTCAGGCTGGTGTAATTGTGTGGGGGATGTTATCTTGGCACACTTTGGGCCCCTAAGTACCAACTGAGCATCGTTTAACGCGACAGCCTCCCTGAGTATTGTTGCTGACCATGTCCATCCCTTTATGACCACAGTGTACCATCTTCTGATGGCTACTTCCAGCTGGATAATGCACCATGTCACTAAGCTCAAATCATCTCAAACTGGTTTCTTGGAGCACTTTTGGGACATTTTGGGACATGGTGGGACCCCCCCAGCCAGTACTTGAGAATATACAGTAAAAGAAAATTCCTTTTTTTAACAAGCTATGTTAACACACTCGCAGCTAAGTGCATCTATGCAATCACATTACATAATGTAGATATTATGCACAGTGGCATATAGTCTGCTATATAACTAAATGCCTGCCCTCTTCCTACTTGATGTTTTCTTTTCCTTGAAAAGTAGAATGCTCATTTTCTTTAAAACTGTGCCATTAACCTGAAGATGAACTGTGCAGCAACAACTGCATATGTATTGAGGAATGTTTTGTCTTGTGTGATTTTTTTTTTTTTTTGCTGTACGTTACCAGTGGAAACACTGCATGTATTTATATATGTAACAGAGCAGAGTAAGGGAAGCCATGGCCAACAGTAAAAGATGTCAAGTTCAAGAGCAGGAAAAGTGGAGGAAGACATATGAAATGAGACTTAAGACACAATCCCAGTTCATTTTGGGCTGTCACATGAGTGAGAAAGGTTCTTCCTCCAGTTACAGCTCAAATCAGAGAGAAGGGAGGAAGAACAAGACAGGAAATCCAACCAATCCTCTCCATTAGTGAAGAAGTCATCACAGAAAAAGAAGGCGGATGACAGACAAGCAAAAATACCACAACCTGCACATCACATCTTGCTTTACAGCAAGATAAACATGATACATTCCAGAGGGGTTACAATGCAACGTCAGTTTCCAGAACGGACACAGTCAGTGCTGCTAAGAGATCACTCTGTCCCTTGTCCACATCCCAATCAGTCAATAACATTTAAGCATGATTGCAGATAATAAGTAGTTTGTGCAAAAGCAACCTTTTAGGGATTTTCCATCACTTATGTACGGTAAAGAATGAAAATCTGAAACAAAATCACCAACAAACTCAGATTATCAGATCTGCAGACAGAGCCAGCCCATTCTAAGGTTTAATAACGAGTACTGTTATCCTTTGTTCCCCAACCACGTGCTGAGAATATAAGAGGACATTAAAAGTTATTTTCAGTTCATTGCAACTTATATCAACAACCTCATATCAGTAAAAAAAATAAAAGCCTGATGAGTGAAGACACCTATGCAGTTAGAAGATGTTGAAACAGACCTGTAGACCTAATTTACAGACCTGAGTCCTGCTCCAGCTGAAACCTACTGTGCTTACCATAAACATATGTGCATACAGTTTTCCTGTACAATGACGGAATGTTACAAAGATTATGGATGTGGATGGACCTCCAAATATAGTGGGTATGGGTCTCAGCATGGTCCCCAAACTATCTCCTCTGTGTGGCAGCAAAGTCCCAAACACTTCATGTTCATCTACTTTCACTCTTGTCCTTCCTGAAGATGCCAGTGCTCTCTGACACTGTAGTGGGCACTGATGACAAAGCTACAGCACACAGCAAGGCACTCTTGAAGCTAACAAAGGCAAGAAAAGCTGAACATTAAATGAGGTCTCTGGTAAAACTTAACTTAAAATGGTCATTCACCTGGGGCACCACAAACCAATTAGTCATCATTAACAAGGCTTTGGCTGCAGTCCACGCTGCCATAGACAGCACTTTTTTAAGGACCATGCATCAGGGCTGCTCACCTGTGGCTTGTTTCCAACCTGGCTGATCATGTGAAAGCTTGTGCTACTGCCCTGCCGGACTTCCTTGGAGCAATGTTGCCACATTCTCAGATGTCAGCAATCTTTGAGGAGTATAATGATATCATACCTCACAGAGATGATGGCCAAAACTACAAGAATACGTTGTAAGAATTATTCTTTAATACATGGTTTAGACAGCTGGAAAGTGCAGTAACAGCAACCATAAATCGTGCTACTATATAATCTTTCTGTCTTAAAGTGGAGAAACTCCACCCACAATTCTCACAGACTAAGTTTGACAGATAGAGTACGAAGACCAGCAGCTTTGGTCAGCTTGAATTACCTTGGATACAATGCATTCCAACAGTTACATGTTGTCACTGTGGCCAAAATTTGGTCCACGCAACCTATTTAAACATGTCCTCTGCTTGTTACTCATTCACCTGTGTACCTTAGTATGCTCCTACCACTTAATTTTAGAGTCGCTGGCTGTGTCTGTGTGGATAGCCTATCAGTGTTGAGTTTGTCCGCATGTCACCGAGGCTTCAGAGCGTTGTGTGGAGAGGGCGGAGCAGAGCGGGGATTGAAAATCTGCTGACCGGCTGAGAGCTACTAAACTTGGGGGAGAGGAGCAGGGAGCAGCGCTGCAACCATTGGAGAAATAAACAACCGTAGTCTGCCGGATTCGGCTCTGACAGCTACGCCGTTAACTCGCGGGAGGAGCTCAGAGTTAACTGTTTTTATTGCTTTTTACTTTAGTTTTTTGAACTTCAACGTTGATTTATCTTGACTGGAGCTTCTCAGCAGCTTCGTTCACATCCTGTTCCAGTGTTGTCGTTAGCGTCGTTAGCTCTGTCGGACTACGACTTCATATTTATATAAAAACCGGACAAAGCTGGACGTTACTTGGAGAAAAGCGAGGAGGCTGAACTACCTGGTGAGTTCAGAAAACATGTGTCTGTAACTTTATTCCAGCTGTCGTTGTACTTTACTGTGACCAAGTTAGCATAGCACAGCCCTGATCGATCCGAAATCCATTCAGAAAACAAACATTTTTGAAGTTGTTGTCCTGCTGTCTTGCTGACAGACCTGACAAAGCATCAATTCATATGTTTAACAAATCTGCATCATGTTGTGGTTATTTCGGCATCAGTTTGATCCGTTTATTGCTATTTAATCACAGCAAAATGTTTATTTTGGGTTCATACAGTTGTAGTAATGACGAGTTGAGTTTATTCACCTTATCGCGCCTTCTCGCGTTGTGTGTGAACACTTACAGAGAATGTACTCACGCGAGGAAAGCGTCGCAAGGCGAAAATTCGCGGTTGGTCTGATTACGGCATTAGGAGGTGCTGATCCACTTCTACACAGCCATCATCCAGTCTGTCCTCTGCACCTCCATCACTGTCTGGTTTGGATCTGCCACCAAAAAGCACAGGAGCAGACTACAACGGACAGTCAGGACTGCAGAGAGGATCATCGGTGCCAACCTGCCCTCCATTCAGGACTTATACATTTCCAGAGTCAGGAAGCAGGCAGGAAACATCACTGCAGATCCATGTCACCCTTTACACAACCTGTTCCAGCTTCTCCCCTCTGGTAGGCGCTACAGAGCACTGTACGCCAAAACCGGCAGACTCAGGAACAGTTTCTTCCCACAAGACATCGCTCTGATGAACAGCTGATTTCTGACTCAAGGTGTCAGGAACAATTCCTGTGCAATAACCCAGTAAATCAGCCACCTGTTTACTGGCTAACACTTATTAGTTATTCACCATTCTCTATTTCAGAGCTGTTCATACTGTTATATTGTCATATTGTAGATAGTGTACCAAATTCCACCTACCCCAAGTACATAACACCTGCACAAAATACTTATTTATTCCAGCATCCTTTGCACTATGTGTACCTGTACATCATATCCACTTCCGACATGTACATAGTAATATATATTACGATAATTTTATTCCTGCATCCCTTGCTCTCTGCACTACTGTCTCAATCTGTCTGTATTGTCTGTTTACAGTATCTATATATTTTGTTCTCTATACTGCAGCCTGTGTCTGATTCTATTGTATTTTATCTCATTTTATAATTCTATTATTGTATGAGTAAGCTGAAATATTTACTGAAGTAGGAAGAATATTTGATGAGCGCATTTGGCAGAATGCATGACACACCCATAAGAGTTAGTCAACAACCTCATTAGATTAGATATCCAGTTCAACCTTATATGGCCCTAATTTTCAGCTGCTGCAGGATTTCTACATTTCTTCTCAATTTTCCACTAAGCTGGGAACCCTGCTGTGGCTTTAAAAGGACTTTCAAAAGTGAAATGTTGTTGGCAAAGTAAATGTCAATATCATGTTGCATCACAAGTGGTATGAAATTGTAAACGGAATTGTATTTGAAGCATTACTTCAAGGGTTAGTTTAAGTAAATGACATGAGATGGAAATTGAGGCCTTGTGGAAAGAAATCAAATAAAGAATCTGTTTTTCATTCTGTCCTCTCCACAAACGTTCATCCGATCGACATCACACTTGCATTGCTGAGGACCCAGAGTGCACAGAGTGCACAGAGTGCAGTCTTGGCCAAATGGTGGTGCTACAACAACGATCGTCACATTTTGGCCTGTAACCTTTGAACTGCAAGTCTCAGGAACAAAGGTTTTTTTCTGGATTCTGTGGGTCCTGATCCATTTGCAATTATCCGCCATCTTTTTTTCACACAAATTTTAAGCCGTCATCACCAAATGTAGTACAGAATATCTCCGGACCAAGACAGAAACAGTTCCTTTCTCGGATTTTCGAGATTCGAAATATAGAAGTTTTTCTATAACTGGCCTGGTTCTTCAGAACATCGCAAGCAGCCATCCCAAGGTTCCAGGGGCAAAGCAACTAGCCCACTCAAAACAGCCACTGCATATATATATATATATATATATATATATATATATATATATATATTCCCAGCAAAAACTACTTTTTAGCTGACGCTCACCACCAATGGTTGAAATAAAACTGACAAACATGTCTGGTGGCAGATTACATCACCATAACTCAAACCCAAGTCAAAATGAAAGGAATCATGTCTGGCACCACAGCCCCTTCTCTAATCACATCCTTTAGTGTTACATATCAACACAGCAGCTTCACAAGCTAAAGCACGAATGGAGGAAATTTAACCATTTCACACTATGTGACAACATAGAATAAAGCAAGAGATTTGAAGCAAGTTCAGGCCGAATCTGCCCATGAGCAGCTATATTTTAGTGCAAGGCTCTAAGGAAAAAATGTCAATGTAGAAAACCACACTCTTAGATCCAAAGAATTGCTCTTTAGGTATATGGTTGGAAAAGAAGAGCATACAGCTGAGGAATCCAAACCATGACAGAGGGAGTCAGTTTATCAGAATATTTCATCTAAAGGCTATTCATCTTTTTTAGAAAGCCACGTCTGCTGAGGCAGGTGAGGCGTGCAGGTGTGTGTGTGTGTGTGTTGTTGTTGATTTATTAACATGAATCATATAAGATGGAGAAACATGATTTGAGTGTAGATGAAATGTTCTGAGAAAATGTCTCCTGAAGTACAAGCAGACAGTCCAGAAAGAAAAGAGAGAATGCCACAGTTTCCAGGGAACTGTTAATTGAAAATGCAGCAAATGGCGTCGATATTAGTACAATGATTTAAGAAAGGGTTGTACACAAATATGGAGAACAGAAAAAAACATTTCCAGGAAACACCAACTTAAAACCAAATTGAAAAATGAAGAAATTGAAAAAAATCAAATGAATAAAATGCAAAAAAAGGCTTTTTTGCTTCAGGGGGAAAGTGTCTGAGGGGAAAATAGATTCTCCAAACTTACTGCTTTTTTGTTTTCCTTTTTTTCTTTTACTGTTGCTTTATTCAGTAGAGAGTGGCAAGTAGCCTACAGAACAGAGATGAGCACAATCATGGTCACAGCACCAGCTACACACACACACACACACACACACACACACACACACACGCACACCTAACCACTCCCAGTGTGCACACATTCACATCTAGTAAAACAGAAAAATCCAAACTGCTGTTAGAAGAGTGTTCATCACTGGTCAGGGACTTGAAGCGTGTCCATGCATGCACCGGCGTGGTTTGACTTCAGCAGACTGTATTAATGTGTGTGTGTGTGTGTGTGTGTGTGTACGCCTACACAGCTGCAAAAGGAAATTCAGGATAGAGAATGACAAATTAAAGATTTCAACACATAGAAATATAAAACCCAGACCACTTTTATGGGGATGGGTATGAGGGAAAATTAACAGGCTCTTCCTTCCTTTTCACTGTAGTAAGGGCGAGGCAGCAGGAGCAGCAGCAGACAGTCACAGTCAGTGTGCAGAGGAAATGGTATGTGTGCACTGAGGTTAGACTATAGCACCATTTGCTAGACATATTTGGCGATACAGGCCAGTCAGCTGTCACCCATGTTGTGAGAACACCTAAGCCATCGTTACATTTGGGCTAAAACAGAGGGACAACTGGAAACGCTTATGAGGATATTTTCTGCAAAAAGAAGTCATGCTGATGGACAGAGACAGAGCAAGGTGTGAGGGACACCTAGGGATGGGGATCTTGACCCGGTTCCAAAATTTCTCAAAACCAGAAAATCAATAAGGTTTGAGCTTATCGATACTGCTATCGAGACTTGCGGGTCCTATGATGTAATGTTATGCCTCAAGCTTCAAATCTGATTTAATTTGAAACGCAAGAAAAGAAAATCATCAGGCTGCAGTCTCTGCCACACACACACACACACACACACACACACACACAGCAGAGCGAGTCTGTGCTGTCGCGGTGGAATACAGTGAGGGTTAAGTTAGCTCCAAACTACTGTACCGTTAGTTGATGACAGCTACACTCATTACTCTAAGTACGTGCAATAAAACCTACGCAAGTAAAAATACAATACTTTATCAAAACACCAGTCTGTAAGGTAAAGTTAAACATGTACAAATGGTTAATCATCTCTGCCCTCAGTCTCTCATGATGTATGTTTTATACAAGCACAGCTAACGCTAGCTTGGCATGAGTCAAATGTTAATAAAAAGCTAAATAGAAAGCTCTGTCTGGAGCATAGACTGGTCTGTAGTCTTAAAAACTCAGCTGCTGGCTGAGACAAACCAGCCGCTCCTCCACCTACCTGGTAACGTTAACTGCAGCCAGTGAGAGAGGAGGTGGGGCTGATAGAGGCTGATGTTATTCTCTGTAAACATCAATCACTACTTGTGATGTCAGATAGTTACTTTACTGCTGTAAACATTAATGTTGCTGCTCTAGAAACAACATTTAGCTGTATTTAAAATATTAAATTAAAAACAACCAGGTAGTTAATATGTACGCTTCAATATTTGTTTATTTATCGCAAGTGATCATCTTAATATGTAACGTTAGCGCACATTGAATATTTTCCTCATACCGTGCAGTCCTTCCTCATGCCCGTTGGGTCTGGTCTTACCATCACTAAATAATAGTAAAGTATCGATAGTGGTATTGATAAAGAATCGGTTCATTAAGCAGTCTCAATAACGGTATCAATATCAATAAAAGTTAATGATCCCCCTCCCTAGGGACACCTGAGCTGACAGGGCCACCCTCTGCCTGTTATACGCTGTCTGTGAGCACAATACACAGCGGCAAATGGGAAGCCGATGGTAGTTATACTTAGCACAGTCAGTGCAAGCCATAACATCAGTCACATTTCAATGGTCTAGTGTTTACTTAAAATGGCCCCAGAAAGTGACTGATGGGGATATCCCATCCTTTAGATACCTTACAATCTGAAGAATGTGTAGCCAATGCAGTTTACTGCTCTGCTAGTACTGTACATGCCCAAATCTCTCCAATGTCCACTATCTAAAGATACAAGCAGAATGAATCCTTCTGCATAATGATCAGATCAGCTGAAACCATGGCAGTGCAAACGATTAGGTGTGGTCATAGTGAGATTTTTTCTGACACTAATGTTTGCCAATAGTCTATAAAAGCTGACTGAGCCTGAACTTGTTTTTCTTCAACCAGAGCCATATTTAACCAGCTTTTGTCACCGCCGCTATGAACATATGGCCCCTCTCTGGACATATGTACATCACAACATCTGATCACAGGCTTCTGCAGTTACACACTGCCTGTTTCATATATGAGGCCCTTTACTGAGTATGGAACTGCTGCTCACTGGGACCTGCATTAGCATCACACAGAACTCAGCTTACTGCTCAGACGAGCCTGTGTGGTGCCGGCCGGGCGGTCGGAATGCCTTTTATTTTTGCTGCTTTTATTAGTTTTATTCTTGGTTGGGAAAACCAAGCCATGCTTCTACACAAACACCACACTGTGAAGACTACCTCCACAGTTCCGTTTGTTAGTTTTGATTTTCACTATTGATAAAGAGATTTCTTAGGGGCTTAATTTATGAAGGTAAATATGGTGCAAAATGAAAGAGCTTGTAAACTTGATGTGTACTCTTGCAGAATACGATGTGTGAACTTGTAGAACAAAAATCTGTACTCGTATCTTAAAATTTTCACTTGTATATAATGCCCGAGCTTGTAAACCTGATGTGTACTCTTGTAGAATATGATGTGAGAACTTGTAGAACAAAAATCTGTACTTGTATCTTAAAATTTTCACTTGTACACAATATTCACACACATGAAAAAAAAACAAACACGAGAGCTTGTAGAAAGAATCTGAAGTTGTATGTTGAAAGTTTCACTTGTAGAAAATATTCACACACACACTGATGTTCTGAATATGAAGTTGCAGAAAAATACGCTACGATGTAGATTGATGTTCACATAAAAACAATGACAGTTGCAAACTTGTATTTTTTTTTTTTACTTGAGTCCTTTTTCCAGTAGGCTACAACCACAACTCTGTGATTACAACCTCTCAAATCGGTCTCTGCAACTTCACAAATGCGCTTTCTCCTGTTTCCTGTGACGAATCTGCGCGCCTGGAATTTTGCAACTTTTCTAGCGATACATGTGGTGCAAAATTAACTTGCACTTGTAGCTGAGGGGAAGGGGTGGGGGGGGAGGGGGAGGAGCAGGGGGCGGGGGGGGGTGAACCAATGAGAATTCTTTTCTGCTCTCCGTGTCGGTGGAGATCGGCAGTGGCACACCAAGCCAGGATATGTAAATACATGTTTGGTAGGTTAGTACTGTGATTAAGGGCTAAATAAATGCCACTAACACCTCACATGTTGTATCACAACGCTAAAGTTAGATTCTGATTCGCAGCTTCCGATTCGGCAGTTAAGGGGAAAGCTAAGGGGAACTTAAGTGAAAGTTAACTTACGTTGCTGAGCGAGCGATTCTCCGTTTTTTGCACCTTTTACTGTTGTGCTTTTTCTCCACATGCAGACCACATTCAGGGCTGGACTGGTAATCTGGCATACCGGGCAAATGCCCGGTGGGCCGACGCACCATTGGGGCCGGTGTAATAGAAATTATTTATTTATATAACCATATATATTTTTTAAAAATGGGCCAATGATCTGGCCCAATCACATCTCTTACTAGCCCACACCCCCTCTGCTCTGTTTCTTGCGTCAAAAGCCAAAAAAACACCCATTCTTCAGACGGCTGTCGCCAAATGCGCGAGAACAACCGATATGTTTGGTGCCGGGGCAGCGGTAGCTTCAACATCAGCTGCAGTACCCTGCGTAGAAAATTCAAAGAAAATTCTTAGAAATGTGGGCGTTTACTCTTAAAATTAAAGAAAAATTCCTAGTAAAGAAAAAAGTAATTCATAAAGCATCTTAACCCTTAAAAGAGCTCTTAAGCTCAGAATTGTTAGGAGCACGGACGAGGACTTTTAAAAGGCTTAAGAGTTTCTTTAGTAGAGGAGAAAACGGTCTAATGTGGTCTGCATGTGGAGAAAAAGCATTGAAATCACCCTTTTGTCATTTTCACAAATAAAATTATTTTTTTTTCAAATCTAAAAAGTGTTTCAGACAGCGATAAGGCTTTGAATAAAATGCTTAACAGCTTCCACAACAGTAAAAGGTGCAAAAAACGGAGAATCGCTCGCTCAGCAACGTAAGTTAACTTTCACCTAAGTTCCCCTTAGCTTTCCCCTTAAGTGCCGAATCGGAAGCTGCGAATCAGAAGCTAACTTTAGCGTCGTGATACAACATATAGTTAACTAATATAGCTAACGTTAGCCAAAGGCAGTCACTTTCATGTACCTTCTAACGGTATTGCAGGTTAAAAGGAATGTGAGGTGTTAGTGGCATTTATTTAGCCCTTAATCACAGTACTAACCTACCAAACATGTATTTACATATCCTGGCTTGGTGTGCCACTGCCGATCTCCACCGACACGGAGAGCAGAAAAGAATTCTCATTGGTTCACCCCCGCCCCTGCTCCTCCCCTCCCTCCCCCTCACCCCTTCCCCCCAGCTACAAGTGCAAGTTAATTTTGCACCACATGTATCGCTAGAAAAGTTGCAAAATTCCAGGCGCGCAGATTCGTCACAGGAAACAGGAGAAAGCGCATTTATGAAGTTGCAGAGACCGATTTGAGAGGTTGGAATCACAGAGTTGTGGTTGTAGCCTACTGGAAAAAGGACTCAAGGAAAAAAAAAATACAAGTTTGCAACTGTCATTGTTTTTATGTGAACATCAATCTACACGTGTGCGTATTTTTTCTGCAACTTCATATTCAGAACATCAGTGTGTGTGTGAATATTTTCTACAAGTGAAACTTTCAACATACAACTTCAGATTCTTTCTACAAGCTCTCGTGTTTTTTTTTTTTCATGTGTGTGAATATTGTGTACAAGTGAAAATTTTAAGATACAAGTACAGATTTTTGTTCTACAAGTTCTCACATCATATTCTACAAGAGTACACATCAGGTTTACAAGCTCGGGCATTATATACAAGTGAAAATTTTAAGATACGAGTACAGATTTTTGTTCTACAAGTTCACACATCGTATTCTACAAGAGTACACATCAGGTTTACAAGCTCTTTCATTTTGCACCATATTTACCTTCATATTAATTTAGATTTAGGAAAAGTAAGGCAGGTTGGAGTTATTAGTGTGCGTTCAGTGATCTCCCAGCTCTAGTTCTTTGCCTCTCTTACTGTCCTTGTTTATCCTGATTTATACTTCTGGGTCGAGTCTACAGATCCAAGCCAACCAATCACAGTTTGTGTGGTCTGCATCACTGTGGTGTGTAGTTACATTTTTCAGGAGGTGCACATCAGGCAAAGGCACAGATTCAATGCAGAAGTAAAATCAGGCTTTAGGGTGACAACAGTTAGACTGGTAAGGAGAGTCAGAAGCTCAGGCGCCAGGCTAGCAGATATCGGTGTTCTCTGGGAAGCTAACATGTTAACCAGACCTTACTGGCTCCTTCAGATCCCAAAGTGATATAAGGAATGTATTGCAGTCTCAGCATCAGACAGATGGCTGCTCAGGTTCAGGCCAGTCTCTTTAAACTTTGCTGTGTCTCTGAAAACCTTCTTCCTCACACCTGACAGCTGGCTTATAATATTTCAGCTGCTGTTCTTACATTATGCTGTGAGTGTGTGTGTATTAGTTTACATTAGTATGGGTCTGTATGGGTACAACTGGAAAGCAGCGTTATCTAACAGTTATAATGGCAAAAGCTAGGAAAACAAGGGGCTGTTTTAGAATCCCATACAAGTTTAGTTTCAACAGGACTTCAGGGCTATTCTGCCCTGATGTATAGAAAATGAGGAAAAGAGGAAAATGATCAAATGGAAAGGTGTTGGTGTATGGGCCCAGTAGAAAATGCGTAGAGCGGAAAGGTATGTAGTGGTGCAGTAAGTGGAGAGGCAGCAGCTTGAGATGTGTAAGTGACACTGCACACACAGGTAAGGGCAGAGAGGCTGGGGGGGTCTACCTGGTAGAGACAGTGGCAGACACTGCGCAGCTGTGGGGGGAACTCGCTGGATGAACCGATGATGGCCTGGAAGAAGCGCTCCGTGATCTGCAGGAGATTCCTCTGGTTCTCCTCGAGGTTCTCTCCTTGTTCCAGCCTGATGAGACAAATAAGGAGTTCTTGTCAGAGCAGCCTTCAGAGACGTCCAGGTGTAGACTTAACAAAACTTCTCTTCACTTACGATACAAACAATTACCCTAATAAGTAGGAATTCCAATCAAAGGTTTAAGATGAAATTAAAGCTGCAAGCAGCGTTGGGCGGGCCCTCGCACGTGTAGCGTGTCGGGGCGTGAGGCGGCCGCGTTGTACATTCTGGAGCTCCGCCGGTGCGGCTGTGAATTTGCTGTGCGCTTCAGATGTTGTATGAAGGTGTTATACGTCACTTCCTGTGTCCCCTTTGTGACGCTACATAGCACTTGGCGCTATGAATATGAATGAATATTGGCATGTAGATATGTTTGGGGCGGGACAGTTATCAAGCACGTAAAGTTTTGTGCAGATGTGAGCATGCACACTTCCTGTGTCATGGCGAAGAGTTTGATCTTTGACGGACACGCCCATTGATGAAAACCGCAGATAGCACAACTTTACATCATCAATGCCTTTAGAAGGCACAGCAGAAATTTGAAGTGGATCCGACTAAATCCCTAGGAGGAGTTCGTTAAAGTACAGAGTGTGTAAATCGTCCCAAAATTGCTGTAAAATTCAAAAATGCCGACTTCCTGTTGGGTTTAGGGCAACGCTCCATGAGGCTTGACATGATACATGTGCCACAGAAATTTCATACATCTAGGTCAAACGTGCGACGGGGGCTGCTTTGTTAAAGGTCACTTCCTGTTGCCAGCAGGTGACGCTATGACTGTGGGTGAATTTCGGCATGTACATGTGTTCAGGGCATGGTTCTTATTAAACATGTCAAATTTTGTGCAGATCTGAGCATGTACAGCAAAGTTACAACAACTTCCTGCTTCATGGCGAAGCATGGTACTTCCGCCGCCATGCCCTTTACCGAAAACTCACAAGTTTTACAACATGGTATGGCCAACCTGCTAGGAGTAGTCCATCATAGGGTAAAACGTGTCATTTCCTGTTACCAGCAGGTGGCGCTATGACATTGTGTGTTTATTGGCATATGGATGTGTTCAGGGCGGGACTTTCATCCTACATGCAAAGTTTGGTGCAGATCTGAGTATCCACACTGAAGTTATAACAACTTCCTGTTTCACGGTGAATCCTCGATTTTGAATGCCATGCCATGGACACGCCCATTAACAAAAAGTCACAGAAAGCACAACTTTTCATTGTCCATGCCTTTAGAAGGCACAGTAGAAATTTGAAGACAGAAGGACTAAATCCCTAGGAGGAGTTCAATAAAGTATGGAGTGTGTAAATCGCCAAAAATGACCATAAAATCCAAAATGGCCGACTTCCTGTTGGGTTTAGGCAATGGCTCCCAGAGGCTTTCCTGTGCATCTGGACATTATACACGTACCACAAAAATTTCATACACGTAGGTGAAACTTTGTCCGGGTGCTGCTCTGTAGGGGGCGCTAGTGAGCCATTTTGCCACGCCCATGTGCAAAACCCATAAAATACGAAATTTTTCACGGCGTCTGAATTATTTGCAAAGTTTGGTGAGTTTTCGAGCATTTAGCATGTGAAAGTACAAATTACACATTTGTGTGTACAGTGGGGAAGCACTATCCAATAACAATGTAAATTCTGAAAGTATTCATTATTGGTCACTTGATAGGCACACGGTCTTGTTACATATCACCATTAGCAGTAAAAAGAAATACGTGTTTTCCACTGGGGGAGTAAAATGTGAAGTTTAGCTGCTGATCTGAGCTTCACTGTTTTTACTGTTTTAGTAAGTAAGTAAAGTTTATTTATAAAGTGCTGTACAGAAGAGTACGTAAAAACAAACAGTACAAAATGTATATAAATATATAAAATTAATGTGACCCTAGTGAAAGACCCATCAACCAAAAGCCTTCTTAAATAGATGTGTTTTAGATCCTTTTTAAAAGAGACAAAAGTGTCTGCCAGAGGCAAGGACCAGATGCGGATCTTTCGTGCTGCAAGGGGGGCACCCGCCCCCCTTGTGATCTGATTGACCACCCCGTGTGCCACCCCAGTTTTTATTGGCTCTTATTGATGTCAATTATGGTGCCTTTCAAATGCCGGAAAACACAAGATTTTGAAAAGTGCCGTTGAAACGTCAGTCCAGCAAGAATTGCATGTAGTATGTATCACAAGGTTTTGCAAATTACTGTTAAAGTGAATTTGGCTACGTTCGCATTGGAAAGAGTTGTTGTGGTTAGCCCGGTTCCTATGCATTAACAAACATTGGCTAAGTTAGCCAGGCAGAAGCTCCTTCTACCTTGACTAACGTTAATGTTGACAATCATTATTTTGTTACAAATGAAGGCTCTTTGTTCATTTGTTTAAGGGCTTAGGTTGTGTGTGCCGAATTTATAGTAGCTACAAGCAGTGTTTGGAATAACGGCGTTTAAAAGAACGGCGTTACGTAACGGCGTTATTTTTTCAGTAACGGGGTAATCTAACTAATTACTTTTCCCGTCGTTACAACGCCGTTAAGGTAACTGAACGTTAAATGTGGTGCGTTACTATGTAATAAACTATGTAATCCGAACGCACCCCTGGCTCACAAGCTAGTCAGGAGGTGGGTTAATAACGAGGTAAGCAGTGCCTGAAGTGGACCGGTACGCTGCGCTCTCCATATCAGCTTCTCTGGGCGCAACGTGGCGCTCACCTGTTCCCGTTCTCGCCTGCCTGCTAAACTCTGTCGGCGGGGAGAGACGAGGGAGAAGAGAAGCTCTGGTGCCTTTCAACCAGCGATTATGTTGGCTAAGGCAGAGTCATGCCTCATGGTAGTGTCCTAGAAATTCGAGGTTTCCAGGACAGTAGCCAATCAGAGCCAGTGTTTTTACACCACACATGCCAGCACGCCACACACACACACACACAGCAGCTAAAGAGAGATTCGATGAAGCAGCAGAGATTTTTTTTTAACAGTAACGCAAATAGTTACTTTCCCTGGTAACGAGTTACTTTTATTATAGAGTAATTCAGTTACTAACTCAGTTACTTTTTGGAACAAGTAGTGAGTAACTATAACTAATTACTTTTTTAAAGTAACGTTCCCAACACTGGCTACAAGTAGTCTGCTTTTCACTGTATATGGCAGAGCTAACATTAATGTTAGCTCTCTAGCAAGCTAACACTAGCTATAACGTTATACCATATTTCCTCATATTGACCTTAACTGCGGAAGGTAATGGGATGTTATTTGAACTACACTTGTATAAGCGATAGTCACTATTTCAAATTCCCTCTGTTCGATAGTATAATTGGTCATATTTTGGTAGACTTCGTCCTGTTTGCCATGTTATGGTTGCTTCATTATGCTCTACAGACTCAACACTACCTGTATCGTTTCAAATTAAAAGCCCTCTCTAGCAATTCGGTGGAAAGTCTATGTAAGAAACCTGTAATTTCTGAACCAAGCTTTTATTGTGAAACATTTCCAGAAATGTAGCTACTGCTTTGTCGTGCCACTTGTATGTTACTTCGAAATATAGTCTGGTTGAAACACACACACACATCCACAGTGACTGAAATTGGAAAATAACACTTTAGATGAGTAATCGAGAACAAAAGTGTTTTATTGAATTTGGTAAATTAAAGCCATGGAAATGTTCATTATGCTTACTGTAGTTTATTAATTCAACACTAGTAGTCAAGGAAAGAATAATTTTCAACCACTTAAAATAACCATAAAACAATAGTTTTCTGTGTGTTCTGTGTGTTGTAATACACGTTTTCAAGGTAGAGTTAACTAACAATGAAACGGAGAGAAGCAGACATTCAAGGCTTCAGGCTCAGAACAGGGAAAGTGCAGGTCAAGCTGGTAGCCCTGAAAGCAACAGTGAAGGTCAAAGTCAGCCTGAAAGCAGCCAGGGACCATCCCAGGTTGAACAATACTTCTAGAGCCATACCAGCACCCATAGACCAGGTGAAAACACAGACCCTCATTCAAATCGAGGGTCTAAGGACAGAGACTGTTATATGCTGTACAGATTGTGAAGCCCCCTGAGGAAAACTGTGATTTATGATATTGACCTATATATAAAATTGACTTGTATCTTTTATTAACTTAATTAAACTGATGGTATTGTGTACTGTGCAGTTTTTAATTGCCTTTGTTAAACATCTGCACTTTATGATATATTGTAAAAAGTATAATTTATACTTAAATAAAATTTGTTATCTATGCCAATCAATATTTTTAGATGCAACCAGGAAGGAGACCACCGACCCTGATGATAATGACGACTACGTAGAATCGGATGACAGCAGCAGCAGCAGGAACCTCCCAGTTCAACCATTGCGTACATTTGCTGCACCTAAAAGGTCCCCAAGGTGGATAATTAATCAACTCAAAATGTTATTAACCCACCATGTAGCAATATGTGAATTGCCCTTTTGTCTTGCTTGTCTGTTGGAATGCAGATGTTTCTTTGGACATTTTGGTTAACGCTTAAAAACCTCAGGATGTTATTTCAAAGTACGTTTTTTCAAAATTTATATTGATTATTTTAAAGTACTTTGTTACCTGTAAGTGGTATACAAATTAAGTTATTAGTGGTGGGCAAAGATTAATTTTTTTAATCTAGATTAATCTAGATTAATCTTGAAATTAATCTAGATTAATCTAGATTAAAATGGCTCATTTGAATTCTGCCGAAGGCATTTAAAATTTGTGTGCGAACGGGTTTCAAGCCAGGTTTCTAACTTTTTATTTCCAGATATTTCTCAAACCAGAGCTGCAGGCCCTGCACAACCGATCCTGAATACGTTCCCTCGCACTCAGCATGGACAGGGTAGGATGAGAGCAGTGGTGTAGTCTAGTTTTTTCTAGTGAGTATACTGTGACCCCTCACTAATAGTATGCATGAACATTTAATAGAGACTATTCTGATGGACTGCTTAGGCTGTGTGTTAACAACGCAAAGACTTTAACAGCCAATGACAGTTACAGGTGGGAAAGGGTGTCGCTTTGTGTTCAAACGTGGTGGGGACATTTAGGGCTCAGATTAAAGTTGTGACAAAACACTTAGCATATGAGATGTGACAATCCAGAATATTTAGGTCACGAGATCAAGACTAGAAGATATTTTAATAGTATTTTTTTAAAATATTAATTGATGAGTACACAATTGGGGGGTCCGAGGCTCCTCCCCCTGAAGATTTTGAGCATTAAACATTTAATTTCCTGCATTCTGGACACATTTTCTGAACCAATGTTTTGGTGGAAATGTCTAATGTTTAGCGTTAATCACCATCTAACTCAGCTATATTTAGATGTTATATGAATCTGAGTTTATCATCTGGCAATTTTCAAAGCACATTCCACAGTGCAAGTTGCAACTGCTATTAACAATAATGGAAAGCTGAGGCTTTTCAGTAGCAGTAATAACAATGAACACAGGCCTGTGTGCAGTTTTATCACCAAAACTCATTCATTACAGAATATTAGGACTGAGGACACCAAAAGGGGTCCACATCCTCTCAAGCTCACTTAACTTCCAAAAACGTAGGTTAAGTACTTTATCAACTTAAATGAATGAGCCAGCATCCAGGAACTGCTACTGTACACACACACACACACACACACACACACACACACACACACACACACACACACACACACACACACACACACACACACACACACACACACACACACACACACACACACACACAGAGTAATCCGCATTCACTGATCCATTAACGTTAGTTAACTATTTCTAGATTCAAACCAACAGACCAACAATGCTGTTACAGTTCCGTTACTGATAGCGTTAATGATAACAGGCCTATAAGCTATTTTCACTCACCAGGTAACGTTACGATAACATCAGCATCATCTGGCTCGTTTTCTGTGTTTCAGTAACTTTAACGTTCCTGTCATGGTGTCACATGGTGGCAGCAGCTTCTGCAGGCTGACGAAAACACTAAAAGAGTGTAGTTTGAGTTTGCTCGCGTTTCACATCTCCTTCAGTGATTCACATTAGTTAATTTCAAACTTGCGCCGAGTGACCGCCACACAGCTGTTTGGTTGACATCAGATCCCGGTCTCAGGCCACGGAAGCCGCAAACGTCAGGTCAGAGCTTCACAACACAAACGGGGTGAATTTATGAATCAACGTGTGAAAGTTCTGCCACAAAACGATGTTGTTACGTATCATCTCGCTATTTTAAGTGGGTATACGCAAATCTTTGACTATTCCTAGTGGGTATACGGCGTATACCTGCGTATCACGTAGACTACACCACTGGATGAGAGCCTTTAATGCTTCCTGGTACAAAGAGTACACTTGGCTTGAGTACTCTCAAAGCCAGGATACTGTTTTGTGTGCCGACATTTCACTCCCCACTGCTCCTGAGACAACATTCTCCTCGGGTACTGATTTTTCAAACTGGAAAAAGGCCATGTATGTAATACATGTAATGCCACGGTGGCATGGACAGTATATGAGTATAAGAGGGGTGTTGAAAACAATACATCTTTACTCCAAGCAATGGATAAACACTACCAAAAAAAGGTGGAAGAAAACAAAGTATATCAAGACATTTGCTGATGTCCTACTGTGCCCAGCCACGCAAAACATTGCTCAGCGTGGCCACCGCGACTCAGAAAAATCTTGCAACAAAGGTAACTTTTTGGCCATTATGGAACTGATTGCAAGGCATGACCCTTTAGTAAAACGGAAAATGGAGCATAGCATAGCCAAATATACAAGTCACATCATTCAAAATGAGATTTTGGAGTTGCTGGCTGAGATGGTTAGGAAGGACATTGTTGAAGAGGTAAAGCAAAGCGGGGCATTCAGTGTCCTAGCTGATGAGACTTAAGACTTACAAAAACAAGAACAAATTTCGTTAGTGCTCAGGTACTACTACAAGGGAACAGTACATGAAAGTTCCATGCATTTTGAACATGCTGATAAGCTTTTGATGCTGCTAGGCTAACAGAATAAATTGTGAATAGCCTCCAAAACTATGGATTGGAATACAGAGAGCAGCTGGTTGGGCAAGGCTACGATGGGGCCTCAGTGATGAGCGGCAGACACAATGGTGTGTCTGCAAGGATACAGTCGCTTTTTATGTGCACTGCAATGCACATTGCCTTAATTTGGTAATTGTGGACACAGGGAAAGCAGTCCCAGAGGCATCATGCTTTTTTCTTTGTTGCAGCGCCTTTATACATTTCTATCTGGATCGTACATACATCAGAAGTGGCATGACATACAGCGTGCAATGTTTCAGGATCAGCCTCGAGAATTGCTCAAACTCAGTGATGTTCAGTGGGCTTGCAGGTTTTATGCCTGTCGAAACCTTATGGATCGGCTGCCAGCTGGTCTCCGTGTCCTCCGTGACATTGAAGAGGAGAACAACGGAGACAGATGTGTGGAAGCATGTGGACTGCTTGGACAGATAGATCTAAACTTCAATGGCCTTCTGGCTACTTTCCAAAGGATATTAGGAGACACCAAGTTTTTGTCCGATATGCTATAGCTATATATATATATATAGCTATATATATATAGCTATAGCTATATATATATATATATAGCTGCTATAGCTATAGCTATATATATATATATAGCTGCTATAGCTATAGCTATATCTATATATATATATCTATATCTATATATATATATCTATATCTATATATATATATCTATATATATATATATCTCTATATATATATATATCTATATATCTCTATATATATATATATCTATATATCTATATATATATATATATATATATATATATATATATATATATAGATATATATATATATATAGGTTAACAAGGTCCGAGTCAGTTGCTAGGGAACCAGGGCAACCTGATGAGAAATGGGCTACTGGAACAAGACATACATGGACAAGAGCAGAAAACTTGGATCTGATGCAATGCTACTATACAAGCAACCCCAGTGAGAGGGGTTATATGCAGAGACTATGGGATATATGGATGCTTGAAACCCATCATCAACACTGACAAAGAAACAACTCCTAGCTCAGTGTTCTAACATCCGCAAGCGGCAGCTCCTATCACAACTAGAGATCGATGAGGTACAACAAATATGCTACGGCAAGGGGGAGCCAGGACGACAGGTCAGCGGGGAGATTTCATCATCATCCCCACACTCAGAGATTGGGTACCAAGCCCCAATAAGCCCCACAGAACTCAACATAAGGGCGGCTGACCTACGAATGAAGATCATAGCCAAGCTGGACCCCCTAGTACAACGACCAAGACTGCCAAGGCTAAGTGACAAAGTACCCTCTGAAAGTCTGCTAGAAGATGTGAATGCAGCACTACATACTATCCCTACTAAAGCCGTAACCGAGACCAATGAGCTGATGTGCATCACAGCAACAGTGATCCTAGAGATGCTTGGCTATAAGATGAACACCACAAGCCACAAAGAGCATTACCCCCATGGAGGAGAAGGTTAGAGGCCAAGATCAAGGCAACACGAAGAGAAGTTAGTCAGCTCTCAGAGCTACAGAAAGGTGTAAGGAAGGATCTAAGGAAGGGATTACCTAAGAAATACAACAAGCTGTCGATACCTGAGGCTCTAGAGACTGCCAAACAAAGACTCACCGCCCTGGCTACCCGCCTAAAGAGATACAAGGGAGAAGCAGAAGCAAGGAGAACTAGAACTGCGAGCAGTTGTAAACGGGTCCAAGCCCCTGCAGCCAGTCGCCTCAGCCCTGAGGCGCTGAGTCGTCCCGGCCCGCCATGATTAATTGTGCCATAATCCACGGGCCCCAGAGCCAAGACGGGGCCTGTGGAGCAGAAAAGACCATAGTTGTAAATGAAAGTGGCTTGCGGTTATGGATATCTGAAATTATGTAAGTGAATGGGAATTTTTTGGGGTAGCGCCAACTAGCGGCTAACTGCACCAAATTTTGCACAGCCCTTCTAGGGGCAGGGCAGATAAGGTCGTCAAGTTATGTGTTGATCGGCTTTTGTAAGCCAGAGTTATGTTAAACTTTGTGTTTTTAGCGTTTTCGCGAAATATTTGTTAGCCTGTAATATGGCCGCTTTTTGTCGAATCAAAATTCCCTCTACAAACTTTTTTCGCTCGGTCCAGAGATGGTCTGTGCAAAGTTTCGTGGTCGATCGGACTTGCGGCTTCGGAGGAGATGATTTTAACCGGCTTGGCAGTTTTGCAATTTTGCGCGAAAACGGTTAGGCGGAAATGGGCGTAGCTAACATCACGTGATTCAGCTGGATCCCCGAACACGTAGACATAAGGTTTATGAATGTGCGATGTAGTTGGCCTTAGTTATGAAGAAAAATGTACTTTGTTTGAAAATCCCATTGAAATGAATGGGGCATTTGAGCTTGGATTACAGCGCCACCGTTAGGCGAACTGCACCAAATTTTTGTGGTGTCATCAGGGGCTCCTAGGAAAGCATTGCACCAAATTTGGTTTGATTCGGACTTGTGGTTCTGGAGATATAAAATGAATGTAAAGTCAATGGGATTTTTTTTTGGGTAGCGCCAACTAGCGGCTGAATTGCACGAAATTTGACACAGCCCTTCAGGGGTGTCCTACATAAGATACTCAAGTTTGGTGTTGATCGGCCACTCCTAACCTGATATCTGACATCACTTCCTTTATTAGCGTTTTTTGCAAACGTTTGTTAGCGTAAAATTGCGACATTTTTTGTCATATCAAAATTCTGTACACAAAATTTGTATAGCTCAGTCCAGAGATTATCTGTGCCAAGTTTCGGTGTCGATCGGACTTGGCGGCTTCGGAGGAGATGATTTCAGCCGGCTTGTCAGTTTTGCCATTTTTCTCGAAAAGGGTTAAGCAGAAGTGGGCGTGGCCTACGTAATGTGATTCAGCGCAATTCCCGAACGCGCAGACATAAGATTTATGAATGTGCGATGTAGTTGGCCTTAGTTATGAAGACAAATGTACTTTGTTAGAAAATCCCATTGAAATGAATGGGGCATTTGAGCTTCGATTAAAGCGCCACCTTTGGCCGATCTGCACCAAATTTTTGTGGTGTGATCAGGGGCCCATGGGTAACAATTGACCCAAATTTGGTGTCAATCGGATTTGTGGTTATGGAGATATAAAATGAATGTAAGTCAATGGGAGTTTTGAAATTTGCAATAACAGCGCCACCTATGGGCACATTAGGGTCCCCTTTGGTGCCTGGCATCAGGGGACCATGCTGAACAATTCTGCACTGGTTTCATGTCAATGTGACTTGTGGTTATAGAGGAACAAATTTTCTGGATGAAAGAGCGCCACCTAGGGGCGAATTGCACCAAATTTTGCACAGCCCCTCAGGGGGGTGTCCCAAATAAATGGTCCAAATTTGGTGTGGATCGGCCATTCCAATCCGAGTTATGCCCTCACTTCCTGTTAGTAGCGTTTTCGCGAAATATTTGTTAGCGTATAATTGCGACGCTTTTAGTCGGATCAAAATTCTGTACACAAAATTTGTAGAGCTCGGTCCAGAGATTATCCGTGTCAAGTTTCAGTGTCGATCGGACTTGCGGCTTCGGAGGAGATGATTTCAGCTGGCTCTTCAGTTTTTGCGATGTAGCTCGAAAAAAGTTTAGGCGGAAATGGGCGTGGCCTATACCAGGAGATTCAGCTGGATCCCCCGAATGCGTGGATATAAGGTTTTTGATATGTGCCACTGTATGTGGGAGTGAGAGCGATTTGAATATGCGAAATTTTGGACCTTGCTTGTAGCGCCCCCTAGTGGTAGAAGTGTGCGAATTTTTTCGTATGCCGTCGTCTCATGGGCGAGAACCTACCCTGTGAGTTTCGCGTCCCTGGCAGTTACGGTCCGGGCTGCAGTAGTGGAATTAGGCGAAAACGTACGGAAGAATAAAAAGAAAAATAAAAACCCTAACGAAAACAATAGGGTTCCATGCCACTTCGTGGTATGGGAACCGCGTTGCCTTGCAATCGCGGGTTCCCAGCCCACTTCGGGCTTGGACCCCTAATAAACCGGATGTTCTCCACCGAACCATCCAAAGTGTACTCTCAATGGCAGGGTAATAACACAAGATCAGATCCACCCAAGGCTGAGACTGAACAGTACTGGAAGAACATATGGGAGAAAGAGGCATCCCACAACACCAATGCCCAATGGCTAGTGGATCTAAGAACAGATCACAGCAATCTCCCAGAACAAGAACCAGTAACCATTACAACGGCAGACATCCAAGAAAGAGTGGCAGGTATGAAGAGCTGGACAGCACCAGGCCCTGACATGATCCACACCTACTGGCTGAAGAAACTAACTGCACTCCATGAACGCCTGGCAGTACAAATGAACCAACTGCTGATGGATGGGACCCACCCAGAATGGTTAACCCAAGGACGGACAATCCTGATCATGAAGGATCCCCAGAAGGGAACAATCCCATCCAACTACCGGCCAATAACCTGCCTCTGCACAACATGGAAGCTCCTGTCAGGCATCATAGCGGCTAAGATGAGTAGGCACATGGCTCAATACATGCACAGGGCCCAGAAGGGAATAGGCAGTAACACCAGAGGAGCCAAGCACCAGCTACTGGTGGATAGAGCAGTCACTCGAGACTGCAAGACCAGACAGACCAATCTGTGCACTGCCTGGATTGACTACAAGAAAGCCTACGACTCAATGCCACACACATGGATACTGGAATGCTTGGTGATGTACAAGATCAACAGGACACTAACAGCCTTCATCAAGAACTCAATGAAGCTGTGGAAAACAAGTCTGGAAGCCAACTCAAAGCCAATTGCACAAGTCACCATCAAGTGCGGCATATACCAAGGCGACGACTATCCCCGCTGCTGTTCTGCATAGGCCTGAACCCCCTCAGCCAGATCATCACAAAGACTGGCTACGGATACCGATTCGAGCGGAACAATCATCAGTCACCTCCTCTACATGGATGACATCAAGCTGTATGCCAGAAATGAGCGAGACATTGACTCACTGATCCACACTACCAGGATCTACAGCAACGACATTGGAATGTCATTCGGACTGGACAAGTGTGGTCGCATGGTATCAAAAGAGGGAAGATGATCAGAACCGAGGGGGTTGAACTACCAGAAGGCCACATTGCAGATGTTCAGGACAGCTACAAATACCTTGGGGTGCCACAGGCTAATGGTAACCATGAGGAGGCAGCAAGGAAGACCGCCACAGCCAAATACCTACAAAGAGTGAGGCAGGTCCTGAAAAGCCAGCTGAATGGGAAAAACAAGATCCGAGCCATCAACACATACGCCCTGCCAGTCATCAGATACCCCGCTGGTATAATAAACTGGCCAAAGGAGGAGATAGAGGCTACTGACATCAAGACAAGAAAGCTCCTCACAATGCATGGAGGGTTTCACCCCAAATCCAGCACCCTGAGACTGTACACCAAGCGTAGCGAGGGAGGCCGAGGGCTAGTGAGTGTCAAGACCACTGTCCGGGATGAAACAACGAAGATCCAGGAGTACATCAGGAAGATGGCCCCCAAGGATGAAGGGCTTAGTGAATACCTCAGGCAGCAGAAACCTGAAAGTGAGGACAAGGAGGATGAAGAACCGTCATGGAGGGACAAGCCGCTACACGGCGTGTACCACAGACAAATAGAAGAAGTGACTGATATCAACAAATCCTACCAGTGGCTGGAAAAGGCTGGACTGAAGGACAGCACAGAGGCACTAATCATGGCAGCACAAGAACAGGCACTCAGTACAAGATCAATAGAGGCTGGGGTCTACCACACCAGGCAGGACCCCAGGTGCAGACTGTGCAAGGATGCCCCTGAGACAGTACAGCACATAACAGCAGGGTGTAAGATGCAGGCAGGAAGTGCGTACATGGAACGCCATAACCAGGTAGCTGTCATAGTGTACAGGAACATCTGCCACGAGTACGGGCTGGAAGTCCCAAGGTCAAAATGGAAGACACCTCCTAAGGTAGTTGAGAATGACCGAGCTAAGATCCTGTGGGACTTCAAGATCCAGACTGACAAACTGGTGATGGCTAACCAACCAGACATCGTGTTGATCGACAAACAGCAGAAGAAGGCATTGGTGATAGATGTGGCAATACCAAGCGACAGCAACATCAGGAAGAAGGAACACGAGAAACTTGAGAAATACCAAGGGCTGAAAGAGGAGCTAGAAAAGATGTGGAAAGTAAGAGCAACAGTGGTGCCAGTGGTAGTCGGAGCACTGGGGCTGTGACCCCAAACTGGGAGAGTGGCTACAGCAGATTCCAGGTAAAACATCAGAGGTCTCTGTCCAGAAGAGTGCAGTCCTAGGAACAGCTAAGATACTGCGCAGAACCCTCAAACTCCCAGGCCTCTGGTAGAGGACCCGAGCTTGAGGATGACACATACCACCCCACAAGGGGTGAGAGGGAGATTTTTTTTTTTTTTTTTAATAGGGACAGATACAGACAGCTGAAGGCAGACATCATGGATGTTTTGGGTTTAGGAGAAGGTTAGAGGCCAAGATCAAGGCAACATGAAGAGAGGTTAGTCAGCTATCAGAGCTACAGAAAGGTGCAAAGAAGCAGCTACCTAAGAAATACAACAAACTGTTGATACCTGAGGCTCTAGAGACTGCCAAACAAAGACTCACCGCTCTGGTTATTCGCCTAAAGGCATACAAGGGAGAAGCAGAGGCCAGGAGAATAAACTGGATGTTCACTGAACCATCCAAAGTGTACTCTCAGTGGCAGGGTAATAACACAAGGTCAGATCCACCCAGGGCTGAGACTGAACAGTACTAGAAGAACATATGGGGGAAAGAGACATCCCAGAACACCAATGCTCAGTGGCTAGTGGATCTAAGAACAGATCACAGCAATGTCCCAGAACAAGAACCAGTAACCATTACAACGGCCAAGAAAGAGTGGCAGGACAGCACCAGGCCCTGACATGATCCACACCTACTGGCTGAAAAACTGCACTCCATGAACGCCTGGCAGTACAAATGAACCAAGTGCTGATGGATGGGACCCACCCAGAATGGTTAACCCAAGGACGGACAATCCTGATCATGAAGGATCCCCAGAAGGGAACAATCCCATCCAACTACCGGCCAATAACCTGCCTCTGCACAACATGGAAGCTCCTGTCAGGCATCATAGCGGCTAAGATGAGTAGGCACGTGGCTCAATGGCTCAATGAGTAGGCACATGACATAGAGCAGTTACTCGAGACTACAAGACCAGGCAGACCAATCTGTGCACCACCTGGATTGACTACAAGAAAGCCTACGACTCAATGCCACACACATGGATACTGGAATGCTTGGAGATGTACAAGATCAACAGGACACTAATAACTTTCATCAGTCTAACTGTGGGGGTGGGGGTGGGGAATGTGGGGGGAGAGAAGCGGGTCCATGAGGGAGAGAGAGCAAGATAGGTACGGGTGAGAGAGAGGGATGATCGTGAGCCAGAGGATGTGCTGCGCGAATGCGCTATGGCGCTCTGCAATAAAATACTATTTTAAATAGGCTTAGCAAAAATAAAATCGGAAATCAATCTGTGATGGTCAGTGTTGATATAAACAAATAAATAAACGTATGGGAAACACTGCGCTGTGGAAGCCAACTCAAAGCCAACTGCACAAGTCACCATCAAGTGCGGCACATACCAAGGCGATGCACTATCCCCGCTGCTGTTCTGCATAGGCCTGAACCCCCTCAGCCTGATCATCACAAAGACTGGCTACGGATACCGATTCCGGAGTGGAACAATCATCAGTCACCTCCTCTACATGGATGACATCAAGCTGTATGCCAGAAATGAGCGAGACATCGACTCACTGATCCACACTACCAGGATCATGACATTGGAATGTTTTTGCTGTAGATGTTGCTAGGACCTGCTAATTGTCGGACTGGACAAGTGTGGTCGCATGGTATCAAAAAGAGGGAAACTGATCAGAACCGAGGGGGGTGAACTACCAGAAAGCCACAATGCAGATGTTCAGGACAGCTACACATACCTTGGGGTGCCACAGGCACAGAAACCATGAAGAGGTAGCAAGGAAGTCCGCCACAGCCAAATACCTACAGGGAGAAATACAGGTCCTGAAAAGTCAGCTGTCAATGGGATGTCAAGATCCGAGCCATCAACACATATGCCCTGCCAGTCATCAGATACCCTGCTGGTATAATAAACTGGCCAAAGGAGGAGATAGAGGCTACTGACATCAAGACAAGAAAGCTCCTCACAATGCATGGAGGGTTTCACCCCAAATCCAGCACCCTGAGACTGTACACCAAGCGTAGCGAGGGAGGCCGAGGACTAGTGAGTGTCAAGACCACTGTCCAGGATGAAACAACGAAGATCCATGAGTACATCAGGAAGATGGCCCCCAAAGATGAAGGGCTTAGTGAATACCTCAGGCAGCAGAAACCCGAAGGTGAGGACAAGGAAGATGAAGAAGAACTGTCATGGAGGGACAAGCCGCTACACGGCGTGTACCACAGACAAATAGAAGAAGTGACTGATATCAACAAATCCTACCAGTGGCTGGAAAAGGCTGGACTGAAGGACAGCACAGAAGCACTAATCATGGCGGCACAAGAACAGGCACTCAGTACAAGATCAATAGAGGCTGGGGTCTACCACACCAGGCAGGACCCCAGGTGCAGACTGTGCAAGGATGCCCCTGAGACAGTACAGCACATAACAGCAGGGTGTAAGATGCAGGCAGGAAGTGCGTACATGGAACGCCATAACCAGGTAGCTGTCATAGTGTACAGGAACATCTGCCACGAGTACGGGCTGGAAGTCCCAAGGTCAAAATGGAAGACACCTCCTAAGGTAGTTGAGAATGACCGAGCTAAGATCCTGTGGGACTTCAAGATCCAGACTGACAAACAGGTTGTTGATCAACACGATGTCTGGTTGGTTAGTCATAAACAGCAGAAGAAGGCAGCAGTGATAGATGTGGCAATCCCAGCGGCAGCAACATCAAGAAGAAGGAACACGGAAGCTTGAGAAATACCAAGGGCTGAAAGAGGAGCTAGAAAAGATGTGGAAAGTAAGAGCAACAGTGGTGCCAGTGGTAATTGGAGCACTGGGGGCTGTGACCCCCAAACTGGGAGAGTGGCTACAGCAGATTCTAGGTAAAACATCAGAGGTCTCTGTCCAGAAGAGTGCAGTCCTTGGAACTAAGGGTGCTCCGATCGATCGCTCTCCGATCATAATCGGCTGATAATGGCTTTAACTAGTTTGATCGGTGGTCGCTAAAAAGGCCGATAAGAAAAGCCGATCAGATGATGCAAAACTCGCCAGACTAATTTTCAACAGCACCTAAAATGTTTCACTAGCTAGCACCAAAGTCCTTCTCAGACAAGAAGGGATTAATGCGCCCACATAATCATTTACAATTAGAGTTGAGCAGCAAATCAGACATGTGGAGCAACAGGCAGGAGTGATCATGTGAAACTGTCGCAGCTGTGCTCATCTCACACACATGCCGCCTGCAACCAGAGTTTAATAGACACAGCGCATCAGGCAGAGAGACTGATGTGAGTTTCCTGATGCAAAGAGCGATGCCACTCAATCAGCTGACTGCCTCTCTTTGTTTTCGTTACAAAAACGGAGACCTTTTGCTACGTTTCCGCTTCTCGTCCAGATTAAAACGGTGAATCAGAAGATGTTTGTTTGAAAACGCTGCTGACCCGATGGACAAAACAGAGGACTTTATAAAATGATGAGACAAACTCACATTTGGCTTTGTGAGTCGATCTTATCAGTCATGCAAAGCAAAAACACAATGCTTTACTATAAGAGACTATAACTTAACCCAATTTCCCCTTGGGGATTTTTTAAAGTAAAGTTTTTAAAGAGAATGTACCACGAGATGGCTCCTTGCATGCTATGTATGCTGAGTTGTTGGATGAACATGGGGTACATGGTGGCAGTGACATCAGCAGCTCAACATCATCGCAGATAAACCTCTACCTGTCGGAGCCAGTCATCCCACAGAGCGGACAGCCGCTTGTTTTTTGGCAGGAAAATAAAATCCGTTTCCCCGCTCTCGCACATGTAGCAAGAGCCTACCTCTGTGCACCATGCACAAGTGTAGATAGCGAGTGACTTTTTAGCACAGCAGGGAATATTGTAGATGACCTGTCTGCCAAAAATACGGAGATGCTTATATTTATAAAGAAAAATCTGCCTTTGATGCTTAACAAGTAAGCTTTAGGAGATATGGCTCTACTAATCTTTATTCCTCTTCTGTCTTTATCATTGAGCCATGATGCAGAAGACCTCAGGACAGTGCAGGTGTGGTACTGTTAAGCTGCCGTTTTTGAAATCCCAAGAGATGTGAATTTTTTTTCATTCTTTGCTTCAAAGGTATCTAGATTTAAAGACTGTACATTTTTTGATATTCTACAGGAAAGATTTTGTTGTTAAGCTTCACTTGTATTCAGTTCTGATGTGGAGCTACAAGTGGATAGAAGGAACATTTACAGTTAGGATTTGTCTGCAATTTGTCTGACAAAAATACAAATAATTTGTTTTGCTAAGGAAATGTTTGCAGTGATTGAAGGGCATTTTTTTAGATTTTGAGCTAGGACAAAAATCCAAACAATTACTTTCATACATTCTCTAAACATGTGACTGTTACGTCATGGCTTCAATTTTCTGTTCATTATAGCCGGAGGACAAGTCTTAAATACTTTACACCTCATGCCTTTTTATCTTGACATCCCAAGATATGTGACTTTTTTCCCTTTGCCCTGCACTTTAAGTTTAAGTGAATTTAAGTTTAAGAACACTTTAAGTTTGTGTAAATTAACAATGGCAGTTATTTTTGGTTAAGGCTTTATTTGTTAAGCTCTAAGCTGTTTAAAGTGTGTTTCTAACAGTTGACAATTCACAATACATTATCTTCTGTTAATTTTAATACTTATACATTGTTAAGAATATTTAAATTAATATATGATAAATATATGACATGAGAAATAGAAGGCTTCAAATTGACCCAGTGATCGGTATCAGCAGATACTACTTCTAGCAATCAGCCCCAAAAATCACTTCCTGCTAAAGGAGCACCATTAGGATGTACTATTCAAATTATTTTCAAAAACAAAATATCGGCTTATAAATCTGCTCTTTTTCACTTTAATATTGGCATCGGCCTCCAAAAACCCACATCGGTCAGGTTCTAAATTCAATTCTACACTGTCCAGTCATTTGAAAAGCGTTGAGCAGCTGTACTGTAATTTGAAACAGTCAATTACAATTCAGTAAATAGCAAAGCTGTCTGTTTCACTGTAATAAACATACAGATGTCAAAAAGATGGTAACCTGCATGAGAAATAACATTGGTTATGATATTCATCTACTTATAGTGATCAATCTGACCCAGACAGACGTGATCCCGATTACAGCTTTAATGTATGGTGTCTGTGTTGAGCAGAGTCACTAAACACTCTAAACACTTAAAAACTTTACAAGTAAAATACAAGCAAATTGCACAACTGCTACAATTATTTTACCATGGTATTACTGAATGGATACTACATGTTATCAGAGCAGAGATGCAGGTGCTGACCTGGTGGGGTCCACCTCAAAGCTGATGTGTTCATGGGTGGTGATGACCCCTCTTAATAAAGGCTCCAGTAGCTTCTGCAGGTATGCTGCACCATATACCTGCCATAAGACAATAGAAAATAAAGCCAGTAATGTACATACAACAAGTCAGACACGGGCATTTCTAATTATTCCATGACAGAGGCATGCTGGGTTTTCTACCTTGAAACAGAAGGTCATTATTTTGCTGGCCAGACTGTTTCCTCTGAAGAGAGTCTGCATGGAGTCAGCTAGCTCCACCTCTTTAGAGAACATGTTCCATAGCAGCTGGTAGAGGAGGTGGCGAGAGTCAAACAGCGTCACCAGGACTCGGGCTAGCTCATCCTAAAAATACAACAAACACATGTACACAAGTGTTGGAAAATGTATGCATGCATTGTACACACTTTATTAGGTACACCTGTTCATTTGCTTGTCAAGAAGGAATGAAACCAGTAATAGAAGATTTGCTTAAAGCAGGAGTAATAATGAAATGCGAAGACTTCCCTTGTAATACTCCAATTATCTGCGAAAGTCCAACCATCTATTCACAAGTTATGAGTGCTAGCATGGCTAAATTCCAACCTCCTGGTAATAGCCACATTTTACTGTATGTGGATGATGTTTTGTTAGCATCCCCAGATGAAGACACTTGTAAGACAGATACAATAGCACTCCTGCAGCTTTTGGCAAAGGAAGGTCACAAAGTGAGCAAAAATAAACTTCAGCTGTGTAAAAGGGAAGTGAAATATCTGAGCCATAATCTCAGTGCAGGGGGAAGAACTCTACTTGAAGACACCCAAACCACAGACGAAGAAACAAATGATGTCTTTTCTAGGCTTAACTAATTACTGTAGGACTTGGGTTCCAAATTATGCAAAAATAACCTCACCTTTAAGCAGACTGATGTATGAAGAAGATCTTAAAATGAATTCACCATTAAAATGGACAGAGAAAGCTGAAGAAGCTTTCTGTAAAATAAAACAAGTTTTATTGAATGGACAGGATATGCTGTGGTCACAAAAACTGCAGTATTAAAGGCGAAACAGCTGCCCTCCAACTACTCAGCACAGGTAGCTGAGTTAGTAGCACTTACTGAAGCATGTAAATTAATGAAAGGACAAAATAGCTAAAGCAGAAGCTACAGGGAAACAACAGGAGGGATGGTGGCTGAGGTGCAACAACATTATACTACTTACGGATTTAAAACCTTTCCGAAGAATTTTTGTAGAGCATGCCTGATTTGCGCTAAACATAATCCACAGAACCTAAGACCAAAAAGAGGCTGGTTCCCTGAGCCTCAGTATCCGTTCCAAGCAATACACATGGACTTCATAGAACTAAATAAGAGTGAAGGGAAAAAATACTGTCTAGTGATAATAGATGCTTTTTCTAAATGGATAGAACTTTTTCCTACTCAGCATCCAGATGCGCTGACTGTAGCAAAAGCATTGTGTAAGATATTATTCCACGATATGGCATTCCAGAAAAGATCTATAGTGATAATGGAACACACTTTGTAAACCAACTAATTGAAAAAATAGGAGTTATGTTTCACATGAAGTTAAAACACCACTGTGCATACCATCCACAAAGTGCAGGATTGGTAGAGCGAATGAATGGAACTCTAAAAAACAGATTAAAGAAATGTATGGAAGAGACATCCTTCCTTCTTGTATCCTAAAATTACAACAAACACATGCACACAAGTGTTGGAAAATGTATGCATGCATTGTACACACTTTATTAGGTACACCTGTTCATTTGCTTGTTAACCCAATTAGCTAATCAACCAATCACATGGCAGCAGCTCAGTGCATTTAGGCATGTAGACGTGGTTAAGACAAATTGCTAAAGTTCAAACTGAGCATCAGAATGGGGATTGTTGTTGGTGCCAGACGGGCTTGTCTGAGTATTTCAGAACCTGCTGATCTACTGGGATTTTCACGCACAGCCATCTCTAGTGTTTACAGAGAATGGTCTGAGAAAGAGAAAATATCCAGTGAGCGGCAGTTGTGTGGACGGAAATGTCTTGTTGATGTCAAAGGTCAGAGGAGAATGCGTAGACTGGTTCAAGATGACAGAAAGGCAACAGTAACTCAAATAACCACTCGTTACAACCAAGGTAGCAGAATACAATCTGTGAACATACAACACCTGGAACCTTGAAGCAGATGGGCTACAGCAGCAGAAGACCACAGGGTTCCACTCCTGTCAGCTAAGAACAGGAAACTGAGGCTACAATTCACACAGCCTCACCAAAACTGGACAACAGAAGAAAAAGAAAAACGTTGCCTGGTCTGATGAGTCTCAACTTCAGCTGCGACATTCAGATGGTGGTGTCAGAACAACATGACAGCAAGGATCCATCCTGCCTTGTATCAACGGTTCAGGCTGGTGTAATTGTGTGGGGGATGTTATCTTGGCACACTTTGGGCCCCTAAGTACCAACTGAGCATCGTTTAACGCGACAGCCTCCCTGAGTATTGTTGCTGACCATGTCCATCCCTTTATGACCACAGTGTACCATCTTCTGATGGCTACTTCCAGCTGGATAATGCACCATGTCACTAAGCTCAAATCATCTCAAACTGGTTTCTTGGACATGACAATGAGTTCACTGTACTCCGTGTGGGCACGTGGTGGAATGGAATATTCGCATCGTGCAGTGGTCTAGTCTACGTGATACGCAGGTATACGCCGTATACCCACTAGGAATAGTCAAAGATTTGTGTATATCCACTTAAAATAGCGAGATAATATGTAACAACATCGTTTTGTGCAGAACTTTCACACGTTCATTCATAAATTCACGCCATTTGTGTTGTGAAGCTGACGTTTGCGGCTTCCGTGGCCTGAGACCGGGATCTGATGTCAACCAAACAGCTGTGTGGCGGTCACTCGGCGCACGTTTGAAATTAACTAATGTGAATCACTGAAGGAGATGTGAAACGCGAGCAAACGCAAACTACACTCTTTTAGTGTTTTCGTCAGCCTGCAGAAGCTGCTGCCACCATGTGACACCATGACAGGAACGTTAAAGTTACTGAAACACAGAAAACGAGCCAGATGAGGCTGATGTTACCTGGTGAGTGAAAATAGCTTATAGGCCTATGTTATCATTAAGGCTTTAATCAGTAATGGAACTGTAACAGCATTGTTGGTCTATTTAAACTAGAACTAGTTAACTAACGTTAATGGATCAGTGAATGCGGATTACTCTGTGTGTGTGTGTGTGTGTGTGTGTGTGTGTGTGTGTGTGTGTGTGTGTGTGTGTGTACAGTAGCAGTTCCTGGATGCTGGCTCATTCATTTAAGTTGATAAAGTACTTAACCTACGTTTTTGGAAGTTAAGTGAGCTTGAGAGGATGTGGACCCCTTTTGGTGTCCTCAGTCCTAATATTCTGTAATGACTGAGTTTTGGTGATAAAACTGCACACAGGCCTGTGTTCATTGTTATTACTGCTACTGAAAAGCCTCAGCTTTCCATTATTGTTAATAGCAGTTGCAACTTGCACTGTGGAATGTGCTTTGAAAATAACATCTAAATATAGCTGAGTTAGATGGTGATTAACACTAAACATTCGACTTCAAATTTCTGCTGTGCCTTCTAAAGGCATTGAGGATGAAAAGTTGTGCTATCTGCGCATTTTCGTCGATGGGCGTGTCCGTGGCGTCGATGATTCGCCATGAAACAGGAAGTTGTTGTAACTTGGCTGTACATGCTCAGATTTCCACCAAAACATTGGTTCAGAAAATGTGTCCAGAATGCAGGAAATTAAATGTTTAATGCTCAAAATCTTCAGGGGGAGGAGCCCCAGACCCCCCAATTGTGTACTCATCAATGACTATTTTTAAAAATACTATTAAAATATCTTCTAGTCTTGATCTCGTGACCTAAATATTCTGGATTGTAACATCTCATATCATAAGTGTTTTGTCATAACTTTAATCTGAACCCTAAAATGTTCCCACCACATTTAAAGTCAAAGTGACGCCCTTTCCCACCTGTAACTCTCATTGGCTGTTAAAGTCTTTGCGTTGTTGATAACACACAGGCAAAGCTATTGTTATCAACATGCATGTGGGGTGGGGGGGTATCACAGTATACTCACTAGAAAAAACTAGACTACACCACTGGCATCGTGGATGTCTCATTTACATGACTATTTACACCAAACATCGCTTCCCTGAAATCTTCTTCTCAGCCCACCATGGCAGTTCCCTGTTCAATTACACTCACCACCACCAGCTCCCCCTTGTGACCTCACTTGTCACTACCTTTCCTTCACACAAACGCTGTGCTCGCCTATTTTCATACCACTCTCAGCGACAAACAGCATCCCTTCAATGTGGTCACAACGTATTTCCTCACCATGTTCTCACAACCTCTGTCCTCTCCCCAGTCCCCCCAGTCCTCCCAACAAACAAAGCCAGCTGACACTAGCACTGCTCACAGTCGACCATTATGTAATAAAACCCTCATCCTGAAGGATTTCATCATCGACAATAAACTGGACTTCCTCTGCATCACAGAAGCCAGGCGAGCCAGGGAGGAAATGAACTTTTTGGCTCAAGAACCCATACCCTAAACTCCGCCATTTTGAATTTGGCAGCCATTTTGGGACGATTTACACACTCCGTACTTTAACGAACTCCTCCTAGGGATTTTGTCGGATCGACTTCACATTTCTGCTGTGCCTTCTAAAGGCATTGAGGATGAAAAGTTGTGCTATCTGCGCATTTTCGTCGATGGGCGTGTCCGTGGCGTCGATGATTCGCCATGAAACAGGAAGTTGTTGTAACTTGGCTGTACATGCTCAGATCTGCACGAAATTTTACACGTTTGACAAGAGTCCCACCCTGAACACATGTACATGCCGACATTCACCCACAGTCATAGCGCCACCTGCTGGCAACAGGAAGTGACATGTATCGCCTTCATGCAGCATCCTAAGTACGTAGCAAATTCATAGCTGCACTGCCCGATGCGTTACATGTGCGAGGGCCTGCCCAACGCTGCTTGCAGCTTTAATTCAAACTTAATCCTCCTCATTAATTAATTTTTTATGTTCTGCTTCAGCCTTATTTTAACCATTCATGCATAAATATGACTGTAGGTTGCACACTGAAAATCACTTTTCACTCTCTGTTTTACGGGCAAATATATGTGATATACTCTGTTTATCAATGCATCATCGGTCCTGAACCCGTCGCACTGCTTTTCTTCTTCTTGTTTTATTTGAAGGTGCCGTTGACTTCCCTTCACTGCTACAGAGCTGTTTCTTTTAACTGAAGGGAACGTAGCTAACAGTGGCGTAAATTCGAGATTGACGGGGAAATAATTTAACGGGAGGACACCAGAAGAGAAGAGTAAAATATGGGAGAAGCCCAGGGAAAACAGGAGGGTTGACAGGTATGCACATTACGGTGGTAGCTAGCTAGCTAAAAGCTAAAAACACTTCAGGTACCCCAAGCACAACTTGACAGCTCCTGTCTCCAATCCCCTAATACCTGCCACCTTACATATCTACGCCAATCAGACACAAGTAACCTGAAATGAACATAAACAACAACCAATGAACGCCCCTAATCCATCTGTTACCTGATTGTAGATCCCTTGGTACAACGAGGACCAATTTAATTTGGACCCAACAAAAAACAACGCTGATCCGCTGTTGGATACCTCAAAAAGCAATTATATGCCGATTTTGCACAGAGGACATTTACACGCCAATGTGTCCGGTAGCCTTCCAAAATTTAACGGCCAAATGGAATATCTACCCGCATGTGATGCTTGGCGGGTGTAAATTTCCACCCCTGTGCGCATGTAAAGGCAGGCGACCCAAAACTTTTGGCAATATAGTATATATATTATACCCCCTGTCAAAGCAACGTTTGAAATTAATCCTAAATGAAAAAGAGCTACACACCCACTGAGACCCAGGAACCACATTAGCCAGTGCCATGGCGATGGGCAGCTCTCCCTGGTCTCCCATCATGGTGACCAGCTCCACCAGCCTCTCAAAGCGATCAGCCAGAACTGTCTCTGCCAGCGTGTCAAACTCTGTTCCCTGCTGCAGGATCTTGGTCAGCACTTCCATGAAGGTGGCTCTAGTCTGCAGGTCCTTGTGGTAACCGAGACCTTAGGAGAAAGAAATGAACACTGGAATTCATGGGAAACACTGTTGGTAACGTCCATGTACATTTGTCAGTTGCGACGGGTGATGATGTGGCTGACCTACCGATGGAGTGCATGAGGCCGCTGTCTACGTTAGCATTGAGCAGGTTGGACATGGCCAGGACAGTGCAGTGGCGGAGGGAGGCCAGGCGGCGGGACATTCCTCTCTTTCGTCCCCCCACTGCTTGACCCTCATCCTCCACCTCACTGCAGTCATTCAGCAAGTTCATGAACAGGGTGAAGTACCTGCACAGCACCACAAACAAAAGCTCATTTATTAAAAAAGATCTTTTGCCCCCAGTACAATATATATTCTAAGATTTGACACATTTTAGACACATTCATAATGCTTTAGTCATCCAACCAGACCACACGCTGAAGTGTGTTCTCAGATGATCATGACTTAGGCCTCGTGTCCACCAAAGACACCGGCGTCTTTTTTTCAATTCATTCCAATGGGAGCGCCGCGTTTTTCCAAGCTGGTAAAAACGGCAGGAGCATGACGAGGCGCTGAGCGCTGAGCATTTTTTTTCCAGTCGCCGAGAGTTGAAAAATGTTAAACTTTGGGGAAAACGCTGCGCTCGTCAATGTCACTTTTTACCCAGGTGTCCAATCACAGTAGAGGAGCGGCGGGACAAATACCACACCGTAGCAACGGTTACTATCGTGGAACCGGGCTTTGTACAACCTCAGCTCTCAGACCAAATGGTAGTACTCACCGAACCCACATATGGCGAGTCCGTCTTCTCTCTCCACCTGCTTCAGCCTTCTCTTCCTACAGAGCAAGTAAGCCACTCTACTCTGTGATGACCTTTTTACATCCAGTAAAGTTCGGTAGAACTACATGCAAACATCACTTGCTCGTATTTTATGTATCATAGCAACCAAAGCAGTCGGAAAAAAGGTTGAGCCTCAGAAACACCCACTAGAGCTCCCTGCTGGGTGTTTTCAGAAGAGCAGTAGGCGTTTTCAGCTGGCAAAAAACGCTTTGGTGGACACGGGTCCTTAGCAAGACTACTGATAATCTTGTGGAGAGCAGGGCAGGCTGGATGGACAACCTGGCTGTATTCCCTCATAAAGGATAAGTATAAAGCCATCATCGAGAAGAGCCAACAGAGGTTTGGATGCTCAGACTGAGCACTCCACATCATCACACCAGCACGGTGTGGAACAGAGGATCCTGGAGCTTTTTTATGCCATGACCTGTAAATGCTCCGTACTTGTATAGCACCTTTCTAGTCTTTTCGACCACTCAAAGCGCTTTTACACTACGTCTGCATTCACCTTTCACTCACACACTCACTGAGCCTCAAACAGAAACTAACATTCACACACATTCATACACTGGCGGAACAGCCGCCAGGGGCAATTCGGGGTTCAGTGTCTTGCCCAGGGAGACTTCGACACGCAGCCTGGGGGAGCTGGGGATTGAACCGCCGACCGTTCGATTAACGGCCAACCCGCTCTACCTCCTGAGCCACAGCCACCCCAGTTCAATGTGCAATGAGCGTTTCTTCTGACAAATAAGGTCACCTCTTTCTTTTTATTCTTATTCAACAACGTACGGTTGATTCATTTCAACACATGTTAAAGAGGCTATTTGTAGTTTGCCTACTGATTCTGAACTGGACACACAGCAACAACACTGCAGCTAATGAGATGAAGGACCTCAACTGACAAACCGTCAGAGTTGGCTTTCATCGTGCTGGACAGGTAAACTACCATTACCGCAAAGCACGTGAAATATATTGTGGCGATGTCCTTGGCTCAAGTCAGATAACATTACTTTCCACATTACTTCACCAGCTAACAATCCATGTTACGATCCTGTGTACCACCGATATTAGGTCAAAGTGTTGATTTTAGCCTGCAAGAACTGATGTAACGGTACAAAGCAGATGTGGAGCGAGTTGTTTTTACTAGCCTACAGTGATGCTAGACAGGGGCAGCCAGCTAACGTTCAATTAGCATGGACCTGCTCTTCTCCCTCTACACCATCAACTGCACCTCAGGAGGAGTCGGCCTACAGACGGGAGGTTGATCAGCTGGCTCTCTGGTGCGGTCAGAACAACCTGGAGCTTATCAAACTCAAAACTGTGGAGATGATCGTGGACTTCAAGAGGAGCGCCCCCTACTGTGCTCCACATCACCATACTCAACAGCCCTGTGTCTGCTGTGGAATCCTTCAGGTTTCTGGGATCCACTATATCTAAAGTAAGTAATCTAATGTGGGAGCCCAGCACTGACACCATCATCAAGAAGGCCAAGCAGAGGATGTACTTCCCGGATCTGCCACCAAAAAGGACAGGAGCAGACTACAACGGACAGTCAGGACTGCAGAGAGGATCATCGGTGCCAACCTGCCCTCCATTCAGGACTTATACATTTCCAGAGTCAGGAAGCAGGCAGGAAACATCACTGCAGATCCATCTCACCCCGGACACAACCTGTTGCAGCTTCTCCCTTCTGGTAGGCGCTACAGAGCACTGTACGCCAAAACCAACAGACAAGCCATCACTCTGATGAACAGCTGATTTCTGACTCACAGTGTCAGGAACATTCCCTGTGCACCAACCCAGGAACACTAACATCTACCTGTTTACTGCTTACAATTTTTTCATCACTGAAGTAATTCAGTAGCTCTTCATATTGTATATACATCAAATCCTCTACCTCATGTCCATAATAATACCTGCACAAACATATTAATTCCAGCTTCCTTTGCACTCTGCTCCACTACACAACACATGTGCCGTGTACAAATGTTGTTGTTTTTGTTGATGTTTGTGTGTAGGCCCATGTGTGTACTGTCCACTGCACTTTGCGTATGTTTTTGCTGAGCTTCCTGTCCTGTTTGGCTATGCTTGTTCTGTGTGTGTACATTAAAAACAATGAAAGACCAGAGTCAGATTCCCCGTATGTGTACACATACCTGGCCATTAAAGCTGATTCTGATCAAGTTGACCTGTTGTGAGAAGACTGAAAATACTGAATTTAAGTTGGAAAACAATGCTCTGCTGTCGTCATTTCGTGCACCCACACCTCAAAAGCTCCCCATCTCTCAAGACATCACAATATTCAATATGAGGGACGTGTCCTGATACAGACTGAGCAAGTGCTGAATATTTACATCACATTTACTCTTCATGATTGTGACATCTTGTTAAGATTGAGTGCAGATGTGTTCTTACTTGAGGAAGAGCTGTGATTTGGCCTCCATGAGTTCTACTCCGTCTCCCTCCTCTGGCTGCAGAGGAAGACCAGCTAACAGAGACACTACTGCCTCCATACTGGCCTGGTCCAGGTCCCTGCACACACAGGAGAAAACAGTGAGGAGGAAGCTCCCCCAGCTCTTTGCGATGCATTAGCTGAGCTGAGCTCATTGAACAGAGCTGCACCTTGTTAGACACTTGATGTCATCATCAGCAGCTTGGTTGGAGGTTCCCATCACCCAGTCTGTCAGGTACTCCACCATCTTGTTCCTACAAACAGCAAATGAAGACAACAGCTTGAGTGAAACTTCCACAACCGAGCGTGGAGAAATAAATGAGCATCTGAAGGACAAGGTTTTTAGGTTTGGGGTTGTCCCCCTTTGACTTTGTTTTATTAACATGTTTATGTCCTGTTCAGTATTGTGGCTTCATCACTGACCAGCAAAAATCCAGAATGATGTGTGAATACCTAACGATAAGCTGTTGTCACTGACCTGAACTTCATCTCCTGGCAGAAGGACAGGTCATCTCGTCTCTCCATCATCACCTCCACCAGCTGGCACAGCTTGGTTTTGATCTGGATCGCATGAACTACATTTCCCAGGATGCGCACATACCTGAAGGATCATACAGGTCAATGCAAAAAATGATTAGCTAATTCTCAACTTGCTCTGACAACCAAAAATATTTTAAGGTAGTCTTTTACTTCAAAACTCCACAGTTTTGGATTTTAGACTTTTTAGAATGTTGTGCAGATCTTTAGATTTGAGAATTTTTAAATCTGATATGTGGGCCAGTATTCTTTTTTTCACATTAGGGCTGCTCGATTATAGAAAAAAATCATTATCACCATTATTTTGGTCATAACCACTATCACAGTTATTAACATGATTACAGAGTGACGTAGGACACATCATGCATTTATCGAACTGAAACTGAATGCTTCATTTTTTAAAATGATGATGCCAATGTATTATCCCAAATAGCCCTTGAAATAAGTAGGTGTATTTGATTTTTATTAACTATAACAAGCATCTTAGGCTGTGTTCACACCTAAAGGTCCGATTCCTGAATCAAACCAGCGCAAGAATAATCCCTTGTTTCAATTTTTCACCTGGTCCAGTTTGTGTTCATAAAGGTCCAGAAAGTGTAAGCAAAAGCCATGTGATTGAAATGGTGTACGATTATTGGTTATACAATCAACTGGGAAAAAGACACACACTCCTCCAATGTCTACCTACTGTAGGTATGATCATGGAGCCCCGTCAGGTTCATGTTGGTGTTGGTCACTAGGGCAAATCAGCTGACTTTAGAGGGGAACGCATATGAACCTCTGTAGCAGCTATTAAACCATTTACTAAAGCATTTCTTTCTAGGAAGAGAGTCTGCATCACGTTTGTGCCTTTCTTCTTATTTCCTCTTAATATGTTCACTGTATGCACAACCAGAGTGCATTTTTTTTGGTGCGCACCAGAGTCCAAGTCTGGCGTTCACACCAAAGGTAAACACTCCAAGCATACTACACAGGGTCGGTGTGAACGCACAGGGGCAGAACAGGTGACAGGTCAACTACTCAAGTTGACGGCACTTTGTTACATTACATAACGCTGAAATTCAACCGTGGTGTTACCGTGGGAGATGCAGTTACCCTAACCAACGGTGAGAAAAATATAAATTCGGTGATTCCTTAGAAAACAGGGACACAGTGAATATTTTACAAGCACAGACCAGGTAAAGCAAGGCTTAACACACCTGGTTTAGTGTAAGCATAAATAATATATTAATTGTTAAGCTATGAGTAAAGTAGCTAGCCGCTAGGTTCATTTATGCAGTGTAAAATGCCAATTCATCCAATGTAATTCAAATTTTCACTGTGCAATATAAAAGCCACTGAAGATGAAATGTTATGTTATCTGTATGTTTTTGCTTAAGGGCAGGACCGTAGCGTGGCGTCCCAATGAAACAAGAAGTTGTTGTACCTAGGGCTGGACGATATGGCCAAAAATGTTATCACGATTTTGGTCTTTCAATATCGATAATTATCACAAAAAGTATCAAATCTTTCGAGTTTAAAGGCTGCTTTTTGCTCCTGAGAGAAAGTTGAAGAAACCTGATGGTTAATTGTGGGTTAAATTTTCCTTAATGTTAACACTTGATGCTAAACAGTGGATCAGTTAGCAAATCTGAGGTAAAACATTGACAACATTTAGGATAAAATCTTTGTCAACAAATAAGCATGAGTAAAATTAAGTAAAAGCTTTTTTCCTCAACAAAATAAACATCTAAATAAAATATCCTAATATTCTAAAGTCCTAATTTGTGTATGATTCAAGTGAAAAAAGTCAAACATTTATTAAATATTTACTGAACATTTGTTATATTGTTATTGAAAAAGAAGATATCGTGATAATTATTTTTATTGTTTTATTGTCCAGCCCTAGTTGTATATTCAGTTTACATCTGTTTACATCTGTATCAAACTTCACCTTTCAACAGTCCCGTCCTGGCATGGGTCGCGTTTGCTAGTGAAGTAATGTGGAAAGCCATAACTTTACATATTATATATTGCACCAGATAATGTTAGCAATTGCTTAGCGTTAGCCAGCAAACTAACGTGACTCTAGGTGACTCCAGCCTTTCTGATCTTCACTGTTTCAACCCGACATCCAGAGAATCTTGTTTGGCCTGACAGGCTTCAGCACATATCATTACACAGAGTTAATTTTGGAGTCTGTGTTGTGCTGAATGCACCCCCGCGAACTTGTCTATATGCCACTATTTAGGAAGGAAGTGACGTTTAACATCCTTGTGCAGCGTCCAGAGTGTGTGACAATTCAGAGCGGCAGCAGCAGTAGCAAAATGCTACTGCTTGTCAAAACCAAGACACATTTTTCAATGTAACATCGGCCTACATTGTGTTGTTTTTATTCCTCTTTCTTTAGTTTTTATAATGTCATTTCATTTTTTATTAATTAGGGCCCGAGCACGAACCGTGCAAGGACCCTATTGAAACTGTTAGGATTTTTTTTTTTCTTTCTTTTTTCTGCAAAGTAAGCTCAATTTTCGCGGCCTCAACATGCTCGAAAAGTCACCAAATTTGGCACACGTGTCAGGACTGGTGAAAGATTTCGTATTTTTTTGGTTTTGCGGATGGGCGTGGCAAAATGGCTCGCTAGAAAATTAGAATAATTAGCCCCTCATCCACGTTCAACCTACATGCACGAAATTTGGTGGGGACGTGTACCATATCAAGATGCAGAAGCCCCAAGAACCCATACCCTAAACTCGACAGGAAGTCCGCCATTTTGAATTTGGCGGCCATTTTGGGACGATTTACACACTCCGTATTTTAACGAACTCCTCCTAGGGATTTAGTCGGATCGACTTCAAATTTCTGCTGTGCCTTCTAAAGGCATTGACGATGAAAAGTTGTGCTATCTGCGCGTTTTCGTCAATGGGCGTGTCCGTGGCTTTGCGGCAAAGATCAAGTCTTCGCCATGACACAGGAAGTGGTTGTAGGTTCACTGTACATGCTCAGATCTGTACGAAATTTCACACGTTTAATAACAGTCCCGCCCTGAACACGCCCTGAACGCCCGACATTCAACCACAGTCATAGCGCCACCTGCTGGCAACAGGAAGTGAGTTACAAACCCTTCATGCAACATCTGAATTGCGTAGCAAATGCACAGCCGCACCGGCAGAGCTCCAGAATATGCAACGCGGCCGCATCACACCCCGACGCGCTATAGGTGCAAGGGCCCGCTCATCGCTGCTTGCAGTTTTAATTATATTTTTTTTTATTGTTTATATGTGAATTTGTGCTCTGGCACCATGGCAACCTGAACATTCATGGCAACAGGCCTGAGAGAAAGAGAGAGAGAGAAATCTCTCATCTGATGGAAACAAGTTTCTGCCTCTACATATCAAAGTTTCCTCCTCACTAGAGGAAGAGGAGTCCAGGCAACAACTATCACAATAGAAAGGAAACTCTTTAATCTGCTGCAGCAAAGTCGCAGACATCAGCCCAAATGTCGGTACGTGATGTCACTATCACACGGAAGCGCTTCCGCCGGCTGCACATACAGGTCCGTGTGCGGCGGTGGCGTCACTTTACTGACCCTACAGAAACACTTGGAAAAATGTAGCGTGTGTGGAAGCTGCCGCGCTACTCTGTCAATAAAAGAGCTTTGATTTGATTCAGAAAACAGTGACGCTGCCACCAAGCTACTGAGGAAATGTCTTTAAACTAGTAACGGTGCTGCTTGTAGTGACGCTGCTGCCCGACGCCGCTTCGATGCGGCGGTGTGTTGAAGCAGCTTCGGTGGCAGCAGGGCGCTGAGACGATGATGCACCGGCTCTGTCTTGTTGCAGCAAAGACGGAGCGACTTTCTGCTCTTAAGTTTATTCCACGCACAGTCAAAGGCTTTAGCAGGTTTGTCGTGTGGCCGCTCTTAGCAGCAATTATCTTATGTCGCAAATATTGCATCGCGCGCTGTTGCATCAAGCCACACTTTGATTTTCTACACGTCGTGTTTACATCACCACAGCCAATTACAATCACTTTTAGATGTGGGCACATCAAGAATGCTGATTGGCTCATTGGCGTTAACAAGAACCTTTAGGTATCGAACTTTGGTACCAAAAGACGAGACATTTTTTGATACTCGGTGGTATTGAAGCAATTCGGTCGGTGCCTAAAAAGTATTGAACTCAATACCCAGCCCTACCCCCCGACGCACATCACAGTGCGAGGGCACGTTCAACACTGGTCGCAGCTTCAATTTTCTGATTATATTTTCACTTTAGCATGTGACTATCTTTTCAGCATGCTTTTTAATTGCTCTAGCATTCACAGCGTGTTAGGGTCTTCACGCCATCCTCCACACCCCCCAAGCATGTTCCAATATGTTTACACACAGACACAAAGAATCCTTTCATAGATCATGTGTTGAATGTCGAAGACATAGGATTGGGGCTAGTTTTGCTAACATGTAATGGCTTATGGACTAACTTATCGTAGTGGCTAACTCACTGGTTGGCCAGATGACAATATGATATGCGAGCTATTTTCACTGCCTCCTCTAAATGTGTCATTTCCAACAGTCCTCTGGCATCTGGAAAAGGTTCCACCAGTCACTACAGGTTGCGCCAAAGCACTACAACAGAAATTTGGACACATGTTGTAGCAGTCTCCTGCCAGAACCATTCAGTAATCAAATTCCACTCAGACAGTACTGGGCCATGGGAGAAGGACTACACGGGGTAGCAGGGGGTACTGACCTGACCAGGTTGAGCATCATGGTCTCAATGCTGGCCTGTCCCAGGTGTTCAGAGCTGCCCTCTGTGTGGTTATCTAACAGGTTCTTCATGATGGCTATTGTCTGCTCCACAAACTGGGTGTTAGTATCGTTAATAGGAACCTGGAAACAGAAGAAGCACATCCACTGCAGATAGAAAGATAACATATAATATAAATAATAAAATACATTTCTTCAATCACCAGACAAAATTACAGCAGGGCTTCTTTTTATATTAGAGACTTAGCTACTTATCACAAGATCAGACATAATTCCAGCGCATGTTACCAAGATGAAACGCCTTTATTCAGTTATTTTAATGTTTTAATAACTGTTTTTGTTTCTTTTGGCGAGGAGGCAGCCACGGTGGTAATTCGACTTCCGGTAGAAACCTACTCAATGGTCAACACAGAAGGAATCCAAAACTAAAAACAAATTGAGTAGCTAACTGAGCTAACGTAAGCAGCAGCAGGTAGGACTAGCGGCACACCGGCTGCTAGCTGCAGATTGTTGTGGATTCTCTCTGACCAATCAGTAGTCTGCAGTGTTTTCACGTCAGCTCGCCTGGAACCTCAGCAGAGGTGATACCAAAAAAGTACCAGGTACAATTGTCTCCAGTGGAAAACAAAAAGAGGTGATAAGAGCTGAGGCGAGTCGGTAACATGTGGTGGAAAAGGGGCAAAAGACGTGCTGTTACAAACTTAAAGATGAATTCAAACTAATACAAAAAATGACCATAGAAAGAATAACAAAGCCATGACATGATGATATGGAGGAGAAGGGGGCATGTATGGTCCCAAAATCCCCCAGATTCATTACAGTTTTAGAATATATCATTTATACATGAATGAATCCTTTTTAATTGTTGTTCCAACACAGACAGATGTGAGATGGGGTTAATATGCGACCATCAACAATGTCTTTACTTTTCTACACTCGTCAGGTCCACTTTTTCTACCCATCAGCACAAGCCCCTGTGAGTGAAAAGAACTGTAACACTATTATAAGCACTCCTATGGCACCACTCACCGGCCCCTGTGTGTCAAAGAACTTGCCGATGCTGTTTCTCAGCTTGTTGAACAGCATCGGGTAGAGGGCAGGGCTAAGCTCCAGACCCAGCAGGTCCTTTACGTTGGTGCGAACATGGAGGCCGACCCTGTCATGGCCACACACCAGCAGGGCCAGCAGCCGGTCCAGGAAGCGGCTGACGGGCGTCTCGCTGGAGGCCGATGAGGAGCAAGAAGAGGCCGAGGCCACGGGGTTGGAGACATCGCAGGGGCCCATTGAGATCATGGAGTGTTTGCGCTCGCTCATGGGGCCCATAGGTGGGCTATAGGTGGCTGGGCCAGGGGTGCTGCGCTGCTGGAGACATACACCGCCCAGAGCACACAGGAAGCCCGTCATGTTGATCCACTCCTGCTGTGGGGGAACACAGACACTGAGAGGCAGGAAAACAACACCACAGAGACTACATCCGTGAACGTCCTCAATGCACAGGTTCACAAAGACCAATTCAAAATTTCAGTCAAACGTATCCAAACTGTTGCCCATGTGAGAGTTCACTTTTGTTCTTCAGCCACATGGTTTACGCATCACAGAATCATTTTAAAGGAGCCACACCGAAGGCGTTGGCTGAGAAAATCTACAGCAACATAAAAACATCAGCAGGGAGATCTGGACATTCAGGTAATCGTAGTATCACTATAGGCTGCATTTACCACATATATGAACACACCCCAAAGAGGTGAAGACAAGTCTCTGACCTGATTCAACTAGAGGACTGCAGGTCAAAAACTGGGTTTCAGACCGGCCCATTGTAGCAAAAGTCTTAATATGGGCACTAGCCCTCATGCTTCTCTAGGCCTTGCTTGGCTGTTAACTGTCCTGCATTATCTGATGGCACCCCCATCTGGCCAGTCGAGGTAATGTCTTTGAAAACAGAGCAAGTTTCACCTAAAATCAGACCAGTGACATCTGAGCTATCACATTTGATCACAACCATCATCCATCACTCAAAGGTACGCAAGCTTACCTGTCCGTCATCTGCCTTGTTTTTGGGGAAGTTGAGAATCTGTTTGGTGGCCTGGTCCCATTTAGCATATGTGTCCTCCCAAGCCTGAAGGTGGAGACAAGTCCATAGGTTTGAATTAAACTGTTTGGTTCAAATTCTGTGGGTTGCTAAATAAAAGGTATCAAATATATCCTTTGACAGATCATTTTTCACAGAAATAAAGATTCCAGCTCCACGTCATTTAGAGAATCAGACACAGTGCTAACTCATTTCTTTAACAAATATGAATGGTTTTCTTCATTGTGTTTCATCAACTAAAAAGATGAATTTTCATAAATGTGAGCAACTCAGCTGCAACTAACAGTGATGAATGCCGGTGAATCATTTAAAGAATCGGTGCAATGCAACACCTGCTGCATTACGAACTGAATGTCACCTCAATGTTGCCTGGTGTGGGGTGCTCTACCCTCCTCAGCAGTGCCATCACCCTCTTCTGCAAGGTGGACCTGCCTGTGGAAATGAGAGACCAAGTGTTAATGGAAACTGGCAACTTGACCAATTACATTCTGCTTAGTGGTACAATGCACCATACTTTTTATTTTAAATATATTTTAGAGCCAGGTATTCTGTATTACCAGAGTCCTTCTGGTAAGTCCTGCCACTGGGCTGCCATCTTGGCAACACCCCCGGGCAGCTATTTCAGACTAACAAGACCAGGTTCCTATCTGAATGAATGGGGAGAGAGCCAGAACTGCTCTTTCACTGCTCACCAGGACATGCAAACTACATGAATAGAATAAAAGTTTGATAACTTTGTAAAAAGCATTTTTCCGGACCGGTTATACTTAACTACACGTGTCACCACTTCCGTATGCACAGAAGAAGAATAACAGACCCTAATGTCAGTGGAACCACACGATTGGCTGAAATATGTTTCCTGTTTTGGCTGTTAAAAGCTGATTGGCTTTGTAGCGGGAGGGGCGGGATAACCGCCATCTTTGTCATTATGGGCTTTCCCAATAGAGTTGTATTGAGGATGGGACTGAGTGGCGTGTCTCCTCTAAAACGTCTCTGGTTACTGAGCTCTCCAACCTGGTCTTCTCTACCACTGAGAATGCACCTTTGAAAAAGCAGTTTGTCCAGTTGCTAAGTCCAGGCACCAGGGGTCATTTTACCTGCAGGCATCCCGTTCTATTTTGGTTCCCTGCCTCTGTCATCTGTCAACAGAAACTGTATGACCCTTTTAGGCATATTAAGAGTTCAATGTCCTTCCAACAATTACAGACTCTCTATGTTTGGGGTCTGCACTAACAGCTTGACAGAACAATGCTTAAACACTAATCCAGTGCAAATGGTTGTAGGTTAAAGTACATCACAGGAGTAGATGAGATGCAGATGCAGGTATGAGCCAGGTGTTTTGGTAGTGTCCACAGCTGTAGTACTTCTAAACAGCCTCTCTAACATAACCTTCTGAGGGCACTTAAAGATCACAGCTCACCAGACTGAGGCTAGGATTCTCCTTAGATGGAGAAGACCAAACCACCTTCTTATGCTGACTAGATAATGGCACCACTCAGAGCTCACCTGGAAAGATCTGGAAAAACAAATCTCCACTGACAAAAGTATATTCTCACCTCTCTATTATTGCATTGTTCTTTCTTCTCATCTAACCAGCTTTGATATTTCTTAATGTAAGAAGGAAGGAATGTTAATGAGGTTTGTATGCATGATTTCTTTTCTGAATAATTATATAATGTACCATATTGTCAGAACACTGAGCTAAGTTTTAGTATTCAAGCTGAGAAACTTCATGGGCTCAGCTGAAGAGGCTGACACTAGCAGTACTGACCTGTTCCCATCATGTTGCTAACAGAGGCCAGTTCACTGAAGGTGGGGTAGTTGGGCAGAATGGTTTGAACAGGAACCTCATCAGCAGCGCTGCGGATGTCAGCCTCCTCACAAAGGTGGCGGAAACATGACATGGCCACCAGCACCGCCTCGGTGTCTGGACTCCACAGGAACATGTAGAGACACACCTCGAGCTTTGTCTGTGCCTGCCGGCAGATGGGGATCCCGCCGCCCACAGTGGCACTCTCCTGGAACCATCAAGTCAGACAGTTCATGGTAAACTTCTCCGAGCATTCACACCACAAAAAATCTGATTCTTAGCCAACGAAAGAGACTCCAAGAGCAGCTGGCCTACGCCATTTCCACTGAACAAATGAAACCTTCCGTTGGGCTGCTTGTCCGCCGTTACCTCTGCCTTTCAGCTGACCAACGAAGCAGCCTGTTGCTACAGTTAAGGAACTAGACTGTACCTTGTTCTTGAGCAGAAACTTGTTCCTGCAGATGAGGATCTCCCGCAGCCATTTGAGAACTTCTGTCCCATTAACCATTTGCTGACCAATCAGTTTACGGCAGATGAGGAAGATCACCTGTGAACTGAAGAACAAAGCAAATAAAGGAGAGAAGAGAGAAGTCATTACAGGGCAGCACAGGGCGAGGCGGGACAGAGCAGCGCAGGGCGAGGCGGGACAGGGCGGGACAGGGCAGCGCAGGGCGAGGCGGGATAAGTCACTACAGGGCGAGGCCGGACCGTGCGGGACAGTCCCGCAGCACAGGGCGTGGCGGGACAGGCCAGTGCAGGGCAGGGCGAGGCGGGACAGGGCAGTGCAGGACGAGGTGGGACAGAGCAGCGCAGGACGAGGCAGCGCAGCGCGAGGCGGGACAGGGTGGGACAGTCACACAGCAAAGGGCGGGACAGAGCAGCGCAGGGCGAGGCGGGACAGGGTGGGACAGTCACACAGCAAAGGGGAGACGGGACAGGGCGGGACAGAGCAGGGCAGCAAAAAGTAGTACAAAAAATGACATATAACGTTGTAGAAGGTTTTGGCCGTATCGCCCATCCCTAGCCTGAAAAAGCTGCAAAGCTATAAATCACAGTTGAGTCCCAGCAGGCTACTGAGGCTCCATAGTCATGACTGTGGATTAGAGGCAGGCATTTGGGAAGATTGTCAAGTACCTGATGTCCCAGAACGTCTCTATGGGGGCATCAGGATTCCACAGCTCTATGGTCTCTGGCTGGTGCAGAACTAACAGAGCCTGGAAACAGACAGGAGAGGTAGAGAAAGAAGAAAAAACAACACAAATCAAATGCTTGATGGCTAAATGGCTTTTTAGACTTTTCCTATGTAGGGTCTCAAATACATATTGATATTGATTAATATTGTTTGCAGTTATTTACTGGGCCTTTATTTATCTTTACCTGTGTTTCTAGGAGCATATCTTTTGGTAAAAAAAACTTTGTCACTTTAATTTGCTGTGAATATAAATGTAAATGCTCCGTACTTGTATAGAGCCTTTCTAGTCTTTTCGACTACTCAAAGCGCTTTTACACTACTTCTGCATTCACCTTTCACACACACATTCACTCACTGAGCCTAACCGCTCAAACGTAACTAACATTCACACACATTCACACACTGGCGGAACAGCCGCCAGGGGCAATTCGGGGTTCAGTGAATATAAGCAACACTTCCTCCATTACCTGTAAATAAATTCATCATAAAGTACATTTCCATAGCACTAATTCCACCCATACCACAACAGAGTCATGTCAAACTCACAACACTCTTTTTTTACACAATTAGTATTTTCGTTTTGTAAATATTTGGTTTACTGTTAAGCGCAATGACACTGATCGGTGAAGTCAACACAAAACTTCCTGCACAGATGTTTCACATTAAAAGCATTCCAGCAGTTTAAAGAGCATCATTCTCCCATTCCTGTGAGGCTTTAAAATGTAATCATCTGCAGGAAGTGTTGACATCTCTCTAGCCGACTGATATGGTCAGTGGTTTTTAGGAGCCTATGCAAATACCAACATTAAAGTGAAAAAGAGCTGATTTATGAGTCGATATTTTTATTTTGAAAAGGATTTGGATAGTAGACCCCTTAGTATAAACTACAGAGCTAAAAGCTGTTCTGAATGTGGGCTATAATACCTTTTCCTGCAATCTATTTTATGACAAATTTAATAAAATAGATTGCAGTCTCAATAACTTAACATTTGCACTTCAATAAATATTTGCTGCAGGAAGGTGCAACTGTAAACAGATGGCTGAAAGAGAACAAGAGTAGGCTTTGTGTATTTTTACCTTACACATAATCTGCCGTAACACTACATTCAATGTAGGATATTTACATCTTGTTTATCTCTTTACCAGCAGTCTTTAATTCTAACCAAAGCTACGAGAAACCATTTCTCAACCACCAGCTGGCTCTAAAACATGGGAGTCTACGATAACGTTACCACAGTGAGCTGCTGCTGAATCCATCTAATACCACATGACTGTCTACAATGAAGATCTGCAACTTTGAAATTTCATTTAACTAACTTTCTAACTATAACCACAGCTATTACAGCTTTGACTACAGCATTTCACACCTACAACGTCAGACAGAGAGGAGCTACAGGAAGCCATGTCAGATTCTTGTTGAGCTCACGTTTATTTACATGTCTGCTCTGGTTTAATCATGTCAGATACGTTGACTATAACTGCAGACAGGCGGATCACAGATGTATTTAACCTATGTTAAACTCTTGTTTGACTGCTCATTAACGTTAGCGCTCCTCTACTGATAAACACGGCATTAGTGTCGTGGCTAATTTAGCAATGGGCAGCGTTAGCAGCGGTATCGTTGGGTGATTTTAGAGAATAATTGTAAAGAAGTGATGAACTAGGGACAAACAGGAACCATTCGCTAGAACTCCCGCACTGTTTTACAAATAAATCTACAACCATGTCTCTCAGTTGCAAAAAAACGGGAGGGTTAGCAAGCCATGAATGTCTTAAGGAGAGGAAAAGTGACTGGGTCTGTTTCTATTATAATTATTTAAGTCATGCAATTAACGTGACAAAGGGCCGACTCACTGCTAACACAGCCACTGTGCCCGTTTCTACATGCTGAGGTGGGCTCTGTTCAGCGGATTGTTTTCTTCTATGGTTTTTGTGGTGAGGTCTCTCTGTTTCTTTATCAATAGTTATATCTGCAGTTCTAAACGCAGATGCTGATGAAATGCAATTAGCTCATATCGGCTAGCCAATATATCGGTCAGGCTCTAGTCTCTCTGCGGTTGCTGTGTCCATTATTTTTGCTTTTTTTCATTTCTTGTGAGTCCACTGAATTTATGAAAGCGCAATACTACATTTATAGAATTCCCATGTGATGTCTGAATAGTACAAATATGTTCTTAATGTCCATAATGTGTAGTGATAACTAGGGCTGGGTATCGAGTTCAATACTTTTTAGCCACCGACCGAATTGCTTCAATACCACCGAGTATCAAAAAATGTCTTGTCTTTCGGTACCAAAGTTCGATACCTAAAGGTTCTTGTTAACGCCAATGAGCCAATCAGCATGCAGCATTCTTGATGTGCCCACATCTAAAAGTGATTGTAATTGGCTGTGGTGATGTAAACACGACGTGTAGAAAATCAAAGTGTGGCTTGATGCAACAGCGCGCGATGCAATATTTGCGACATAAGATAATTGCTGCTAAGAGCGGCCACACGACAAACCTGCTAAAGCCTTTGACTGTGCGTGGAATAAACTTAAGAGCAGAAAGTCGCTCCGTCTTTGCTGCAACAAGACAGAGCCGGTGCATCATCGTCTCAGCGCCCTGCTGCCACCGAAGCTGCTTCAACACGCCCGCCGTACGAGCGGCGTCGGGCAGCAGCGTCACTACAAGCAGCACCGTTACTAGTTTAAAGACATTTCCTCAGTAGCTTGGTGGCAGCGTCACTGTTTTCTGAATCAAATCAAAGCTCTTTTATTGACAGAGTAGCGGCAGCTTCCACACACGCTACATTTTCCCAAGTGTTTCTGTAGGGTCAGTAAAGTGACGCCACCGCCGCACACGGACCTGTATGTGCAGCCGGCGGAAGCGCTTCCGTGTGATAGTGACATCACGTACCGACATTTGGGCTGATGTCTGCGACTTTGCTGCAGCAGATTAAAGAGTTTCCTTTCTATTGTGATAGTTGTTGCCTGGACTCCTCTTCCTCTAGTGAGGAGGAAACTTTGATATGTAGAGGCAGAAACTTGTTTCCATCAGATGAGAGATTTCTCTCTCTCTCTTTCTCTCAGGCCTGTTGCCATGAATGTTCAGGGTTGCCATGGTGCCAGAGCACAAATTCACATATAAACAATAAAAAAATATAATTAATAAAAAATGAAATGACATTATAAAAACTAAAGAAAGAGGAATAAAAACAACACAATATAGGCCGATGTTACATTGAAAATGTGTCTTGGTTTTGACGAGCAGCAGCATTTTTCAAAGGAACAATTATTAAAATAAACTATTAATGATAATGTGATAATTAAGTTACTTTATACAAACAACAATGGTTTTCCGTTTGTTGAGAAAATATACATCACATGGTATCGAAAAAAGTATCGTTCAGGAACCGGTATCGAAGTTGAGGTATCGATACCGGTATTGATAACGAAAATCTTTGAACGAGACCCAGCCCTAGTGATAACTCATCCAGGTAAAGAAGGTTTGGGGAAAAGTAGTCAGATATTCTACAGACTGTACCCATGTCCTCCTATGCCATAAACATAAGTGTTAGTGAAAGAGTAGGTTGGTCTCTCACCTCCATTGCTTCTTGTGAGAGCTGAGTGGTGTTGGTTAGAGGCACTAGCTGCACCAGGCCAGTGATGAGCTCTGCTGTACTACTCTGCACATCTGGAGCTTGCTTCACTGGATTCTAACACACAACAACACACACACACACAAACTATTCAGGAGAAAGTTCACATTTTTTATCATTGAAGAAATATACAATTCAGCTGACATGAATAAACAAAACACATCTAAAGCGTATGGGTGCATTGAAAATGGTGTGGTCAAAAACTGGTCAATGTAGAAAGTTCTTATAATCAAACTAATGAATGAAAGTCTCATTGTGACATAAATGTTGTGGCAGACTCACGTGCAACATCAGTTTGGGGTCAGCATGGATGAGTTTGACCAGAGCGAGAAGGAGGCACTTGTAACTTCGAGTGTCCAGTTCTGTGGCTTTCTCTTTGAACTTAAGGCTGGTGGTCATTTTCCCTTTGAATGTCAGACTCTGTGGGAGGGCAGCAGACAACAGGGAGCACTCTGATTAGGTTCAGGCAGATTGCTTTCAAACAGAGAATATGTCGACTGGGACTGGAATCCAGTTATGTTCTAATATGTTCCAGGACTCGATATTGACTGATGATAAAGACAATGTTAAACTGATATTTATTCTACAGTTTGATCTGTGTCAACAAATCCCTATCTCAAGTGCAAAACTAAAGCAACACAGAATGGATCCTACTAACAACTATTATGCATAGCCCGATGTATCCTATTCCTCCTCACCACAAAGCTCCATTGCTGTCCAATTGTTACATTACTACATAACTTTTAACTGTTTATCTAAGGGTCCTTCAAGCATTGTAAACCCCTCTTTACAGTTTGGTATTTTCCAAGCTCACTCAATTTTTCAATTATTAAGCCACTTTTGAAAAAAAGCCACTCAGAAGACCCATCTATTATCAGTAACTACAGCGTAGCAACCAACAAAGTACATGATACTCAGTATATAATATAGAGTATAGGGGTGGAGCCGAAGAGATATAAAACAAGGATCATGCCATTTTGGCTAAAACGGGGGGTGCTTAATATCTGATTTTACATAGAAGTACGGTTTTTCTCCCACTAAGTTAATATACAGCCTTTTATGATATAAATATCAACATATAATCTAGGGCTGAAGGATTAATTGCATTTGCGATAATATCACAATATGATAAAATGAGATTCTCTAATCACAGAGGCTACGATTCCACTCTGGTCACATGACAAGCGAGAGTAAAGCCATCTGCAGAGGAAGCATGAACTTTGCACGCTACGCTGTGGCCTCAAGCATGACAGAACCTGACACTGCGGAAATTGGTGTTGTCGGAGAATTGCTAAGTTTGTTTAGTAGACGCGAGAGGCATCACTTGCTTTTGTTTTCCATGGCCATCTTTTGTACTGAACCTCAAACTGAGGTTTTTTTTTTGCTTGCTAGGATACAGAGAGAGATGTTGAGAGATGGAGATCTGAGTGGATTTGTGGTGGAGATTTGAAGTGAGTGGGTTACAAAAACGGCAATTAGATTATTTTAAGTACATGAATAAATCCAAAATTGTAACCTTTAAGGAAGGTGGATGGATGTGTCATAGAAGGGGGAGAGAGACAGAGCACCAGCTGCTATCTATGCTGGTTGTGCGTGTGCCTCGTGGGACGTTTGAAGCAGTTATCACCATTAAGGGGTTTAGGATTTTTTTTTCTTCTTCTTCCGTGCATAAAACGCATACAGCGGCCTAGATGGTAACTGCTAGGGACGCGAAATTCGCAAAGTAGGTTCACAGGCCCAAGAGTACCTCAGGCGCAAGAATTTGCACACGTCTACCTCTAGGTGGCGCTATAACATTTTTTTTGCCTTTGGGCTTGGAACTACCGCCTACGATGGCGTATATGGAAAACCTTACATCCACGCGTTCGGGGGATCGAGCTGAATCTCGTGGTGTATGACACGCCCATTTCTGCGTATAATTTTTTTGCGCAAAAACTGACTAACCGGCTGAAATTAACTCCTCCGAAACCGCAAGTCCGATCGACACCAAATTTGGCACAGACTATCTCTGGACCAACATCATACAGGCTTGTGCTCCCCAGATTGATACGTGAAAAACTGTTCCAGTTATAAGCTAACGATTTTTGACGCAAAACGCTAGTAACAGCAACTGATGTCATATCTTTGGTTAGGAATGGCCGATCGACACCAAACTTGGACCACTTATGTGGGACGCCCCCCTGAGGGCCTGTGCAAAATTTGGTGCAACTAGCCCCTAGGTGGTGCTGTTTAACCCGAAAAATTAGTTCCTCTATAACCACTCAAGTCAAATTGACGTGAAACTTGTGCCAAATTGTTCAGCATGGTCCCCTGACTCCAGGCACCAAAGTGGACCCTATTGTGCCCATAGGTGGTGCTATTATTGTGGATTAAAGATGAAAAAATTTATCCCACTGACTTACATTCATTTTACATCTCCGGAACCGCAGGTCCGATTGACACCAAATTTGGGTCAATACTTCCCCATGGGCCCTTGATGACACGTGACAAATTTGGTGAAATTCGGCCTAAAGGCGGCGCTATAATCGAAGCTGAAATGCCGTGAGAAAGCCAATTGAAATGAATGGGATTTTCAACCATGCCACATTTTGCCTAGGTTTGGAATGGCCAATCAACACCACTTGGGGACCTTATGCGGCATGACTTCCCGAAGGGCTATGTGGAATTTGGTGTCAATTGGACAAAAGGTTACTCTATTAATCATATATGACAAAACACTCACATTCACATTCATTCATTTTATATCTCCATAACCACACGTCAGATTCATACCAAATTTGGGTGAATTCTTCCCCATGGGCCCTTGATGACACCTGAAAAATTTGGTGAAATTCAGCCTAAAGGTGGCGCTATAATCGAAGCTGAAATCTCTCACTAAATCCCATTCATTCCAATAGCATTTTCAAAGGCGGGACGTTTTGCCTCTGTTTGGAATGGCCCATCGAGACCCAACTCGGGGACCTTATGCGGCACGACAGCGGGATGCTCAGGACGACTCGAGCGCTGTCCGCGGGGCGATGGGGGTGGCTGGCGCCAGGGGGCTTGGACCCCGTTTACAACTGCTTGCAGTTCTAGTTTAATTTTGAAACAGTACTTGGGATGCTCGAGGAAGAGGAACACACGGACGCAGGATGCGACGATCTGTCAACTATAGGCAAGACTTGACAATTCTTATTTGACTACTGTATGTAAATTAGTACCATAGTACAGATACAGCCATGGTCGGGGTCACCGTACACCTTAAATGAACAACCCAAGCTTAAAATAACACTTAACAGTTAGCCTAGCCTACTGTGCATGTTGCTGTATTTGCGACAACTCCCACTGCCGTTGACGGAAAAGATCGTTTTCGATATGAAACTGTTTTAAAACCTAGCAGTGTGGATGTAGCCTCACATTACCCCACTCCTCTCTCTACTCCTCTCATGTCAACCCTCCCGTTTTCCCCGAGATTCTCCTGTATTTTTCCATTCTCACTTCATTAAATGTTCTCCCATAAATCTCCCGTATTTTTAACCTTTATGAAATCAAATAAAAGACTGTGCTTCTTGCACAAAGATAAAAAATGAAAACAATCCACTGAAATGATATAACGTCTATAGCCTACTAATGTCAAACCATATGAAATTATAATGAATATAGTAGCCTATGTGGTCGCAATCTGGAGATTACTACGACTCAAGACAATGGGCAAGTGAGCACAGAGCAGACATTATAAAAGGCCTAACGTGAAGGTACGGGTTGGGTCATATAATGTGCATGGCCTGCATCTCGGGCACTGTGCAGGGGATAAGTCTCGCTTCGTGGTTGATAAGCTTCTTGACAATTGTGTGTATTCAAGAGACCTTTTTAGCTAAACTAGAACTGGAGGGTCTAAATACGTTACATAATGGATATTATGGGGCAGGGGAATCAACCACTGATCTAAGTACTAAAATTGTCAAAGGACGGATATCTGGGGGCGTGGCTATCCTTTGGAATAAGAACTATGATTCACTAATATTAGAGGTAAGATTGGGTGTGGATTGGGCTGTTGGTATGGAGTTTAATTGTCATGATACAAAGTTTATTATGTTGAATATATACACTCCGTATGAGTGTTATCAAAATGAAGCTGAATATTTAAATAGATTAGCATTTGTTGGCTCTTTTATTCAGGATAATGCCTCAACCTGTATTGTTGTTGTAGGAGACATGAATCCTGATATTTCTGATGCAAACTCTCTGTTTGCTAATCACTTAATGCAGTTTTGCTCTGATACGGGTTTAATACAGTCAAGAGCAAGGTCATTTTGCCTAATAACAGCTATACTTGTGAGGCATGGCATACCACCTCATGGTTAGATCATTGTGTATATACAACTGATGCACACGCTTCATTGGATACTATGACGATTCATTATGAATTTTCCATTACCGATCATATACCGTTTTCTCGTTCGTTTTGTTAACTACGGAGGCTAACAGCATTAACACATGAAGACTAGACTGGACTAAATTAACCAAGGAAGATTTCCAGATGTATTATGTTAGGACTGATGGGTTGCTGGGAAACATTCCACTGCCCAAAGACGCCATAAGATGTTGTGATTTTAATTGTAAGAATCCACAAAATAGTAATGATTTATGTGTTTTATATTATTCAATTGTTGAAACACTTAATATTGCCAGTAGGCATTTTTATAGACCTCAGCGAATGGCATATAGCATCAAGCCTGGTTGGAACGAGCATGTAGCAGAACTTCATGCCAAAGCTTGGTGTGCATTTAAAGACTGGATAGTGTCCAGCAGAGATAGACAGGGCCCTTTATTTGAAGAGAAGAAGCGGGCAAATGCAAATTTTAAATATGAACTAAGATATATAAAAAAAGATTGAGAACTCGATGTGGTCTGACTCTTTGGCATGTACGATGCATAACAGAAGTTATATTGACTTTTGGAAAGAGCCATGAACAGTTCTAAAATGTCTTTACCCTCAAATATTGAGGGTGTCAGTGGCTCAGATGTAATTTGCCAGATGTGTTAACTGTATTGGGAGGAATACTTTTGAGGTGAAAAAAATTGATGATGATCAAAATGCAGTTATTAATTCAGAAGAGGTACAATCTGCAGTTTTGGGACTAGATGACAATAAAGTGTGTGGGACTGATAAAATAACCGCTGAACATCTAAAATATGCAAGCAAGAAACTTGTTCTCCTGTTTGCTATTTGTATGACAGGATTCCTTGTTCATGGGATTCTGCCTGAATCTATCTTACCGGTTTAATTAGTGCCTGTCATAAAAGACAAAACTGGCAAAATAAACAGCATGGACAATTATAGACCTTTAGCCCTAGCTAGTATTGTATCCAAAGTGTTGGAGAGAATTCTTCTAAACAGGTTGGAACAGTATATTTTTACGACTGACAACCAATTTTGTTTTTAAATGTCAACACGGTACAGATGTGTTTATTTGCCTTAAAGGAAATTTTAGATTACTATAATAGAATTCCACAACGTTTATGTATTTTATAGATGCCTCTAAGTCATTTGATCGGGTAAACCATGAAAATTTGTTTCTTAAGTTGCAACATAGAGAAATTCCAAAAGTAATTATAAGAATCCTAGTCTTCTGGTATTCACAGCAGTCAGTACAGGTGAAATGGGGGGGGGGGGCTCTGTATCAGAACCATTTACTGTTAGTAATGGTGTTCATCAGGGTGTTGTTTGTCACCTTTCCTTTTTAACGTATATGGATGACTTGTCACAACAATTAATTCAATTTTTTTTATATAGCACCAAATCACAACAACAGTTATCTCACAGCGCTTTTCATAAAGAGCAGGTCTAGACCGTACTCTGAAGTTATTTACAGAAGCCCAACAATTCCCACCAAGAGCAAGCACTAGGCGGACACAGGCAAGGAAAAACTTCCTTTAAGAGGCAGAAACCTCGAGCCATCTGCCTCGACCGGTTGGGGGTGAGGGAGAGAGAGAGAGAGAGAGAGAGAGAGAGAGAGAGAGAGAGGGCAAGAGAGAGAGAGCAAAGGGAGGCAGCCTACAGAGTATACACACAGAGGTACAGACAGTAAAGGTAATGTTGCTATAGACTGAATGAAAAATGGTACAGATATTTATAGTAATGTTAATGATAATAATAATAACAGTAATAATAGCAATAGGACTAGTAACAGCAGTTGCAACTGTAGCAGAGGGCGTCGCGCAGGAACACGGGGGCAGCAGGAGACTCCCAACCACAGATCCAGACTCCACAGCTCCAGAGCCAGCAACACCCGCAGGATGTTCAATTAAATAAATGTAATACAGGATGTATGATAGGCAATACTCTCACTAATCACCTTAAGTATGCAGATGATTTGGTAATCATTTGCCCATCTAGTGCTGGGTTACAACAACTGTTGAAGGTTTGCTCTCAGTACGGTGCAGATTTTGATATCAAATATAATTCAAGTAAGAGCATTATCATGATTGTTAGAAGTAAAGAAGACAGGAAATTAGTATTCCCTGATTTCTTTTTATCTGGCACTGCCCTTAAAGTGTGTGATGAGATTAAATATCTTGGCCATCATATTGTAAATGATTTATTGGATGACATCAATAGACAGTGTTGCAAGATATATGCTGAGGCTAATGTGCTTGCACGTAAATTTGGCATGTGTTCTGCTTATGTTAAGGTAGCCTTATTCAAAGCATTCTGTACACCACTATATACTGCCCATTTATGGTGGTCTTACAGCAAAAAGAACATGCAGAGGCTGAATGTAGCATATAATGATGGCATGAGACTGCTTTTAAAACAACCAAGATGGTGTAGTGCTAGTCAAAGGTTTGTTAATGTTGGGGTGCTTACATGCTCTGCCTCACTAAGAAATCTTATTTTCCGATACATGTGTAGAATGTCTGTCTCTGAAAACAGAATTATATAAGCTTTAACCCACAATGATTTTAGCTCGGTCAGGTATACCTTTAGACTGTTTGAGACGTCGGCCCCTGTGAACGGGCATAATCCTATTAATATTCTTAAATATCAAGTTACACTGTTTGATTAGTTTGTTCTCTGTCAGTCTCCAACCTTACACTGATGACCTTACACTTTGGCTTGTAGTTAAGTAATGCAATATGTTGCTGTCCTCTTACCGGTGTCATGCGTAGTGGAGCGTGGGCGCCAGCACCTTGGATCACCCGGTTGAGGGTGTCTGAGAACATAAAGCGAAGCTCTCCGGAGTGGCAGTACACTGCATCGATCTTAGGCCACCAGTCCAGATGGGACTGAAAATAGACACAAAGAAAGAGATATGACAAGTGAAATAACACAGAAGACTATTCTAGCATCACTCATGTGTGAAGAATCTCTGCAGACTTACATTGGTGATTATTCTGTGCAACGAGTTGACCAGGACAAAGTGAAAGGTGGAGGGGGAGGATGAGGCCAAACAGACCTTGAAGACAAAGAGGAAACACTTTGAGCACAATTAGCTAGGCTTTTTTATAGAGCACATTGACCTGCACCTGTGTGAGAAATTTCAAGTCAATCTGACTTACGGCGTGAGGGGCGTGGCCTTTCAAAGTTTGCATTTTTAAGCCTTAATTACAGCGCCCCCACGTGGCCGATTGAGTTCATAGTTCTATGGAAGCTGATGCACACCATTTTCAGTTATTCCCCAAGTTTCATGTTTCTAGCTCATTCCAGCTCACGGGAATTTGAGCCGGTGCGGCAGACAACAAATAATGATAATAATAACTAAAACAAACAAACATAGAAGGGTTGTACCACTACACGGTATGAACCCTAATAATTTCAGTCCACCTTAAAGTGCTGGCTGTTGTGAGGATTGATGCGGAAACAAGAGACAAAGCAGTCCATCATGAGCTCCACGTCAGCATTCTGGCTGCCTGTCCCCCTCCAGAAGGGCTTGGCTGGGTTGAACAGCAGAGCCTGGTGAGACAGGGAGGGCCACAGGTCACTTTAGGTCACATTTCTAGCAAGTTCTACATAGGGGTGGGAGAAATAATCGATTCTTAGATGTATCGCGATGCGGACGTGGAAGATTATTAATCGATGCACAAATGACTAAAAATCGATTATTTAAATGTTAATTGATAACATAATGTTGACGGAACGCAAAAGGCGGAACTCGAGGAAGCGCAGCCCCCGGACCGTCTGAGGAGCGCACACGACAGAGAGACCAGTGTCCCCCTGTATTCGTCACCGCTGCAAAATAAATAACCCCAAAATGTCACACAATCATTAATATCAATGCGCAAGTAATTAAGTAATTTAACTCGCACACTGCGAGCAGGGTGACGCTCTGCAGCTGTGTGTGTGAGGCCGAGCGAGTGAGAGAGAGCGAGCGGCAGAACGTGACGGTGAAAGTTAGCAGTGAAAAATATTAGCAGTAAGTTTCAGTCTGGTAGTAAACGTGCAGCGTAGGTCGCTGTGTGTCCGTTAATAAAAGTCTGTAGTTTCCCCAACGGCTGGAAAAGTGAAGGCTGTTAGCGCGAGCTAACATCTCCCCGTACAAGGGCTCACTCTGTCCCCCCATCAGACTCCGCAGCCTTCAGCGTCACCGCCCCCCCCTTCTGGAACTCATCCCCACAGAAACGCTCCCTGTCAGGACACTTTCAAAGATCTACTAAAACCCAGCTCTTTACCCAGGCATTCAGTCCTGAATGACTTTTTGTTGTTCTGTCACTGTAACTATGTGTAAAGTGTCCTTGGGTCCCGTAAAAGTTGCTAAAAAGATTTATTTATATATGTAACGTAAGCTAAATTAGTAATGAAGTAATATTAATTATCAGCTGTATGTCATTACTAACTAACCTACTAGTCAAGGGTTGAAAACATCAGGTACAAGCTGAGACTAAACTGGTGTACAGCTCTGTCCTGTACACAGACTGTACATGCTGATAATTATATTTCAGTTTTCAGGAGTCTGACAGCTGGTTGTTAATAAAATGAGAGACTATCCATGGAACTGAGGTTAATAAAGTAAACTAGGGACGCAAACTAGTCCTTTTAAGCTAATTAGCAAATTTCTTTTGGATTTTAATGTGCAAATTAAATGCTTAGTAATTATCCAGGGATCCTGTATAGAAAAAATATGATGCATCAATAATGGTTTTATAATCGAATCGCAGCCCACTGAATCGTAATGGAATCGAATCGTGAGGTGCCCAGAGATTCCCACCCCTAGCTCTACACCAGACTTGTCACAATAGCCTCATTTATACATTCAGCTGAGTTACTGGGGCCAATTACAACTGGTACACATATGTGGTCATTTATCAGAGGACAGTCATGTTAAATGAATTTATAATCAATCCAGGTTCCTTTGCTAATATCCACAGTTTGGAACAACAACAGTCCCTGCAGCAGCATCCAGCAGTATGAGTGGAGAAAGATGGTTAGTGTGGGTCGGGGGGGCAGAACCTCATGTTTCACTTTTAAGAAAGCAAAGCCAGCACATGTTCAAATCTTCTATAGACTGGAAACATGGACATGTTGGATAAAAAGAAACAAGAACTCACAGTAGAAAAATGTCAAAGATATGTTTGAGATAATTTACTATCAGTGTCTTCATCACATACTGGAGCCCTTAAAGTGTCTTTATGTTGTTGTGCTTAGGGAAGGCTGAACTGCTTAGGGAAGGCTGAACTGAAATACCAAATATTTTGGATAAGAAAAAAGGAAATGACTTGCTCTGACAAAGATGTACACCTGCCCATGCAACATGCCTAAACCCCTCATAACTAATATTTCTGGTCCTTGCCTTCTTTTAATTTGGAGACGTGCTCATCTAAACTAAATGAACTAGTATACATAACATCTTTGTATACTATGTACAAAACACCTTCAGCCTCCATGTGTATGAATTTGCATGAACTGGTCAGACCTTGAGATCCACGACGATGGACTGGACGAGAATGAAAATGGTTGAGTGATCCTCCCAGTTGATATAGGTGGAGGCTTTGCACAGTTTGACACAAGCGATGGCAGCGCTCTCCATCAGCTGCTTACTGCCACCCTGGCCCGCTAACGCTTTCCGCAAACTGTCCAGAAACAGTTTCTGCAGACACAAAAGGACAAGAAAGTATGTGAGTGCTGGACTCAGTCTCTGCTGTGTGTGTGAGTGTTCTTTTCTCACACCTTGTTGGCCTTGCTGTCTTCCACAGTGTCTTTGGAGATGGTGTGTGTGATCTCTGGACAGAGGATGAGGAGGATGATCTGCAGCGGCCACACAGCTGCCTTCCTCTTGGCGCTTTCTGCAAAGCTGTCCACCAGGTCAAACAACTTCTCTGCAGCTTCTGGACACATACACACACATAGTTAATGAGACAGCAGAGGTCACTGTGGAGCCACAGGCTGTAAATAGGCCTCTCACAATAACTATTTAAAACCCCGTTTTCAAATTCAATGTTTCTTTAGGCTCCGAACCTGCACCAAGAAGTGCGATAACTTTAGCTAAGCACCAAGCTAGAGAACTGGGGCCTGCTGAGAACGTCAACCCATTGTATCCACTAATTTGAATAATTTGATTACTAAAAATGCAAATTCACTGCATCAATGCTTCATTTAATCCAACTATACAGCACACTGTTTTGCACGGACCATTCTTGTTGCACAACACACTTACGCTGTAAACAAGTGAAGACAACGTTATTTGATAAGGTGGGTTGCAAAGTGTAGGAAGAGAAAGGAAATAGCGAGGGACAAAGAAGAGACAGGCCAGAGAAAAAGAAAGAAAGAAGAAAACATTCGGTCTACCCATCCATGGAGCAGACCCCAAACAAGGTAACGTTGACATTTAACGTGCGTCATGACTGCTAGTTAAGATAAAGGCTAGCAAGGTAAGGCACACTTCTTAGTTATATGATGTATAACCATGTGTTTGTTGTTTTTGTTCTCTGTCTGGTTAGTCTGTGAGTTTGGGTTGTAATGTTACAGTAATCTGAGTTACATAGCTGATCCTGGTACCGGGGGCGCCAAGCAAAAGCATTTCTTATCCAGTTACTCAAACCGATGAAATAATCTGTAGAATACTCAATTACTAAATTAATGGATAGCTGCAGTCCTAATTCATTCCTGAGAGACAGATAATTATTGTCTTGTATTAAAATGAGTAGTGGCACCTCAGCCGGGGGTTGTCTGAACTAGTGGAATGTGCCAGTTTCATGTACGCATGTTTACATGCGACCCAGTTATCTTTTCCGAGTAGTTCATAAACCCCGTTACCCATCAGCGCCTATCAAACTAAATAAATAGATACATTTCACTCTAACATTGTTCAGACAGAAAGTCTGGAAAGCAACCAACACACAGACAGGGCAAGAGCTGCACTGTCCAGCTGGGTTAGCAGGACAGACGGTCTACTGCACATTACAGTTATTCATTTAGCTGACGCTTTTATCCAAAGCGACTTACAATTGCTATACATGTCAGAGGTCGCACGCCTCTGGAGCAACTAGGGGTTAAGTGTCTTGCTCAGGGACACAATGGTGACACAATGGGGGATTGAACCTGGGTCTCTCACACCAAAGGCATAGTGTTATCCATTGCTCCATCACCACCACCCATTAACCTGCTGAGAGGAGATAACACACGTGTACCTGACTGCTGTTCACAAACTTCACTCTCTTCTCATGCCCAGAAGGATAGTCCCTCTTCATCCTCTCATCAGAGTTGTTAACACTGACACTGGCTTTGACACCAGAGTGAGTGGGGTTCTTGCTTAATTTGCTGTGCCCAACGCATGTGCGTTGTCAGCATATAGGACGGTCCGCCTCTGAATGTGTAAAGTCCAGAGAACCTCTGCTTTTAATGTTGCCGTAAAACCAAAAGACCTTTGTGATGCTCCCGATGTGAATACAGAGTACACTGCACAGTTTGCATTATGGGTTATTGGTTCTATGTTGTTGTTGTACCCCTGATGGAAGACCAAATAAGAGGAGGAGAGACCCTGCCCGGAGGAAGCCCGGGGCCCCTGTCTGGAGCCAGGCCCAGAGGGAGGGCTCATCGGCAAGCACCTGGTGGCCGGGTTTGCCACGGAGCCCGGCCGGGCACAGCCTGAAAAAGCTACGTGCCCCCCGCCGCCCCCCTTCTTCTCTGGAGTTGCTCAAGGTGTGAGGGCCAGGCAGGTGTGGGGATACTCACAAGTCCCCGGCTGAGTGCCGCTACGTTGGAATTTACTCCGGTGAACAAGATGGTCGCCTCCCTACGCCTTCGGGTAGCGGGGGGGAAACTCTGTTATTTGTGCATATGCACCAAACAGCAGTTCGAAGTATTCGGCCTTCTTGGAGACCCTGAATGCAGTCCTGTATGGGGCTCCAGTAGGGGACTCCATAGTTCTGCTGGGTGACTTCAACGCGCATGTGGGCAATGACAGAGTTACCTGGAAAGGCGTGATCGGGAGGAACGGCCCCCCTGAACTGAACCCGAGTGGGTGTTTGTTGTTAGACTTCTGTGCTAGTCATGGATTGACCAGAGCACCCTAGGCCGAAGATTGATCTGATTTGAGGCCGCATGTTTCGGACACTCGGGTGAAGAGAGGGACGGAGCTGTCAACTGATCACAATCTGGTGGTGAGTTAGGTCAGGGGGTGGGGTAAGACTCTGGACAGACCTGGTAAGCCCAAACGGGTAGTGTGGATGAACTGGGAATGTCTGGAGGAGGCCCCTGTCTGTGAGATCTTCAAGTCAAACCTCCGGCGGAGCTTGTCTGGCATCCCTGTGGAGGTTGGGGAAATTGAACAAGGGTGGGCAATGTTCAAAGCCTCTATTGCTGAAGCTACAGCGGAAAGCTTTGGTTTCAAGGTCTTAGGTGCCTCAAGGGGCGGTAACCCTCGAACACCGTGGTGGACACCGGTGGTCAGGGAAGCTGTCCGACTGAAGAGGGAGGCCTTCCGGGATTCGTTGTCTCGGAGGACTCCGGAGGCGAAGGGCTGCAGCCTCTGCTGTGGCAGAAGCAAAGCAGCGGGTGTGGGAGAAGTTCGGAGAAGACATGGAGAAGGACTTTCGGTCGACACCAAAGTGTTTCTGGAGAACTGTCCGCCATCTCAGGAGGGGTAAGCGGGGAACTGTCCAAGCTGTGTACAGTAAGGATGGGACCCTGTTGACCTCAACTGGGGAGGTAATTGGGCGGTGGAAGGAACACTTTGAGGAACTCCTAAATCCGACTGACACGCCCTCTCTAGTAGAGGCAGAGCTGGAGGCTGATGGGGGTTTCTCGTCAATTTCCCTGGAGGAAGGTAGTCACTGAGGTAGTCAAACAACTCCACAGTGGCAAAGTCCCAGGGATTGATGAGATCCGCCCAGAAATGCAAAAATCTTTGGGTGTGGAGGGGCTGTCTTGGATGACAGATCTGGTTAATGTGGCCATGGTTCTCAGCAGGAAACCGATGGAGTGCCAACTCCAGGCAGGGAATGAGTCCTTACCCCAAGTGAAGCACTTCAAGTACTTCGGGGTCTTATTCACGAGTGAGGGGAGACTGGAGCAGGAGATTGGCCAGAGAATCGGAGCAGCGGGGGCGGTATTGCACTCGCTCTACCGTACCGTTGTGACGAAAAGAGCTGAGCCGTAAGGCAAAGCTCTCGATCTACCAGTCGATTTTCGTTCCTACCCTCACCTATGGTCATGAAGGCTGGGTAATTTCCTCTTCTCCTTTCAACGCAAAGGAGCAGCGGCCCTCCCTAGGGAGGTGTTCCAAGCACATCCAGCTGGGAGGAGGCCTCGGGGAAGACCCAGGACAAGGTGGAGAGATTATATCTCCACACTAGGGGTGGGGGAAAAAATCGATACAGCATTGTATCGTGATATTTTCCATGTCAGTACTGTATCGATACACGGACGCCAGGTATCGATATTTTATTATATAAATTGCAGATGGGAGTTTTTACTTTTTGGTGCTAGAATAATAAAATCTTTTCCTTTTTTTTCCACTAGAAAATTTAACAGGACCATATAGAGGACTGAAAAAGTGATATGAACAAACAGAGAAATGTATCTTTTTAGATAAACAAATGTTGACAAAGTTTGACTTTAGGGACCTAATTGGAAGTTGGTAAAAGGTAATAAATTGCAATATATCTCAATATATTTAAAATCGCAATAAAATCGAATCACAACATAAATATCGTAATAATATCGTATCGTGGGGCCTCTGGTGATTCCCACCCCTACTCCACACTGGCCTGGGAACGCCTCGGGATCCCCCAGTCAGAGCTGGTTAATGTGGCTCGGGAAAGGGAAGTTTGGGGTCCCCTGCTGGAGCTGCTGCCCCCGCGACCCGACCCCAGATAAGCGGATGAAGATGGATGGATGGATAAATGGTTCCACCATGTTGTTACAGCCTGATCAGAATGTTATACAGAAAAAACATTTAAAAGTGGGAATGAAGTTGATTTAACTTTGTAAAAAGTAACATCAAATTCACAGTCCATTTTAATGTTCTTAAGACATTTTAATGAACAAAAAGACGTCAACCCTGTCCCTGACTGTCACGGCTGTCGCCGTCATATTTGTGGTTTCCCCCTTTTTCTTTCTCACTTCTAAGTAGGCTGCCTGTCCCTGTGGAAAGACCCGCCTACTTCCTGGTTTCTGGGGTGTCGACCTCAGTCCCACCCATTGGTTCCCCCCATTCCAGCTCAACCAATGGCTCGTCTCCACCTACACTCACCTCCTGCTCATGAGGAGAGCCCAGCAGTTGATTGAAGCAGCTTGTCACAGCCAGTTGACTTGTGTGCCTCGTGTGAATCGATTGTTAGTTAGCAGTTGCATTTTTGTGCTTTGTGGAGTGACTCATTTGTGTTTGTGTGTTTTGTAGCCAGTGCTAGTACCTTGTGTGTGTTTGGCTTATGTGCATTTATTAGCTTGTGGCTAGAAAGAGGGTGGAATTAGGGCCAGAGTCCACACTGACTGCCACACTTGGTTTTCCCCTGTTAGTTTCATTAGGTGTAGTGGGTGCTGTGCTCTTTGTGTATTTTTTTAGTAAGAATCCTCTGTTTAAATACATAGTTAGGCACAATCCTCCTTTTGAGGATCTCTTTTATTTAACTTGGTTTGTTATTTTCACAGCACCCTCATCCACCCTCCTTTTGTTTGTTTATTGCTTGCACCTTTTGTTACCAAATAAATTATCATTTCATACAACTTACCAGTTTCTGCCTATATGTTTATGACCCCTCTCCCCTAGACCAACAGGGGGTCGTAACACTGACAAACATATCACTCATGCTTCTCATAGATGTTTACCATGTTGCTGACAGCTGTAACAGGCCGTCCAGGCTGAAAGGTAAGCATCGGAGCATCTTTCTGCAGCTCAGCAGACCACAGTGCAGTGGTGGATTCACTCTTTTGAGTGTTGATTTCACACTACGTTGTTTCTTAGTTGGCGGAAAGTACACAACGTCCCCATCATACTCGATAAAAGGAAATACTACTAAAGGTGAAATAATGGTTTGGAATCAGAGCTAAGCTGTACCATGGATCTCACAGCTAGCTTGATAAAGTAGTGAATCCGTGGTTTAGTCAAGTATGGAACTAAGTACTCTACTTCACTGGCATTTTCTGCTACTTTATACTTCCACTCAACTACATTTCAGAGGGAATTCTTTTACTTTTTTTTTTTAATCTCTACATCAGAAAAGTGCCCAGTTTAAATAAAAGATTTTAATTTTGTAAAGTTTTATTGTTTAAGAAAGTAGCTTTATGATTAGCTTTGCATAGTCCTATTGGTGCACAATGCACAAAGAAAAGGTCGAGTTCATTCCAGCTCAAAGGTTCCCTATACAGGTCGGTCATTTCTGAATTTGGCTTGGGGTCCAGATAATTATTACTACTGATGATTGGCTTGGTTTAGTTTGTATCTGCAGAGCACTTAAAAACATACAAAATGTCAATTCAAATGATGAGCAGAATGATTAACTGAATAGGTCTACACGATTTAACAAATCACAACTGACCCTTCCCTTAGCCACGCCCTCCTTAATTACTGTTATCACGCCGCTGTCAGTGTCTACAACTAAACTACCTGGACAAATTTGAGCAATTTGAGCTGCACTTGCCGCGCAAAAGTTTAACTATTTAGAACTTTGACGAGCACGCCAAGCGCTGTGCTGCACTTAGCTCGATAAAGCAACAAACCGCCCAGGCGTGGTGCAAGCCACTGAAAATAATGGCTTTCAAAGTGCAGCAGTGTTTATATGGGTCCACACACATATACTAGGGCTCTGACGAGACACTTGCCCCACGAGACAAGATGAGATTGGAAATTGGGTTCACAGGATCGAGACGACATGAGATGTTAACACTATTTTTAAGAAATATTTAATGCTGAATTATAAAAAATGTTTAGTAATGAACACCTTATTTCCCACATTCTGATGAATTTGTTTATTTATCTAAAGGGAAACACATAGTTCAGGTGACAATTCAGAATCTATAACAGAATCTAAGTCAGTGCAGCTCTCAGTCATTCTGTGCTGCTATCAGATCGGTTTCTCCTGTAGATCAACTTTTTTCATTTAATATCATCCCTGCTGACGCATGTTTTAGTCTTCCCTCCTCTTTGTGCCTTTGTTTGGGGAAGTCACCTCTTTAAATGTGACTGTAGCACCTTTTCACCTCAACGATGAATTCTTTTATTTTGATTCAGTTAGAACTGAAGGACTGAAGGTCCAGGACTTTAACGTTTACAGCAGCAAAATCATTATATATTGAAAAAACAAATGGAAGATGCAAAATCAACTGTATTCCTGACATCAAAATACTGAGTAAAGTTAAAATAAAAATCTGCTGCTGCTGTAGAGAGCAGCTGGTTTCTCTCAACAAGCAGCTCAGTATACAAGGATACGCCAAATTTTAAGGTAGGTGACATCTCAGCTAAACAGGCTACAGACAGATTTCATTTTAGCTTGTTTATGACAAACTAGCTATTAGCCGAGCTAGCACGTGGGCTTGTGTAAAACACAGCTGCGGTGGATTAAAATATCTCTTTATACTCGTTCCTGCTTGTTGTACTAATGCAGTAGCAGCCTTTTACTAGTACTGCTGGATTTCCTGCACTTCCTTACAGTAACGGCCCTAGTTCTGGTCAACTGGTGTATCTATACTGATCAGCTCGGCTCACCTCACTCAGCGTGTGTGTGTGTAGGTGTGTGTGTGTGTGTATGTGTATGGCGGAGCTCTGCTGAGAAGGACGGGAGAGGCTACAGCGTGATGGCTCGCTGGTTCTATTGGTTACTACCGCACAATAGTCAATGTTGATAGGCTATTAGTCATAACTTGTAACCAATTAGCTAGCACTGTGGGTGGGACATTGCTCCAGCACAGAGTGGTAAGTACAGACCGTACAGGCAGAGAGCGGCGGCTGCAGCAGAGCCAAAGGAGCACATTTTTAAGCGCACAGTTTAACTGCTCATTAACGTTTGCGCTCTTCCACTGATAAACACGGCGTTAGCTGGCTTTTTGGCTAATCTCAATAGAATTGATGAACTAGGGAGAAATGAGGACCGTTCACTATAACTGCCGCACTGTTTCAGAAATAATAAATGACCAACTCACCGTGAACACGGATTATCTCTGTCGTAGGCTCTGCTTAACTCCAGTCAGCTGATTGTTGTGTTTTGTGTTGAATTTGTGTTCGTTTTAAATAATTGTTAAATTGTTACATTTGGAGACTTCCGGTTTGCCATGCGGGAAGGGTAGACGTAGCAACGGACTGCTCCGGAAAAATCCAGACTCTTAACTAAATTCACCCCACAGAAAACTAATTCTACGCCACCTATCAATACAAAAAACATCTTGGCAAGTATTTTTAATTATTTACGCACTAGAGACGGCCTGTAAGAGCGTGAAAGGAAGTAAGAAGGAGGATGCTAGCTTAACGCTAGATGCTATCACCGCACTTTTTCAGCAGCATGGTGAGGATCTGAAATCTGAGTTCAAGTCTTCTGTCAACATGCTGAGCTCCAAGCTGGACCAGGTGCGGCAGGCCCTGGAGGAACAGGCAGAGCGTATCTCCTCCTTGGAGCTTGCTACAGAGGATCTGGGCCAGCGAGTGGCTGGCCTCGAAGACTCATGTGCTGCTCTCCGTGAAGACAACGCTAAGCTAAAAGATAAAGTGATTGACCTGGAGAGCCGCAGCAGGCGGCAGAACATTCGCATCCTCGGTCTGCCCGAAGACACTGAAAGTGGGTGCCCTACTCAGTTTTTCTCCAACCTTCTCTGCGAGTTATTTGGAAAAGAGGTGCTCCCATCTCTACCAGAGCTCGATAGAGCGCACCGTTCTCTGACAGCTAAACGGCCCGCAGGACGTCCTCCCCGCCCGGTGATCCTTCGCCTGCATCGATACCTGACCAAAGATCTAATCATTCGAGAAGCCAGGAGGAGAGGGAAGCTCGACTACAAAGGTGCGTCTCTTCGTATTGTGGAGGACTACAGTCCAGACGTCCTGGCCCAGCGCGCAGAGTATAAGGACACCATGGCGGAGCTCTACAAGCGGGGCTTGAAGCCGGCTCTTCTCTTCCCAGCCCGTCTTCGCATTACGCAACCCAGCGGTGCCAGAAAATTCCTAGGTTCTGTGGAAGAGGCTCAACAGTTCATCAAGAGGCTTCCAAAACCACGGGAGGGCCAATGAAGGAGCAACGTTTTGCCGAGGGCTTTCTTCAGAAACACAGGCAGGCTGCTTTTCCTCAGGGCGTAGTAGGTACTGTAAATATAGACTTATGTCATATTACCCTACTTCCAATAGACTTTTTCTGGCCATCCTTTTGGTTGGTATTGGACTTTATGTATGGAAGGGTAGCTCTGTCATTCTATTTCTTGTGGTTGCCTCAATTTTTATTGCAATACTACTTTCCTATGGTGTTTATGACAGCCAGCAAACTATATCTCAAAATCAATATCAATGTGGGGGGTCTATATCTATTTCATACCCACTAGGGGCAGTGGTTAGTTTGCTATAGATAGCTCTGGGGGTTTTTTTTATTCCGAGGTTGTTGGTTACTGGAAGATTGGATCTCTGAGAATGTTCATTTTGAAGAGCTTGCTGCCACATTGTTGTTTTTTTGTTTGGCAGCTGTTTATGTTTGGGGGGGTTTTGGGGAAGGCTAAGGTCACGGCCAGGGGTCCCGCGAGGGTACTGTAACTTTCTTCGCCTCTTTTGTTTCAATCTCTGCCTACCACACTGCTATCGTACTTACCAAAGTAGGATAACACGCACACTCTGAAATCGTATGAGTCAGCATTTAAATTTTTTAAGTTGGAATGTCAAAGGCTTAAACCACCCAGTGAAGAGAAGGAAGGTTTTTTCCCATATTAAACGTTTTAATACAGATGTGGCGTTTCTGCAGGAGACTCACATCAGGAGCTTGGACGGGGGTCGTCTCCTGGCTTGCTGGAAGGGACAATGTTTTCACTCCCATTTTCAGGTTAAGGCACGAGGGGTTTCTATACTGATCAGCCAGAATACTCCGTTTGAGGCCGATAATGTGGTGGCTGACAAGCACGGCAGGTTTATTATTGTAAGTGGGAAACTGCACGGCACTCTGGTCACCTTGGTCAATGTTTATGCTCCTAATACAGATGATGAGAATTTTTTTAAACAACTATTCTCTTTCCTACCTGACCTCAATAAATACTCACTGGTCCTGGGGGGTGACTTTAACTGTTGGCTGGACCCAACTTTGGACCGCTCATCCCTTAAAAGTAATGCCATAAGCAAATCTGCATCAGTCATCCAAACCTTTCTATCTGAGTACGGGCTGTGTGATGTGTGGCGCACTTTAAATCCTGACAAGAGGGAGTACTCATACTTTTCACATGTGCACAGAACTTACTCAAGAATTGATTATTTTATTGCAGATTCTAAATGGCTGCAGCAGATCCGTTCCTGTGACTATCATAGCATAGTTATCTCAGACCACGCCCCACTCACTTTGTCCCTGTCCCTTCCTCACTTCCCTCTAAGAACTGGACCATGGCGTTTCAATTCAACCCTATTGTCTGATGAAAACTTTGTAAAGTTTATTCAGGATGAGATATGTTTCTTTTTTGCCACTAACTCCTCCCATGAGACCTCCAGCCTTGTGGTATGGGATGCTTTTAAGGCCTACATTAGAGGCCAGATTATCGCCTACTCAGCCAAAATTAAAAAACAGTCCACCTATGAACAGAACAACCTAATTCAACAAATCAAAGAGGTTGATATAAAATATGCTCTGAATCAGTGTCCTGAACTGTTTAAAAGGCGTGTTGAACTTAAAACAAGGCTTGACCTCTTGACAACACACTCAGCTGAACGCCTGCTTTTACACAGCAAATCCAAATTTTATGTGCATGGCGACAAACCTGATAAACTATTAGCGACCATGCTCAAGGGCTCTAGGGCAAGGCAAAATATCTCTAGAATTCGAAAGCAAGATGGCAGTATAGTCACGGATCACAGACAAATTAATGATGCATTCAGGGACTTCTACGTGGAGCTCTACAGCTCACAATCACAGACCAATTCCAACATGACTGTTGATTTCCTAGCTAAACTTCACTTTCCTGTACTTTCACCAGAACTTAAGAACAAGTTAGATGAACCCATCTCCCAGGCAGAAGTCTCCCTAGCAATAGCCTCAATGCAGTCTGGCAGATGCCCCGGGACCGGATGGTCTCCCCTCAGAATTTTTCAAACAATTCTCAGACTTACTCTCTGTGGAGCTTGGCTCCACCCTTACTGACTGTTTTAAACAAGGGTCCCTTCCTCAGTCATTTTATGAAGCTTGCATCACACTTATTTCAAAAAAAGGGCAAAGATCCAGTGGAATGCACTTCATACAGGCCTATCTCTCTCCTAAATACAGATGTCAAAATCTTAGCCAAAATTCTTGCCCGTAGACTTGAAACTGTTTTACCATCGGTTATTTCGAAAGACCAAACAGGCTTCATTAAAGGTCGGCACTCATATTTCAATGTTAGAAGGCTGCTTAATATCATTTATTCTAGCGCCTCAGATTCAGATGAGTGTGTTGTCTCTCTGGACGCTGAAAAGGCCTTTGACCGGGTTGAGTTTGACTATCTTTTCGCGGTCCTTAGCAGATTTGGCTTTGGAGGAAACTTCATTTCATGGATTAAACTATTATACCAGCAACCGTCTGCCACGGTTCGTACCAATTTTCAGACCTCAAAACCTTTTAAATTACAAAGAGGCACCCGTCAGGGTTGCCCTCTTAGTCCCCTGCTTTTTGATCTGGCCATAGAGCCCCTTGCCATTGCACTTAAAACCAGTAAAGAGATTTCCGGCATTTGGAGGAGTGATATGGAACATAAAGTGTCGCTTTATGCAGATGACCTTTTACTTTTTGTTTCCAAACCATCAACCTCATTGCCTTTTGCTCTCGATATATTTAGCCAATTTGGTCAGATTTCTGGGTATAAGCTGAATCTCACCAAAAGTGAGCTTCTCCCAATAGGTGATAAAGCCAATATGTCAGATTTAGCCGATCTGCCGTTCAGAATTGAAAGACAAAAATTCACATACCTTGGTATCACAGTGACAAAAAAACATAAAAACCTGTTCAAAGAGAATCTGATTCATCTGTTGAACCAAGTGAAGGGATCCCTCACAAAGTGGACACCCTTTTCCATGTCCCTTGTGGGACGTATCAACTCAATTAAAATGAATATATTACCCAAATTTTTATACCTCTTTCAGGCATTACCCATTTTTATTCCCAATACTTTTTTTAATGAGCTAGACTCAACTCTCTTGTCTTTTATTTGGCAGGGTAAACGCCCAAGGCTTAATAAATTACAACTCCAAAACCTAAACAACTGGGGATTTGCCTCCCCAATTTCGGTTTTATTATTGGGCCGCCAACCTTAGATGCTCAGTGTTTTGGTATTTCTACTACAACCTGGGTGACTGTCCTGACTGGGTGGCTATGGAGCTACGTAGTGGTAACAATATATCCATCCCTGCCTTGCTCTGTTCCCCACTTTCACTCGCCTCATTTAACGCCATTTCAAACCCTGTAGTGAAACACTCGCTGAAAATATGGGGCCAGTTTAGGAAATACTTTAAACTTCATGACTTCTCCCTCCTGAGTCCAATTGCATTTAACCATTTTTTCAAACCATCTGTTCAGGATGGGGTGTTCCTGGAGTGGCACCGGAGGGGGCTTACTTATTTTAAGGACCTTTTTATAGAGAAGAACTTGGCATCCTTTGAGGAACTTAGCACTAAATATGGTTTACCTAAATCCCATTTTTTTAGATATTTGCAAACCAGAAACTTTATTCAGTCTCACTTATCAGGCTCAGCCTCTCCACCAGAGCATACACTGTTGGAAACCATTCTATTGTTAAACCCAACTCGTAAAGGGCTGGTTTCATGGCTTTATAATAAAATGTTGAGTACGAAAGGGTCCTCCTCACCTGAACTTAAAACTGCATGGGAAGAAGATTTGAATATGACTATACCAGATGAGACATGGGACTCTATACTTAAACTGGTGAATACAACATCTCTGTGTGCGCGCCATTGTCTCATTCAGTTCAAAATAGTACATAGAGCCCATCTCTCCAAAAGCAAACTGTCTCGTTTCTATCCAGAAGTCACCCCATACTGCGACAAATGTAAAACTAGCGTAGCCACACTAGTTCATATGTACTGGTCCTGCCCCGCTCTTGGTCAGTTCTGGACAGATGTTTTTCGTACGATGTCCGGGTTGGCCGGGGTGGTGGTAACACCTGGCCCCCTCTTGGCTCTCTTTGGGCTCGGTGGGGAAGGGTTGCCTTTGCCAGCCTCTAAACGACGGGCCCTGGCATTTTGCTCGCTGATAGCGAGGCGAACAGTTCTGACCAGGTGGAAGGGTGCTGCTCCTCCAACTCACAAGCAGTGGCTTTGTGACCTCATGTCGTGTTTGAAACTGGAAAGGATTAGATGTTCTCTTCAACACGCAACTGGTAAATTTGAAAAAAACATGGGGAGCCTTTCTTGACTCATTTCAAAACAAACAATAATGCTTCAGATTAATTAAGTTAATTAATTTTATTAAAATGTGTTCCATTTCTGTCAGGGATAGGAATGTAGTGGGTGGACCTACAGGGCAGTGACCTGGGTGGGCTAAATGGGATTACTTTGGAGGGATTATTTTCTCTGTGTGTATTATTTTGTGTATGTGTTAGATACACTTTAACTAGATACACTTCTTTGTATTCACAAACTGTATGTGTTAAGGAAAAACTCAATAAAAAGACGGTGATTAAAAATTGTTACATTTGTTTTGCAGAGCGCCCTCTGGTAGATAAACTATGCAACGCTTATGACATGAGTGAAGGATCTGTCTCTCAGGTTCTTTTTAAAATTGCCATTAATCGTCTCTTTTAAACGCAGATACCAATTTATCTGCAATAGGATCATAACTGCACATCAGTCAGGCTCTATTATATAACAAAATGTTTGTAAATAAACTCTGTTACTTGAACATGTTTAAATGTGCTTGATGTATTTTCTTTGATAATAAAGACTCATTATACTATTTGTTACCATTATATCCCAATCATAAATCACAATGTCGTGCAACTCTAAAACTGAATCTCTGCTTAAAGACACCAATCAAATCTAATTTAGACATATTCATTGTACATTTTGTAGGGCTGTCCCAGCCTAAGGATTTACTTGGTCTAATCAGAATTGTCAAGTCTTTCCTACAGTCGACTGACAGTTGAATCTGTATGTATGTGTTGGAGTGGGGGGGAAGCTGCAGAGCTGCACTCTCTAGTCATTAACCACTGTAGCTTATGCTGTACAATTCCAGCTAAACTGAGGACCCTTTTCTCTCTGCTGTGCGTGCCTACCATTCAGCGTTCTTATGCAGAGTTGTGCATGTCCGTCGACTCGCCAACAATCACGTGCACCTCACCGTTACTTGCCGATCTATTCCAAGTACTGTGGTTCGTCAACAGTGATAAATGATCCGAATGTCCTGCAAAGTTCACGCACAACTCAGCACAACACTAGCGCTGCTGTTGCTCTGTCTCTCTCCGCCTTCTACAACATACACACGCTAAGCCACGCATGTACACTGACACCTACGATCTTAAGAATTACGGTTACAATTTTGGAATTATTCATGCACTTTAAAATGATTTTTTAAAAGCTTCTGTTGTTTCCCCTTTTTTATTTACAGCATTATATGTTGATATTTATATCATAATAGGCTGTATATTAACTCATTAAGAGAAAAACGGTACTTCTTCGTAAAATCAGACATTGAGCACCCCCATATAGCCAAAATTGTATGATATTTGTTTCATAATGGCAGAGAAATTTTAGAGGAGACACTCAATCCCATCCTCAATACAACTCTATGGGGAAAGTCCGTAACGGCAAAGATGGCGGTTATTCCGCACCTCCCGCTAGAAAGCCAATCAGCTTTTAACAGCCAAAACAGGAAACATATTTCAGCCAATCGTGTGGTTCCACTGATGTCTGTTATCCTTCTTCTGTGCATACGGAAGTGGTGACACGTGTAGTTAAGTATAACCGGTCCGGAAAAATGCTTTTTACAAAGTTTTACTCTACTCAAACTTTTATTCTATTCATGTAGTTTGCATGTCCTGGTGAGCAGTGAAAGAGCAGTTCTGGCTCTCTTCCCATTCATTCAGATAGGAACCTGGTCTTGTTAGTCTGAAATAGCTGCCCGGTGGTGTTGCCAAGATGGCAGCCCAGTGGCAGGACTTACCAGAAGGACTTCGGAGTCTAATCAGGTTCCTCATATCGAATCATCGAATCTTTGACTATTTGTGGTATTTTATTTTATCTTATTTTTTAATAAATTCCCTTGTGCTGCTGCCTCAAATTGAGTTTCCCCCATCAATAAAAGTTACATATTATCTTATCTTAATACTGTGAATCCATTCATACCTGCCATATCTGCCTGTGGTCGCTGGTAAAGCATGGTGAACTCATCTGGGTAATTCTCCACCCAATTCCAAAATGCCTGTAGAGAGAGAACAGTAGACATATAAGAAGAGCACGCAGCTGAAATGTCTACTTAAGAAAGTTTCTCTGCCAACAAGCGCTGTCCACTGCTCAGCTATTCATTACACACATAAATCACTCAACTTATTGTGACTGTACACTACGACACAAGAGCCCAAGTATTATAGTTTGGGGCAGAAAGAGGCCAGTGGAAGAGTTACCTTCTCTAAACTGTTGATGACTGCAAGCTGGGCAGGCTTCTTGAGAGCTCTAAACTTCAGCACAGTTTCTGGAAGACAATAATCAGAATAAACACATCAAAGTCTATGTCAATATCGTCATCCTGTATCATACCAGGGATTCTTTAAGATAAATAAGTCTTGAAGAAGCACATAGCCTAACAATGCCTGGGTGGAACCATTTGACAATCCATTACAATTCTCAGTGGTCTACTCCCAAGTCCAGCTCCGACATCTACTATTAATATATTACTAAAGCTAGCTCCATTAAGACATTCTTGGCCTGATGTAAATGTATACCTGGAAGAATATTGGAAGCTAACCTTGTAGCAGCCTTTTCAGCTTGGAACAGTCCACATTGATGTACTGCATCAGCTCTATGTCATGAACATCCACATTGTCCTCAGAGCACACTGTCAGCTCCTGCAGCCTGAGGAGACATAAAAGCACGCATTCAATCAGTCAGGACGATCAAGACATGTTTTTTTAACCTTCATCAGGAAGTGGAAATGATTTTGCTGAGCACACAGCTTCTTTTCCAGCATCACCCTGCTCAACAGGAACATGGCTGGTAACATTACCATGATATTATTACAAATGAAGAACACATTGCATGTACATTATCTCACAAAAGTGAGTACACCCCTCACAAGGGGCCACAAGGTGCTACACATACGTCACATTTAAAGAGGTTACTTCCCAAGACAAAGGCACAAAGAGGAGGGAGGACTAAATCATGAATCAGCAGGGATGATATTAAATAAGTTGATCTACAGGAGAAACCAATCTGATAGCAGCACAGAATGACTTAGGGCTGCACTGGCTTAGATTCTGTTATAGTAAGGCTATAGATTTTGAATCATCACCTTCCAAATGAATTGAAGTTTCTCTTTATATAAATAAAATTTAAAAAATCACCATAAACTGCTGTAGGAAAAAATCATCAGAATGTGTTTAATGCTCAAAATGTTCAATTAATTCAGCATAAAAGATTTCTTAAAATTGTGTTAAAATCTCGTCCTCATGAACCCAATCTCTGATCTTGTCTCGTCTCGTGGGTTAAGTGTCTCGTCACACCTCTAGTGACCACACAAAAAATCGACACATTAATGGCTGTCTGATGTGTTATTTTGAGGGGACAGCTAATTTACACTGTTATACAAGCTGTACACTGATTACATTGTAGCAAAGTGTCATTTCTTCAGTGTTGAAACATGAAAAGATAGAATTAAATATTTACAAAAATGTGGGGAGGCACTCACTTTTGTGAGATACTGTAATTAAAATGATGTGAAATGTGTTCAGCTAAATATTTATGTGTAAAACTAAAACTTCTGGTACCAGTGAATATTTGGCATTTTTGCTTATAACAAAAATTTCACATCCTTCTACCAACTCACTGATCAGTCATTTCAGCTCTACTGGACAATAGCCAGTAACTTCAGTGTGCTAGGGGTGCAAGGGGGTTGGCACCTGGTGGAGATTCGACTGAAGACGGCATTAAAGTTGTTGCAGCTCAGAGAGAAGAGGACAGCAGAGGCCGAGGCCCGGAGCTCAGCAGCATGCTGGTGGCCCTCACGGTATGTATGGATGAAATGGCAGATCTCCGGCAGCAGCTGCTTCACCAGCATGGTCTCATCCAGACGCAAGCAGTCCTTCGACTGCTGAGGAGGGAGCACAGAAAGGAGGAAGACAGTCAAGAAAAGGCCTTGGTCTGTTTCACTGATTTGATCCTCCATGCTGAAACTGGGGAGGCGCTATGGGTCAGCACTCAAAGGAAAACACACACACACTATGGCCTCAAAAACACTCCATTTTCTCACTGGTTGCCAAGTGTCCGTCTACTGAGCTGACTGAGTGGAGCCGTTGTCGGCCAGACCAACCCACATTCAGTACAATTTCTTCTTCAAAATTCAGTCAAAAACCCTTTTTTTTCTCACTTTTATTTTTATTGTTTCAGGCAAAACAACGTATAGCAATGATATCTCCATTTGGGTATGTTAACCAAATGCGCTAGTAAAGTAAAAAGAACAATATAACATTAAAGCTGCAAGCAGCGATGGGCGGGCCCTCACCTGTACCTCGCACCTGTACCTCGCACCTGTACCGCGTCGGGGTGTGACGCGGCCGCGTTGCATATTCTGGAGCTCGGCCGGTGCATCTGTGCATTTGCTACGCAATTTGGACGTTGCATGAAGGTTTTGTACCTTGCTATGACTGTTGGTGAATGTGGGCATGTACACGTGTTCAGGACAGGACTCTTATCCTACCTGTAAAGTTTGGTGCAGATGTGAGCATGTGCAGCAAAGTTAGAACCACTTCCTGTGTCATGGCGATGACTTGATCTTTGACGCCACGCCACGGACACGCCGATAGACGAAAACTCACAGATAGCACAACTTTTCATTGTCAATGTCTTTAGAAGGCACAGCAGAAATTTGAAGTCGATCCGACTATATCTCTAGGAGGAGTTAGTTAAAGTACGGAGTGTGTGAGTGTGTGAGTTTTTTGCCTTCGCTCTTTTAGTGACTCTTGGAGCACTTCATTTGCCGCCGCCGACCACCAACGATGTTAGGTCGGCATTCAGCTGAGTACGGAGGTTGCTTATTTGGTCGCTTATATCTTTCAAACTTGGTTGCGGAGTGGAGAGACTACTGTGTGCGTTTATGCTAGCTAAGTTAGCATCAGGTATGTTCGCTTCACCTCCTTTGCGTCCCTCTTGTTCCGTTTTCCCGGTCATCTTTTGGTTTCGTGTTTTAGTACCCCCGCTCATATTCCGAGTTCTGTACTTAATTTGAAAAAGTATTCGCTCAATTCGAGGGGTTTTAATCGCCTGACTTTACGGAGCTCTCGTTTCACACGGCCATCTTGTTCCGTCGCATTCCGGAAGCCCCAAGTCAAAAACCCTTTTAATTCACATTCAACTTAACTTATCTCAAGGTATATTAACTGCCAATAAAAATAAGGTCAGCTCTATAAATGTTGATGATAACTATCACAAAAGCCCCCCAAACAAATCCTCTCATTTGTCAGTGCAATGTCTAAATGACCTCACTACTAGCTAACTGCAATGTAAACAGCGAAGGGGATAGAAAGGGAATGCTAAGCTATGCTGGTACAAACTCCTCTACTGCAACTGACTCTGACTCGTGATGGTATCAAAACAAAATATGAAAAGATTAATTACTAATGTAACAGAAGTGTCTTTAGCTGTGAAAATGCAAGAAGCACAAAAAGTTGATCATCAAGGAAAAACTAGCGATTCAGGAACAGCCCTGGAAAGTAGGGTAAAATAAATAAACAATTAGTTACAGCAAAAGCACCAGCAATGTTTTTAACAAATCACTGTCATAGACTCTAATGTTGTGATGATGGAAATGTAAACCATCAGCGGGCTAACGGTTACTTTTAATCATGAACACATGTTCACATAGTTTAGTTAACTCTGGGCGTGGGCTCTAGTCTGCTAGCATACATACCTGACATAGATGGGGCAAAAAGTGAAGAACTACGATCTGGGCAGAGGAAAGCATTTCTCTGCCTGTATATGATGCACTTTTGATAAATACTGGGACTGATTGCTCGATGTTGCATACATTTGCCTTATTGTGACCTAGAGATATTGAAAACTATCTTTTCAAGTACAATGATAATGGTTGTTCACAGGCCCTGTAATAATATCCACGCACACTGCATCAGCTGAAGCCGCTTTCTATACAAATGCCCTTTCTTATGAATCTACAAAACCATCCAAATTCAGAAACACCTGGCTCCCATACTTCCATGGTTGTCCCTACCATCAGTTGTAGTGTTTTTTATTACCACCTTGAGTAAAAACTAGAAAAACGACATTTCCACCTGCCTTGTCGGCTGCGCGCTTGTTCTTCCTGTGTACTTCATGATGTCAGGAATAGGATTTATTTTCCTGACATGTTTGTACTGCGATATTGAGTTTATATGGTGACTTTGCTATTGCTGCTCTAGAAACAACATTTGGTTTTATTTCAAATATTCAATTCCAATCACACAGAACGGGAATGATCTGAAATTTGATGATTACTTCCTCAGTGAGCTGATTGTGATGTGGTTAACCTTTATGTTTTTTATAAATACATTTATAAATATATTAACAATAATCAGGGATGCAAACTCATCAGGGTTTGTCAAAAAGGTGACAAAAATCCTAAAATCAATTCTCTGCACTGCTCCACTGAATATAGTTTATTTCTGTATACCTACGTAGCAGAAGGGAGTTACAAGCTGAATTTTTGACAGAAGTCCAGCTTGTGCCTTGTACCTTGTGAAAATGGATAGCTGAGTGGTTAAGGCCACTGACTTCGGTACAGGTGATCGTCGGTTCGATTCCCGGTCAGGGCGTGGGTATCCAGATGGACCTTTAGGCAAGGTCCTTAATGCTACTGGCCTACCTCAGGCATGAGTGAAACCGCAGATACAAGAGTCAAGAACTCGGACCCGGGTTAACAAGGTCTGCGTCAGTTGCTAGGGAACCAGGGCAACCTGATGAGAAATGGGCTACTGGAACAAGAACAAGACATACATGGACTAGAGCAGAAAACTTGGATCTGATGCAATGCTACTATACAAGCAACCCCAGTGAGAGGGGATGCTTCGAAACCCATCATCAACACTGACAAAGAAACAACTCCTAGCTTAGTGTTCTAACATCCGCAAACGGCAGCTCACAACTAGAGATTGATGAGGTACAACAAATATGCTACGGCAAGGGGGAGCCAGGACGACAGGTCAGCGGGGAGATTTCATTATCATCCCCACAGGGCAGCTGACCTACGAATGAAGATCATAGCCAAACTGGACAACTACAACATGGAAGCTCCTGTCAGGCATCATAGCGGCTAAGATGAGTAGGCACATGGCTCAATACATGGACAGGGCTCAGAAGGGAATAGGCAGCTACGGATACCATCAGTCACCTCCTCTACATGGATGACATCAAGCTGTATGCCAGAAATGAGCGATCTACAGCAACGACATGTCGTTCGGACTGGACAAGTTTGGTCACATGGTATCGAAAAGAGGGAAGATGATCAGAGAAGATGATCAGAACCGAGGGGGTTGAACTACCAGATCGCAGATGAACTACCACATCGCAGATGTTCAGGACAGCTACAAATACCTTGGGGTGCCACAGGCTAACGGAAACCATGAGGAGGCAGCAAGGAAGACCGCCACAGCCAAATACCTACAAAGAGTGAGGCAGGTCCTGAAAAGCCAGCTGAATGGGAAAAACAAGATCCGAGCCATCAACACATATGCCCTGCCAGTCATCAGATACTAAACTATAATAAACAGGCCAAAGGAGGAGATAGAGGCTACTGACATCAAGACAAGAAAGCTCCTCACAATGCATGGAGGGTTTCACCCCAAATCCAGCACCCTGAGACTGTACACCAAGCGTAGCGAGGGAGGCCGAGGACTAGTGAGTGTCAAGACCACTGTCCAGGATGAAACAACGAAGATCCATGAGTACATCAGGAAGATGGCCCCCAAAGATGAAGGGCTTAGTGAATACCTCAGGCAGCAGAAACCCGAAGGTGAGGACAAGGAAGATGAAGAAGAACTGTCATGGAGGGACAAGCCGCTACACGGCGTGTACCACAGACAAATAGAAGAAGTGGCTGATATCAAGAAATCCTACCAGTGGCTGGAAAAGGCTGGACTGAAGGACAGCACAGAAGCACTAATCATGGCGGCACAAGAACAGGCACTCAGTACAAGATCAATAGAGGCTGGGGTCTACCACACCAGGCAGGACCCCAGGGTGCAGACTGTGCAAGGATGCCCCTGAGACAGTACAGCACATAACAGCAGGGTGTAAGATGCAGGCAGGAAGTGCGTACATGGAACGCCATAACCAGGTAGCTGTCATAGTGTACAGGAACATCTGCCACGAGTACGGGCTGGAAGTCCCAAGGTCAAAATGGAAGACACCTCCTAAGGTAGTTGAGAATGACCGAGCTAAGATCCTGTGGGACTTCAAGATCCAGACTGACAAACAGGTTGTTGATCAACACGATGTCTGGTTGGTTAGTCATAAACAGCAGAAGAAGGCAGCAGTGATAGATGTGGCAATCCCAAGCGGCAGCAACATCAAGAAGAAGGAACACGAGAAGCTTGAGAAATACCAAGGGCTGAAAGAGGAGCTAGAACAGATGTGGAAAGTAAGAGCAACAGTGGTGCCAGTGGTAATCGGAGCACTGGGGGCTGTGACCCCCAAACTGGGAGAGTGGCTACAGCAGATTCTAGGTAAAACATCAGAGGTCTCTGTCCAGAAGAGTGCAGTCCTAGGAACAGCTAAGATACTGCGCAGAACCCTCAGACTCCCAGGCCTCTGGTAGAGGACCCGAGCTTGAGGATGACACATACCACCCCACAAGGGGTGAGAGGGAGATTTTTTTTATTTTTTTTTATTATATATTAGTGGTGGGCATAGATTAATTTTTAAATCTAGATTAATCTCACTGTAATCTTGAAATTAATCTAGATTAAAATGGCTCATTTGAATTGTGCCGAAGTCATTCAGAATGTGTGTGCAAACGGGTTTCAAGACTACAAACTGCTTGAGAAAGCTGTTCTACTATGATAATTGGTGATGAAAATAAATCATGTTCAATAAGATGGCTGTCGGGGTATCAACAGTTACTGAAAGCTGTAGTTTATACTGTTTATTAGCACTTCTGTGTACTTGTGACTCAGAAATGTTCATACACAAAGTGCTGTCCAACAGCTGTCTGTGGACGTGTTGCTACAGTTAGTGTGAGTAAATACCGCACAATGCGTTTTTTAATCAACCGGCGCATCAATAACTAACCTGGCTAGTTGTAAACAAACAGCTGGCCGAGCGAGGTTGTAACTGGAACGCCGTCAACTCGGGTGTGACGTCATTCCCAGCTCCGACCTCCGAGGTAAATGTAACGCAGCAACAGCTGCATCCATGTTAGCACGTCACGTTTGATGTGGTAATTTTACAGCAGGCAAACACACAGGTTCGAAGACTCATTCTTGACCCCTACAGTAAAATTCGGCTACGTATACATCTGCGCTAAGATATCAAGCTTGCGTAGTATAGACCCAGCTCCCGACCCAATGGGCATCAGTTATTTCAGCATGAGTTACATCCATTTATTTATATCCATTACTTTGGATTCGTACAGCTGTAGTATTCACGGATTGTGTTTATTCGCTTTATCGTGTTGTGTGTCAACACTACGCAGTAGTCCAGCGATAAAACCCCACGAGGAAAGTGTCGCAAGGGTTAAATTTACGTTTGGTCTGAATGCACAGTGAGACTGTCCACGCTGCCCACCTCCCTATTTTAAAAAAATAATTGGATCTCCACAAATCCCTTAAATGACCTATTTTGGATTGCAAACAAAATGACAGGTGACAAGTCTGTGGATGCTAATGACAAAACCCTGTACCGGAAGCTGGCTTCAGTGAGGGATCATCCAGCGATGAGGAGAGCGTGACTGATGGAAGATAAGTACATGAACAGAGCACACAAGCAAAGATATTTCAGAGTTTGATATTATAGTACAATTGCACAATTGGGAGGTAACAACCCACAACCTACTCCTACAACACAAGGGCCTGTCATGAAGGTGTAGCTTACTAGTCCCATCAAATTGCTTCTAAAATCAAGTTTTTTGACAAGTTGTTAATTGTTGTGTTTTCTACAGATCAAGACAGCAGTCTGCTCTAATGGGAAGCCTCACCCCAGCCAGACACTTCTCCAGGGTGTCCAGGATGATGAGCTGGGAGAGGTAGAGGTTCTTCTCAGAAGCTTCTCCAAATATCCGCTGTAAAGACATTCACAGCATTAGCAAAGCAACATTATCACATTACTGATTATGATGACTTCATGGGCCACAGTAACCTCATTACACTGTCAAAGCCCCCCCTTTATTCACCAATAATCCATATACATAGAGACAATATGGACATACCAACACATCCAAAGACAACAACAGATAACATTGATTTACAAAACAAAGGGACACAGATAACAGGGGACAGCATGTGAAGAAGAAAAAATAAATTAAAAAATAGTAAAGTGAGGAGGAACAGCAGTGTTTCCACACATAGGCTTTACTTGGGCCGCCCGCCCAGGTAGATTCATTTGGCGACCCAATTTCAAATCCTTTTTGATTGCAGCACTGTGCAGCCCATTTTTGCTCCGCACATCCTCCATTTACTCAAGTAAATGTAACGGAGTAAATGTAACTCGTTACTACCCACCTCTGGTGTGGGCAGAGTTCCCATCAGTCGTGTAGCGTGTACTATGAGTGCATATGTCCGAAGCTAATTATATTCAACTGTGTCTAGATAGGATTTTAACCTGATTACAGACATGGGACCAAAAATGTAACTATAGACTGTATCATAATCTTCACTGCCTTTTCTGAGCATCTCTGAGTTGTCCACACTGATTTGTTTTCTTCCCATGTATTACTTTCTCTTCATGCTGGGCCAGAAAGTGAAAGTAATCGTTTGCAACCTGTCTTTCTGTTGTTTTAGTAGCTTATATTGAGTTTAACTCAACAGTGCACGAGTTTTCGTCACCAAAAACATGGGCAAGTTCATTGAGTTCATGCACACTGTATGGACACACACTGCCTGTATGCATCGTGAAACGACTACGACCGGTCTGTACTTCTGCCCACGTAGTTGTTATAAGTGGACTGACAATGCATTTGCATTTACACTTGTGTTTAATGTAGCCACTATGTCTCCCTGACCATCTTGATAGGTGGTTTGATCAATCAGATTCATTATCAGATTCTGTACTTTCATGTGGTCAAGCACTATGCCACTGCAATCCCATTAATACCAGGTGTAAGTGGCATACCTGATCTGGTAAATCCCATTATGTGCATTTTGAACTGTGTTCTAAAATTAGCCTTTTGTTAGTATTCCAACACATAAGAGGTTACTGACAGATTGTATTCTAGCAGTGGTGTTGTGGATGTTAAGGTCTTTCTCCCACTTGTTCTTTGGAATATCATGCCCATTAACACAGACAGCAAAACAAATGAGTTTATACAGTTTTGAGAGTGGTTTGTTTGCAATAGTACTGATGCTGTCCAATAATGGTGGTTGTTCCAGGTGTGCACTAGAGATGTCTAGTTTTTCCTTGATTTAATGTTTTAATTGGATATATTCCAATGCCATCTCTCTGCTGGCATCAAAGAGGGGAATCTGTGTGCGTGTTTGTATTTTGATTATGTCAGTAAACATTAATGCTTTTGAAGTGCAGTGTTGCGTTTGGTGCAATTTTAACACGCGTCACGATCAAAATGAATAAATAGCCTATACTACAGAACAGCACTGAGCAGAGCTCTGTAGCAGTGAAGGCAGGGAACGTTAGCGGGGACTTATGCTGCGCAGCTCTGCAACAGCAAGGCTTATAGATGTGGTAGTGAACCGTTGAAACGGAGTTATTGTCATCATGCAAGTTTAATATAGGCTTTGTTAGAAACTACTGTGCTGAAATGGAGTTGTGAGAGTTTAATTTTTTCATTCTTTTCTCTTGCTGAATATCTCCGCCACTGTCGTGTTGTTTCCGTGTTATTAATGCTGTAGGTCAGGAGTCACCACATTAGTTTGAGTGGTCCCGATCATCATTCCTCTTTTTCCAAATTTTCAATGAAAGGGTCAGTGTTTAAGTTTTAGTGGCATCTAGTGTTGAGGGTTGCAAACAGTGACTCTGTATGAAATTTCTGTATACTTTTAATGTCCTATATACACTTAATTTCTGTTTTTGCAATAAAGATTTAAGAAGCTAAAAAAGATTCTGATTATTCCTACTCCACATGAATGCACCATCAGTCACTGCTCAGCCCTCCCTTCCAGGAGAAGCTACGGTGGCCAACCCACTCTGTCAGCTCTTGCGCTAAATAATGAACGTGGGCCTCCATCTGTCCAAATTTCTCTTCTTTTCTTACTTCTACTAACCCAGAAGACTACTACCAGTAACGCTACTTGTTCTCACTTTGAGTCTGAACCTGAACCCTGAGTACAACACCAAGAATGCCTTCAAGGAGAGACTGTCTAAAAGGTGTGTTTCCGTGGTCTATATGTGACTACTCAAGCTGTAAAGGTATCGCTTCACTACAAATGAAGAGAAGGAAATATTACAGAAACCAATAACTTTCAGCAGTGACAAAACTATAGAATCTGTCCACGGCCCTTCCCTTTCAAAGACTAGAGGAACAACCCTACTCACCATGTTGTTGACATTTTTGAGGATGGTGGTGAGCCCACTGATGACGAGGGAGAACTTGTACTTGGAGATGTTGATTAGACATTCCTTGTTGTGCTCTGTGCTGACTTTGGTGTGGGTGTTTTGGTGTCCAACTTTAATGGGAAGCTGAAGGAAAAGAAAAGAGAGGATGACTATGCAGTCGACAGCTCACAATATGAAATTACAGCTAAGTGAATTTACTTGCATATGCTCCTAAAAACAGATACATGCGAACCGGAAAAATGATTTACGAGTAAAGACTAAAACCTACTTTAATGTTTCCCTCCAAAGAAACGCTGATATTTCACATTAAACCCCTTCCAGCAGCTCAAAGGGCGCAGCCCATCCCTTTCCTGAAAGGCTTTTAATGTGAAACGCCTGCAAAAGTATTGAGTTTAATTGACAATAGTTTAAAAACTAGAAGCGACTTTTAAAAAATTGACTTCATGACTTTGAAGTACCGCAGCATTAAAGTGTAGTAAGCTCCATCAGGAGGCAGAGAAGCTGACGATGCACCACATATCTGTAACATGCCCGCTCCGTGACACTAGTAGTAGAAAAAAATCCTGGTACTGATGCACTGCTGTGGAAATGGACTGGAAAACTGTGTAATGAACTAAAATTACTTTATAGTAATAATGTATCACCTGGTTACATTATTATTTCATTATGTCATAGCCTGAGTTAGCACAAATGTTAACTCAGTTATGGCCAGGTAGTGCCATTGTCACAATGTTTGAACTTCCAGTAGACATTCTGCAGTGTGGCTGACTAAACAATGCTTCATCTCTCTACGTGGCCTTCATGTTATGCTACTAATGGTGCATCTGCATCAATGTTGCTGAATTGCAGAAGCATTTTACTAAAAATGATGTCTCACAAAAATCTCTACTTTTTAACTGATCATAGTCTCTCTCCACTGTGATGCACAATGAGACAATAAAACTTTTTCATCACATCATTAAGCCTTATGCAACTGATCCACAGGAACAGTTGAACACAGGAAGCAAAGACATGTTCTAACATTATGGCCTGCTGACAAACATCAGGCACAAAAAACTAAGTGAGGGCTGCAACCTAGAATATTTTTCATTAGCGATGACGGCCTCCATTAATCACATGGTTTACAAATTGTCTGAAAAGTCTTGTTTTGCTTGACCACTGTTGTAAAATGATGGTAAAAGTGTGGCTGATGTAAAAAATAAAACTAAGCTTTATTAAATTCAAAACTAATTTGCTTAATTTGCTTCTAGCTGCTTCATCTGAATATTTCTCTCATATTCGAGTTCTGTCAAACAATTGGCAGCTAGTTAGTGGGCTCAATACAACCCCCCTGGTTCCATCATGAAGTCAGAATGTCAAACTATCACATGCACATACGTCCAGCAGTCCAGCGCAGCACAGCAAGCTCAGTGAGCACTTTGTTTCACACAGCTAGGCCTAACCTCTCCTCTGAAGATCACACATACACTCAGTGTTCAGTTTATTAGGTCCACCTAGCTAAAGCTAATGTCCTGAATAAAGCCTACGGGCCAAGGTTAGCATGGTGAGTTTGTAGTGAAACTGTTTCACTACAAGAGAGGTGTCTGAATCCAATTGAGAACCTCTAGGATGTTATGTGTCGGTGCATCCAACTCCATCCAAGTGGAGCCACAGACTGTCCAGGAGCTCACTGGGGCCCTCATCCACCATCCACCATCTCATCAGGAGCATGTCCAGACGTTGCTGGGATACAGTATATGGGCATGTGGGGTCCATATACACTACTCACTCACATTATGAGTTGTTGCAATGAAAGTCAGTCGGTTGGTGGTTTTGGTTTCCATTAACCTTTGTTGTCATTGGTGTGAGAGACCCGGGTTCAAATCTACTGTGAGACCCCAATGTATGCCTGAGGAAGACACTTAATCCCTAGTTGCTCCAGAGGCGTGCGACCTCTGACATAAATAGCAATTGTAAGTTGCTTTGGATAAAAGCGTCAGCTAAATGAAGAAATGTAAATGTACAATAAAGATTTTTAACTTGTGTGTAATTTTATTCATTCATTTTTTTGAGCAGTGTATATAGATAATGTAAATATATTGTTATTAAAATGATAATAACTAGTAATTTAATCTTAAAATAACAGCGTCAAAATGATTTTAATGGTATGCTGACTAGTAATGGCAGACTTTAAGAATGGTCTCTGTCGTTGCCTCTCCAGGTTCAGAGATACTGATATTGCATTGCATCGGATTGTAACATTGGTAACCCGGGCAGGAAATCTATCATGACAATGCTTTACAGCACCACATCACACACCAACAAGACTCTTCAGCAAGCTACCTAGCTATAAGAAGCTAAAGTATAGGATGCGCAATGTAAGTTCTTTGGGAGAAGCTTGTTCAGTATGCACATCAAGGCAGAAGCTGTGAAGAGACCGAAGAAGACATCGGAGGAAGCAAAGAAGACAAAAAGAGAGAGTGACCAATAGGACTGGATGATTTCACCTAAAATCAAAATCACATTGAATTGAACATTTCACCATGATAACGATTATTGAACAATGATTTTATTTTTGCCGTCATATTTCACTGACAAGGTTTGTACTGCAAATATGCTCAACTATTAAAGACGTGCTATTGAGGTTCAAAATCTTATATCTTATATATCATATTTTTCCTCTTTTCAGCCTATCTGTTGTACGCTCCGCTCTTGAGCTACAGAGTGATGCATCTTTGTTGGGAGCTGCACATGCACAGTTCCTAGGTAAGAACTACTAGCCAATCAGAAGCAGAGAAGGGCAGGTCGTAAGAAACAAGGTAGTGTGATCCAAATCAAAGCCTTCAGACAGCGACCGTAACCTAGCAGATGGTCTAAGTTCTTAGCAGTCCACAACCACACAGCATCATTGTTCCACATCGTACATTTACATTACATTTCTTCATTTAGCTGACGCTTTTATCCAAAACGACTTACAATTGCTATTTATGTCAGAGGTCAACGAGGGGTTAAGTGTCTTCACCATTGTGTCTCTCCACACAATGGTGGATGGGTCACATTAAATGATTGAGTGAAGTTTTAGTTGCAGGGGTCATAATTCAGCAGCGGCGATGCACCAAATATACAGCATCTCACAAGAGCGAGTACACCCCCACTTTTTCGTAAATATTTGATTATATCTTTTCATGTTTCAACACTGAATAACTGACACTTTGCTCCAATGTACAGCTTGTATAACAGTGTAAATTTGCTGTCCCCTCAAAATAACACAGACAGCCATTAATGTCTAAACTAGGGATGAATCAATTATGATCGATATAATGATAAACCATGGTGAAATTCCCGACAGTTATTTTTACTGCATACATTTTAATTACCATGACCACTGCAAATGCTGTCCAGCATCAACCAAAGTTGGCAACAGTCTCCCAGAAGCAGGCGTCCATGCGTAGTATGCACCGTGGGTTTGTTTGGGTCAATGACAATGCAGCAGAAGACCGCACTGTGGAGATTAGCACTCTGAGGTCTGGTCGTATTTTAGTTTTTATGAGAGCGCTGAGGGAAATTTGATTGAAGAAAATGACCTTACAGTGAACGCAGGGTGAGTTAACTTTTAGCTTTGGTTTGTTAACTCTGATTTGCTAACAGCTTGTAAACTGAAGCTCTCAGTTTTAGCTGCTCTTGTAAAAACTGACTCTTTTCGTCCACTGCACATAAGACGTTACACAGTTTCGTCAGCCTACCAGCATATCTTGGTCATTTTAAATCCAGCAGCTATCAAATTGGTTGTAAAAGTGTCAGAACAGGAGACACGCTGCAGACTGCTCTGTATTGACATAAGTTGTTCATTGTAGTTACTATCACTGTCTTCTAAAGACTTATTGGTTTTCATGTAATTCTGCATGAGGTCATTGCATTACCTATAAAATATAAAATCTTGACAATGCACACTGTTTACACTACTGGCTACTGGTACTGGCTGTTATTTTTAAAGTTTATGTGAACTAAATGGCAATTTTATTTGTAGTTTTCAATAGGGCTGAACGATTAATTGCATTTGCAATATTATCGCGATGTAATAAAACAAGATTTTCTAATCGCAAAGGCTGCGATTACACTCTGGTCACATGACACCCAAGCGGAAAGCAGGCTGACGCACGTTTCGCTGTAACTTGCCTTCTTGTTGTAAAACGCCCTTAAGCTTGACTGCTTCTTAAACTTTAATGTCACATGGAATGAAAGTAGCAGCCGCCACCGCGGGTAACTTGGTGGTGGTGGGTGAATTCGTCAGGCCATCCGCGGCTTTGATGGACGGAAAAATGCACAACAGAAAGAGGCGTGTAGTAAGGTAAGCGCATTGTGGCGATCGGCGCCTGCGTTACGCACACAGCCACCAGTCAGCTCAGGAAATACCTGTAAACTGCTTTTCAAACTCATTTTGAACCTCAAACTGGGTATTTTTAGTTTGCTTACTGGGATACAGAAAGATGGACTCCAGGAGATCTGAACTGAGATCAGGACTCATTAATTGGTGGTTGAACTGTGGATTTTGTATTGAGCGCTTACCGTATAACACCCTGTGGTGAAAAGGTAGGCCGACCTGATGATATTATATCATATTATTTAATGCCATGACTTGACTCAATTTGTCTGTGCATATATCAGTACATTTTAATCTTTTTGACACATTTTTACACATGATAATTTTGGTCACTATAATCGTGATATGAAATTTTCATACTGTTTCATCCCTAGTCGAAACCGCTGGCAACAGTGAACAAGTGAAAATGTCCAAATTTGGCGTGGAGTGTCAAAAGTTTGGTGTGGCCACCATTATTTTCCAGCACTGCCTTAACCCTTCACAGGTCACCACTGGAGTCGTCTTCCACTCCTCCGTGACGACATCATGGAGCTGGTGGCTGTTAAGAGACCTTGTGCTCCTCCACCTTCTGTATGAGGACGCCCCACAGATGCTCAATAGGGTTTAGGTCTGGAGACATACTTGGCCAGTCCGTCACCTTTACCCTCAGCTTCTTTAGCAAGGCAGTGATCGTCTTGGAGGTGTGTTTGGGGTCATTATCATATTGGAATACTGCCCTGCAGTTCAGTCTTCGAAGGGAGAGGGTCTAACCCTATTTTGTCCTTTTGTGCTTCTACCCATGGCTTCTTCTCTGCTTACCAGCAAGAGCTCTCTGCGAACCCATTTTGTTTGGTTGTCTGCAGGCTGCACAGAGAGCATTTCAGAATAAGAGCATTTTACCTGCTTGTTTTTTGCTTACATGTTAAGATTTTGTTGATTTGGTAATCAGTGCTTGCTTTTGTGCTTCTTCAATGATTAAGTAGGCTATGTAAACAAATTGTTCTTTTTTGTCTGATTTAACTGTGTTTTTTGTTGATTATACACCCCCCACCTCCCTCCGCCACGGCATATTTATTTTATTTTTATTTTATAAATTTTTTTTATAGTATGGGAACCACTGGCCTAGGCCATCTTTATTTTGAGCAAACATTTTTTCTTTGCCATTAGGTGCCATGTTGAACTTCCAGTATGAGTTAGTGTGAGAGCGATAACACCAAATTTAACACACCTCCCCATTCACACCTAAGACCACCTAACACAATTCACATAACACCTGGTAGGAAAAATGGCTAATTAGACCCCATTTGGACATTTTCACTTAGGGGTTTCCTCACTTTTGTAGCGAGCAGTTCAGACATTAATGACTGTGTGATGTGTTATTTTGAGGGGACAGCTAATTTACACTGTTATACAAGCTGTACACTGACAACATTGTAGCAAAGTGTCATATCTTCAGTGTTGAAACATGAAAAGATATAATCAAATATTTACGAAAAAGTGGGGGTGTACTCGCTCTTGTGAGATGCTGTATATTTGGTGCATCGCCGCTGCTGAATTATGACCCCTGCAACTAAAACTTCACTCAATCATTTAATATCAATGTGCAACAAATGATTTTCTGTGTGAGCACAGTAATCATGGTTTGCTAGCTTCCTCTCCTCATTCATCAAAGGACATCTACATGAGAGGTGCTGTTATAAGAGCTGCGGAGTTAGGTCTTTTAACTGCAGTGCAATGTGTGTGCATAGTGACTGAGTAGACAAGTGAATGAGAGAGCGAGTGGCAGAAAGTGACGCTGAAAGTGATAAGTATTAAGTTGTCAGTAAATGTACAGTGTAGGCAGGGTTTTTCCTGAATAGAGAATTTTTTGGCACCCCCCAAAGACGACTGAGCGAGCGCCAAAGGAAAATCACCAGCACCAAAATGATTACAATTGGAAAAAAATGTTTGAAATATTATCCGAATGTGTTTTAATAGCCATTTATCAAACAAATGTTGAGCAAGCAGAACATAAACTTAAATACGACGTCTTGACTTCCAGCAGTCACTTCTCCTCTCATCCACAGCGCATGCAGCAGAGCTGGATTACTACTGGGGGAGATGACTTCCTGGTATTTCTCACAATATAAAAGCCGTTTGTGCTTAAAGTCTGCAGGTATTCACCGGTACTGTTACTTTTACATTTTACTCCCCTCTATGCCCTCTCCAGATCAGGTTCTCTGGGCTCTACGTGACGCTCACCTGTTCCCGTTCTCTTCTGCCTGCTACACAGAGAGATCGGGAGCCTTTCGTGCAGCCGTGTGCATCAACTCGTCAAAGTCGCCAACCAATCACAGCCTGGAGTAGGCAGGACATTAAAACAAGGTTGAAGCACTACAGCAAACTTTAGAAATGCTGAACTCATTGTTCTGTAGCACAGTTTTTATTATTGACGAGTTTGTAGGCTACTTTGCATAGATGAGAGAACCAAGTACAGCATTTGTCCTGCACAATAACTGAATGACTGAAAACAACCCACAAAATAAAAGTACTGTTTTGTCCAACTGGAATTAATATTAGGCTACTAATAGTAAGCTATAATAGCCTATAGCCCACTATGCTCTGAATTTATAATGAATACACAAACATAAGCACTAATCAAATCTTAACTACAGTGGTGTAGGCTAACAGAGAAAGGTTTTATTTGTGAAACAGCTGAATCTTAACTAATAATTTGTAAGCAAATTATCCAAAATCAACTGTAACCTATAAATATATTATTATCCCTTACTCTTATACCTTTACTCCCCCAGGCTGTGGATGTATTTTGTTTATCAAATGGTCAGAAATTCCAAGAATATACATATATTTCAGTCATAAGTTGACTCATTGCTTTTACTGTACGCGTACCAGCCATGCTTACTGTCACACAAAGTCACCCCCAAAAGGCCCATTCTGAGCCAGGAAAAACCCTGATGTCAATGTAATATTTTCCAAATGTTCCATGACTTTTCCAAAACCTTTTGTGTTTTTCTATTTTGAAATTCCATGTCTTTGATATGATTTGTAATGACCATTTGAACTCTGTCGGCGTAAATAGCAGATAACAATTAAAAATGCTCTCGATCCAAAGGACTGGGTTGGGATACCGTGAACATTTTTCTTCATAAGCCACAATGCCAGACAGTTTCTTTACACTGTGAATGAACAGTTCACATTCCTCAAGTTGTGTCAGGAACACTTGACATGGGACACACATTTTTTGCAGATCACTTGGCTGTGACAGAGATGGCAGTGAGGACATAAACAGGAAGTGGGCCACATCTCTACTATGCTTTCTCCAATTTGGATCAAAATTTCTGTGTACCATTGTACCTATGAGCAATGTGCTGTACTTGACACAATTCTTCTTGGCCCTTCAATATTCTGCTTACAGTTAAATTTCATTATGACAGCTTTGCAGACCAAGTCCGTATTTTCATTCAATTTGTTGCACATTTAAAAGATAAACACAACCTCACATTGTGTCATGTATACACACAAACTGTGAAAAAGAAAGGTCATGAAATGTGATTGAAATCCTCAGAAACACCAAGTAAGTTGTAACTTAAATATTTAAATAATGTGTTCAGTGTCAGTAATGTGTGTAAGTGTCCACTGTGGAGTTGTTCTATGCAGATTTGACAGGTCAGTAGCACTGCATCACACTTAGTGTTAGTAAAGACTCTGACCATAAGGGAAAAGAAAATCTTAACCTAACCATATTTTCTGAATGGCTGGCAACTAAATTTCATTGACTTTGTTAATTCTAATGTGTACATAATGTGAAGCTGTTTTCTGTAGTAAATTTAAAAAAGTTACGAAATTTTAAATATTAACTATACTGTTATAACTGAAGTTATCTCAATTCACCAAGCACAACAGATGATGTTCAACTACTTAGCAAAGAGTAAATACTTTCGCATCAATACTAAAACAGCATATTTATTGAGAGAAAATATATAAGGGACTGCTTTACTTGGGGCTTATGCCGGTTTCAGACCAAACGCGATTTTTCGCCTCGCAGCGCTTTCCTCGCGCGAGTACATTTGCTGAAAGTGTTCACACACAACGTGAGAAGGCGATTTTAACGCGATGAGGTGAACTCGCCATTATTACAACTTTATGAAACCAAAGTAAACATTTTGTGGTGATTAAATAGCAATAAACGGATAAAACTGATGCCGAAATAACCACAACATGATGCAGATTTGTTAAACATTTGAATTCATGCTTTGTCAGGTCTGTCAGCAAGACAGCAGGACAACAACTTATAAAATATTTGTTTTCTGAATGGAGTTCGGATCGATCAGGGCTATGCTATGCTAACTTGGTCACAGTAAAGTCCACGACAGCTGGAATAAAGTTACAGAGACATGTTTTCTGAACTCACCAGGTAGTTCAACCTCCTCGCTTTCTTTTCTCCAAGTAACGTCCAGCTTTGTGCTGTTTTTATATAAATATGAAGTCGTAGTCCGACAGAGCTAACGACGCTAACAACAACACTGGAACCGGATGTGAACGAAGCTGCTGAGAAGCTCCAGTGAAGATAAATCAACGTTGAAATCCCCAAAACGCTAATTTAATAAAAACATTTAACTCCGAGCTCCTCCTGCGGGTAAACGGCGTAGCTGTCAGTAGGGCTGGGTATTGAGTTCAATACTTTTTAGGCACCGACCGAATTGCTTCAATACCACCGAGTATCAAAAAATGTCTCGTCTTTTGGTACCAAAGTTCGATACCTAAAGGTTCTTGTTAACGCCAATGAGCAAATCAGCATTCTTGATGTGCCCACATCTAAAAGTGATTGTAATTGGCTGTGGTGATGTAAACACTAGCTCACGGTTACGCACAGGCGGTCTTGGATGTGAAAGCGTAGAAAATCAAAGTGTGGCTTGATGCAACAGCGGCGATGCAATATTTCGCGACATAAGATAATTGCTGCTAAGAGCTGCCACCACGACAAACCTGCTAAAGCCTTTGACTGTGCGTGGAATAAACTTAAGAGCAGAAAGTCGCTCCGTCTTTGCTGCAACAAGACAGAGCCGGTGCATCATCGTCTCAGCGCCCTGCTGCCACCAAGCTGCTTCAACACGCCCGCCGTTCGAGCGGCGTCGGGCAGCAGCGTCACTACAAGCAGCACCGTTACTAGTTTAAAGACATTTCCTCAGTAGCTTGGTGGCAGCGTCACTGTTTTCTGAATCAAATCAAAGCTCTTTTATTGACAGAGTAGCGCGGCAGCTTCCACACACGCTACATTTTCCCAAGTGTTTCTGTAGGGTCAGTAAAGTGACGCCACCGCCGCACACGGACCTGTATGTGCAGCCGGCGGAAGCGCTTCCGTGTGATAGTGACATCACGTACCGACATTTGGGCTGATGTCTGCGACTTTGCTGCAGCAGATTAAAGAGTTTCCTTTCTATTGTGATAGTTGTTGCCTGGACTCCTCTTCCTCTAGTGAGGAGGAAACTTTGATATGTAGAGGCAGAAACTTGTTTCCATCAGATGAGAGATTTCTCTCTCTCTCTTTCTCTCAGGCCTGTTGCCATGAATGTTCAGGTTGCCATGGTGCCAGAGCACAAATTCACATATAAACAATAAAAAAAAATATAATTAATAAAAAATGAAATGACATTATAAAAACTAAAGAAAGAGGAATAAAAACAACACAATATAGGCCGATGTTACATTGAAAATGTGTCTTGGTTTTGACGAGCAGCAGCATTTTTCAAAGGAACAATTATTAAAATAAACTATTAATGATAATGTGATAATTAAGTTACTTTATACAAACAACAATGGTTTTCCGTTTGTTGAGAAAATATACATCACATGGTATCGAAAAAAGTATCGTTCAGGAACCGGTATCGAAGTTGAGGTATCGATACCGGTATTGATATCGAAAATCTTTGAACAATACCCAGCCCTAGCTGTCAGAGCCGAATCCAACCGACTGTAGGTGTTTATTTCTCCGAAGGTTGGGAGCGCTGCTCCCTGCTCCTCTAGCCCAAGTTTAGCAGCTGTCACCCGGCCTGCAGATTTTCAATCCCCCGCTCTGCCCGGTCCTCTGCACACTGCGTCTGCAAATGCTCTGAAGCCTCTGTGACGTACGGACAATCTCAACACTGATAGGCTATCGCGACTCAGCGTTGCGCGACTTTTTTGCTTGAGTTGAAAATATTCAACTCACGCAAAATCCATTGCGTTGCCTTCGCGTCGCCGGCCCCGCCCCCTTCGCGCCGCCCGACAGGAAATCGCGGCTCCACGCGTCTTTTGCATTGACTTTGTATGTAAACTCACCGCCCCAAACGCTTCGCTTCGCGTTTGATCTGAAAGCACCATTACGGTAACCATAACAAAGAAATGGGTATAACACCTTAAGCCAACAGTAGTAATCCAAACTGAGCCACTAAACCCCAGCTACAGTCTTTGATCTGTGGCAGCTAACAGCTGACCCACAGACTTCTGGAGACTAAACAAAGCTAAATGAATTTCAAATGGTAAACACAACCTAACCAGGTCAGATTTCCCTTCAAACAAGACAATCCATTGTGGTACTTAAGAGGTATGACTGACGGAGCGTTGAAGATTACTTTTTTTTACTACATTTACGTTTTTTAGGGATGCACCGAATGTTCGGCCACCGAAATTAATTGACCGAAAATAGCAAAAAGAAAGCACTTTCGGTGTCCGGCCTAATAAGTCAATAGACAGAATACATTTTACCGAACAATTACGTTGACATGTCGGAAGTGAAGAAGCATTTTAAAGTGTCCGAGAAAGACCAAAAGACGCCGTTTGCAGACTCTGTTCTGCTTAATTGTCTCCCAGCACATTCACTCCATCTGTAGCTGACTTCTTAGAAAAGAACTGCTTTGAGTGTTTCAGTCACTCATTTCTGAGAAGGCGATTAAGTTAGCTGCACCTAAATATGTAGTGCACACGTATTCAAGCCTTTATGGTAAATTTACTGAAACGGCCCAGTTCGAGCTGACAGGCAGGTTAGAGACTTTATCCTGTCAGTTTGTCTCTTTACAAAGACAAGTTTTGCAGTGTGAGAGTCCTTACTGAAGTGAGGTTGTGAAGTCTTCATGTTACGCCGTATGAGAACCACTTACATTATTTATTAAACTGGGTCAGACTAGATGAATTCAGCACAAGGTGCCAACGTATGGTTTTCAAAATAAGGAGTGTAGACAGGATAGAAATAAGATTGATTTGATTATATTAACAGACAGTACAAAATATATCTCGGGGCCACCCACCATAGTCTCTGCAAATCCTGTGGGAAGTATTGAGTAAAAAGTGCATTTTGACTGTTTAATTCAGGCAATGGTAAAAAAAGGGCAAAATAAATGGAGAAAAAAATGTTAAAATCCTTGTTCAGTATTCTTTAATCTGGAAAGTTTTTCACCATATTCGGTTTCAGCTTCGGCCAAGAAATTTCATTTCTGTGCATCCCTTATGTTTTTATTAAACAGGAAGCCTACATAGCATAACTATTACAGAAGGTTTTTCTGTTTATGACTGTCAGTATCAGTTTACAACAGATGGTGCAAACCTTACTGATATATCCCAATAAAAACACTCCACTATGAGCACATGTAAATTCTGGGTCATCTAAATTGCTATCTCTAAAATTCCAATAAAAATAACGTCTCACTGCTGTTTATCCTGCCATATGAAGCAGACAAGCTGCCAGCGGTTGTTCAGAAATGTGTAAGCAGGGAGAGGGACGTTCCCTCGCATCCCTCGGTCCCTTCGTTTGCTCATATGAACGCAGCGTGCTAACCCACTCACATCTTATTTGTTTACATTAAATAGTTAGGCCTGCTAATGTTAGCTGCCTAGCTGCCATGAAGAAAACGTTAGCTCATCGACTTTCACGTTAATACACATATTCACAGACGCCTGCCAAGTTCAAATGTCCCTGACATACTACTTTACTGTGTAATATTCTGCAGTCCATCTGCTAAGTCCGTACAAACCCCAGGTCAAATGTGGGATAACGTTAACTGTGCTAATTGATCGTGGAGACGGCGCTAGCGAAAAAAGCCCTCCTCTTCAGTGTTTAGCATCTGGAACAAGCAATACAGAACATTTCAGTCGCGAGACTTCTTTTGACCGGAATACGCTCCTGGTTCGTTTTTTAAAAAGGACCTCGTCTGTGTAAATGTAACCGGAGTGATGAGGCCTCAAGACTACCAAAGCTTGCTACACCCATCTGCTGTATCAAACCATCTTACCTGCTCATCAAATCTAGTAATCACGGCCTGGACCCATTCCACTGGTTTGTGAGCCGCCATGGCCGGGCGGAGGGACACCGCAGCACTGTGCTGTTAAATCCAAGGGTTGAGACCGGAGCGGACAGGCTTACTTATGCATGAAAATATGTCCTGAACCGATGGGAAAGGACGAAAGGGGCGAATATTTTTCTCTTTCTGTAGGATTCACCATGCCACCGCCATGACACACCACCGGAAGTCTTCTTCAGAGAAATTAATGGGAGGTGTTGGACACCAGGTCAAGCTAGCTGAAATTAAAAAGACCACTTCCAGGCACATTCTTCAAAGTAACAATTGTTTAAGAAACGTTTTCGCAATAATAAATACATATGCATAGGGAAATAAAAACGCTTGAGAGATTAAATCTAACCTACACTTAAAATAAATAGAAACTAGAAATTCCTCTGTTTAGTCAAGTTGTTTTATTCTATCCCCTTTTGTAGCTAGTTAAAAAAGCTTGCATCTGACGTTATAAGCTAACGTTACTAAAACATCTGAATTCACAGCCATAACCCCATATGGTACTTCTTTAGAACGTCTGCTCAACCAACTGCACCAATTTTTAATATGATGTTCTTTTGTTTTATTTTGAAGTAAGATTTTCCTCATTTCCGCTACTACTGTAGAAAACTTAACTAGTTGACAGCTCGCTTAGCGCGCATGCGTCAAGTCGATCAGGCCTATCAGAATGTTTTCACAACTAAGAATGGATTTAATTGTTGTCATTACCAATTGTTAATTCTTCTAAGGGTTTTCACAAACAAATGCACGCAATTTGGAGACTTACACTTACCCTCTGTTTTTGTCTTTTATGCACCATATTTGGGGAGCGGGGCTATGGGCCTATATGTGGTCTGCTTAAAGCTGACATAGACCTAATATACATAGACGCCCTTTCGACCACTACTGCCTACTGGCGCTGACGAGCCGTGGGGCCGCCATCTTAAACCGGTCAGCCGCTCCACTCAATGTAATCTGTTTGGCAGGTGCAACGAGCTGTCAGCGCATTTAATTAATCATAACTCACTGAATACCGAACTGATTTTCACACGGGTTTTTTTTGCTACAAAGGTTATACATGTAGCTATGACACAGGATGCATGGTTCGGCGTATTTTAATATTCATAGTGGGCTTAACAGTAATAGAATATTCTGATCTATGATATAAAGTGACCAGACATCCGAGATCAAAACTGGGAACATAATCCCACAAAAGGGGGGAAACGGGGACATTTCCAGTTTGACTGTGATTTATTTATTTTTCTATTTTAAATTAATACTATTATTTCTATTCAAAGTTTTTTTTCTGTATTTAGCCAGTGGCAGGCAGCCAAAAACGGGGACTATCCCTGAAGTCTGGGACGTCTGGTCACCCTATGGTATGTGATGTGATAGGCTATATTGCAAATCACACACTATTAATATGATAGAGAAGCAGAAACAGAGTCAGATATTTTAATCATTTGAACCAATAAATATATGATTAACAAACAAACAATATACGATTAAATTATATCTCCAGTCTACTTGAACCTTTTTATATTTGTCCCCCTCTCTGTCACACACACACTGTACTAACACGTTCTTCTACATCTATCTCCTCCCAGCCCTTGACGTTTAGCAGCCCAACACACACACACACACACAAAAGCTTTGCATGAGCTAAAAGCCCTAAAAGAGGACTGTTTTACAGAGTTTTTTTCTCGTGCTCCCTTTCTGTAGTTCAAGAAAGGTGAGTCTGGCAATGTGGTGCAGCCTTATCCTGAGAAACACAGACACAACCAATGACAACAAGTCAGAACGATGGTTGTCGATGCAAAACTGTGTCTAACCCGATGTGTGTGACTGTTGACACCTTAGGAGGTTGCACTGTTGAAGCTCGGCGCATCACCCTCTCTGCAGTTCTCAGCACTTAATACTACTACTACTAATAATAATAATACAAAAACATAATACATTATATTTATATAGCGCTCTACACAGTGCTCAAAGACACTTTACAGAACAAAGAAAATAAGAACAAAGCAACCTTAAAATACAAATATGGAATTTGATTTATCAAGTCTCAGTTCATAGCCGGGTGAACACTGGCTGGTGAAGCAAACTAATCCTGCGTTACATTTACCTCGAAAGTCGGAGATCGGAGTTGGGAATGACGTCACACCCGAGTTGATGGCGTTCCAGTTACAACCTCGCTCGGCCAGCTGTTTGTTTACAACTAGCCAGATTAGCTATTGATACGCCGGTTGATTATAAAAACGCATTATGCGGTATTTACTCACACTAAACACTGTAGCAACACGTCCACAGACAGCTGTTGGACAGCACTTTGGGTACGAACATTTATATGAGTCACAAGTACACAGAAGTGCTAATAAACAGTGTAAACTACAGCTTTCAGTAACTGTTGATACCCCGACAGCCATCTTGTCCCGAGTCGGAAATCCGACTTCAGGGGGCGTTCCAGTTGAAAGTTCCAACTGGGAACTTGGAAATTCCGACTTCCCATGTCAAATGGAACGCACCAATAGCCTAGCTAGCTGGCTACGATTTCAGTACAGTGATATCAAAGATCCTGCTCCTTCTCAACTCTCTGGTAATATTCTATTCACAAAATACAACCAATAGTAGGCAATGTTAAATTTTACTTGTGAAAAGTAATTTCCCGAGCCCTGTTAGCGATGGTCTGCCGATTTGAGCATAAACATGCTGCACAGTGCTCTGGCATACTGCTTTCTTGGAAGAAAGTAGTATGCCATACTGGGAGTATGACCGGTTCAAGATGGTGGCCGCATTTCTTGCCCCCCGGCAGCCAATGGGGCGTCTACCTCTATATATATCTATGAAAGCTGACAGATTTGTGCAGCGATGTTCCATGAGGGAGAGATCAAGAGAGGTACGGGTGAGTGAGAGAGAGAGGGACAGTGAGTGAGAGAGAGACACGGACAAGCGAGAGGATGTGCTGTGCTAATTCGCCATGGTGCTCTGCAATCAAATATGATTTTAAATAGGCGGCCGCCATAAATAAATGAATGTATGGGAAAAACTACATTGGTACGGGAGTATGAAAGGACAGCCAGGAAAATTGCAGACTAGATTCAGATTCATTCTTTATTGTCCTCAGTGGAGGAAATTTGTTTTCACAGTCTGTACAAGAGCCCCTAGTGCACACATATCAACATATATGGACAATATACACATAACATATGGACAATATACACATATCTACACATTACACAAAAGTGACATTATTAGTTTGTCTGTGAGTTTAACGCTCTTATAGTGCAGGGTACAAAACTTTTTCCGAAGCGTGCCTTTTTGTAGAGCAGCTGGAGGAACTTTTGGAGGAGGTGTTAGTAATGTTAAGGAGTTTATTCTTACTGGTGAGAGAAAGCATGGTGAAGTAGCAGGTAGCACAGTAGAAGAGGATGGGTTCAATGATACTGCGGTACAGGAGAAGCAGTAGGTGTGGTTTGACTGAGAGAGTCCCAAGTTTATGAATGACAGAAACAACAATTTCTACTTGCTGGCTGTTTATGGAGACGGGGCAGTGAGGGGTGCAAAGTTTACAGCGTGTGTCCAGGATGAGTTCCTTTGTCTTGGTGACGTTGAGGAGGAGGTGACTGTCTTTACACCACTGTGTGAAGTGGGCAATGGATTGGTGAGATGCTGCAACTGATTCTGTGTCAGAGAGGAGGGCGAGTATGGCTGTGTCATCTGAGTATTTGAAGTATTTTGTAATAGGAGAAGGGCTAATGCAGTCATTGGTGTACAATGTGTAGAGAAAGGGGCTCAGGACGCAGCCTTGGGGGGCTCCAGTGTTGACAGTAATGGTGGTGGATGTGGTGCTTCCCACCCTCACTGCCTGTGATCTGTCACTAAGGAAATTATGGATCCAGCGGATGAGGAGAGGTGGCACCTGCAGGTGGTGGAGTTTAGTTATCACGGTATTTTCTTACGGTTTTGACTGGGATGGTGGTTGCCATGCCGAACTTGATGTAGTCAGTTATGACATCGGTTTTTATGTCCAGGTCACCATCGAAAATACTCCAATCGGTGCATGCAAGGGACCCCTGTATTTGTGCAGTTGCGTCCTCCGACCACTGTGTGATGCTGTAGGTTGCTGGTTTTTCCCTCTTCAGCATTTGTTTGTATTGCGGAAGCAGGAAGACAATGTTGTGATCCGCTGCGCCTATTGGGGGCTGCACGCGAGCAGTATAAGCTTTGTTTATGTTTCCTAAACATAAGTCCAGCACCCTTTCCCTCCTTGTGGGGATTTCCACATATTGTTCAAAGGACGGGAGGACACAGTCCAGCCTGCAGTTGTTAAAATCCCCCATAATAAGAACCGGAGCTTCAGGGTATTTGCTCAGCATGTCATGTACATTCTGGGCTGCTAGCTCAGCTGCCGTGTTGGTGTTCACGCCAGGCGGGATATACACACAGCCGATGACAACCGTGGGAAATTCACGAGGGAGGGGCGAAGCGAAAGAGTCAATGCATTTCAATGTCGGGTGTGCAGACCCTGTTGTGGATCTTGATATTATTGCACCACTGGTTGTTAATGTAAACACAGACCCCTCCGCCCCTCTCCTTACCGGAATCGCTTGTTCGGTCCACTCTGATGATGGTGAAACTGTCCAGGCTGACCTCTTCATCTGGAACAGAGTCGTTCAGCCACGGATTTTTTCCACTCGGCATCTGGCATGTAGAATGTCCATTTTATTCCGGAGAGATTGCACATTTGCCATCACAACTGAGGGAAGGGGTGGGTTGAAAGGGCGCCTCCGTAACCTGGTGCGTACCCCTCCTCGCCTTCCTCGCTTCCTCGGCTTGTGTAGGATGTCAGCTGGGATTATATCCGATGGTTTTAGGCCGAAATGATGGAGCCCCGCAGAGCGAGAAGGTCTTGGCGGGAGTAGGTGAGTTTGTTGCCACTCAACCCATCCTGCAGTAACACCGCACTTCTGAGATCGCGGGTGATCAGTAGAAGGATCACCATAGTCCACAGCATTTTTCGAAAGTAGTTTATTTTAGCCATGATGGTAAATAAACTCACAGAAAACGTAGATGAAAGGACAAACAAACAAACGCACCAGTGACCCGGTGAATTGTTGGGCTTCTGTAAATAACTTCAGAGTACGGTCTAGACCTGCTCTTTATGAAAAGCGCTGTGAGATAACTGTTGTTGTGATTTGGCGCTATATAAATAAAATTGAATTGAATTGAATTGAATTGACTCGACGTGGAGTGTACAGACTGTGTTGTCGCAGCAGAGCATGCGCCAGACTAGCCACTAGTGATAGGACACAGAAACCACCTAAGATTTAACCTGAGATGCCAACAACACAAAATCACACCCAACAGCCTACACTTACGCCTTACTTATGCGATAAAAGGACACAGAGCCGTATAATCTTTGAGAAACAAAACACCAGCTACTAAATGAGAGAGTGAGACAGATCCATTTCACCATTAAAGCCCTGAATAAAGAATCAGAAAACTTACACCAAAAACTGGAAACACACTGCCCAGTACAGTACTGGAAAAGGTCATGGATTTCATCAAGAAAGCACAGCTATCTCCACACAACAAGAGCAAAGAAAGACAGACCCGAAAATTCCAACAGGCAAGAGCCAGCAACGCAAACAAAACAGGAGAAAATCTGGACCCAGATGAAACCATGGCCATGGTATCCTATTACGTGACTTCTTTGTTCACCTGCAACCCCACCATAGAAGCAGCAGAAATGGTTATCACAAGACAACACTCTGGACAACAGAACCAGCCTCAGACCTGACCAGATCTGTAAATTAGTCGACCTCTGTCTAAACACCACCTATTTCCAGACAACGGAGGATTCTACAGACAGAAGCATGGCTGTGCCATGGGCTCACCGGGATCCCCGATTGTGGCAAACATCTACATGGAAGAAGTGGAGAACAAAGCCCTCAACTCTTTCAAAGGAACAGCACCAAGCCACTGGTACAGATATGTGGACGACACCTGGGTCAAAATTAAAAACCAGGAAGTGCAAGCTTTCACAGAACACATCAACTCTGGGGACAGTAACATAAAGTTCACACGAGAAGATGTCCACAACAACAGTTTGGCCTTCCTGGACTGCTCTGTACACATTGACGAGGACAGGAGCCTGCAGATTGGGGTTTACAGAAAACCCACAGACACAGACTAATACCTACTGTTCGATTCTCACCACCCACTGGAGCACAAGCTAGGGGTCATGAGAACACTGCACCACAGAGCGGAAAACATACCAACAAGCGCCCAAACCAGAGAGAAGGAACAGATCCTTAATCCCTCACTGCTGAAGGAGCGGGCAGAAAAGAGTACCAGCAGCTTATAACAAGTGCCGGTGTGACGGTACTGGTCAAAGCAATGCAAAAACGTATACAATGAATGCCGACTGTAAATAGCAGAGGCCAAAGACACTTTGGGTGATTTAGAAATCTCGGCCAGAAACATTTTAGGTCCCAAAAAGAAACCATGTCAGGGAAAAAAACGTATGGTCACCCTATTTATAGATTTAAAAGGCTGGATGTGGGACTTCTGATAATAATAATAATCTTTATTTATAGAGCACTTTACAAAAACCAGTTACAAAGTGCTTTCACAAGTTTAAAACAATAAAACACAAAAACAATTACATGCTAAAGAAAAGAAAACACTTATAAGACTAGAATACACATTTAGAATAAATATAAAATGTATAAAAATAAATAAAACTAGAACTGCAAGCAGTTGTAAACGGGGTCCAAGCCCCGGCGCGAGTTGTCCCCCTGGCCCCGTGGAGGGGGCGCAAGTTGTCCCGGGCGCCCCGCCGATGTCCCACGTAAGGTCCCTGAGTCAGATGTTTATGGGCCATTCCAAAGCGAGACAAAATGTGTCATGTTTGTAAATCCCATTGAAATGAATGGGGTATTTGACCTGAGATTGTAGCGCCACCTTTTGACCGAAGTGCACCAAATGTTTCAGGTGTCATCAAGGCCCCATGGGAAACAATTGACCCAAATTTGGTGTCAATCGAACTTGTGGTTATGGAGATAAAATGAATGTAAGTCAATGGGATTTTTGAAAACATTTTTAATTTGCAATAACACGACCACCTATGGGCACATTAGGGTCCCCTTTGTTGCCTGGCATCAGGGGACCATGCTGAACAATTCGGCACTGGTTTCATGTCAATGTGACTTGTGGTTATAGAGTAACAAATTTTCTGGATTAAAATCGCCACCTAGGGGCGAGTTGCAAATTTTGCACAGGCCCTCAGGGGGACATCCCAAATGAATGGTCCAAATTTGGTATCAATCGGCAAATTCGCAAATATTTGTTAGCGTATAATTTTTGTCGGATCAAAATTTCCTACACAAAATTTCATCAGCTTGCTCCAGAGATTATCCGTGCAAAGTTTCGTGGCGATCGCACTTGCGGCTTCGGAGGAGATGAAGTTCCTCAAGTTTGGTGTTGATCGGCCACTCTTAACCTAAGATCTGACATCACTTCCTTTTATTAGCGTTTTTTGCAAACATTTGTTAGCGTATAATTGCATTGTATCAAAATTCCCTGTACAAACAGGGAATAGGTTTTTCAGTTTTCGCGATGTAGTCTAGGCGGAAATGGGCGTGGCCTATACCACGAGATTCAGCTTGATCCCCCGAACGCGTGGATATAAGGTTTGTGAATATGCACATTTGTATGTGGGAGTTAGAAGGCAAAACGTCCAAATTCTTAGCTATAGCGCCCCCTTGAGGTCGAAGTGTGCAAATTTTTTCGTATGCGGTCACGGCGGTGAGTTGTACCTACACTGCGATTTTCGCGTGTGTAGCACTTACCGTCTAGGCTGCAGTATGCGTTTTATTCACGGAAGAATAAAAATAATAAAAATCCTAACAAAAACAATAGGGTTCCCAGCCACTTCGTGGAACTGGTAACCTCGATGACTTGCAATCGCGGATTCCAAGCCCACTTCGGGCTTGGACGCCTAATAAAAACCAGAACGATTACAATAGGGTTCCCAGCCACTACGTGGTACTGGGAACCGCGATGCCTTGCAAGCCCACTTCGGGCTTGGACCCCTAATAAAATATAAAATCGGGAAAGGCTCTGCTATAGAAGTATGTTTTAAGAAGGGACTTTAAAGAGTTCACTGACTCAGCAGACCTGATTTCCTCAGGCAGGCTGTTCCAGAGCCTCCTACATACTGTATATAATGAACGTCAGTTACATTCAAGCCCTTGCCAAACAAGTTGACACAATGCTGATTAAGCCTATCACTGCCAGGTAAAAGTCTCTCTACTTGCAGTAGGCTATACCTGAGTCTTTCAATCTTTAATTTGTGGCGTCGTTCCCATGCCAGTGCACTGGTCATGTGTTTTATGCCAACCAGCAAGGACTGGCCTGCTGGAGTGCACAACGTCAAGTGTTTGTTATTTATTTAGTTGTTGGTTTCTTTCTTAAGGAAAGGTACTTTTTCCATCACAAACTTAGTGACGAGGATGGGATTAGAAGTGATCCAGAGTCCACACACATTCAGTGTGTGAATGTGAATGTACTGTAATGCACTTTGAGTGGTCGCTCAAAGACTAGAAAGACGCTACACAAATACAGACCATTTATATTTTGTATTCGGCCTTGTTACTTTAGTTTTAATGCATTTTAGGGGAATTGTCGATTATTTTTTATAACAATGTAAAACACCACTGTTGTTATAGATTAGGCTATTAGTGACTGTCATTTGAGAGTGACCAAGGTACGTTTTGATAGTCTGATTTTTTGGTATAATTAACAAAGGAAAAAGGCAGAAACGGGTCGTTTTTCCGTTTTTTCAATTTTGTGCCAGAAACGAAAAAACAACATTCAGCTTGATTTTTCGTTTTTTCGTTTTTTAACCGAAACCAAAAAACCAACATTCAGCACAATGTCTCGTTTTCCTTTCTTACTGACAAAACAAATTTATTACTCAATATTTCCTTTCATTGGTGGGTGGGACTTCATCAGCCCCCTCCTTCTGATTGGACGCTGTTCTCCATCAGTTGTGTCTGTGCTTCAGGCTGCTCTTCAAAATTAAGGTTCTCCCAAAGAATTTCCATCACTGCTGTGGTTCTCCCTGTTTGCCTTAAGACGATGCAAAGTCTCCACAAAAATATACACTTTTTATACACAGTTTATTATCGAAAACTAATTAAATAATGCAATAAATCCGCCTTCAAGATTAAGAGATTAACAGTTTATGAGAGTTGGCGATTCAGCTGATCAGTTTGGAGCATGTAGTTTGTGGTGTTTTTAAGCCGTAATTAATAAAAGGTGTTTCTGTTATTTAGCCTCACAGATTAAGGCTTATTTTAGTAAATACTGTGGACAGTAAAGTGTTCATGATATTATAAAGATCGATCGCACACCAAAAGGATTTACAAAATGTGACCAGCAGGTGTTACCCTGCACCTCCCGCAGCTGTGATCACCTGGAGCCACTTGAGTTCATTCTGCAGTGTTTAAAGACTCATCACACCTGATCTGGCCTAGTTAGGCTTAGTTTTATACTCAAGTCTGCCGACATTTGAACAAATTCCTGAGGAAGAGAAAGTAGATTTGCGCCTTTGTAGCCATGGATTATTATTTAGTACAATTATGTCTGAATCTTCTATCATCCACTCTGTACGTGATGTGATTTTGAAAAATAGCCTTGATGGTTGACGCATCCAATAGGACTAAATAACCAGATCATATTTTATTAATAATTACTTGCCCAGATTTGATCGAATTTGCAAATAAAACAGCTGCTTTATGGAAACGCAATGAACATAAAGCCAAAAACAGAATTATTAAGAATTAAGTATTATCATGATGGAGAACCCAAATGCCAGCGCGTCACAGTTCAAGTCATCTGATGTAGCCTCAGCTTCAGAAACAGAACGTTACAGAACAATTCAGACGGTCTGACCAGACTCGGCGCCAGGATGAAGTGACTGAGAGGGCAGTTAAAAATGGCGAGGGGGGCAAATCTTTATACATATCTTTATACATATCCAACTCCAGTGATCTGGAGTCCAGTAGAAAAAATGGTCTGTGCGCCGGGAACATGGTTAAAAAGGACTTAATAAAAGGACTAATAATGGCGCATAATTGGCGCATTATGAAAAACACCAGTTAACTGATTGAACTGCAGACTCAGCAGAGAGGGGAGATGGACAGAGGTGTGGACGTGATCTAAAAAACCATCTGTGATCATGAAGCCTGTGTTGCTCTGCAGTTTGAGTGAAGAGTCAGAACTGCAGTCTGTTAGCAGACAGACGCTGTCTCCTCTATGAACCGTCTGGAGTCTCACTGCGCTGCGTTAATATAAACTATGATAACCGGCCGACGGTCACATCTCTGCCCTGCACCGGTTTCTTTATTTTGTATTTTATTGATGTTTGAGTGTTGTCTTTAACGATTTACTTTCATGATTAGAGAGGCTGCTGTCGGTCACGTGCGCAATAAAGTCGCATCAAACATCGTTTTATTTGAGCAGCAAAAAAGAAAAAAGTTTAAGATGTAAACTTGGCATGAGAGGACAGAGGAAACTCTCCAGAGGAAACAGAAATCATTTAGACGCTCTGACTGAGGACGGATCAGGAGGACGGCTGCTTTACTCCAAACAGTTTCACTGGATGAACCTGGACTGTGTGTGAGACCTTTTGTATGTGTAAAAGAACACAGAACATTATTAACTTTAGCTCCTGACCGATCCTGTCAGCTCTTCAGGAGATTTTAATAATCAATTAAGTTACGCTGCTGTGCCTCGTGCGTAAATGCGCAGCACAGTGTCACAGTGATGCGCAACTAAAATAACAGAGAAATACTGTGCCATCGAGTTTAGACCTGTTTTTTTGTGTGTGTGTGTGTGGGGGGGGGGTCAATGGTGGAATCGCTTTCTGCTGCCTCCATAGCAACGCGCCAACAGTGTGTCTGACCTCAGCTCATTTAAAGACCAACACTCACATGAGCTCACCGATGGGCGCGAGTGCATTTGCTATAACTTGGTCTCTTGGGGTGCAAATGCAGAATGAAACCAAGACACATCACTATCCTAACCTCCCCACCATCAGACAGAAAATACAACTGAGGGAGCAAAGCCCCTCCTGGCCCCTCGTGGCACCGGGCCCAGCTCTGACCATGGGGACGACCGGAACTGTGGCGCACTGGCATTTGGGTTCTCCATCAGAATAACGTGCACTCTTTCTCACAGCGCATTCGTGATCGTCGCTCTCCACCACCTCACTGTGTTTAGCTCTCTGTTGGCCCTATCTCGCACCTGCGCAAAGCGGCTTACAACGCAGCACAAGTGTCATTGCTTCCAACCGACGCAGTTGTCATTTTCACGCCAAGCGCGCACGTTTTTAAACAGCAAATTATGCACTTGGGCCCGCTGTGCTCCATCGGAGTGTTGTTCTTAAAATAAGATGTGGTCACTCAGGCAAATTGTTGGCACATTCCTATTGTGAAGCAACAGAAAGCGACTGTACCACTGACCAAGTCAACGACACGGTATTTCACTGTTTGTTTGTTTTTTGGTAATTTGGAGCGCATTGCTCCACTTTACGCACGAGGCACGATTTTCGCAGGAGGCACAGCAACATAACTAAATACTAAAATCTCTCTCAGGAATGTTAATTTATGTTCTTCTCCACATCCTAAAGGTCTCACACACAGTCCAGGGGAACTTGGAGTAAAGCGCATGGAAACGTTTTTAATGACTGACAGCAGCCTCTCTGATCACGACAGTAAATCATTAAAGAAAACACCCATTCGGCAATAATACACAAAATAATTAAACCACTGCAGGAAGACATGTGATCGTTCAGACTGGGCACTGTGACTTCTTCCTCTTCACCTGCTGTGGCACAGCGGAGGAGACATTTGTTCCCATCACATTTTACAGATGGTGGAACAGCTTCAATAACAGGAGTCCTGGGAACGTTTTGATCGGACCTGGTTCTAAATCAAGGCGCAGATCATTTATCATCAACTCAGACTGACACATTTCAGTGTACTGGTCTCTTACTAAACCAGAACTACGCTTAATAATAAAATATAATATAATTATTTGGTCTTATTGGGTTGCATCTGCCGTCAAGGCTATTTTTTAAAATCACCTCAGGTACCAGTATTGATGGACAGAGGTTAATTCTGCTAATCTGTGGCTACAAAAGTGCAAAACCCCTTTTTTACTCAGAAATGTGTTCAAATGTCGGCAGGCTTGAGTTGACATAAAATGAGACCAGATCAGGTGTGATTAGTCTTTAAACACAGCAGAATGAACTCAATGAAGTTCTGTTTTCTCAAGTGGCTCCAGGTGATCACAGCTGAGGGAGGTGCAGGGCGACACCTGCTGGTCATATACTGTAAATCCATTTGGTGTGCGTGCTGTTGGTTCGATGTCATCGATCTTTATAATATCATGAACGCTTTACTGTCCACAGCATTTATTAAAACGAGCCTTAATCTGTGTGGCTAAATAACAGAAATACCTTTGTTTAATTCATCACAAACATGCTCCAAACTGATCATACAGCTGAATCGCCACCTCTTAAAAACTGTTAATCTCTTAATCATGAAGGCGGATCTATTGCATTATGTAATTAGTTTTCACTAATAAACGGTCATCTAAGTGTATATTTTCTGTAGACTTTGCATCGTCTTATATGCTCCAAACTGATCATACAGCTGAATCGCCACCTCTTAAAAACTGTTAATCTCTTAATCATGAAGGCGGATTTATTGCATTATGTAATTAGTTTTCACTAATAAACGGTCATCTAAGTGTATATTTTCTGTAGAAATTGCTTCATCTTAAGGCAAAGAGGGAGAGCCTCAGCAGGAATGAAAATTATTTGGGAGAACCTTAATTTTGAAGAGCAGCCTGAAGCGCCGACACAACTGATGGAGAACACCGTCCAATCAGAAGGAGGGGGCTGATGAAGTCCCACCCACCAATGAAAGGAAATATTGAGTAATAAATTTGTTTTGTCAGTAAGAAAGGAAAACAAGACATTGCGCTGAATTTGGTTTTTTGGTTTCGGTTAAAAAACGAAAAAACGAAAAATCAAGCTGAATGTTGTTTTTTCGTTTTGGGCCCAAAATTTAAAAAACGGAAAAACGACCCGTTTCTGACTTTTGCCTTTGTTAATTATACCAAAAAAACAGACTATCAAAACGTACCTTGGTCGAGAGTAATTAGTTATATTGCAATGTTACTGTCTCTGAAACATTTGGCCAGGACCTGCAATGTAAAGTGACCCTGCAGCCTGTCAGGCCCAAAAAATTAAAGCCAAAACAAAAAGAGAAGAATAAAATCATAAGGAGGCAATGGCCAAAAAATGTGTCAAGAAGCACCGTGTTGCCTGTATGACAGGCAAAGGTGAGGAGCTAACAGTTAGGCAGATTAGCAATGCCTTAGCTTGCTTAACCTTTGTAACACCATTCATGCCAATTCTCAGGCATCGAGCGTGAGCCTCGTGCAATTCACCATTTTCACACGCTCTCACTCTACACATCAATTTTCTCATGCATTAAGAAACAAATGTATAACTCTTAATAACAAGTAGGGGACAGTGAACTTCACCCAGCTGAAGAGTTTTCCAAAATAAACAAATAAAATCTGAGGAGAAACTTGCTCTGTTTGGGACTGTGAGCTGCACTTTATCTGAGGTGCTGAAGTAAACATTTGTGTTTCCAACGCGTTTCCAACTCATGTCAGTGCGTCATTACCGACGCTTTCAGACAGCGTGACAAAGCGTAATTATTTTACGCTAAAGGTACCCTTCAACGTCCGTATGAAACACCATCTTTTGTTACGGTGCAGCAACACAAAGGAGGCTAACTCTACCTGCTAGCACATCAGTGTGAGGGTTAGCTGGTCGACATGTATAAAGTCAGTGACTTAGGTTTAGGCACTAACATTTTGGCCCAGAGCATCTCATAGAGACGCACCCGGAGTGTCTCTTAACTACGCTTTGTTACTTTTTCTGAAAGAGAACAGTCTTGAGATTTCTGCCTGATCAGATATGCTGATGAGGATAATGTTCAGTGGCCTGAACTACGAAGCGAGGTAACTGACTTATCCAGGTCCCTTCTGGAGTAACTCTGTGACGTTGGGTGTAACTTCCTGATTAACCCTTTAACCCTAAAGGTGGATAGGTCTGTTGCCTTTGCAATTTACACTCTAAGCTGCTCCAGGCAGCTTTTGTTCGTGGTTAACTCGAGGTTATACGTGGACTACACATCATCTGTAACCAGTGTTAGTGATGAGAAGTAGGATATTAATACACCCTTGATCACATATTTTCAGATTTCATCCTGACTTACTCCACTGCAGCTGAAATTAAGTTATTATTAACACAACAGCATTACATTCACACAGCGAGCCCTGCAGCCTCTGTGATTTTAGGGGGGAGATCTTCATTAGTACACCGTTATTACTGACCTCTGCTGCTGCTATTTTTTATTTATGAGGCTGCTGTTATTAGTATAGAGTCAGATGGGGGTTGAGCTATGCACTTTACAATGCTCCAGCCAAACCTTAATAGATGTGTTCTTTTTTTGTCTCATGTAGTTACATGTTTGTTTTTTGTCTTGTAAGTTGATTATTGTAATCTTGTATTGAGCACTGTGAGCATTTTGTTCATTGTGTACTTGATATGTGGATGGATGACAACAAACAAATGTGAACTAGCAGCCAAAAAACGTCCTGCTCAGCTCACAGACCGCAGTCTGAAGAGGAGATGTTAGCTAGCACTAACAGCCTTCACTTTTCCAGCAGTTGGAAAACGACAGACAGACTTTAATTAACACACACTGTACATTTACTGCCAGACTTAAACGTAGCCCTCATGTTTCCCTCTGTTCCCCTACTGTTTCACCATCACCTACTGCCGCCTTATGTAGCTGTCCTTTGAAGAATGAGGAGGGGACGCTAGCTTTTGACACTCTAGAACACGTACACATGTTCTAGAGTGAAAGACATGTAAGCCTATGGAAGACTAAAGAGCTTTAGCTTTAGATTTAGAACAACAGTGTGTGCATGGTATATCCAAAAATGTACAATTATGAAAAAAGTGTTGGATGTGTTTATGGCATTTTGAATACAGTGTTTCATTTTGAAGGACATATGAGGCATTTTGCATTGAATGTGAGCAGTTTTGAACTTGCAGTTTATGCCCGTATTTTTCTTTTTCCCAGGTGATAGGTGATCCAAATCATTGCGGGAAGGGAATTTTAACGTCTTTTGTTGCGTCTGTACTGTCCAGTGTAGGCCACCATCTTAGTCTGTTGTTCTGCCTTCCAGGGGCCGTATTACAGAAACTTCCGATCTTAAGTGTAGGAGGCGTCTAAAATAGGATTTTTCCCTAGAGCAGAAAAAAAGGGTAAGAGCTGTGCTCCTACACTAACCTCAGTAGAAGCCTGTATTGTGGATCTTCTCTGGAAAGATAATTATGAAGGTAATAACGGCTATGGGCTAACGTAAACATGTTGTTTAAAAAGTTTTCTTATCTCTACTGATCTACTATGGTAAACTTGCATTACGACACTTCTATTAGGTCTAAATTGCCTACCTTATCAGCCTATAAAATAATACATTATCTAGCGTTTCATAGCCTTAGCCTTTACAACACTGCATATTCATACAGGCATTCCTGGTGGATATGAAGTTGGCCTAGGAGTGGACAGTGTTGTGTTTGCCGACATAGAAATCCATCTAAATCATCAGACCTAAGTGACGATGATGTGGTTTTGGCCTTGCTGAAGATAGAAAAGTAGAAGCTGGAGCTGTACAAGGAGAGACTACCATTGAAAGAGAGCAACTGGTGCTGGAAAGGGAGAAGTTTACACTAGAGAAGTGCAGAGCAAAACTGTTGTGCAAAAAGTACTATAATGAAATATAAGCATTTTTATTAGCGGTGGGCCGTTATCGGCGTTAACGTGCTGCGTTAACGTGAGACTCTTATCGGGCGACTGACTTTCACCTTGATATTTTAGCGCAGATGTATACCTAGCTGAATTGCTCTGTAGGGGGCAAGAACAAGTCTTCGAACCTGTGTGTCTGCCTACTGTAAATTACCACATCAAACGTGACACGCTAACATGGATGCAGCTGTTGCTGCGTTCCATTTACCTCGGAGGTCGGAGCTGGGAATGACGTCACACCTGAGTTGACGGCGTTCCAGTTACAACCTCGCTCGGCCAGCTGTTTGTTTACTACTACTAGCCAGGTTAGTTATTGATACGCCGGTTGATTAAAAAAGCAACACGTCCACAGACAGCTGTTGGACAGCACTTTGTGTATGAACATTTCTGAAGCCGCCGGGTTTGCACCTTGCGCAATGCAGAATTAGTTTACTGTAGGAGTTCTTCCAGTCTCAAGTAGCCTACCACCTAAACACAAAGCACATCACACGCTACACACAAGTACATCTTATTGAACATGATTTATTTTCATCACCAATTATCATAGTAGAACAGCTTTCTCAAGCAGTTTGTGATGCATTTTGGAAACAGGAGATGAGCCCCTGGTCTAATACGAAACCTGGCTTGAAACCCGTTCGCACACATATTTTAAATGCCTTTGGCAGAATTCAAATGAGCCATTTTAATCTATGCCCACCACTAATTTTTATTTATTTAATATAGTATTTATTAGTCTAGGTTTATTTTTACATTTCTGTGTTGTATATTTACAATTCATTATTTTGTCTGCTATCCTTCCATTTATTATTTATCTTATTGACTTGCAAAGAAATCCTGGATCAGCTGATTTCTAATGTTCAGCCCAGTCTTAAATCCCTGTGGCTGCATTTCTTCAGCTTCACCGCCCTCTGCTGGGTCTGTGTCCATCTCAGGTTCCAGTAGGTTTGACAGTCTACATAGGTTGTGTAGCACTGCTGGTGAATACCGGAGGTAACCTCCACTTGTGTCATGGTATCTACATCTGATATTTGAACAATATTTACAAGAATAGGCCCATGTTGAGATTTTTAGCCTCCTGCCAGTCCAATAACGCTCTGTGTTTTCTGAGAGCTTGGTTGTACCTAGATAACAAATAAATTCAAAGCAGCCTATCCACAAAAGTATTGTAGTCCTACTATTTAGATGACAAAGATGTTTCTAAATGACCCCATAGCTGCTGGTGCATTTGCTTCCCACTGGTGTCATTAGGAATGATTTAAGATATACCCAGAGTCACCAAGCAGCAAAATATGTTGCCAAAATCCATCCACCTATTCCCTTTTTAACAAACGAGAGTCAAAATATTGTGAAGCTGTGATCTGATACTGTTTCAGGAGACCACTGTAGACATAGGGCTTATTAATCGTCCCTGATTTTAAGAAGGACGTTGGTAACCATAAAGAAGCTGAAATTGTAAAGAAAATTAGGAATGCAAACGAGTACTTTTAATCTAATGAGGAGACATTTTGTTTTAGGTTTTAATGTGCAAGTGAAACGCTTAGTAATTTTCCAAAAATCACATTGAAAGAGAGATTATTCGAAGATTCGCTAATAAGAATCACATCGCAGCCCTCTGTATCAAAGAGGCCAACAGAAAAAATGTTTGTCGACCGTTGATGGAGTGGATGTCGGTCGATCCTCCGAGGAGACACGAGGAGCAGGGGTCAGCTGGACCTCCAATGAAGCTGAAATTGGTTGGACCACCGATGAGGGCCCGGGAAGCGATCGGACCACTGACGGAGCCGGTGCCGGTCGGACCACCGACGGGGCACGAGGAACAGGAGTCGGCTGGACCACCGACAGACCTGGTGCCAGTTGGACCACACCACCCTCTAGCTGGTCCTACTGGAGGTGGAACAGACGAGGAATCCGGGGGGGAACTAGCCTCCAGGCTAGTATGCTGCAGATGCTGCAGACAGGCTGCCCGTGCTTCTTTTGACTCCCTGGCATTCATGGCAAAGAAGGCCAGGAGAGTCATAGTCCCAGAGTCTTTGTCAGGCAGGCACACGGGCAGGCCAGGCGGGTTGCTAGCCACAGGAGCACTAGCAGGCCGTGGATCAAGCAGGACTGGCAGAGGGCTAGCAGCTCTAGCAGACCGGGAAACAGGCTGGGAGCTAGCAGCTCTAACAGACCAGGGAACAGGCAGAGTGCTAGCCGCGGAAGCCGCTAGCAGGCCGGGAATCTAGGGCTGGTGTGTTGAGGAAGTTAATAGACCACTCCGGAACGGAGTCCTTTAACCAAAATTTTCAGTCACTTTCTTGTGAGCTAGCAACAAAATAGCCTCTTTATGACAGTTATTATTGTCTTCTCTCCACATGGCCTTGAGCTCTACTAACTCACACACCAAGTCCACTAGTTCATCCAAAAAAATGTCTGCTGGGTCCAATGTTGGTGGTGTCATATGTTGTGAATTATTTTGGAGCATTATAGCCTAAATTGTTGTCATTGATTGCTGGAGTAAGGGTGGTCCACATAGTCATTATTTAAAGTGTTATTTTATAGTGAAAGTTAGGATCACAGTGTTAAAACCCTATAGTTCTGGGTGTGTGTGCTCCTTTCTGTATCTAACTGCCCAGGCTCAAAAAGTTGCACGTGTTTGTGTGAGTGAGCAGGTTCGTGTGCTTTGGGAGCAAAGGGAGGGAGAAGATAGCAAAGGCAGCATCAAAACACTTGCTATACTCATGTACTCACATATTATGGGTGTTTATTTGTATTTGTGTTTGTGTTTATTGTATGTACTGAATACACTTATTGATTAGTGTAGTCACTGAAACTTAATCACAGATCAATCAATCACTTTATAATCATTTAGAGATGCTGTAACAATCAGATGTGCATCTACTGTAACCAAGTATAAATATAAGATGTGGGTTAGTATGGTTTCTCATGTCATTCAGCATGTACTGGAGTGAACTGTGTAGTATGACTGAGAGTGAACTCACGAGTGAACTCACGAGTGAACTTAGAGTGAACTTAGAGTGAACTTGGGAGGCAGAATGATATAAAAAAGGAAAACATCTTGGGCAGATCATGTAACATGTGTTATGTAAAATAGCAGAAGGAACAACTCAGCCTATCAGAGACAGGACGCAGGAGTACCAGCCACGGCCAAGATTACTGTAGAACATGGCATTTACATTTACATTTACCCATTTGGCAGACGCTTTTATCCAAAGCGACTTACATTTGAGGAACAACTTACAAGTATCAACAGAGCATCAAATATAGATCTACAACTGACAATACATACTAGTAAGAGTGGCAGTAAATACTAGTAAGAGCTCATAGTACATATCACATCAATGGGTAAATACCTAGGGAAGGAAGAGAGTTAAGAGTTAACAGAAAGTGCAATCAGAACAAAAAGTGCAGTCAATACAAGATAATTGTAGGGATAGAAGAAGAGCACAGGAAGTGCATGTTAGAGGTTAGTTAGTTAGAGGTGTTATAATAGGAAGTGTTTAAGATGTGACACAGTGCACTCCATGGATGATCTGATTCTGTTTTGATGTATGAAAGCATGTAATACACGTATTGATTATGTTGATTATGTTGATTGTTTTTAAAATATACAATGATAAAAGTTTAAGTTTTAATAGTGTCAAAAGTATGCCTTAAGACTTTTAAAAAAATACGGTGAGAGTGAAGTTGAAACCCAGTGGTGAATTTCTAGTCCTGAAATATGTAAAAAATATATAAAAAGGGATAAATTATGATAAAATAAGGCTAGAACAACAACCAAAAAGTGGCATTGGATTCAATAAATAGTACACAAAAGTGGCCTCAAGATGGCAGCATAGGATAAGAAATTCACCATTGGAGAGGAGTGGTCAGTGACCCCTGCAGGTGGAGTCACGGTGTGACACCCACTTTGTAGGTGGAGCGTAAGGTAAATATAAGGCGCTGCACGCTGACCGCTGCTCAGTTTTCTTCCTGACCTGCTAGGATGTCACTCGGGTTTTTTTGTCCTTTTTTGGAATAAACTCTTTTGCACTGACTCTTGATCGTTTCCAGTGAAGTTTTTTGACTACGATGAATCAGCTAAAGAAGAAAACTAATAGAGTATTATTTTTTGAGTTTATTACATTGGTGGAGGTGAGGTCCAGGCCTTTACTGGCCCAGCCTGGCCTTATTTCTGACCCGACACATACTATCAAAGAGTCCGAGTGCAGTGGCAGAGGAACAGAGGTGTGGACCCAAGATGCACTTGACGAGGAGGTTGTAGTTTAAATAAATATTTATTTCAAACAATCTTACATGAACACAACGTGAGAGTCCAAACAAAGGGGCAATCCAAGAAACGCAAAGTAATCTAAACACAGGGAATATACAAAAAATCCAAGGAAACAGAATACAAGGCAGGAGCACTCAGCATAAGACAATGACAACACAAGGATTAAACAGAACTGAGGGCAATATATACACACACAGGCAGGCAGGGCCATTAATACAAGTGAGACACATAAGCAATCAAGCAGACAGGAAACAAAGCTAGACAAAAAACACATGAAGCTGATCACTACAAAATAAAACAGGAAGTAAAGCTAGTGACAATACACAAGGACATTCGAAACCAAATACAGAGAACAAGGAGACAATGATCAACTAACCAAACCTAGACAAGAACACAGAGGCAAAGAGTAAAACAGGAATGGACATTATCAAAATAACAGAAAAATACCACACCAAAACCATGACACTTTGAATCGTAATCAAATGGAATTGTGAGGTGCTTAGAGATTCCCATCTCCAATGATGATCAGAAACTGTTACATGTTTCTATTTTTGTACCTTATGTAACTTAATAATAGTAACATCAGATAAGTTTTGTCTCTTTTTAGTTGCCAGAAGTAAAAAAGAGTAATCTTCAACATTTTTGAGCTGGAGAACAATTAAATCAAAAATAGATTTGTCACACTGTGGGCATGTCTGCTCTGTTTTGGTTCTCAGTCATGTTATCTGTAGTCTTGTTGGTATCTGTCTTATAGTATGTTGGGTTTGGGTTCTGTCCTGTCTATTGCCTGGTGTTCAGTATCTGTTATATAGTTAGTCTGTGTTTTGAGTTTCAGTTATTTCTTGTGTCCAGTTACTGTGTTTTTGTGCTGGTTGGTCTGTTCCTGCCTGGTTGTGGGGTTATGATCTGTTTAGTCATTATGACTTTGATCTTTCTGCTTTGGCTTCCATGTAGCCTTGTTTATTATTTCATTCATCCGTACCTTTAAGTTTACTTAGTTTGTGTCTTGTATCTTAGGATTAGCTCTGTGTCTTAGCTCTTCGTTCTGTGTCTCGGTTCATGCCTTAGTGATTACTTTTGGTCAGTTTACCTCTGTATTTTACCCATGTCTGCTCTGTGTTGTCTTTATCTCAGCTTCAGTCTGTTTTTCATTGTCGGTTGTAGTTCTTGGTGATCTGTCTACTTGTGTCTTTATATAGTTTATATTTATTCCTCTGTTATGTGTTCAGTAACCTGTGTCATGTCCAGTGTTTGGAATAACGGCGTTTAAAATAACGGCGTTACGTAACGGCGTTATTTTTTCAGTAACTTGGTAATCTAACTAATTACTTTTCTCGTCGTTACAACGCCGTTAACGTTACTGGTCGTTAAATGCGGTGCGTTACTATGTAATAAACTGTGTAATCCGAAGGCACCAGCTGGCTCACACAGCTAGTCAGGAGGTGGGTTAATAATGAGGTAATTAGTGCTTGAAGTGGACCGGTACGCTGCGCTCTCCATATCAGGTTCTCTGGGCGCAACGTGGCGCTCACCTGTTCCCGTTCTCACCTGCCTGCTAAACTTGTCGGCGGGGAGAGACGAGGGACAAGAGAAGCTCAGGTGACTTTCAACCAGCGATTATGTTGGCTAAGGCAGAGTCATGTTTCTTGGTAGCCAATCAGAGCCAGTGCTTTCACACACATGCCAGCACACGCGCCACACACACACACACACACACACACACACCAGCTAAACAGAGATTCGATGAAGCAGCAGAGATTTTTTTTTAACAGTAACGCAAATAGTTACTTTCCCTGGTAACGAGTTACTTTTATTACAGAGTAATTCAGTTACTAACTCAGTTACTTTTTGGAACAAGTAGTGAGTAACTATAACTAATTACTTTTTTCAAGTAACGTTCCCAACACTGGTCATGTCTGTTCCCTCTAGTATCCCGCTGCTTGGCTGTCTCTCTGTTTTCCTGTCAGTTTATCACCCTGCCTGTCTGTGTCTATCTGCTGTCATTATTAGTATCACCTGTTTGTGCTCCCACCCTCCTCGTTAGCCAGTGCTTAAATGTTTGTTGCTTCTGTTTCGCTGTTGCTGCTTTGTTTCATGTGTTTTTGCTCACCATAGTTTTGACTTTGCTTTCTGTTCCATGGACTTAGTATTTCTGTTGCCCGTTCGGATTACCTGTGTTTGTGAACTACCTTTGTTAAAATCTGGACTCTGCCGTGAGTTTTGTTGCCATGAATAAATTACCAGAAACTTTGTGTCATGCGTTTGGGTCCTAAAACCTGCTCCTGCCCGCACACGTCACTAAATCTGACAAGATGGTAGGTTGTACAGGAGGATTATTTTCCAAAGCAACATTCTTCTTTTTCCCAGATAGTGATAGATTCTTAGGAAGTCCATCATCTAAAACGGCATCAAAAATAGTGTATTTAGGAGGCTTAATGGGAAAAAAATTCCCCCTAGATTTGGGCTAAGCCCCAAATGTTTACAACGTCTGGCTTCACTTCTGGCTCCGCTTTAAGCTTGATTTATACTCCTGCATAGGATCTAGCCAGGCATTTATACTTATACATTATACCATACATTATACTATACATTTATACTTGTGCATCCGTGTGTTCGTCAACCTGCAATTACACCCCAAATACTAGTTGGCAGTAGCGCTACAGCGTCCACTGTGTTGACTTTTGCCAGCCGAGCAGGCTAACTTCCGGTTTAGCCCTCCGCTAACGCGAATGGGGATAAAGTTGTATATTTGCGTCTGGTGTAGCCTTTTCAAATGTTATCGACCGAGTGGATCACATTCTGATAGTGAAACGAGTCATTTTGCTCGGGTTGTGACAGTCAAATATATTGATCCACCGTGTTACAGCTGCGGGTCTATTTGAAGTAGCCAGCTATTTAAAAATGATAAAATATTCTTTGTGTGGTTCATCAACGTTGATAAATTATCTGAAAGTCTCGCGAGGTGCAGACAACTCAGCACAACACCAGTGAAGCTGGGGCTCTGTCTCTTCAGCAAGTCTTCTAGCCTCTTCTACCGCTACACACATAGACGCTACGCCTACACTTGGAAATGCAAGGTCCCAGGTGTCAGTCCTTGTCCCCATCACATACCTCCATTCTCACTATTTTCATCCTCCCCCTCGGCCACGTAATGTGTCGCCATGGAATCTCTTTTCACTGCTATGCTGATGACACACAACTGTACATGAAATCGGACACACACTGCAGCGTCATCACCATCATCATCTTCCTGATCTTTGCAAGACTTCTTTCTACCACATAAAAATATTGCAAAACTTTATTCCACACTCACCTTAGCTGATGCTGAAAAACTGGTCCACGCCTTTGTCTCGTCCAGATTGGATTACTGTAATGCACTTGTCATTGGGATCCCTTACTAGAGTCTGCAGAGACTGCAGTGTATTCAAAACAGTGCTGCAAGGATCCTGATGAGAGTGCGTGAGAACGACCACATCACTCCCATCCTCCATTCTTTTTTTTTTTCTTTATTTATTTAAAAGGGACAATGCACATCAATTGACATTTTTTGTTTACACTCAAAATGTAAATGCGCCAGAGTTAGCAGAAAAGCTAATTTTCATCTGTAGTCCCTTGGCAGGTCAACACATCATCATATTACATTAATAAAAATAAAAAATACATGAAATATAGAAACAATTCAAAAAGAAAAAAGAAGATAATAAAGAAAGAAGCAAATAGAACAATTAAACAAGTACATTTCAAAGAAGGGCAGTGCCTGAGATAAGATAAACCAACTATTTGTGATTGCACTGTTGATTATTTTTGATCCATCTCTTTAATGTGAATTTAAAGGATAGATAGCTGGTGCTTTCTCTGAGTTCAGTAGGGAGACAGTTCCAATAATTTGTGGCCCGTACTGAGAAGACTGTTTGGCCAAACTTACTACGTCTAAACAGAACAACACAGTCCCCCCTGGTGGCTGCCCTAGTTGCCCTGCCACTGCTGTTCTTCTGTTGTATAAATTCACCCAATGGTGGAGGTGCAAGCCCGTGTAATATTTTAAAAATGAGACAGGCATCTAAATAATGTAAAAAACTGTTAAAACTGAATAAGTTGTATTTAGTAGTGATACGGCAGTGGTGATAGTTGATTGGTTTTTGATCTAATATTTTTAAAGTTTGTTTATAGAGGGTTTCTATCGGTTTAAGAATTGTAATGTTTGCTTGGGACCAACTTGTGAAACAGTATGATATGTGAGAAAAAATCATGGCATGCATAAAAAGTTTGGCCGCCTCTGTGGTTAGATATGGCCTTATGTGTCTAAAATTAGCCAGATTATATCTGATGGTATTAGCCACCTTTTTAACATGCTTTTTAAAAGTTAAGTTAGAATCTAAAATAATGCCGAGGTATTTAAATTCAGACACAAGTTTTTCTCCTTCAATAAAAACCTCAACCTCACTCCACTGGCTTCCTCTTTCTGCTAGGAATGAATACAAGGTCTCCCTTTTCACCCACCAGTGCATCTATGGGAATGCCCTTCTCGTACCTGAAAGAACTACTCACCCCTCTAAGTAAAACATGATCCCTCCTCTCAACAAACTCAAACTGCCTCCTTCTCCCCAGGACTGAGCTCAGCACCATGGGTGATCAGGCTTTCTGTTCTGCCGCTTGTCGGATCTGGAATGCCCTCCCCGACCATCTGAGGGCCCCTCAGACTACTGAGACTTTTAAAAAAGGACAAAAACCATTTCTTTTTAGCAGAGTTTTAATTAACCCTGCAAGCTGTTGCATTACCTATTTGTATTTTATATTGATCTTTTTTTACCTTGCTTTTATGATCTTAACTGTACCAGATGTAGCAGATATTTTTGCTGTGTCAGCCACTTCACTTTGAAAATCTCCTTTTGCAGAAAACAAAGCGCATTTGTCAGTTGCACCACAACCAAAACTCCAAAGCTGGTTGTAGTTGCTTGGCAGTGTAGGATCATCACGAGGGGTCGCCTGTATTTACTAATGGGTGTTTTGTCGTCAAACCGCAACACATCGTTCTGCAGGATCTGCCATAAGCCTGAATAAGTTCCTCCATTTTGTGACATTTTGTAGGTTTTACAAAGGCCATAAAAGAGCTGCCATATGATAGACGCTAAAGTTAGAAGCTTGTGTAATACACTTTTCCCACAAGTTCGGATAGAATCATTGATTTAGCAGGGTTTTTCCTGCATAGAGAAATTTTTGCCACCCCCCCAAAAGGGGTTTCGCCAGTGCCCAAATGAAGAAAAATTGAACAAAAATGTTTCAAATATGCTCCGAATGTGTTTTAACAGCCATTTTTAAACAACTGTTGAGCAAGCAGAACATAAACTTAAATACGATGTCTTGACTTCCAGCAGTCACCTAGTTTTTTTACACATGCAGCAGAGCTGGATTACTAATGCAGCTGCTGCATTGGTTTGACAGCGCATGAACACTTCGCCACGAAGCTCGCGCTACTGGGGGAAATGACTTCCTGTTGTTTCACACATTTAAAAGCCGTTTGTGCTTAAAGTCTGCCGGTATTCACCGGTACTGTTACTTTTACATTTTACTCTTTGGCGTACACAGAGAGTTCGGGAGCCTTTCGTGCAGCCGTGTGCATCAAGCTTGTCAAGCCTCTTTTTCTCCAAAGCATGTTGAGAGCCGGTTCGGAGCCGGTGCCTAATCGCGTACCAGTTCAATGGCCCTCATTTATCATTCTTGCGTAGAAACGGGCGTATTTTTGTGCGTGAGATTATACTTAGACTGTTTTCAGCGCCTGATTTATGAAGCTGTGCGTACCTTTGAAATCCAGGTGTACGCATTACCTGCTGTTGATAAATGCGGCGGCTGAAAACGTGCGTAATTTGAATGAAACGCCCCCAATTATTCAAGCTTCAGGAGGCTGCACCCAGGGGCCCGTTCTTCGTACGTTGCTTAAAACATCCGAGATCAAATGAGACATCCAAGATAATATCATCGGCCTACTCATGATCTGGCTAATTGGGTTCTTCGAACACACCTGCCGGTTATGATTAGTATAGCTGGATTGAGTTATCGGAGATAATTGCGCGTTCATGCACTGGTTTAAAAGGGGACATGTATCGATAGTAGAAACATTGATCAGCAACGCTGCTATTGGCTGTTCACCATGGCCAAAGAGCGCGCTCAGTTCTTCTCCGCAGCAGAGCAAGAGTTATTGCTAGAAGGATATACAGAATTTGAAACCTTAATTAAAACGGCAGGGAACACCTCAAAGTGTGCAACAGCCAGGAGAGAGGGCTGGCAAAAAGTTGAAGACAAATTAAGTGCGTAAGTGCTCCATGTTATGGTTCTATCACTTATTACAGTATATATTCTTGTATTTTAATAATTTCATAATTGCAGAGCCACCTCCGGACCCACTAGAACATGGGAACAAGTGAAAGTGAAATACATGAACAACCTGTGGTCTGAAGTGGCTTGGAAATACCACAAAACCCCCTTAAAACTGCTTGAGTGCCAGATACACTTTGCGAATGGCACGACAGACAGCACTTTTCCGCATCTCCAATAGTGCAAAGGAACGTGCCACTCACAAAGAATCTCAGGGCAATGCACACAGTTTGTGCCGTTGTTAAAGCTCCCGACGAAGTCGAACTTTTAACGTGTGGTTCCAACAAATTAATGATGTATATGACACCCTCCACGAGAAAACGATATCTCTCAATAAGAATATTATCGGCTAGCGCTAAAGGATCCTGTCTATCTCGCACATGCGCGATTAATTCAAAAGCTCTTCAATTATTCTGCCACCTTCAGCAACAGGTTCTTCTCGTAAAACGGACAAGACATGGCTGCGAAAGACTTCCCAGTATCACCTCCGCTTATAAAGCCGGGATCTAATCCTGTTGACATGAAATAAGCCTGCTCGCGAGCAGGTTCAAGCTTACGCACCTGTTGCTACGACAGCAAGTCCAGGATGAGCGTCGAAGAACCAAATAATCCAAGATCATGCCAAATCGGCAACAATCAAATCCAGCTAAGTGAGTTAGCGACGTACGAAGAACGGGCCCCAGGACTTTACGGCAGGGACTGACGGAATAATGCATGAAATACATGGTTTGGAGCAGGAAATCCACAAGTTAAAACTTCAGAAACAGAATATGTTGTTTTGACAGATTTAAATAAAGATTAAATGTTTAGTTTCACTACTAGAGCCCCTAAAATGCATAAATGTTCAAAAATGTTGTGCATTTTAATATTACGAGATTTTTCATTTGGAAACAATTTAATACTTTTTTATTCGATGATTTGAACTGGACACATTTTTAACAAAATGTTCAACGCGCTTAAAACTGCACACGAGCGGTCAGATGAGCCATAAACAGTTTAGGTCCAGCCAGAGAGTACTGGAGTCAGGGGGACCACCGCGCACTGTCAACCTCGCTGGAGCGGACCAGTGCGCGCTGTCAGCCCCAGAGGAGGATGCGCTCATCCCGGAGGAGCAGGGCACGGGCCGAGAGCCTCTCGCTGAGCGTTTACTTTGATGAACGGAGGACATACTGGACAGATACGGGCGGTGTACCCCAGCGTGCAAAGCAAGCCTTCATAATGTTTTGTGGCTTTGGGAAACAGCTCTGCGCTGTCCTGGGACTATTACGCACGGACACGGGTCTGGACGCGCACGGACTTGGATCTGACCATCCGCGGTGTAACTTTTCTTTTATGTTCAGAGTGAAACATTGTCCAAACACAATGATGAGCTGCACCACGTCTGTACCACCTGTTTGTGGAGCGCGTTCTGTGCAAACTAGAAGTTTTTGTCTGTTCCTAGAATTATAAATTGGCTACTTGTGGTTCTCCAAAAGATTTAGCACTAAAACGCCCATCAAAGTCAAGTCCCAAATAAGCTCAAAATGAAAGTATGTTGCTCTGATAAAAAGCTGCTCCAACACCTCTGGGACTGGGCTTTACGCACTGACCCAGGACTCACACATGAAGAGAGATCAGCATGCCAGAGACTGGGGACGCGGGGCCTTTAGCTGGGGTGTCGCTGTGCGGTCATAATATAAAGTTTGTCTTATAATAAATGCAGGGCTTTGTGTCCGACATGTCTGTGCCCGCCTCACCTAAGGGGCGTGGGGCTGTGTCCATTTCGGAAGCCAGTCTCAGTGCTTCAAGCCATCCGCTTATGCTCTTTAACATTTTTTGCTTGTAGCCTTTTCATTTGAAGGTCCACATTTTATTAAAAGCAAACCCAAATAAAAGACATCAAAAGCTACGATAAAATAGTCCAAATACAAATCAAAGCATGTTTTGACTGCGCAATAGGCTGTATAAAGTCCGTGCTGCTCAAATATAAACACCCAAATTAATGTTTCAAACGTTGTTTCTGTTACAGTGGGTCATAATATATCATGTATTTTAGATTGTCAGTGAGTTTTGTGCTGTTAGGAAATTATTTCTGCGCATTTCGGCTCTAACTCAAAACTTGCGTACATGTACACCACCTCCTGAGCTGGCGTAGGATTTGAGCGTGCCGTACGCCAACGTCCATATTGATAAATCTCAAAGTCACCGTGGTTTTGGGCGTACGCCAGGTGTACGCTGGAAATTTGGTGTACGCACTTTTGATAAATGAGGGCCATTGTGTTTCGACAGCCAAAGAACCGGTTCTCAGCCAGGAAAACTCTTTGCTGGACTAGAACCATTCTTTTACCACGTCATACTTACATAATGACGTTGTTCACTGGGCTCTCTAGTCAGTGGAAAAACAAACAGGTTCTGAGAAGGTTCGCAAGTTGAACCAACTTTTTTTTTTCCTCAGTTATTTTTATTAACATTTTCCAACAGTTTTTTACAAATCACTTACATGAATGCAATTTGTATATGTATAAATGTTAAAAAAAAACAACAACAACCTGCACACATTTGAAGAAATAAATAAAAATATATCAAATCAGGCATTAGGAGGGCTGTCCACATTTACTTATTGAAATAATTAATAAAAGATTGCCAAATTGAGTAAAATGTTTGTTCTTTCTTCCTCAAAGAATATTTAATCTTTTCCAATTGTAAATATTGCATTACGTCTCTAAGAAGGTTTTGATGAGTAGGAGGAATTTTATTTTTCCAGTTTAGTAAAATTAGACGTCTGGCTAGCAACATCACAAAACACATTACATTAATTTGTGAGTTGTTCAAATGTATATCTGTAGGTACAACACCAAATAGTGACATTACTGGATTTGCTGGGAGTCTAACATTAAAAATTGTTGACAAAGTCTCAATTATATTAGACCAATAGAGGGTGATGTGGGGACAGTTCCAGAATGTATGTGCCAATGAAGCAGGGGCATAGCCACAACGTTCACAAGAGGCGTCCACTCCCGGGAACATCCTGGACAGTCTTTGTTTGGAAAGGTGCAATCGGTGCAGGATTTTAAACTGCAGCAGACCGTGTCTGATACAAACTGAAGAGGAGTGGACTCGCTCTTGAGCTTCGATCCATTGGTCGTCTGTGATGTTTATTCCTAAGTCCTCCCTCCAAGCAGCTTTTATATGGTCAAGTGTAGTTGTACAATCTATCTGTGAAAGGTAATTATAAATTCTAGAAATAGATCCTTTTTTGAGTGGGTTGTTCAATAATAGATTGTTCATAGGACCTACTTCAGGCTGATTGAGAAAAGAGGGAAATGTTACTTTAGTAAAGTTGCGTATTTGCAAGTATTTGAAAAAGTCTTTGTTATCAATATTAAATTTATGTATTAATTGTTCAAATGTTGGAAATATTTTGTCAATAAAGAGGTCCATAATTGTGTGCAGTCCTTTAAGGTCCCATTGTTGAAATGTTTGACCTGAAAACAGTTTATGTGCTTGATATTGGTGTAAGAACTGAACATTGATTCCACTGAAAATATCTTCTGATCTGAGACCAAATTTTTAAAGAGTGAGACACGACCGGATTCTGAACCTTAAATTTAGAAAGATCAGAGGTATAATGCATCAATGATCTCAATGTATTAGGAGAAAAAGTTTGATTTTCCATCTGTTCCCAATCAGGTTTGAGAGATCCATTCCAAAATGACATACATCGAAAATTACAGGACCAATAATAGAGCCGGAAGCTGGGTAATCCTATTCCTCCTATGGGTTTGGGTCTTTGTAAAAAGGATTTTCTAATTCTTGGTGTCTTTTTATTCCAAATAAAGGATGCAACTAAAGAATCTATTTTGGTAAAAAAATTCTTATTGGATCACACTAAAATAAAAAAGAATATTTCGGTAAAACATTCATTCTGATAATATTAATTTGGCCAGCGAGAGAGATCGGGAGATTAGACCACCTCTCAATCTGTTGCTCTGTTTGTTTATATAGGTTCACAAAGTTTTTGCTGAATAGGCCAGATATTTCGTGTGTGATATTTATTCCCAGATATTTAAAACAGTCTGAAACAGCGAAGGGAAAAGGGGTGAGCGTATGTACTTGATCTTTTGCCTTAGAACTGATCAGGAACAATATGCTTTTTGACTGGTTAATTTTATATCCTGATACTTTACCGAAGTCCGATAGCATGGTCATAATTTTTGGTAGGGACAGAGATAGGTCTGAAATATATAGAAGGAGATCATCCGCATATAAGGACACTTTATGTTCCTTATCTCCTCTTACAATCCCCTTATAATCCCCTGTGGAGCGCAGCAAAATAGCAAGAGGTTCTATGGCCAGCGCAAACAAGGGGGATAAAGGGCAGCCTTGTCGTGTTGAACGGTGAAGAGGAAAAGAGCAAGAGTCCATATTATTTGTGTGAACATATGCTTTAGGTTGAGCATAAAGCAGCTGAATTAAAGAAATGTAGTAGGGGCCAAATCCAAATCTCGACAGGGCCAAGAAAAGAAAATCCCACTTGAACCCTGTCAAAGGCCTTCTCGGCATCTAGTGAGACCAGTACTTCGGATACTTCTTTATTTGGATTTTGAGTGTAGATAATGTTGAACAGTCGCCTGATGTTAAAAAACAACTGCCTGTCTTTAACAAATCCAGTTTGGTCTGGTGACACAACAGTTAGAAGGACCTTTTCCAAACGCATGGCTAAGATTTTTGCCAAAATTTTGTTATCAACATTCAAAAGGCTTATAGGTCTATATGATCCTGGTTCTAGGGGGTCCTTGCCAGATTTATGGATTAAAGAGATGCATGCATCGTATAACGTTGGAGCTAGAGAACCTTTTTTTTTTTTTTTTATTTAAAAGGGACAGTGCACATTAATGAACATAGGGACAATGTCCAAATTTAGTCGTGCAGACTAATTTTCATCTGAAGTCCCTGGCAGGTTGATGTTATAGAAACATTAAAATATGACCTACAGGCCACATTAAAAAAACACAAAACAAAACATGCACTTAGAATCATAACCAGACAGCACAAAAACCTTGTATAAAACATTAAAACACAACTTAGATAAACACAGACAAAATCAGACAAGCACAAATAATATAACACTTAGAATACCTCGACATGTGACTACAAAATATATAAAAACAATTACAATAGCATTACTGCACATTATGACTGCATATTTGATTGTCCAATAACCACTGTTTTATAGCTTTGGAAAAGGTGGTAAGAGAAGAAATATTTCTTAATTCTGTAGGTATTGTATTCCAAGTATGCGCTGCTCTGTAGGAAAAGGCTGACTGTCCGAAGGAACTTTTTCTATATGGTATTCTACAGTCACCTCTGGTAGTCGCTTTAGTAGAGGAGTTCAGGTGTTGTGTAACAAATTCATTGAGTGGAGGGGGGGCTAAACCATGGAACATTTTGTACACAAGCAAGATATCAGCGAATTTAACCATATTTTCCCAGTTTAAAAAACCATACTTCTTTAAAATGTTACAATGTTACAACCTGTAGTCAATGCTTCATTATAGACACTTAAAAGTAGTATTGGGATTTGATCTATTAAAGCCTTGTAAAATTCAACACTGTAACCATCAGGGCCAGGGCACTTAGAGTTTTGCATACACTGTATAGCTTGTGTTATTTCTAAGTTTGAAATAGGTTGTTCTAATAATTTTTTGTTTTCCAAATTTATAGTGGGTATCTGAAGGTTATCTAAAAATTATATCTCTGTAATTAACCTTGACACTGTTTCTTCTTTAATTTGCTGAGCTAATAGTTTACCTGTTTTTCCCCATATTCATAATGTTTGTGTCTTAATTGTGTCAAGAATTTAGCTGTTTCTGCTGTATATAGTACATTGAGTTCAGTCTGCAATGACTGCTTTCTTTTATAAAGGTCTGGTGTGGGGGAGTTAGCATAGATTCTATCAATTTCCTTTAGTTCTTGGGTCATTTTCAACTCCTTTTCCCTTCGCTGCTTATTTTTCAGGCTATTCAAGCAAATAATCTGGCCCCTCATGCATGCTTTAAATGTTTCCCACAAGGTGGATCTTTTAATCTCTGGATCATCATTTGTATGTAAAATATATTAATTTGTTTTTGCAGTTCTTCTATTACTTTATCATCCGATAAAAGAGCATTGTTAAGCCGCCATTTTTTGGTTGCCGGGTCATGTCCCGTTTCTATGTGAAATGATACTGGACTATGGTCAGATAACACAATTGCTTCGTAATCACAGTGTTTGATGTTTGTTAAATATGCATAGTCAATTAAGAAGAAATCTATTCTAGAAAGCGATTGATGAACCGGAGAGAAATAAGAATATTTCCTTGTGTTGGGAGATAAAACTCTAAATGGATCAAATAATTTATAGGTATTCATGAGTGCATGAATGGCTTTAGCAGATTTTGATATGTTGGATGGTTTTTGTGTTGACCTATCAATTGTTGGGTCTAACACCAGATTAAAATCTCCACCAATAATCAATTTATGAAAGTCCATATTAGGTAATGCTGTGAAGAAGGAGGTAATAAAGGTCTCATCATCCACATTGGGGGCGTATACACTAGCTAGAGTAACTGGTTTATTGTACAGTTTTCCTGTAACAATAACATATCGTCCTCCTGAATCAGATATTATTTTTGATGCTAAGAAGGGAATTGTCTTTCTAATAATTATAGCTGTGCCTCTGTTTTTACTGGGAAATTAGAGTGAAATATCTGTCCAATCCATTTAGTTCGTAACCGTTTATGATCCTGATCTTTTAAGTGCGTCTCTTGTAAAAACCCAATATCGATCTCTAATTTTTTAAGGTGGGTCAATAAATTTCCCCGTTTACAGTTTTTGCCCGTTACTTGAACACTATAGACTCATGCTTAGACTAAAGTAACACAACTTGAAGCTTTTGTTACCATAACTCAAACACATGCACCCATTCCTTAAACAAAAGCGCTGCTTTGCACTCTAGTTGCAATTCTGCAACACACTTACTCCTTTATGCAACACACTTGGTCCTGCACACTACACTCTATTTCATACATAAGACACTTTGTTCAAAAGTGAAATCTCAGGGTGCCATTTGGAAAACACATGTATCCAAAATACAAAACACATTGGGTGATTGCAACCACTCAAATACACACCTGAAGGCACTTACTTGCAAAACTGAACACCACTCAGCCAGCTACAAAAAGCCTTCATTGTAGCCATTTCAAGAACTCTTCAAGCATGGATGGAGGGAGAGCAAGAGGCAGAGGTAGAGGAAGAGGAAGAGGAGGTGGAAGAGGAGAAGGAAGCGGAGGACAAGGTCAAGGTCGAAGAGGCCATGCACGGACCCCTATTTCTGATGATATAAGAGCTTTGGTGGACCATGTCATCAACCATGGCCTGACTATGAGGGAAGCTGGGTAGAGAGTCCACCCACATCTAAGCCGCTTCACAGTGGCATGTAAGAACATTCGACTAGAAAACAGGTATTTCTTCACCTCTCTACCTTCTACTCTACTCAGATGGTATTTACAGCACTGTACTACAGTACATCACATTACCACATCATGTGTACAGGGTATTGCAGGGTGCTAATGCTCCTTTTGCAGCCAAGGTAGTAGTTTTTTGTGAAACATACCATGCATCGTTACTTACAGTATATTGAGATGTTTCAGTACAAGGGATGATATACAGTAAAGTAATGTAAGAAAAAGAAGCAAACCGATGACAATTTGTGGTTGTATTTCTCTAGAATGACTAGAAGACCTTCTGGGAGAGGACGGCAACAGACGACAGGATCCATGAGCCCACATATGCACAATTGCCATGGCTTTCTGTGTTTACAGTATAGTGTTTTTTGTATTATTTTATATATTATTATTTTTTGCTTTATCTGAATTCATGTTACTGCAATGTACAGTGCTGCAATGTACAATATTGAGTAGGCCTATTTGCTTTTTTTGTTGTCTGAAAATGTGCCTCCTGAAAATATGCCTTCTGAATAAACAGTGAAAATCAAAGACTGCAGTGTTTTATATAAAGTAGACTAGTGTGATCCACCTGATCTGAAAGTGTATGCATATGATGCAAGTATGTGTCATTTTGTCATCAGAGTTACATTTTGACAAAGGAATGTTAGGTTTCGATAGTAGAGTTTCAATTTGACACAGATGTGAAGGGTATGTTTTCCAGTGTTGTGTCATGTTTACTTGTGTGTAGAGTTTTGGCACAATGAGCGAAGTTTTGCAAAATGTGTTCAAGCAATGGGCTTGAATAAGATAGGATCGTCAGGTAAGGAAGGTTCTGTAATAAGGTCCCAGGTCACCACACAGGTCACGTGACTGAAAACTGTCAATTGTTAAGAAATAAAATGCAAGCTGGACCTGTTATTTAGGTCTTAATGCTAACATTGCTGTTGCATTTTTAATGTCTATCTATCTATCTATCTATCTATCTATCTATCTATCTGTCTGTCAAACAACCCACAGGAAAGCAAAGGTCCAAGATGAGATGAGAAGAGATGGTTTTATTTCTACTAGACGCAAATGAGCTTCTTTTAATACTAAAGTGAGACTAAAGGCTTTTCTCTTATTTCTCAAATTCATGTCAGGAGAAACAATTCAATTCAATTCAATTTTATTTATATAGCGCCAGATTACAACAACAGTTATCTCATAGCGCTTTTCATAAAGAGCAGGTCTAGACCGTACTCTGAAGTTATTTACAGAAGCCCAACAATTCCCACCAAGAGCAGCACTAGGCGACACAGGCAACGAAAAACTTCCTTTTAAGAGGCAGAAACCTCGAGCAGAACCATGGCTCAGGGTGGGGGGGGGCATCTGCCTCGACCGGTTGGGGTGAGGGGGAGAGAGAGAGCAAGAGAAGAGAGAGAGAGAGAGAGCAAGAGAGAGAGCAGAGGGAGGCAACCTACACAGTATACACATAGAGGTACAGACAGTAAAGGTAATGGTGCTATAGACTGAATGAAAAATGGTACAAATATTTATAGTAATGTTAATGATAATAATAATAATAACAGTAATAATAGCAATAGGACTAGTAACAGCAGTTGCAACTGTAGCAGAGGGCGTCGAGCAGGAACACGGGGCAGCAGGAGACTCCCAACCACAGATCCAGACTCCACAGCTCCAGAGCCAGCAACACCTGCAGGAAGCGACAGGAGGAGGAAGCACACGACCACGGGAAAGTGAAGAAGTCGAGTTAGTAACATGCATTAATGGGATGAGGTTGCACTCAGAGAGAAAGCGAGAAGAGGAGAGAGGAGCTCAGTGCATCATGGGAAATCCCCAGACAGTCTAGGCCTATAGCAGCATAATTAAGGGATGGTTCAGGACTCACCCGAGCCAGCCCTAACTATAAGCTTTATCAAAAAGGAAAGTCTTAAGCCTACTCTTAAATGTAGAGATGGTGTCTGCCTCCCGAACCCAAACTGGAACCTGGTTCCACAGGAGAGGAGCCTGATAGCTGAACGCTCTGGCTCCCATTCTACTTTTGGAGACTCTAGGAACCACAAGTAACCCTGCATTCTGGGAGCGCAGTGCTCTGGTGGGGTAGTAATGTACTATGAGCTCTTTAAGATAAGATGGTGCCTACCATTAAGGACTTTGTATGTGAGAAGAAGGATTTTAAATTCTATTCTGGATTTTACAGGAAGCCAATGCAGAGAAGCTATGACAGGAGAAATATGATCTCTTTTACTGGTTCCTGTCAGAACATGTGCTGCATCATTCTGGATCAGCTGAAGAGTCTTAATGGACTTTTTCAAAGAGCCTGATAATAAGGAATTGCAGTAATCCAGTCTAGAAGTAACAAATGCATGGACTAGTTTTTCTGCATCATTTTTAGACAGGATGTTCCTGATTTTTGCAATATCACGTAGGTGAAAAAAGGCAATCCTTGAAATTTGCTTAATGTAAGAGTTAAACGACATGTCCTGGTCAAAGATAAATCCAAGATTTCTCACAGTGGTGCTGGAGGCCAGGGAGATGCCATCCAGGGAAACTATATCTTTAGATAATGTGTCACGGAGGTGCTTAGGCCCTAGAACAATAACTTCAGTTTTATCTGAGTTTAACATTAGAAAATTGCAGGTCATCCAGGTTTTAACATCCTGAAGACACATTTGAAGCTTAGCTAACTGATGAGTTTCCTCTGGCTTGATTGATAGATATAACTGAGTATCATCTGCATAACAATGAAAATTTATGGAGTGTTTCCTGATAATATTGCCTAAAGGAAGCATATATAAAGTGAAGAGGATTGGTCCGAGCACAGATCCTTGTGGAACTCCATGACGAACTTTGGCATGCATAGAGGACTCATCGTTAACATGTACAAACTGAAATCGATCTGATAAATAGGACTTAAACCAGCTTAGAGCGGTTCCTTTAATGCCAATGAAATGTTCCAGTCTCTGTAATAGGATCTGATGGGCTAAAGCCAGGGAATCTGGGACAGATTCAGACTGGCTCAGTTTTAGACAGCTGCGCAATCGCTGTACATTTTTTGTTAAAAAGGCAAAATCAGATTTTTATCTAACAGCTACAACAGAAAACCTAAACAATCCCCGGAAATTCTGGAAAGCACTGAAATTGGTATGCACTTTAAATTCTCATAATGAATTGCCTCCATGTATTATCAATGACAAAGCTGTCATATCAGAAAAGGCTGCAATGTTGGAGTGTTTTAATAACCACTTTGTGCAAGCTGGTTCCTTGTTGCCAACAATTCAACTGTGACAAACTGCTTAAATTCTTCAATACCGCCCCCGAAATCTGTGGCGACTAAAGAGGCTTTTTGCCTATTGCCTTTCTCTGTCGCAGAGGTGCAAACTGCACTTATGGCCTTGGACCCCAGTAAATCTCCTGGCCCTGATAGTCTAGAGCCTTATTTTTTGCGAATAGCTGCTGATTTTATTGCTAAACCAATTTCAATCATTTTTAACCTAACCCTAATCAACAATGAGATTCCAATAATTCGGCTTATGTACTCCCTCTTTTAAAGAGAGGCGATTCCTCACATTTGGATAATTATAGACCGATTTCCAAATTACCAATTTTAGCTAAAGTTCTAGAAACATTGGTTGGTGAACAGTTAAAGGACTATTTGGTTTCCAACCATATTTTGTCTGACTTACAGTCTGGGTTTCGAAGGCAGCACGGTACCACTACTGCTACATTAAAGGTCATTAATGACATTATTGAGGCAATGGACTGCAAAAACATCTGTGTAGCTCTTTTTATAGATTTATCCAAAGCATTTGATACAGTGGGCCATTGCATTTTACTGGAAAAGCTGCGCAATATTCGTTTTTCTGACCATGCTGTTGACTGGTTTACCAACTATTTGGCAGACAGAACTCAGTGTGTTTATTTTGACAATTTCAAATCAGCAACACTGAATGTATCTAGTGGCGTACCACAAGGATAAGTCTTGGGTCCAATTTTATTTACTATTTATATTAATAACTTGGGTCAAGACATCCCACAGGCTCATTTCCATTTTTATGCTGATGATACCGTTATTTATTGTAAGGCTGCTACTTTATACCAAGCTTTTTCCTAATTACAATCGGCTTTCAACCTTGTTCAGGTACAACTGTATCAGCTTAAACTAGTTTTGAATGTTGAGAAAACTAAGATTTTGTTTTTTTCAAAATCTAAGAAGTCTCTGGTCAGTATTCCAGGTATTTTTACTATACATGGTGAGCAGATCGAACAAGTCAAATTGTACAAATATTTGGGTATATTAATTGATGATCAGCTCTCTTTTAAGTCGCACATTGATAAACTGGTACAAAAGCTCAAATTAAAAATAGGATTTTATTTTAGAAACAAAGCCTGTTTTTCTTGGAAAACCAGAAGGACACTGGTTGCTGCAACCTTTCTTACTGCACTCAATTATGGTGACCTGCTCTATAGAAATGCGCCTGTTCGATGTTTATCTTTATTGGATACTGTTTATCATAGTGCACTAAGATTTGTGACTGGATGTAAAGCATCGACCCACCATTGTACTTTGTACAAAATGACAAACTGGCCCTCATTATCAACGAGGAGGCACACACATTGGCTCACTTTTATTTACAAGGCCATGCTGGAAATGCTTCCCTCTTATCTGTGCTCTTATATGTCACGTAACATCAGCTCCTATAATTTGCGGTCTGGTAACTTGTATTTGTTATCTGTACCCACGGTCCGGACAGAGCTTGGTAAGAAGGCCTTCAGTTATGCAGCCCCAATCACCTGGAACACATTGCAGTCTGATTTGCAGTTGCAAAATCTGATTTCTTTTGGTGAATTTAAACACTGCATGAAAGATTTGGAAATAGATGCCATAAATTGTTGTCAGTGTTTTTAAAATAACTAAAATCTTTTAAACTTACGGTATGTATAAATTGTACTTTTAAGTAGTCTAATGTTGTCTGTTCATGTATCTTAAGTGTCTGCTAATTGTTCCTTGTTGTTGTTGTGTGTGTTTGGTGTTTATATTTGTAACTGTGCACTGTTAACATGCTGCCATTTTGGCCAGGTCTCTCTTGAAAAAGAGGTTTTAAATCTCAATGAGATCATCTGGTTAAATAAAGGTTAAATAAAATGAAATGTGTATACTGTGTAGGCTGCCTCCCTCGTCTCTCTCTGTCCTTCTCTCTCTCTCTTTCTCTCTTGCCCTCTCTCTCTCTTTCCCTCACCCCCAATTGGTCAAGGCAGATGGCCGCCCACCCTGAGCCATGGTTCTGCTCGAGGTTTCTGCCTCTTAAAAGGAAGTTTTTCCTTGCCTGTGTCGCCTAGTGCTGCTCTTGGTGGGAATTGTTGGGCTTCTGTAAATAACTTCAGAGTACGGTCTAGACCTGCTCTTTATGAAAAGCGCTGTGAGATAACTGTTGTTGTGATTTGGCGCTATATAAATAAAATTTAATTGAAAACCTATTATATACGGCTGAATTCTATCTGACTACACACTTATTTGGTACACTCAGTGACACATGCAGTGCACAGAGATTGATGGCTAGTGCGTGGAAACGCACATACAAACACTTTATCCCTAAACTTGAGCATACATGATATTTATTAGACTCCATTGTAAGGTATTATCACAAGTCAACTTGTTGATGTTTAATTTTTTACATTTTAAGGTGTGCATTGCTGCCGTTACGCGCCTGAGGAAGAGAGGAATGAGAATTGGTGGGCGTCATCGATTTGTCGTTATCGATGAGAGCAAATTTACCCACAAACGAAAGGTAGGCTGTATTATTTTTATGCTGCTCTACTACAACCTTATTTTACATTCATGAATTTTGCTAAAATTTTGCTATTGAGAACAACTGAAGGAGCATTCTCAGTGAGAGGCCAAACAGGTTGTTCAAGCAGGGAAGAAAACCCTATCTTGGCATTTTATTTTGATCCCAGTCTGTTTTTTAAGAAGATTGCTTCTGACATCGCACAAGTTTTGACTTTCAAGTAAACATTTAGCCCACTACATAGGAAATACAGAGAACTCGTGATGTCATCAAGCATAAGCCTGGAGCTACTCCATAGACGGCAAATGAGAGACTGATGTAGTTTTCTGTTTTATACTCAAATCAGTTTTGTTCTCTTGTAATGTTGTCAGTTCTGAAACAGAAACGTTCCCCTGGTTGCTCTGTGTCATCTATATCATCTTCCCCAGTTCATTATTTATGGAGCAGCGCCACACTTTATTCTTAATGACATCACACATTTGAGTTTTAGCACACTGTTTTTGGATTTTGGAGAGAGTGTTCATGTTTAATATGTTACGATATTTAATGGACTGGGAGTAGTTATCCTTTTTTAATATATTTGTCTTTTTACCTTTACCGTACCATCGTGGCAGATGTGGCAAAATATGGCACCGTAAACGCCAGTGGGTCTTTGGGATGCTGGAGGTTGATGGTAATTCAACATCCATCCTCACTAATGAATGGCGTGCATACAAGGGGCAGCTTTCCCAGTATGGATATAGCCAGTACTCTGTTTGCCATAAAAGAAACTTTGTTGACCCAGTGACTGGTGCTCATACTTAACACATTGAGCGTGCATGGCAGAATTACAAGTTGGAAATATGGCGTCATAGAGGTAATCGCACTCCTGAGACACTGAAGAGTCACCTCAAAATGGTAGAGTGGCACCACTGGTTAGGTGTTTGCCATTATAATGGTGTCTTGGGCAGACTTTTCCATGATGTAAAACAACAACTCAAGTAAATATCAAAGTAGGTTGAATGTAGATTTTGTTTATTTTGTTGAAAAAGGACTTGTAGCAGTAGCTTTTAGGAGCTCCTCTCCGGAGACAAAGATAAAGAGAAGATCTCACAGTTTGCAGAGTGCTACAGCAAGGCTGAAACAAAGAGAGGGCTGACACGATCACAGCAAAGAGGAAAAAAGAGTGAAAAACTCCTCCCAATAATGTATTAGTACACTTTGGACTGTTGATAGGACCTTTCAAGTAAAAAGAAGTTAATCTTTGTTTTTTTATATTAATATGTCAGAAATAGAATGTGCTGAATCTACGTAGGAAGTTGAACCCTCTGAGGAAGAACAAATTTTGTGCAATACAACAAGTATCTCCTCACATTTCAGTTTCTTTGGTTAGGGTATTTATAAGCATTTGTCAGTGTAACAACACTTAATGACATCTTTATGACAAGTCTAGATTGTTGTATTGTAATTGAGGTCAAGGAAGATATTCATGACACTGTTGTTGAAGCTTTTGACAGTGTAATAACCCTTAATGACATCTTTATAACTAGTCCAACGTGTTCCACTTTACTTGAGGACAAATAAAATATTCATGACAGCTATAATATAACAAAGTCAAAACCAACCACATATGACAGGGTAATGTAATGTTAACGCACAGCTAAATAACTTCTTTAAGTTTGATAATTAGACCTGTTATGACATATTTGTGACAGGTTGACAGGTTATGATTTCTTGGTTAATGTCAAGTCATGTCATGTCATAACAAAGAAATTTTAAACAATGTCAACTTTGCATTAAAAGTGTAATAATTTACCGAATGACACTTAATGACAACAGTCATAAACATTCATAAAGACTCCTTCATGTTCATGACAGGTGTTATGTCATGTTTATGACCGTGTCATGCCAGTCTTATGCACACCCCTTCAAATAAAGTGTTACCATTAAATCAGTAGTCAATTTCCATTGCTTTCAATCTTGCATTAGTCAAGAGATGTAACCTTGACTCAGAGATTAGATAATCTCGTTCTTCTTTACCAGTATCCAACCAACGCAGTTATTTACATGCCCAGTAATGTACTTGGGCTCATCTGCACTCCCATGGAAGTGATGGTCTCAAAAGAATGTCAGCCACATTGTTGGCGCAGTGCTATTTTGAGGCAGCAGAAAGTGATTGGGCCACTCACTAACAAAAGTGGTCTAAAGTCTAAGGCCCAGTATTTCCCTGCTATTTAAAGGGTAAATTTTTCAGTTAGTAAAATGCATCTGTATCAGTGGGTTCTAATCTTGTGCAGATTGCAGTTATATGGGCGGATCATGTGGATCTGGTCATAAAAATCAACATTCTAAATAAATGGTGGGGGGGTGCGGACAAGTAAAATAAGGTGAATCATCTCCCCATTGTGTGCAGCAGCATGACTTCATTTATTTAAATCTCCAGAGATGCCAACAGGATTGGTCAGGATGCCCCGACAGCATCCTCTCTGATCCTAAAATCAAATTGTTAAAGAAAACACTCACATCAATACAAAACACAATAAAGTAATCACCTGGACGAGATGTGTGACCCACTACCAGTTCATCATAGTGATTATTGCAGTGCAATAATACTTTTTTATAATACACCATTTAAATAGCAATGCACCAAGGTACATGCACACCTGAAACACACTCATGATTAATTAAGAGACTTAGTACAACCCTTTGGAAACATTTTTCCACTGCTAAACTTGCAAAAGTGGATTCAGACAAGTTCTAAGTGCACCATGTGCTTCACCCTGTGCGCTTAGATCATTCAAATAGCCCCAAGACACTAAAAGATAAGACTAACAACACTTTTGGCTGGTTCTGCTTTACAGAAGAAATACAGATAAATTAAAAAAGCACTATATAAATCTAATGTATTATTATCATCATTATTAATGTGCATAAACCAAGCATTCTAGAACAAACTAAACTCAAAAATATTTTCAGAAAATCATTTATTTGAACTGAAATTTTACAGTTGCAAATCTGTTAAGGCACCTTATTACATCTGCACAGATGTCATGAGTGACACAATGTTGTGATTTTTAATAACTTATCCACCAATGTGTCCCTGAGCAAGACACTTAGACATCACTAGTTGCTCCAGAGGCGTGCGACCTCTGACATTTATAGCAATTTTAAGTCGCTTTTGGTAAAAGTATCAGCTAAATGAATGAATGAATTATTTGTTAACTTCATGGAAACAGTAAAAGTAACATTCATATTGAAGGTGGAGGAATTCAGGTGTGTTTGAACATAATGGACTAAAGACTACACATTCTAAAATTACATTCAATAAGCTACTTTAGAGCTGCAATCAGCTGTTCAAACAAGGCAGGAGCAAAGTGGATCCTTCTTTTCATACATATCATTCCTGCAGATAGGTGTGAGCACTGTCCAAAGAGTTGTACACCAGGCTTATGTTGCATTGACTGAATATTTTTAGAACAGCACTGAGTCACAATAGAGAAACTGCTTTAGACCATTCACCTGTTTCGACAACACCTCCGGTCAAACTTGGCAAGCTGTGCATGACTATGCATGATATTGCATTAACAGCTGCTCTAAAATGAACAGGATTCAATGGATGTCATATTACATACTGATCTGAAGGCACCAAGGAGCAACCGTTTGTCCACTTAGTTTCTGCACCTTGAATACTGCTTAAAGCAAAGAAAACACTTTGGAGGAGGTTTTCACCAAGAGAGGTCAGTCACTGGCCTACAGAGGAACGGTTATCACATGATGGGGTAATCCTTAGGGTATAGCCATTGTCAGTTTGTCAAACCCCTGTCAGCTTGGGAGTTCATGTCTTTTTAGTGGAACATGAAAGTCTACTCAATAGCACCGGGCCGGGTGGCCACATAAACGAAGACAACGATAAGCACCACCACTACGGCCAGTGTAGGCAGTACTACAGTGGCCACCTGCTGTCGGGCTTCCTGCATGGCCTGCTTCCGCTCCTTCTTGTCCTTGGACGTTTCTTTCTTTGGTTTGCCTTTGAGCTGCCTCATGATGTCCCCACCACTGCTCACTCTACTTCTTAGCTGTCCTCACAGGAACCTGGCAGAGACAGAAACATAGTAAAATGAGGCTGCTTGCAAGTCATGTTGTACAGCTAAACGTCATTCCATCATGCAAGATCATTTTCCTATTCTTCTGCGTTTGTTTGTACAAGTGTTCCAAGTTGGATTCAGAAAACTCTTAACTGAACAAACTTAAAAGGAAGAAGTCCACAACTCGAGCAGCTGTCAGAGTGAGACAAAATGGAAATTGGCAAGTCTAAATAACAATCATATGGTGAAGAGAACATTGAAGCTGCATGAAAATTGAAGTTCACAATTTTTTAAGTCAGTCTTAAACAGCAGTCAGGTGTCCATTTGAACATTAAACAACTTTTGCTTGCTCTAATTATTCCTCCTGCTCATACTGGACATTAGGAGATAATTCATAAAGTGATTCCAATGTAAGGGATAAAGTGTAAAAATATATTCCAAAGTTTGTCTGAAGCTGATATGAGTTAGCCAACAAAGCTAGCACACTGACTAAAAGCGCTGATTAACAGGGCTTTCTGTGTAAGCAGTTTCATAATTCCCTTCTTTTTTATCAAGCCAGGCACAGGCCAGAGGTGGTCTCTGGGTAACTAATTGGTAAATTGTTTGGTCCATAAAATGTCAGAAAATTGTATCGATCATTGTTTCCAGAAGATAACATCATCAAATGCAGCCATGCAAACTGGTCAGGGGGAAAAAGGTGAGAAGGATAACATGTTTTGGGAATCGACTTGGTGACATTCTTAATCATGCAAAGTATCCAACATTACATTGCTATATTAAATGAAATAAAAACTTATAAAAGATATTTCTGCTGCAGTTGTAGTGATATTAGAATACTATTTTATATTATTATTTATACAAATCTTAATTAAGTGGTTCTCAACACCCCCCTATCCATTATCCAGGTCCCGTACTGCCCCTCATCAATGTTGGCTATTTTGCCCTGAATACTGTTGATGTTTTTGTTGTTGTTGTTACTATTGTTATTAAAAACATAGACAAATACACATAATTGGATGACAAACATATGAATTACTTTCCCAGGTAACAAAAAATGTGAAAAGTAATTATATTTGACTAATAAGTGAATGTTCCTCCCAAGAAACTGTGTGTGAAGCCAGATACTGTTTTCTGGGAAAGGGTACTTAATACGTGGGGAGTATGGGGGTCCTCCCACAGAAGATTTTGATCATTTAACACTTCTGGTGAAATTTTCTGCTCCAATTTCTGAACCAATTTATGGTGGAAATGTCTAAAAATTTATGTGGCAGGTGACAATTCAAAATATAAAAAAATATATATAATGTAGTGAGGCTCTCAGGTATTCTTATTGCTTTTAAATATTTTTCTCCTGTAGATCAACTTATTTAATATCTCTGCTGTGTCAACACACATGATTAACTCTTACCTCCTCTTTTGTTGAAGTAACCTATTTAAATGTGTTTGTGGCCCCTTTTTGTCTCAGTGATAAATTAATCCTTTTTCATTAAGTTATTGACAGGACTTGATTAGCTTATTTGTTAATAGCTTAGCATATCATAACTTAGTGTTTCCCACAGAAAGACAGTGTGACCGACAACAACTGTGATCAGACAGAAAGCTCCTGAATAATTCCACACCTTAACTTCAGCACCTCTGATAAAGTACCGCTCACAGTCCACAAGAGAGCAAATCAGGGCTTCAGTTTTTAATGTTAAATTTTTTAGCCTAGGAAACCACTGTATATGTCTGCTTTGGCACAAACTGTCTGCAACTCACAGCAGGAGGTGGGTCCAGGTCACTCGCTGGTGTCACAGCGAAGTTGCTGTCAGGGTGAGTCCGACAGCAGAAATCCCTTTTGTAAATGTGTAACCACTACGATAACGAGACGTTCACGGCGTATTTCTCAGAGAAATAAACACACGGTAATACCAAGAAAGAGCGTCATTTTTCCTGAGTTTACACAGTAAATGCCATGTGGGTAAAATTTTAGATACAAACTTCCTGTTCCCATGAAGGCAGCACGAAGCTGCACCACTAGTAGCTGAGGGAGAAAAAATATACCTCGTCCAGTCGCAGTGGACTAAACTGGCAGGTTTTATTGTTGCAGACCGCAGTTTTTTGCAAGTAGTTTACTAAAGTTTAAAGTCATATTGTTGTTAACTTGCCTTGCAATTTTCAACTAACAAACGCCCCCCAAAAGCAGCTCAGTGCCCCCCTTTCCAAAATTCCCGTTGAGAAACACTATTTTAAATGAAGTGACGGACAATATTTTAATATGCATCTGGGCAGGTTCCATAAAATGGTTGTATATGAATTGATTGCCAAGTTTTTCCATTTTCCCACAACAGAACTCAGCAGTCAAGTTATGTTCTTTATATAATTCGTTATTTGTTGCCTTTCAAACCCATGAGAATTCTGATAAGAGAATAATGACTGAACATTATGATTTGTAGAGATGAACAGTAGGAACAAACACACTAAGATGAACATTTCATCGCATTTATATTGGATCCATGATGTCATGTTGTATAGGAAATGTGGGTTCCTGGACACACCTTGTACCTTTAATCAATGTCTCATCATACAAGTGTGAAGCTGCTGCCTCTGCTAAGACTGACCTCTGCAGCTCTCTGAAACCATTTGAGAAAGTTCAGACACTTAAGTCTCAATTCTAAGTAGAAGAGTATCATTTAAGGCCACAAAGAGCAGCTTTCTACACACTGGCCCAGACGGCACCAAAAACATTTACTGCTAGCTAGTTAAGCCAGTGACAGCTAGTTTTTGGACTGCAAAAGTCAACATTAAATGTTCTGCAACAAAAATTGAAGAATGAGAGACATGTCATAATCATGGCAGCGTTAGTGTGATCCAACCCACAGTGTGGTCTTAAAACGCCATCTAGCGGCATCAGAAACACTAGCAGCTGCTTCCAACTTGTATAGGAGAGGACAATGACGAGTGGCAATAAACAGGATAAAGGCTTGCTATTCATAGCTTTCAGTCACGTGACATTCGCAGTACCTGGAGGGCAAAACAACAGACCAACACAACGGCTCACGCAGCAGCTCCCCCCTAGAGACGCCGCAAAAGCAGTTACATTTATTTGGATCACCTTTCAACTTAAGAAAAAGAAAGACATGGTTGGCAGGCAGCAGAAAATAACGTCTTTTTTGCCCTCCAAGGGAGCGTTTTTCATGGAATGTGAAGTCACGTGAAAACTATGAATAGTCCGCAGTGTCTTCTGGTGGGAAGGTTGTTATGTGGTGACGGCAGTGATTTTAAAATAATGGGCAGCGGACGATCTGCACTCAGGAGGACAATAAGGTGTCAGCAGACACATCTGCAGCAGCCTTGTCAGTGAGCGGCTGTGGAACGATGTTAGCGCTTCATCTTGTGAGTTTCTGGAAGCTTGATGAAGTTAGTTTGGAGCTGTAAATGGCCTCAGTCACAGCAGATCTAATCTAAAACCATTACTGGGTGTAGATATTTTGCATAAAATGCCACCTGTTGAAGCCATACTAATTGATTGGTAGCATATTATTATTTTTATTGTTGTTATGGACAAGCAAGGTTATCTTTTTTTTCCTGATTCAAATAACAAATTTAAGGTAATTTTTTGATATGTGTGTTGAAAGTAAACAACGGAAAATTAACTTTTGATCAATAAAGTGAATTGAAAGAACTCTGAGTGCTTTTTCCTTTATTGGTAAGTCGCAAACCGATTGAGGAGTCTATTTAAACAAGTCACTAAACTACACTAGAGACTCATAAACAGAGTAAAAGAGAGGCTGCACGTCCAGCCGATCAAACCAACTACACCTGAAGCAGCCGCAGGCTCTTGTGTCCATGAGCAAGCGATGCACATTAGAATAGGTTAAAATTTCAGTGTTTTCCCATAGTTGGATGTGAGCTTTAGAGGAATGTTTTGGTAGTGGTCATGGTCAGCAGGGTGGGGGGGGCAGTTTGGGGGTCCTCCCCCAAGAAAACTTAGGTTTTCCAATGAAAAATGTGTAATTTCATCTTGGGGCATTATTTTCACAATATCTCTGAACAAATAGTTGGAAAAGCTAGAGCAGATAATAAATAAACGACAGCCAAAGATCAGTCTACTGGAGGAACTACAACCTTTAGGTTTAGTCATTTGGCTGGCTGTGATGCTCTCCACAGTGAGTTTACATTTATGGCACAGCATGTTTTGGGCATCACCCTCTAAGCCTTAACAGCAGGAAAACCCTGGTAATATGACCTCAGAATCTTTATAGATACGACTGTTCATGTTTGCCTTCTGACATTTATCTGTAGACATTAATATAAAAAATAGGCAACATCAGAAATCTCCTCCCTTCTGAGGTGCATTTTATTTGCACATTAAAATCTAAAAAGAAACGTCTCCTCATCATAGTTTGCATCACTAATTTGCTTTCCTAACCTCAGCTCCTCCAGTCACCACCGTCCTTTTTCCTAAATGAAAACTCATCTGAAAAGTGAAAAGTAATTTAGGATGTAGCAGTCTGTACAGGACATAGCTGTAGGCTACACCGGTTTAGATTAACTTTGTACCTGATACTGTTCTCAACATTGGACAAGTAGGCAGTAATAAAATACAGCTACCAGTTCCTTTCTATAATTGAGCTAATGTTCAGTTACACAGCATCCAAAAGACGTAGCCTACTGTAGAAGCTTTCCTGAAGGGGAGGTGAGATGTTAACTAGAGCAGAAAGGCTTCACTTTTCCAGCAGGTGGGAAACAACAGACGGACTTTTCTTGGTCTTGAGAAGCTGACACGCTGTAACCGACACATTTACAGCCAGAATATTTTTCTCCGCTCGCGTTCACAGTCACTTTCTGCCACTCGGACAATCACAACACTCACTACTTACTAGGGATGTCCAGATCCGATCACGAGATCGGAAATCGGGCCCGATCACGTTGTTTCAGACTCGATCGGAATCGGACGTTACCTCCCGATCAGGACTCGGATATAAATGTATATATATTCTCATATTTTTATTTCCTGTTGCACTAAAGTCCAAAATTAAGAATTTATGTTATTTATTACTTGATGGTTCAAGCTTCCTCACTGAAGTGCTCTGTTTGTTAACAGAGTTGTTGAATGTTAAAATAAGGTGAATTAAATAAAAAATAAGGAACATCCTGGATCTGTTTTTTAAGTATTATAGAAGTATCGGATCGGGACTCCTTATCGGTAGATACACAAATCAAATGACTCGGACTCGAGGGCAAAAAAACCTGATCGGGACATCCCTACTACTCACCTCCCGATTCAGAGTTACGCTGCTCTAATAACAGGACCTGTAATGTAGATGTTTTGTATAGAATGTGGAGAGGAAGCGAGCCGAGCATTGATGTTGCGCTTGTACAGTGTGCGAGTGAAAACATTTGTAGCGCATAGTTTAACGATTGTGGGAAATTTTAGTAGTGGCGGTCATGCTTCAGCAGAGGCAATGCATTTAGGGGAAACACTGAGGCTCTGTGAGTAAAATCAGCTGATCTCTGCTGCGCCACAAAAGCGTTTACTGATATGAGAAGATGAAACCAACGAAAAGCCAAGCTTGTGGTGATTTACTAGCAACAGTGACGAACATGCCTGAGACCGCAGCCAAAGGTGAGCGGCTGTTAAAATCCAGCATGGACGCATGGCTAAGCCATTTTCATACAGTTTATGGTCAAGCACATAAGGGAGAAAAGGTCATGCTCTTCTCTTTCTTTCAGTGTGTTGATTGGCTGCAAGCAAAACCATACAAATAGTCATTTTGGTGCAATCTGGTTACAAAAAGTATTGACAGTAGCCATTCCTAAGGAAAACTAAGAAATTAGAGCAAATACAAACTCCAGATCCACTATGAAATCCATAGTACTGAATACTGAAATATACAAAGTCCCTTTTCTCCAACAACATCAGCAGAAATACAGGCTAAACAACTCCTGCTCTTTGCAACTGTGGAAGTTCACTAACCGTCAGCATTGTTAATAAGCAACAAGTTTGTGTCTTTTTTCCTTGGTAATGTTGACGAAATCAGATAGAATACTAACAACTCAACATTTTGGAATGACCAGAAAACTGACACACTATATTTTCACATTATACCGCCATGTGAAAGCAGGTTTGATCCCCACCATCATTATTATTATATTTTCATCTTCCTCAGACTTCTCTTCTCCCCAATCACAAACCTACACCTCTCCTCTCTCTCTCTGCGCCCCTGAATTTTTCCATCAGCAGCTGTTATAAACTCGCCTAAAAGACACGGAACTTGTCTTTTTTCTGGAGATGCCAGTTTTCACGGCAGCAGCAACAACCGAAACCAAAATCTGCACTCTGTGATGTTCACTGTTGCTTTACCTGGTCAGTGCTTATGTCCACCATGTCTGAGACTTTTGCGTTATGTAACACCAAGTTTTTTACTGTATGAAGTCTGGTTGCAACACATGCCTTTGTAAGATGAGTGCAACGACTCATCAAATGCCACCGTCCATCACAATGTTTCATTGCTGACGGCAACTTTGTTAACGTTGCCCAACCCTACGATAGGGCTGAACGATTAATTGCATTTGCGATATTATCGCGATGTAATAAAACAAGATTTTCTAATCGCAAAGGCTGCGATTACACTCTGGTCACATGACACCCAAGCGGAAAGCAGGCTGACGCACGTTTCGCTGTAACTTGCCTTCTTGTTGTAAAACGCCCTTAAGCTTGACTGCTTCTTAAACTTTAATGTCACATGGAATGAAAGTAGCAGCCGCCACCGCGGGTAACTTGGTGGTGGTGGGTGAATTCGTCGGGCCATCCGCGGCTTTGATGGACGGAAAAATGCACAACAGAAAGAGGCGTGTAGTAAGGTAAGTGCATTGTGGCGATCGGCGCCTGCGTTACGCACACAGCCACCAGTCAGCTCAGGAAATACCTGTAAACTGCTTTTCAAACTAAACGCCTGAGTCCGAAAGAGGCCCAGTCTGTCCCGAGTTACAGCCTGGTTACAGCCGGTGCTGCTCACCAGCTTCGGAGGCTGCGGGGGAGGAGGGGGACTCCGGTGTCATCGGAGAATTACTAAGCTTGTCTATTAAACACGAGAGGCGTCACTCTGTTCTATTTTAGTTAGCCAACTTTTAAATTGAACCTCAAACTGAGTATTTTTAGTTTGCTTCCGGGGATACAGAAAGATGGACTCCTGGGAGATTTGAACTGAGATCAGGACTCATTAATTGGTGGTTGAACTGTAGGTTTTGTATTGACTGTCACTGTGGTGAAAAGGTAGGCCGACCTGATGATATTATATCATATTATTTAATGCCATGACTTGACTCAAATTGTCTTTCTCATATTATTATAATTTGACATATCTTATTGCTCATAATAATAATTCTACCTAATTCATCATAACACAGGCCTGACCACAAGAAAGAGCAGTGTATGTTTAATCTGTCTAATATTGTGTTGGTCAGACTATACACAGATTTACGTCCATTTGAATAACATAGTAGGTAAAGAGCTTAAAAATTAATCGCAAATTAAATCGCAATCGCAATATTAGTAAAAAAAGTTTCGCAATTAGATTATTCTCCAAAATCGTTCAGCCCTACCCTACGATTAAACAGACCAAAATCTTCGCAGGTATCAGTATTATCACGGTATTGTTAAAATGTGCTGAAAAAGATTCAAATGTACTGATACACACACTGAAACCATTTCAACAAGTTTTATACTGAAAACCACAAATAAATAACATTTTGTTTGCATGAACATTAAAATAAAAACAAGCAATACCTTATGTAGACTAATGAAATCCATCTATGTGTGTATTACCATTACCTAGGGTGACCAGATAAGAATGGGTGAAATTCAGGACGGGGGGGTGCCTACTGGTACATTGAGTGTCAATGAAGATTAATACTAATAATATTAATGTTATAATAATATTAATATTAATTCACATGAAAATCAAAACACATCGCTAAAATTAATTAATTATTTAGTTCATGAAGTCACCTGTCTGTTATTAGGAAAAACACAACTGTGGCTATGTAGGTAAGTCATGATCTTTGACCTAATTATTAAATTTATTTTATTCATGTCATCAGAGCAGTATCACAGCTGTCAGACAAAAAGGGAGAGAGAGAGCATGGTGTTACTTTGATGTCTGCTCACCCTACCATTACCATAAGGTGCATGCACGTGTGGACATTTTCAGCTGAGGATTGCGGATTACCTTTGCTAGCCTTCAACTCAATCAATCATGGTTTCAGTTAAATGCTAACGTTGCAGTTAACCTGTCTGTGTTCCGCCTGCATAACACTGGGTGCATTCTGATCAGATGTTGTTATGCTGCTGCAGTAGGCTACATAAGTTTCATTTTACGGGGGGACAGATTAACGATAAATAGTTTCATCCCTAATGTGCAGTGGACAAATAGAGTCTGTAGACAAGAGAAACGCATATATAGCACCAGAACAACGTGTAGAGTTTTTACATGAGCAGCTGTTCCAGGCAACTCGGAAATGGGATATTTCTGACCTGCAACTAGAAAAACTATCCTGGAACGCCACTTGAAGTCAGATTTCCTACTTGTGAACTCGGAGAAAAATTTGTACCCCGACTTCACGAGTAGCAACTGAATGACGTCAGAAAACAATGTCAGCGCCCATGGAAGCTCGCAGTGTAAATGGCAAACCATAAACTAAAAGGCAACAAAACGTATATTTGCATGTATTTGAATTAAAATAATACATACGATCATATAGTAAAAGTAGTCATCTTTTCTGTATAAAAGTTATTGTTAAAAATGCCAAAACATTACAAAGCGGACATTAGGAAGTGTAGCGTACAACATTGACTGACTTGAGGGCTACCAACTTATATCCAGAGGGGTCCACAGAACCAGTAACGTCTGGGCTGTTTATGTCAGTTGTTGCAGTTAAACTGCCATCTTTTTAATTAATACCTAAAGCACTGCTGAGGGTGCAACTGTGTGCACACTTTGTCACGGTCAACCATGATTTTCGTTCACTTTCGGCGTCATGCACCACCATGCACCTGGAACGCCTTGGTGTCGTAAGTCGTAAGGTTCAACTGGGACAAATCCCAGTCCCGACCAGTCTCGAACGCACCATAAGAGCTTCAGCTTACAAGCAGTTAGCAAGTCAGACAGACAAACCAAAGCTAAAGCTAAGTCACCCTGCGTTCACTACAAGGTTATTTTCAAGTTTCCCTCAGTGCTCTTGTAAAAAACTAAAATACAACAAAACACCACTTGATCTGGGTGTGAATCGTTCTCTTCATTTTAACAACATGTTTAACCCTAACAATGTTTAGAAATCACTAAAACCTCTCAGACATGTCTCAGCAGTATACACACGCTATACCTCTCAGATCACTGGACAGAACTCTGTTGGTAACACCTACTATCTTAACTAAACAACTTCCTAAAGGTGTTCCAATTATAGCCAGCTTTAAATCTAGACCCTTTCAGAGGTGCTTTTTGCTAACTTATCGAATGCACTCAACTTTCCATGTTCTTTTAGTCCTTTAGATTGCTTTATTTTCATGTGTCCATGTGTACCCGCAATCACACCTTTCTGATAAGTTTACCCAAATATGTGCAGACTGCATTGAATGCCGATCTGCTGGACTGTTGACTGAGTAATTTATAAAGTAAGTTTTATTTGCTGAGGAATGGAAAGCTACTGTTAAGAGGGCATGAAAATCGTACCAATCTAAGCACTACTGACGTTACGCCATGTTTCGTAACCCAACATGTAAAAACACTGCGGTGGCAGTAACTGTAACAGTGGTATTGTATTTAAAGATGTGTCTTGCTTGTGGGACCTGAATTACCTCCACATTTGAAGTCAAGCTCAGTTGCGGGGCTACAAACTGTTGCTTAAGAGTAAGTAACGTCAGTTGCCTTGGCCCAGCAGCAGTTATGTCCAACAGATAACATTATACGTTTGTAACAAGAGGCACCTCGCCAGCTCAGTGACCGACTGCGTTTTTCCCCGTAGCTAGCTAAATACTAAGACGTTACGTTACTGGACGTACAGGTTAGTCAGTTAACGTTAGCTAACGTTACATGGCTACACATTTTCTCTGTTAGGTGTTATAATATGCTGTTGAGTAAGTTGGTCAACATTACGATCCCGCATCCGGTGGCTCCTAATGCTAGTTAGCAAGTTACTAACTTTAGGACTTGTGAGCTGTGACAAAATACTGCTGACAATTCAAGAAGTCTGAGACTGAGAGTTATCTTACAGATCAGTCAGAGTTGTGAACAGTTCCACGCTGACCTCGCAGTGTTTCTCCCAGAGTTCCAGGCGTCAGGTTTGTTACAGCAAAAAGTACAGTAAGTTAAAAACCTGCCGTTCCCCACGGAGCTCGACGTGGCACCAAGAAAGTCTTGTGGATAACAGCCCTGTCAAGCTAGCTAGCTTTACAACCAGGAAACTTCCGGCCGTACCCTACATAATAAAACGCCAAATCAAGACGTTGCCAGGAGGAACATGCAGCCTGTCAGTAACGTTACACTGTGTAGAGCACTTTTCTAAACCCAGGTCACATGGCAAAAAATTAAAACAATTAAATAGAGAATGAATTGGTAATGAAATATATTAAAAAAACAAAATATAATAATAAAAGAAATAAAGACACAATTCAGCTAAAATCAGAACAATGTTTGTTTGTAGCTACTCTGGTCCCAAGAAATAATGTCCATGCATAATACAGATGTCTTTTGAAGATTGATTTTATCTCACTCTTTTCTTCGTCAGCAGACGCAGTGTAAACGTGAGCGCCTCTTGAACCAAGTGCAGAATATGGTTAATTTGGACATGTTTGTCGTTCCTTTGCATGCTCTGCTCTGTATTCACATTGTTTCTTACCCATTGTCAGAGCCATTTATGTTTATTGTTGGCATGATATTTTATTTTGTTTGAATTTATTTATATTGGCATTTTGGACACTGGGTGGCAGTGATTAGATGCACATGGTTGTATAGAGGGCAGAGGTGACGAAGGCACAGGGGGAGCGCAAACAGTTCTCACCAGACCACAGAACAGAATACACGCAAACAACTGGAAACAAGATAAGAAATCAGCCGGTATGTTCATCTGTTTGTACGATTTACTTCTGCAATAAACCATAAACCTCAACTCAACCTCAATAATCTCTCTGGAAAATCATCTTGTGTGTCTGCGTAAAGACTTCACTCCTACCTGTGCATAATGGCAAAGAAATTGGAAATAAAGCCAAAGGTAAAGCAAGGAAAGATTGCCATTACACCAATAATGCCATGGTTATGCCCTTAAATCTGAACTATGACCCACCAGAAGAAATCAAGGATAGTTATAAATGGAAATGGGAGGCAGACAGTATCAGATATTTAGGGGTGGTATTGCAGACTTCACTAAAATGTTTGAAGCTAATTATTATGGCCCTCTGAATATAGCAATAAAATCCGATATACAAAGATGGAATACCTTTTTTGGATTTACATTCTAGGATCGATTCAATAAGATTAAATATTCTCCCCCGATTGCTCTACTTATTCCAGTGCTTACCAATTTTCATACCTCAAAAACAATTTGTAGAGTGGGATAGAATGCTGTCAAAATATATTTGGAAGGGGAAAAATTAGAGAGTTAAGTATAAAACCTTACAACTGAAGAAAGATAAAGGAGTTTGTGGTCTTCCTTGTTTACGAGAATACTATTGTGCTGCACAGTTAAGACCATTAATATGTTTGTGTTCTTCATATTACACCGCAGGATGGAAGGATGTGGAGGGGACAACTATTAGAGCAATACCAGTTAAAGCTTTATTAGCAGACATCAAATTGCAGAATAAGATTCATTTAACAGACAAACCCATTTCACATGTAATGATAGCTGCTTGGAATGAAGCAATTAAGATTTGTGGTTTGGAAGACACTTCAAAAATCCTAAAATGGTGTGCATACGATTCAGATTTTACCCCGAACCAGCATGATGATAGATTGAAGAATTGGATTTTAAAAGGACTGACTGATTATTATTCATTTGTCCACAAGGGGACACTTTTGAATCCTTGCAAAGAAAACATGGATTAGGCTCTGCTGACTTCTTTAGGTACTGTATCTTCAGATCAGACTCTACTTTAATCAGGACCTGAAAGTGAATTTAAACAACCTAGGATTTGTGGAAAAAAAAGGTATCAGATATTGGAGATACATGCTGGAGATGTGTGTGTGTGTGTGTGTGTTGTGTGGGGGGGGGGCATAAACAGAATGTTTTTGCATTTGTTTGTCCATTGTCCATACACTTTTGAAACCCTATATTTAAGTAATATATCAACGGATAAATTGGACTCAAAGGACAAGAAACTTCTATACATCTTAAGCAAGTAAAAAGGCTCTAATGAGGAGATGGCTCAAACCAGAACCACCAATAACTGGGGACTGGATAAACATTGTGCAAGAGATCTACACAATGGAAAAGCTGTCCTTTTCACTCAAAGTGCAGAGGGACACTTTCTATAGGATATGGTCCTAGTGGACGAAATATGTTAAGCCTGTTAGATCTGATTTTTTGTAAACACTGCTGCTTCTTCCTAATTGTGCACAGATTTAAAAGTTTAAATGAATAACATAGATAATATGGAAGTAATTTGGTTACCCTGCCACCCACACCTAGGTTCTGATGTTCCTGTAATAGAAAGTTAAAAATGGTAAAGCAACGTATTGTACTTCATGTGTCAAACAATTGTAAAATTCAACATGCTTTCTCAATAAAAGTTAATTTTAAAAAAAAAGTCTTGTTTCTCTTGAAACAAAAATGCACTGGAGCCGTCGTGTACAGAGTATAGGCATCTTGCTTCATGAGCCAGATTTCTACGTCTGTATCTGTGCACCGAACTCCAGTGTAGTAGTGTAGTGCAATGTCAAATATTCCCTTTTTAAGTCCTCCGTAACCCCCTGCATTTTCTGTCGCATTTTCTGTCGCATAGTATATATTTCTCATCACCTCCTCCATGGTCCTCCATTACAAGTATACACTTTTCAGAAAATCAGTGCAAGCACCTATGTTTTTACAAACCAAAGATTCAGTTAAGCAATACATCACATCAGCAACATCGACATGTTTTCTGGTTAGCATTAAAACACACAGATCAATGCTAAAAGTACAAAAACAAAACACAATCCCCATATGAAAATTATCGTTCACAGGAAAAATTTGCTAAATCAAGTAGAGTAGATTTTTATATCTGCATATTTATCCACTGTCATTTGCACCTTGGTCATTCATCTGATTGGTCTGTCTGTTTTTCAAATCTAGAACATAGCATCCTATCTGTGTCACACATTGCATTATTAACAGATTCACTCAACAGTGCTCTCAGCTTATACATGATGTATCTCTTTTTGACATAGTTTAGTAGACTAGACACATTCCCCATTGTGTTGTTTTAGTGTTTTTTCCTCCTTCCAGATGTCCAAAGATTCCTTAACTACTGTGCTCACACTGTCCTCCACTCTAACTACCTGTTTAAGCGAAGCGATGAGAAATGGTTCCTCAGCCAAATCTGTAGAGCACCTGCAGCAATGTCTGGAATACTGCATCACACACAGTGACCCCCACCCCAATTCTGCGTAATTTCCCCCCTAATGTCCTTTGATATAAAAGAAGTGTAGCGTGTAGATACATGTGTGAGGTTGTTTTCTGCTCCACTCATCTGTATAAGCCTAATACACACGTTTGTTTAGCTTTTTGCTGCAGTATGTCGTGTAAATAATAAGCTAAGACTACCTGTATAATTCAATTCAATTCAATTTTATTTATATAGCGCCAAATCACAACAACAGTTATCTCACAGCGCTTTTCATAAAGAGCAGGTCTAGACCGTACTCTGAAGTTATTTACAGAAGCCCAACAATTCCCACCAAGAGCAAGCACTAGGCGACAGAGGCAAGGAAAAACTTCCTTTAAGAGGCAGAAACCTCGAGCAGAACCATGGCTCAGGGTGGGCGGCCATCTGCCTCGACCGGTTGGGGGTGAGGGGGAGAGAGAGAGGAGAGAGCAAGAGAGAGAGAGCAGGAGACAGAGAGCAGAGGGAGGCAACCTACACAGTATACACATAGAGGTACAGACAATAAAGGTAATGGTGCTATAGACTGAATGAAAAATGGTACAGATATTTGTAGTAATGTTTAGTGATATTAATTATAACAGTAATAATAGCAATAGGACTAGTAACAGCAGTTGCAACTGCAGCAGAGGGCGTCGAGCAGGAACACGGGGGCAGCAGGAGACTCCCAACAACAGGTCCAGACTCCACAGCTCCAGAGCCAGCAACACCCGCAGGAAGTGAGGGGGAGGGGGGGAGGACAGGAGGGGGAAGCACACGACCACGGGAGAGGGAGAAAAAATCGAGTTAGTAACATGCATTAATGGGATGAGGTTGCACTCAGAGAGAAGAGAGAAGAGGAGAGGAGCTCAGTGCATCATGGGAAATCCCCGGCAGTCTAGCCTATAGCAGCATAACTAAGGGATGGTTCAGGACTCACCCGAGCCAGCCCTAACTATAAGCTTTATCAAAAGGAAAGTCTTAAGCCTACTCTTAAATGTGAGAGACGGTGTCTGCCTCCCGAACCCAAACTGGAACCTGGTTCCACAGGAGAGGAGCCTGATAGCTGAACGCTCTGGCTCCCATTCTACTTTTGGAGACTCTAGGAACCACAAGTAATCCTGCATTCTGGGAGCGCAGTGCTCTGGTGGGAGTAGTAAGGTACTATGAGCTCTTTAAGATAAGATGGTGCCTGACCATTAAGAGCTTTGAATGTGAGAAGAAGGATTTTAAAATCTATTCTGGATTTTACAGGAAGCCAATGCAGAGAAGCTAAGACAGGAGAGATATGATCTCTTTACTGGTTCCTGTCAGAACACGTGCTGCAGCATTCTGGATCAGCTGAAGAGTCTTAATGGACTTTTTCGAAGAGCCTGATAATAGGGAATTGCAGTAATCCAGTCTAGAAGTAACAAATGCATGGACTAGTTTTTCTGCATCATTTTTAGACAGGATGTTCCTGATTTTTGCAATATTACGTAGGTGAAAAAAAGCGGTCCTTGAAATTTGCTTAATGTGAGAATTAAACGACATGTCCTGATCAAAGATAAATCCAAGATTTCTCACAGTGGTGCTGGAGGCCAGGGCGATGCCATCCAGGGAAACTATATATAATACTGCTAGCAGTCGTGTTTGGAGAGTCCAAACATGCACCCTTAGACGGTTTGTCCCTGCTCTTGTCCTCTTCTGATTTTTCTTCAGGAATCAGAAATGTTATATTTCTTTTCCCCAGTCATAGTAATCCACCCTTGAATTATCACCGACGTCTTCCTGGAGTAATGAAAAATATTTAGGACTGCTTGATAGACCCTCACCTGCTGCACATGTCCTTGTACCTGTACAAAACATTTTAATTAGAATATGCCACTGTCTGCAACGTCATGGACATCTTTGAGGTTGTCAGCGGTATTGTTTGTTGTTCATCTTTCTTGTCCCCAGGACCAAAAAGTTTTCTTTTGATTCCTACATAGCTAACATAAGGTTTATACCATCTGAATAATTTATCAATGTGCGAGAAGACTTCAAGGGTTCTATCCCATTCTCCCCACTGGACCACAAAGCCGGTGCTGAACCACGTCTCCCACTCTTTAGACGTGATGGGGTAGCTGTTTTGTTGCTCTGGGGTCCCCATTCTTGCATTTTGAATGACAGAATCGTCTTGCATGATCTAAAAAAGATGTAGGGATCTGGATGTAGATTCTGGATTCTAGAAGCTGTCCAGGCACAGACTTGTGTGGTATAGACACCTTTTAAAGCACTCAAATCTTTACAGACTTTGTTTCTGAAGTAATTTCAGTCTTTGGCTGAAAAATTAATGTGTGCTTTCATAAAGAAAAATTTCATCAAGCTCTCTTTTATAAAGATGAACCGCGCCATACTCACTCACAAACAAGAATCCCAACATTCTAAAATCTTCCACTGCCCATTCAAACTGAGGCACCCAAGCTTTTTGGTCCAGAAAATCAGCTAATGTTGTTGGGGGAATCTTCTTTCTAGGACGTGTCGTTTTGGAGTCATTACTCCCAATTGATTACCCGTGATGTAGTTCTGTCCGATTCAGATTCATCCAACAATTGTTCAGTCACCCTGTTCCACGCGCTCGACCAGATGTGTACAACATCAAAAACTAGCCCTTTATATACTGACTGCTAAAGCCACTCCCAAACCTCAGCATTCGCTTTTAGAAAATAACACCGGACATCCCCCATACACAAACACACTTTTCACACCTGTCTTCACCTTCTGCCTCTCTAAGGCAAAATGTTGTACTACAGGAGTACTACCTCTTGTTCACACTTTATACTAATGAGTGTAGAAGTAATGCGTCCAACAACTATGTCATAAAATTCTCTGATGACACAATCATTTTAAGTTTATTGCATGCTGGTGACTGCCCTTCTACCTACCTTGTAATGCAGACTGTATGATGTATGTAAATGTAAAGTCCACATGTGTTACTGTTGCTTACTGCGGCCTCATGCGGTACTGATGCCAAAGACAAATTTCCCTCAGGGGAAAATAAAGTTGATCTTGATCTTGATCTAACATATCAGGAGCTGAAACCAGAGAAGAGTCTCCTCAGCCAGCTGGTCCTGAGGCTCTCTGCAGGTCTCCAACAGCCTCAGGACAGCAACACCAACTCTAGGAGACCAAACCAAATTATCAACAAGCAAAAAGAAAAATATATTCAATACTGGAAAGAAACGACCAAAACACAAAGTAAATTCCAATGTTATCTGTACTGTACTAATTTTCAAATTACAAAGTGTTTGCAAACCACATGTTATTGCAATTTTGTGTAAATGGAAGTACATTTTCATTTTTCAATTTTGCAATCATGTTTTATCAAACTATTACAAGGAATATCATAATTTATATTGCGATCTGTCCACACCACAATAAAGTTTGTGAAATGAGAGAGTTCTCTTAATGAGTTTAATCTTTCTTTATCTTCATTGCTTGGAGAAGAATTATTCAGAATATCGTTTAATTCTTTCACGTTGTCAACATAAGCCTCATTTTGATCTTCTGGATGCTGATTCTCTTGTTCTGTCAGTTATGCATTCGTTCAGTGTTGTCTGTTTTATTTTGTTTTGTTCATGTCTTGTCTAGCTTTGCCTCCTGTTGGTGTTCATATTCCCTCATTGTGTCCATGTATGTGTAATTTTTTCACCTCCAATTTTTTTCCCTTTACTGACATTTTCAATAAACAAAAGGCATCTCAGTAATGTTACAAAGACCTAACATATAGTAGAAATAGAGTATTGCCAGTTTTAATTTAAATGTACTTCCATTTACACAAAAGTGCAATAACATGTGGTTTGCAAACACTTTATACAAATAAGGTGCTTTCCCCAGCAGTATTCCCTAGGGATCCCTTTAGGGATATACTGTATACAAGGGTGTGTGAGTGTGTGTGAATCGTGAAAGGCAACCCTTTGAGCTGGGAGCAAGATAAGGCCAATAATCTTTTTGGTCTTCTTGACCTTTTTTGATTTTAAGAACATTCCTAAGACCCACATCTTCCCTAGTACTAATCAGCAAGCAGTGTGTAGCTCTCCACTTCACTGTGGCATTTGATCGCTTGTCTTGCTTTTGTTTATCTACTTCTCCCACACACTGCATCCAACACAGTCTGCTGAAGCCTCCCTCCACTGCTTGTTTGGGTGGGTGATTTGCAGGCTGATCAACATCCCACCCCTCCGTGACCCATGTTTGATTGTATGTATATTGTAGGATTATACATTCATCAAGGGGTTGCTTTTACTCTTTAGTATACTTAGAAGTGTGATTTGCTTATGATTGACTTAGTGATAAGATATGAACAAAACATCTAGCATCATATTAATCAGTATATAATTAATAACAGAGCTTGTGCAGAAAACAGGAACCATACCTTTCACCTAGTAAACTCTGCAGCATACAGACCATACATTTACACCCATACATCTCCTCACACACACACACACACATACACTGAGGATAGACCTCTCCTACCCCCATATTCACACACAACATGCCCTTTACACTGTCCAGACTCCATGCACTCCTACATAAGGTCAGAGGTCAGCCATGAGATTTACATCTTAACCAAACATACCTAAACAAGGCCAAAGGAAGATGTGCAGTTGGGTGTGGTTTCTAGTATATAGTCATTGTTTAGCAGGAAGACCTCAGACTCTTGTGGGGAACCTCAGACTTGTGAGGAGGAGAGCAGAGTCTCCAGATATATATCTGTTTTCTGAGCTCAATAAAATATTGTGGGAATCTGATGACTCATCTCCTTCTGATCCTTTCTCATTAACGGACTCGGGGAAGTCGGCGTACTTTAACAATATTCAGAGCCAGGGAGCAAAGGACTTTCAAAATAATAATAAAAACTGTGTTAACGTGCAATAAAACAACAGTCATCGTTAATTAATTAGTGTGTTAATGCAATAATAACGCGTTAACGTGCCCAGCCCTACTTAATTTACAATTTGGCCTAGCGGAGCTAACAAGATTTCCCTTGAGCTGTAAATGGTGTTGTGACGTACCAAAAGCTCATTTGAGTGAGACTTTGTTGTTTATAATGTATTGCCAGGCTACATGAATGCAACAGAAGAGTAGTATTCCTATATTTATTTTATACTGGAGCTGTAACAGAGCACAGCATTGTCACTTATACTAGTATAACAGAAGTAATCTGAATTATAATGTTTTGGTCTCTGCCTGGCTTTAAACACACTGCCCAACAGTTCTCTAACATAAAGCTTTTGGATATGAGTTACTTTGCAGCTTAATGTAAATTTAAATGTTGCCAAGAAAGTGACCATTTGCTTTTCACATGTGTACCACAGGGTCTATCAGGAACATATATGCATAACACAACAACAAGAAACCCACATAACGTTACCAGCGAACACTGAGAGCAGAACACAGCTTAATAAGCAGATTTAACGTTAGCGTGACAGTAGTTCCACAAAAAATAACCCACCACATCCCACACACTGCTGTGCTGTTTTGATGGGCTTTAGACTTGCTAACGCGCTAACGTGGCTAACATTAGCCACGGAGCTAACATTAGCTTTGCAGTAGTGTCTCACTAAAGCAACTTACCACATGTACTTCATACAAGGCTTCAACCCATCCCTGTGCTTCAGTTCTGAAGTGAATCCTGGTATGTTCCCTTACTGGTCCTCATTATGAAATTGTTAGTAACTTTACAGTACAGACAGTGTTGAGCAGCCTGTTACACCAGCTGTGTGTTCAAACTTAGCCTAGTTATTAGTCTACTGTAAACACACCACGGAGAAAATTTACAACATAACTCCAACTTAAATAAAAATTATTTGACACATGCCACAGGGTAGGTGTAGCTCTGTCATAGAATTATACTCACTGATGATAAAACTGCCCCTCGGCACATTTTATTAACTGCATGTCATTTAGCTACACTGTAATCCAGTAGATACCTAATTTATTAATATGATAAATTAGGTTGAGATTATTTATTTAAGTAATTGTGGGGCAACCCATATTAGTAGCTGATTTAGTTAGAAACAAAGTAGTAGTTAGCTAACCTCTATCATGCGCTTTAGGAGATAACACACAGCGGGACGACAGGCTGCCGGTATGGAAAATGGAATACAAGAAATGGTCAAAAACAAACGTGCTGATTGGCCGAAAAAGCGTTCTGTGCATCTGCACTCGATTTCTCTTCCTCAAGGACCTTGACCTGCCTGTGACCTTAAAGCTGAATCTTGTGGACTGAAAATGAAATGAAAGAAGTGAATTTGAATTGAGAGAACTGGAAGTGAAAGCACACAAAGACTTGAGATTTTAGTGAGGCACAAATACAGTTTCAGTTCACATTTATAAGATCACATTCAGTTTCAAACTAATACATTCAAATTCAAATTAGGCTATTCAGATTCACTTTTTCTATACAGTTATTCAAGTTAAACAATACAAATTCAGATTATGCAATTCAAATTCAGTTTTTTAATGCAATTATTCAAGTTGAGCAATTCAAATTCATTTGTAAATGATTCAAATTCAGTTTCTATTGATACAAATATCAGCCCAAATGTGGCTCAGCTGATTACAAGGGCACACGAAGGACAGCAACAATTGCCAAGTGGATCATGATCAGATGCTGCCATTCATTCATGCATTTATTCATACTGTGTAAGCATAATGAGTTGCTGTGTTTGTTGTGCGGTTATTGACATACTATGTCAGCTACTTTGTGTTGATTTTTTACTGTAGGTGGGCAAAAGCTATTTCGGTTGTTGGATAGTCGAGGCATGTTGCTTCTGTCTGAGTTCTGGCTGAGTAAGCAGCAATGTAACTGTCTCAGGGACATGTTTCATTGGAATATGAATTTAGTATATTCTGTAATAAGTTCATGAATATTTGAGTTCATAAAGCCATTAAAAATAAAGAAAATCCCATGAAGTAACATGATAAAAGGGGTAACATTATCAAAAAATGTGTCTTCACATATGCAATTTTAAATAATGTTTAACAACTAACAACAGAGAGTAATGGGTAATGGGTCACATGACCAGAGTTAATACCTATGTTTTATCTACATTAACCTTGTACCCTTAAAAAGAGCCATAGTCTAGTAGTAGTTCAATGTTTTTAGGAAGAACCTGTGTGGGGTAAGATATAGTCAATAGTAAATCATCAGCAAAAAGTGCCATTTATCCCAATTATATCCTTTCTCTCAATTATAGATTTATTAAAACCAAATTTTTCAAGCACCTTATATAAAACGGACCACCTCACCGAATCGAATGCCTTTTCTTCATCTAAGCTCAATAGTAAGGTCTCTAATTTTTGCTTATCAACCTGCCTCATTATGTGTAAAACCCTCCTAATGTTGTCTTGAGCCTGTCTTTGTTTGAAGAAACCCGTCTGATCTTTATGTATTAACCCTGGTAAAATTATTTCTAATCTTCTTGACATGATTGAGGTGAAAACTTACAGTCTATATTCAGAACACTAATTGGGCGATAGTTACTACATTGCAATCTATCCTTCCCTTCTTTTGGAATGATAGAAATTATTGCTTCACTCCATGAGGGTGGGACTATCTTATTTTCCATCACCCAATTAAATATTTTCAACAACTTTGGGATCAAAAAATCCTGCATTATTTTGTACCATTCCGGACCAAACCCATCTGCCCCTGCAATCTTCCCTCCCTTTAATCTTTTAATTGCTAAATGAATTTTGTCTTTAGTTATTGTGGATAATAACTCTTTATTTTGTTCCTCTGTCACTGCCGGTAGCATGAGTTCAGACAGGAAGGTACTGATGTCCTGGTTGTTGTCTATATGAGGTTGATAATATAATGTCTTATAATATTCCAGAAAGCATTGTTGAATTTTTTCCTGTTCAGTTTCTATTTGATCATTTAGGGGATTCTTAATTTTGTGAATAGTTCTCTCTGCTTGCTGTTTCCTGAGGTTATAAGAAAGAAGTTTCAGTGATTTCCCCCCTACCTCATAGTACTGTTGCTTTATAAAAATGAGTTTTTTCTGTACGTCCATGGTTTTCAAATCATCTATTTCTTTTTTCAATTTAATCATATCCGATTTAATATTACCTTTATGAGACCTAGAGTGTCAGTGTTGCAGATTTAACAACTTTTAAGTACTGGAGTTTTGGCTGACCTACTTTTTACAGGTGAGAGGAAATACCAATTATTTCCCCCCTAATCACTGCCTTAAGTGCATCCCATAGTGTTCCGGGTGACACCTTGTCCTTATCGTTATATTCTAAGTACTCCTCTATTTCTTTATTCAAACGCTCTTTAATATTTGGGTAATTAAGAATATTTGTGTTCAGCCTCCATAAGGTAGATCTATTCTTCCTGTTCAGGCAGATATTAGTGTAAACCAGGTTATGGTCTGATATAGTACAGGGACCTATTTCACAATTTTTTATCCTAAAGAGATCATTTCTAAACATGAAGATATAGTCCAACCTTGAGTAGACGTTGTGTGCACATGAATAGTGGGTATATTCCCTATCAGTCGAATGGCAATCTCTCCACACATCAACTAATCCTAATTTGTCCATAAGGTGTACCATTCTTATTTCCAGTATTTCTCGCATCACCTTTCCCCATTTGAAGAGTCCAATTTAGCATTTAATGTGAGGTTAAGATCACCACCACATAATAAAATTCCCTGACTCCCTGTTGACATTAACCAATTGCTTCCTGGGGGAATATACACGTTTAGGAGGCTCACAATACCATCAATCTTACCAGTCACCATTACATATCTACCCTCCTTATCTTTATATTCTGGGCTAATCTTCAAGGATGACGTGCTGACGTACTGCAGTAAGCGTGTTGACTCACTTCCGTTTCCGGTGCTTGTGTGTTGGTAGCCTGTTTGCTGCTCTCGCTAAATACCAGATAAAATTGTTAGATTATCATTACAGCGGCCAATTGTCCGCTAAACACTTATTCTTACAGTAAGTTTGCCTAAGCACTCACAGTTCTTTCCATCTTTAGTGACTGCTGTTCAATCTCATAATTGTTTTCAAAAGAGGGTAGCCAACGCTACCGTACTTTAGCTTAGCCGTTAGTGTCTTTAGCTTAGCAGCTAACGATGGCTTCTCCTTCTCCCTCTCTCTCTCCTGCTTTCTCCTGCTTGGTGTGTCAGATGTTCAGTTACTCCTCTGCCTCCTTTAGCGGTAATGGTATGTGTAACAAGTGTAGTTTATTTGTAGACATGGAGGCGAGGCTCAGTGAGTTAGAAGTCCGGCTCCGCACCTTGGTAGATCAGCCTACTGTAGCTAGCCAGTCCCCCGGTAGTCGGTGCGGACCGGCCTGAGTTAGCCTCTGGTAGCCGTTCCCCGGCATTTCCTGGGCAGCCAGGAAAGGGTGGCTGGGTGACTGTCCGAAGGAGGAATAGCCGTAACCATTCAAAGCCCTCAGGACACCATCATTCGCTTCCCGTTTCTAATAGATTTTCCCCACTCAGCGACACACCCGCTGAGAAACCAACTCTGATCATTGGCAGCTCCATTTTGCGAAACGTGAAGTTAGCGAAACCAGCGACCATAGTCAAATGCATCCCTGGGGCCAGAGCGGGCGACATCGAGTCCTATTTGAAACTGCTGGCTAAGGATAAACGTAAATACAGTAAGATTGTTATTCACGTCGGCGGTAATGACTCCCGGTTACGCCAATCGGAGGTCACTAAGATTAATGTTGAGTCGGTGTGTTCATACGCAAAAACAATGTCGGACACCGTAGTTTTCTCTGGACCCCTGCCCAATCTGACCAGTGATGACATGTATAGCTGCATGTCGTCATTCCGCCGCTGATTATCGAGGTGGTGTCCAGCAAACGATGTGGGCTTTGTAGATCATTGGCAGACTTTCTGGGGAAGACCTGGTCTGATTCGGAGAGACGGCATCCATCCCACTTGGGAAGGAGCAGCTCTCATTTCTAGAAATCAGGCCAACTTTATTAGCGGACCAAATCCATGACAACCCAGAGTTGAGACCAGGAGGCAGAGTCGCAGTCTAACACACTTCTCTGCCCTTCTAATTCAGCAGTTACCCACCCAAAACCCTACGCAGAGTTGCAGTTTAACACACTTCTCTGCTCCTCCGTTCCAGGAGTTACTTAGTGAAAACCCTATAGTGACGGTGTCTGTCCCCCCGACCATTGAAATTATTTAATGGTTATTAAATTATTTAAGGCTCAACTGGCACTGACTTAACTCAATACTCAGGAACTCTAGAAACAGCTGTAAAACCAATATGTTTAGACTGCTTTGCTTCCCTCAATCTTTATCAACTAACTTCAATCATTTCTTCATCTAAACCATCTACCTGCCTCTTAGTCCCCATCCCGACTAGGCTGCTTAAAGTTTAAGTTTTGCCCTTGGTTGGCACTTCTCTGCTGGATGTGATTAATTTGTCTTTATCAACAGGCTACGTGCCACAGTACTTTTAAAGTAGCTGTAATTAAACCTCTTCTGAAAAAGCCCAACCTGGATCCAGACGTTTTAGCCAACTATAGACCTATATCTAACCTTCCATTTATCTCTAAGGTCCTGGAGAAAGCAGTCGCCAAACAGCTGTGTGACTTTCTACATAGCAATAGTTTATTTGAGGATTTTCAGTCAGGATTTTGAGCTCATCATAGCACAGAGACAGCACTGGTGAAAATTACTAATGACCTCCTAACTGCATCAGACAAAGGACTTGTCTCTGTATTGGTTTTACTAGATCTTAGTGCTGCATTTGATACCATTGACCCTATTACAGAGAATGGAACATTTCATTGGCATTAAAGGAACCGCTCTAAGTTCCTGGTTTAAGTCCTATTTATCAGATCAATTTCAGTTTGTACATGTTAACGATGAGTCCTCCATGCATACCAAAGTTAGTCATGGAGTTCCACAAGGATCTGTGCTCGGACCAATCCTCTTCACTTTATATATGCTTCCTTTAGGCAATATTATCAGGAAACACTCCATAAATTTTCATTGTTATGCAGATGATACTCAGTTATATCTATCGATCAAGCCAGATGAAACTCATCAGTTAGCTAAGCTTCAAATGTGTCTTCAGGATGTTAAAACCTGGATGACCTGCAATTTTCTAATGTTAAACTCAGATAAAACTGAAGTTATTGTTCTAGGCCCTAAGCACCTCCGTGGACGCATTATCTAAAGATATAGTTTCCCTGGATGGCATCGCCCTGGCCTCCAGCACCACTGTGAGAAATCTTGGAGTTATCTTTGACTAGGACATGACGTTTAACTCTCACATTAAGCAAATTTCAAGGACCGCCTTTTATCACCTACGTAATATAGCAAAAATCAGGAACATCCTGTCTAAAAATGATGCAGAAAAACTAGTCCATGCATTTGTTACTTCTAGACTGGATTACTGTAATTCCTTATTATCAGGCTCTTCGAAAAAGTCCATTAAGACTCTTCAGCTGATCCAGAATGCTGCAGCACGTGTTCTGACAGGAACCAGTAAAAGAGATCATATCTCTCCTGTCTTAGCTTCTCTGCATTGGCTTCCTGTAAAATCCAGAATTGATTTTAAAATCCTTCTTCTCACATACAAAGCTCTTAATAGTCAGGCACCATCTTATCTTAAAGAGCTCATAGTATCTTACTACCCCACCAGAGCACTGCGCTCCCAGAATGCATGGTTACTTGTGGTTCCTAGAGTCTCCAAAAGTAGAATGGGAGCCAGAGCGTTCAGCAATCAGGCTCCTCTCCTGTGGAACCAGGTTCCAGTTTGGGTTCGGGAGGCAGACACCGTCTCTACATTTAAGAGTAGGCTTAAGACTTTCCTTTTTGATAAAGCTTATAGTTAGGGCTGGCTCAGGTGAGTCCTGAACCATCCCTTAATTATGCTGCTATAGGCTATACTGCTGGGGGATTTCCCATGATGCACTGAGCTCCTCTCTCCTCTTCTCTCTTTCTCTCTGAGTGCAACCTCATCCCATTAATGCATGTTACTAACTCGATTTTTTCTCCCTTTCCCGTGGTCGTGTGCTTCCCCCTCCTGTCACTTCCTGCGGGTGTTGCTGGCTCTGGAGCTGTGGAGCCTGGATCTGTGGTTGGGAGTCTCCTGCTGCCCCCGTGTTCCTGCTCGACGCCCTCTGCTGCAGTTGCAGTTGCAGACTAGTTACTAGTCCTATTGCTATTATTACTGTTATTATTATTATCATTAACATTACTATAAATATCTGTACCATTTTTCATTCAGTCTATAGCACCATTACCTTTACTGTCTGTACCTCTATGTGTATACTGTGTAGGTTGCCTCCCTCTGCTCTCTCTCTTGCTCTCTCTCTCTCTTTCTCTTGCTCTCTCTCTCCCCCTCACCCCCAACCGGTCGAGGCAGATGGCCGACCACCCTGAGCCATGGTTCTGCTCGAGGTTTCTGCCTCTTAAAGGAAGTTTTTCGTTGCCTGTGTCGCCTAGTGCTGCTCTTGGTGGGAATTGTTGGGCTTTTGTAAATAACTTCAGAGTATGATCTAGACCTGCTCTTTATGAAAAGCGCTGTGAGATAACTGATAATCGTTGTGATTTGGCGCTATATAAATAAAATTGAATTGAATTGAAAATATATGTTCATAATTTAAAGTGCCGTACACCAAGATCGCCACACCTCTTCACCTCCCCGAACAGTGAGAAGAATAAAAGACATGTTTAAAACCAAGCTTGTTCAATTTTTCATGTTCGCTATCAGACAGATGTGTTTCCTGTATAAAAACAATCTGAGCTTTATCTCTTTTAAATTTAGATAGGGCTTTCCACCTTTTTACCGGATTATGTAAACCATTAATATTGATTGATACCATTTTCACTGATCTGCTACTCATCTAAATTATAAAATGAATACACACATTTTAATAGGCTCCCCGCACACCCTTTTAAACACTGAACATGGAACACGTAAACAAATAACATAAAAAAAAGACAAAAATCAAACTGAGGTAGTTCTAACTGCCAAGGCCTTTAAAGCCCCTCTAAAGCCAGTTTTAACTGCCGTTTTTGGCGAATGTTCTTTCTCAAAAAGAGAATGAGGGTGTGGTCAATAGTCAGACGTAACATTACCATGACAACCAATAACTGACCGGCTGGAGTGTTCACTAACGACATGCTGTGTTAACATCACACTTTACTGTCTGGCAGGAGTAGCTATTATGTGCGCGTATCTGTCACGATCCTGTCCTGTGTGCTGTGTTTTTGGGTTTTGTTCTGAGGGTTTTGGTTTTGTAGCTTCATGTTAGTCTTGTCATCTGTTCTGTTTAGTTATGAGTTTATTCCTGTGTCTGTTAGTCTGTGTTTTGGTATTTTCCGGATTTCAGTTCTGTCACATGTGTAAGGGCAGAAAATTGTATTCTTCTTACACTTATTATCCATTTATGCAAGTACTCATAATAGTGCTATTTTACTTTTATTATTATTATGTCTTATACATTGTTTAACCTTCAACATGTTCCTTTTATTATTATTCTTATTATTCTTATTATTATTATTATTATTCTAGTCTGTCCACAGGTGTGTAGGGTTTAAGTCAAGGATGTGGAGTTGTTTTCTGTTCCTCTCCTGTTTTGTCTGGGACCAGGGTCAGCAGGCAGAGGATCCTTTTGTTACCCAAAACATAGATACTCAGACTGTGTAAATGACTATGCATCCCTTTGTTCTGGGCCAGACGTTACTGACTGTCTTAGAAGACAGAACCTCTGGTCCAGCTGATTCTGTTGTAGTACTTCTCTGTTATTCTCTTTTGTTAAATAAATTCTTCAAAGACAACGGTTGGTTGTAACTCCATTATTTGCCTAATCTCTCACCAGGAATCTAAATTTCCACGACAACATGTTTCATGTATTAGTTTCTTAGTGTCTGTCTTGTCTAGTATGTTAGCTCTTAGTCCCGTACCTTAGTTCATGTCTCTAGTGTTGTCTCTGGTCTGTTTTACTTTGTGCTTTGCCCCATGTCTTGGTCCCCAGTCCTGTCTTCCTGTTGGTCCCGTCTCTATTCGTACTCCGTCCTGTTTGTCAGTTGTCATGTTTCTGGTCTTGTGTTCTGTTAGTTCAGTGTCTCAGTTCATGTCTTAGAGTTTACTTCTGGTCTGTGTTATTTTGCCCCAATCCTTGTGTTATAGTTGGTCAGTGCTTGTCTGGTATTTTGTTACACGTGTTTCGTCTGTTCCCCCAGTTATCACACTCACTGCCTGCCTCTCTCTGTTTTCCCTTGCTCTCTGTCTGCCTGCCTCCCTCGTTAGCCCTGATCCCACTCACCTGTTTTGCTCCCGCCCTGCTCGTTAGTCCCGTGTGTGTATATATACCTGGTGTTTCTGTTTAGTCCTTGTCCGGTCATTGTCGTGTCGTGTGTCTACACTCATGTCATGTTTGTGCTCTGTGCCTGCTCTGCCCTGTCTCGTCTCTGCATTGGATCTGCCCCATTTTGGATTATCTGTGTTTTGGATTTTGGATTACTTTTGTTTTGGGACTCTGTTCACCAGCCACTCCTATGTAAGTGTGCTCGCCTTTTGTTTTTGTCTTAAATAAACCTTTTGAATCATACCTGCTCCACTCCTCCGTGTCCTGCATTTGGGTCCACCTCACCTGCTCTGCCCTGCACTCCACACACACTACCCTGCACCAAACCCTGACAGAATGACCGGACCACAAAAGGACCCAGCAGACTCAAGAATGGAGAGGGAGAGGCTGTTGGACATTTTGGCTGAACTGTGGACTACCTGGCAGTTTGCCTCAAGCCGCGAGTCCCGGCTAGCCGCACTCACCATGGCCCAGCGAGAGGTAGCTGCAAGGCCATGGCTGCGGCATCGGCTGCCAAGGTGGGCCAAGAATTTTTTGAGCTCCAGCCCCCAGCCTGTCTCATGGCCCGCTAGCGCTGCTAGCCGCCAGCCCGATCCCCGGCCTGTTAGCACTGCTGGCCGCCAGCCTGTTTCCCGGCCCGCTAGCGCTCCAGCGGCTCGTCCTCAGTCAGATTCCCGGCCTGCTAGCGCTTCAGCAGCTAACCACCAGCCTGCCCCGCCCGTCTGCCTGCCCGAGCCCTCTGAAAGAGACTCTGGGACTATGACTCCCCTGGCCTATTTTGCTATGAAGGCCAGGGAGTCAGAGGAAGCTCGGGCAGCCAGTCTGCGGCCTGCTAGCCAGGAGGCAAGTTCCACGCCAGATCCACCTCCAGTAAGGCCAGCTGGAGGGCGACGTGGTTCTCGTCGGCGGGCCTCCAAAGAACCAGCACAAGCTCTGTTGGTGGACCAGCCGACCTCCTCTCCAGAGCCTCTGTCGGTGGACCGACCAGCATCAGCTCCGCCGGTGGCCCGACCGACTCCTGGTTCCTCGTCGGTGGTCCGACCAACACCAGCTCCGTTGGTGGCCCAGCCGATTCCTGCTCCGTCGGTGGTCCGACCGACTCCTGTTTCCTCATCGGTGGTCCGACCAGCACAAGCTCCGTTGGTGGCCCAGCCGATTCCTGTTCCTCGTGCTCCGTCGTTGGTCCGACCGGCACCAACTTCGCCGGTGGCCCAGCCGACTCCTGGTTCCTCGTCGGTGGTCCGACCAACACCAGCTCCGTTGGTGGCCCAGCCGATTCCTGCTCCGTCGGTGGTCCGACCGACTCCTGTTTCCTCATCGGTGGTCCGACCAGCACAAGCTCCGTTGGTGGCCCAGCCGATTCCTGTTCCTCGTGCCCCGTCGGTGGTCCGACCGGCACCGGCTCCGCCGGTGGTCCAATCGACTCCTGGTTCCTCATCGGTGGTCCGACCGGCACCGGCTCCGCCGGTGGCCCAGCCGACACCTGGTTCCTCGTCGGGGGTCCGACCAACACCAGCTCCGTTGGTGGCCCAGCCGACTCCTGCTCCTCGTGCTCCGTCGGTGGTCCGACCGGCACCAGCTCCGCCGGTGGCCCAGCCGACACCTGGTTCCTCGTTGGGGGTCCGACCAACACCAGCTCCGTTGGTGGCCCAGCCGATTCCTGCTCCTCGTGCTCCGTCGGTGGTCCGACCGGCACCGGCTCCGCCGGTGGCCCAGCCGACTCCTCCTGTTCCCCGTGCTCCGTCGGTGGTCCGACCGGCACCAGCTCCGCCGGTGGCCCAGCCGACTCCTCCGGTTCCTCGTGCTCCGTCGGTGGACCGACCGGCACCAGCTCCGTCGGTGGCCCGACCGACTCCAGCTCCTCGTGTGTGGTCCATGGTCCCCAGTCCAGCTGTCGCGTTGGTGGCCCAGCCGATTCCTGCTCCTCGTGCTCCGTCGGTGGTCCGACCGGCACCAGCTCCGCCGGTGGCCCAGCCGACTCCTCCTGTTCCCCGTGCTCCGTCGTTGGTCCGACCGCCGCTCAGCCCTCGGACCTCAGCCCAGCAGTCTCGCCCATGGGCCCCAGCCCTCTTCGCTGGACTCCTGCCTGACCACTGGAGAGGTCTCACCCTGCTCGCCGGCCTCGCCCTGCTCCGCGGCCTCTGGAGAGGTCTCACCCTGCTCCCAGGCATCGCCCTGCTCCCCGGCCTCCGGAGAGGTCTTGCCTTCACCGCCGGCCTCCCGGACTGAGTTACCCCTTTGCCCTGTTCTCAGGTCGCCCGCCTGAGGCTCCCTCTCTGGGTGGGCCTCCTGAACTGTGTTTCTCCCCAGTTCTGCCTGGCCTGTTGGTGGTTCAGGCCTCCTGAACTCTGTGGCCTCCCCGTTATCCCCGGCCTGTTGGGTCGCCCTCCGGGACGGCCTCCCGAACTCTGTGGCCCCCCTGTTCTGCCCGGCCTGTTGGGTCGTCCTCCGGGGCGACCTCCCGAACTGTTCTGCCCCCTGGACTTTGTTTTTGTTTTTGTGGCCCTCCTCCTGACCTCCCTCCACCCGCCCTGGTTGGGTCTGGACTGTTATTTTGGTTTTGGGACTTCTGGGGACTTCTGGGGGGGGGTACTGTCACGATCCTGTCCTGTGTGCTGTGTTTTTGGGTTTTGTTCTGAGGGTTTTGGTTTTGTAGCTTCATGTTAGTCTTGTCATCTGTTCTGTTTAGTTATGAGTTTATTCCTGTGTCTGTTAGTCTGTGTTTTGGTATTTTCCGGATTTCAGTTCTGTCACATGTTTCATGTATTAGTTTCTTAGTGTCTGTCTTGTCTAGTATGTTAGTATGCTCCACTCCTCCGTGTCCTGCATTTGGGTCCACCTCACCTGCTCTGCCCTGCACTCCACACACACTACCCTGCACCAAACCCTGACAGTATCAGCTGTTATCAATCACACAGTCGATGTTCCTGTCACGCGCCGCACACGATAACTCCCACTACGTTTTATAGTGCGCTTATGGCGCGTTCGAGACTGGTCGTAACTGGGATATTTCCCAGTTGAAACTTCCGACTTCCGACCTCAAAGCGTTCCAGGTGCATGGTGGTGCATGACGCCGAACGTGAACGAAAATCATGGTTGACCGTGACAGAGTGTGTACACAGTTGCACCCTCAGCAGTGCTTTAGGTGTTAATTAAAAGGATGGCACTTTAACTGCAACAACTGACATAAATAGCCCGTATGTTAGTTCTGTGTTCCCCTCTGGCTATAATGTTGGTAGCCCTCAAGTCAGTCAATGTTGTAGGTTACACTTCCTAATGTTTTGGCATTTTTAACAATAACGTTTATGCAGAAAATATGTCTTTATGAGATTCTTTACTGTAGCCAGATACCATAGCCTATGTGTAAAACATATTTCTACATCAATATACATGCAGAACAGGTTTTACTACATGATCGTATGTATTATTTTAATTCAAACAGATGCAAATATACGTTTGTTTGCCGTTTAGTTACCATTCACAAAGTGTGCTTCCATGGGCGCTGACATTGTTTTCTGATTTCATTCAGCTACTACTTGTGAAGTCGGGGGTACAAATTTTTTCAAAAATTTGTAGGAAAGTAGGAAATCTGACTTCAAGCGGCGTTCCAGGGTACTTTTCCTAGTTGGAGGTCAGAAATTTCCCAGTTCCGAGTTGCTGGGAACGTAGCATTACTTTACCGCGGGGGTGTGGGGGGTGCCTCCGCCGATGCATTGGTAAAACGGCCGTCAGTGAAATGCATGTTGCAGACTGTATATAAGACGGTGGCAGGTGAAAGTGCGACGCGTTTTCTGTCAACTGTTCAGTATAGTTAATTACTGAATTAACTATAATCATATGTCACCACCCTGTTTTAACAACTAAGCAACTTTTGCAACTTTGAGCACAAAATTAAGCTATTTGTCAAAAAATATTTTGCAAACTATGTGGGTTATCAACATTGTAAGGAAGTGACTCAGAAAAATATGAAATATCATAGAAATGTCAAAATACACTGGGGGGGAGGCTTTAAAGGCAACTTCTTCACCAGTCAGTGGAGGAGGCCCTTAATGTCAAAGGGCTCACTGTGAAGAACACGCTCCGAAAACCTTACTTATCTGCTTATCACATACTGTTAAACTGAATAACAGTTTTTTCTAAGAAGTGTTATAGCAACGAGATTCCATTAATAAAAGGCTCAGGCAAAGGCACTTGTCTTTTGGTGGATTTATTCAAGTCTTCTGCAGAAGGAGCTCACAGAGACACACGCACCAAGGAGTATCATCCGAGTGAGCTGCTGTGCCTTGGCACATGCAGCTTTTTATATCTGACTCAGGGTCAGATATCTCACAAAAGGACTTTGAAAGATCAAAGGACACCCATGTATGAAGAATGTGGTGAAAGACCCCCCCCAGGTGTGAAGCAACTGGTGAATGTGTCTTGACCTCTTACCCAGATGGTCAGATGGCCTAAAACAATACATCAAACATCACACCTCTTGTGTCCTTTGTCCCCATACCCAAGTGGTCAAATGGCCTCAGTGATAAGTCATGGGAGCAGTGTTTTAAAAGGATTCTCGTGAAATTACCATTACAGAAGTAAAAAAAAAAGAAACAACAAAGTGGGTAAACCTCAATTTCCCAAAGGTGTAGGTGAGGTCCCCTTGAAGGCTCTGAGTTTTTCTTTGTAACCGGGGTCCCGCCTCTTGTTTGCTGCACTGCTCCCCGCTCCTCTGCCAATTCTGCTCCAGGTCAGCTGCTTCAGTTGCTCCAACGCTGTTTCTGGTGATCTGACGACCTTTACCTCATAGCCTCTACTGGACATGTCTGCAGTAGCTTCCACAACTGTGTTGTAAATTTTAGTTTCTTCAGTGTATCTCACCAGAGTCTGAAAGGGGATCTGCTGCTCTTTCAGAATCTTGCGCACCTCTGCGTATTCTCTTCATTTCTTTAGGATGAAAGGAGGATAATCATGGTCTAAACTTACTTGTTTGCCATTCCAGGTAAATCCTTTTTTCTGCCATGCCTTACAGAGCAAAAGTTCTTTGGTCTTAAAGCTGACGAATTTCACAAGACGATGGCGGTCCATTGTCTGGCGGTGGTGGGCCTAGAGAGCGATGTGCCCTTTCGATGCATATGTCAAGTTCATCTTGGGACAGCTCCAAACCGTCACAAAGCAGCTTCTCCACAAAATCACTCATTGTTGGAGAGTCCCACTCTGCCGACTCGGGTACTCCGTAGATGCAGACGTTTTCCCTTCTCGTACGGCTCTCCAAGTCCATTAATTTATCCTCCAACCTTATTTGCAACTTTATTATTTCCGTCATGGCTTTCTCCGTGTTCTGAATCCTCTCCTCCGCCTTCTCAATTCGTCCTTCTGCCTCATCCATTCTCGCGCTTATCTTGGACATTTCTTCCTTAATTTCTCCCCAACTCACTTTGTTTTCTTGGCGAAAGCCCCTCAATTCCTGAAGTACCACGTCCATGTTAGCCATATCATCTCACTGCGCGCTAGCAGTCCACCAGTGTGCAGCCGCGTGTCGAGCAGTGAATCACATTAGCGTTAGCAGGGAAGCTAGCACTATTTTCCCAGGTTTAAAGCCCCCCTCCAGTGTACTTTGACATTTCTAAGATATTTCATATTTTTCTGAGTCACTTCCTTACAATGTTGATTACCCACATAGTTCGCCAAATATTTTTTGACAAATAGCTTAATTTTGTGTGCAAAGTTGCAAAAGTTGCTTAGTTGTTAAAACGGGGTGGTGACGTATGACTATAGTAAATTCCATAAGTCATATGTCATTCTCCAAGCTTGCGCAGGCGCACTGTCACGCCTCGTTAAAAAACTGTCACGCCTCCTGAAGTCAGAGCATCAAACCGATAAACATTGTGAGCTAGCTAACCAAGTTATCATGTCATTTACAAAAACGCATCGCACTTTCACCTGCCACCGTCTTATATACAGTTTGCAAAATGTATTTTACTGACGGCCGTTTTACTAATGCATCCGCGGAGGCACCCCCCACCTCCGCGGTAAAGTAAGCCACTAAAAAAAGTAGTGGGAGTTATCGTGTGCAGCGCGTGACAGGACCATCGACTGTGTGATTGATAACAGCTGATACGCGCACATTAGTTCCTATCATGGGTAAGTAATAGCTGCTCCTGCCGGACAGTAAAGTGTACTAAACTTTACAGTGTAGTCATGTTAACACAGCATATCGTTAGTGGACACTCCAGCCAGTCAGTTTTTGGTTGTCATGGTAATGTTACGTCCGACTATTAACCACACCCCCATTCTCTGTTTGAGAAAGAACGTTCGCCAAAAACGGCAGCTAAAACTGGCTGGAGGGGGGCTTTAAGCACCTACTACATTGCTCCTTTGAAGCGTTAGTTTTGGTGTATTCCGCTTACCCCCTCACTTATCTATCTCTAAGCACAAATTTGCGTTGTCTTAACGTGGTAAAGTTTTAAATTTCTTAGTTTTCCTTGGGAGCCTATTCACAGTGCTGCCATCACGGTGACGTTCTGAGAAACAAAGTTTTAGTGAAAACAATAGATTGGCAGTTCCAGGTAGATCTAATTGACATGTCAATATTCTGCTTAAAATGGTGGGGTACACTATTTATTGACATGTATAGACTTGTTTTCAAAACATGCATGGGTGTGTTGTTTAAAAAATAAGAGTGGAATGTTAAATGTGTCACAGCATCCTTTAAAAATATCTTAGTTGAAGGTAGAATACCGAGTAAAATTCAAACAGACGAGGGAAAAAATATTCAAACAGACAAGGGAAATGAGAACAAAGATTTTGATGCGTTAATGAAAATTAATAGTATCGTACACTTTACCACAACAAATGAGACTAAGGCATCTGTAAGGCAAGGCAAGTTTATTTGTATAGCACATTTCACACAAGGCAATTCAAAGTGCTTTACACAAAATATAAAAGCAACAGGGAAAAACAATAAAAATGTTATAAAGCAACATAAAATATAATAAAAGTTACAGTGTTACAATCAGGGTTAAAAGAGTTAACTGGAAAATAAAAACAGGCTGAGGGGCTGAGCAAATAATTGAGTCACAATCATTCTGAAAAGAGAACAAACAGAGAAGTACACTTAATCTACTCTCTCTAGCTAGTCTCTACTCGGGTCCACAGCAATCTGTGGGTCCACTGAAACTCCAAAAACCCTCGGACACTACAGAGAAACCAGGACATGTCTGTCAGCAGGCCCCTTTGATCCAGTTATACTCTGGACCCACCTGCACGTTTACAGGTGGACAGAGATTCATGCAAATCACTCGGGCGCCAGATTTAAGACCACTTCATTCACTCTGTTCAATCTCACTTCCAAAATATCTTAACCCAGCCACCTACTCATTTCTCAACGTGTAAATATTTAATTAAAAGCAAATGGTAAAAAGCTAAAAACAAAGAAAAAGAAAACAGGACAGTAAAAGTTACAGTAGTAGAACATTTTAATGGGACTCTGAAATCTAAAATGTGGCGTTATTTAACAGCCAATAATTCTAAACAATACGTTGACAGATATATTCAGCTCCTAAAATCAGAGTTATCATCGCAGTATTAAGATAAAACTGATCAAGGTAACAAAAGACAACGAAGATATTGTTTAACAACTTGTGTAAAACAAAAGATCAAAGAGTAATTCATTTTAAATATAAGGTGGGAGATACTATAAGAGTAAACTACATATCACTTTTAAAAAAGGTTATGAGCAAAATTATACTGGTGAATATTCTACTGGAATGCGTGTCAAGGGATCCTCCTGTTTAAAGGTTAAAAGACTATGATGGTGAAATATTACAGGGAACATTTTTATGGGCTTTAGTTATTATAGATAAAAACAAAACATTTAAAATAGAAAAGATTTTATCTAGAAAGAAAAGACAAGGCCGTGAAATGGTGTTAGTAAAATGGGTTGGATGGCCAGATAAATTTAACTCTTGGATTTCATAAAAACAAGGTCATTCAGTTGCCCTAGCACCTTCCAAACACACATATAAATGAATACAAAGGAGTTTTTTGTCACCCTCCCCAGCAACTCTTCTGCATTATTTTTATGCCATATTTGGCATATGGCTTGGCATACACCACATCCTGCCAGTGTTAATGTAGGAATGTATAATATATTTGTTTATATGGATATTGTTGATCATCAAACAGTAGGGGATTGATATCAATTCAATTCAATTTGCTTTATTGGCATGACTGTAGAACAATTGCCAAAGCATCATACATATAACATAACAATCATCCCCATACATTTCATTAAAGAATTCGAGCATAAACTAATCAAAGTATCTGTGTTTGTGTTAAAAAAAGAAATATATATATTAAAAAAATAAAATAAATAAAACAGTGTGTGTGTTATAAATACTAAAAATAGAATAAACAAAACAGTAAGTGTGCGTGTGTGTGTTAAAAAAACAAAACAGAAACAAAAAACTAAAAACATAAATAAATAAATTAAACGGTAAGCGTGTGTGTGTGTTAAAAATAAAAATATCTAAAAAAGAATTAAATTAAAATAAATAAATGAAACAGTAGAGTGTGTGTGTGTGTGAATATAGTTATATTAATAGATAAAAAGTATAAAATGTAAAACAAAAGAATTAATAAAATACCAAATAATTAAAGTAATAATAATTTTTAAATCTGTACAATTATTTATCAGTCTGAGGTTCCACTGGTTGTCCTCACTTCATGGCATGTGGAGACATATTTTGCAGCAATTATTTGACATTTGGGCATTTCTCCCAGTAAATAGGGGAGTTTCTGTGTGTCTGATAGGGATTCGAATTCGGGGTATATTTGGGCAATGTTTGCAAAGTGTTTTTCTCTTAGTGGTTCATATTTGGGGCCTGAGGTTAGAAAGTGCAGCTCTGTCTCTACCTGTCCTGTGTCACACTGGGAGCAGAGTCTGTCCTCCTGTGGTAGCCAGGTCTGTCTGTGGCGACCCTTTTCTATGTCCAGGCTGTGTTCACTCAGTCTGTATATTGTCAGAATTTTTCTTAGTTTAGGACATTTTATTGTACTCAGGTAATTTGCCAGTGTGAATTCTCTTTTTAGGGTCAGATAACATTGTGATTTACTTTGTGTTTTGGTTGTTTCTTTCCAGTATTCAATATATTTTTCTTTCTGCTTGTTGATAATTTGGTTTGGTCTGTTTGAGTTGGTGTTGCTGTCCTGAGGCTGTTGGGGACTTGTTACTGCAGAGAGCCTCAGGACCAGCTGGCTGAGGGGACTCTTCTCTGGTTTCAGCTCCTGGTATGTTAGGGCTTTGTGATGGTATGTCTGGGGGTTAACTGATTTTAAGTGGTTGTAAAATTTAAGTGATCTTTTCTGTATTTTTATTGGCCGAGCTCTGCTCTGCACAGGTTATTTGGTGTTTTTCTCTGCACCTGCAGGATGCTCTTACAGAACTCAGTATGGAAAGATTCTATGATTGTTTTGTCCCATTTGTCAAATTCATTATTAAGTTTTGGCCCCCAGATTTTGCTACCATATAGAATTATTGGTTCTAGTACAAATTGGAAAATTTTAAGCCAGATTTCAATTGGAATATATATTTTAATGTTTCTTTTTATTGCATAGAAAGCTCTCCTTGCTTTGTCCCTCAGATCTTTCACAGCCATGTTGAAGTTCCCTGTGTGTGTAATGTTGAGGCCAAGGTTAGTATAGTTTTTTGTATGTTGTAATTTAGTGGTGTCTAAATAAAAATTGTGTGAAATCTGATTTCTGTGTTGTTTCTGAAAGATCATTATCTTAGTCTTTGCTGTGTTTACTGTCAGGGCCCAGGTCTGACAGAATCTCTGCAGGAGGTTAAGGTGCTGCTGCAAACCTTCTTTAGTAGGTGAGAGCAACACTAAGTCATCTGCATACAGCAGACCTCTGATCTCTGTGTTGTTCAGGAGGAGTCCAGGTGTCGTGGAACTCTCTAATTGGTTTGCTAATTCATTGATATATAGTTTGAAGAGAATTGGACTTAGATTGCATCCCTGCCTCACTCCTCGGCCCTGGGAGAAGAATGCTGTTTGTTTGTTTCCAATCTTTATGGCACATTCACTTTTTGTTTACATGTTGTTAATCAAGTCATATGTTTTTCCTCCAATGCCACTTTCAAGTAGCCTAAAGAAAAGGCCCTCGTGCCAGATGGAATCAAAGGCTTTTTGGAAGTCAACAAAGCAGGCATATACTTTTCTTTTCTTAATGTTTAGTTCTTGGTCAATTTGAGTCTGGAGGGCAAATATTTGGTCTGTTGTGCGGCAATTTGGCAAAAAACCAATTTGGCATTTATGTAGAATATTGTGGTTATCAACAAAGTTGACAAGTTGTTTATTAATGATGTTGCAGAATATTTTTCCAGGTTACTGGATACACATATTCCTCTGTAGTTATTTGGGTCATATTTATCTCCAGATTTATGGATTGGGGTTATTAAACCTTTGTTCCAGGTGTCTGGAAAAGTTCCAGTTGTTAGAATAGTATTGAATAGTTTTAGTATAGCCAATCTGATTTTATGGTCTGAATATTTGATCATTTCATTCAGGATTCCATCGATACCACAAGCCTTTTTACCTTTTAGGGACTGGATGGCTTCTGTTAATTCTTGTTCTGTTACAGGGTAATCTAGAGGGTTTTTGGTTTTTTTTATCACCGCCTCCAGATTTTTCCATTTTGTGAATATCTTGTGCTGATCATCATTTTTTGTAATATTACTGTATAGTTCACTAAAGTGATTAATCCAAGTATTTCCATCTTGGATAGTCAATTCATCCTGCTGGGTTTTGTTTAGGTTGTTCCATTTCTCCCAGAACTGGTTGGACTCTAAGGATTCCTCAGTTTCACAGAGCTGGTTCTTGCTGTGTTGTTCTTTCTTAGTTTTTAGGGTGTACTTGTATTGTTTCAGAGTGGCCTCATATTGACAGCGTATGCTGTGGTTATCTGGGTCCCTATGCTTTTCATTTGATAATTTCCTTAAAGTTTTCCTTAAATTTTTGCAATCAATGTCAAACCATTTGTTATTGTTCATTTGTGAGGTTTTGGTTTTGAGGCTTTCAAATTAGACAATGAAGCCAGATGATGAAATATTGAATTGATTTTGTCCACAGCCGAATTTACGCCAGAATTATTCTGGGGAAATGTTTCAGTTAGAAATAAATGAGTTAAATCGTGGATGTTTTGATTTTCCAGTGCCTTTTGGTACGCCCCCATGCTGTCTGGGGTCCATCTGTATGAGTATGTACTGTTAAACAGGTCACAGGCACTAAGGGCTCCTGATTTAGACTGAGCCCTTTTCAGGTAGATAGTGATTTTGCTGTGGTCTGAGAGGGGTGTGAGGAGGCTGACTGTGAAAGCTCTGAGAGATATTGGATCTAGATCTGTAATGAAATAATCTACCGTACTGCTGCCAAGAGCTGAGCTGTAAGTGTAGCGACCCAGAGAGTCCCCTTGTAGCCTGCCGTTGACTATGTATAGACCCAGCGTACGGCAGAGCTGTAAGAGCTGCATACTGCTTGTATTAGTAAGCTTGTCAAAGCTCTTTCTAGCAGGACATTCAGGGAGGGGGAAGCAGGTGCTTCCAGGTAAGTGTTTGTCTCCCTGGGTGTTCATAGTGTCAGTCCCCACAGAGTAATACATTTCCCATGGTTTTATAATGATTAACTTCCTCCTCAAGAATGGAGAAAATATCTGGGTTGTAGTAGGGGGATACTGAAGGAGGTATATAGATGGCACACATGTAGACATGTTGCTCGGCACAGATCATCTGTTTGTTAATTTTCAGCCATATATGAGATTCTTCTTTTTTAATAACTGTGATGGACTGGCTCAGTTCTGATTTACACCATATGAGCATGCCTCCTGAATCTCTGCCTTGGGTTATAGTGGGATTTTTTGTTGATGGTATAATAATCTCAGTGTAGCCGTGAGGACGACCAGTGGAAACATCTTCTCTGCACCATGTCTCCTGTAAAACTATGATGTCAGAGTCTTTTAACTCTCAATTAAAATCTGGATTTCTGCTCTTTAAACCAAAAGCTGATGATCTCAGACCTTGAATGTTCCAACATGTTATTGTAAACGATTTCATCTCCAAGAGTAATCTGTTCAAAAAATTAGACAAACACCTTAAAAAACAAATAATAATAATAAACTAGATATTAAAAATAATACTAGTAACAAATGAAAAGAGAAAAAAAAGTGTAAAAGTGTAAAAGATGAAAATAGTGTTGTAGGTAAATGAATAAAATATTAAACTTTAAGTGACATTTTAGAGTGTATGTGTGAACTTCTGTTAAGAATTGTCCTTATATTATTATCTGTTTAAAATGATATCCAACATGCTAAATTATGAATTATTGTGGTGTCTCTAAGAGTCTCTGCTCTTCCACCATGTAGCTATATGAGGCGAGAGCAGAGCAGGTTTAGCATGTGTAATATGTCTTTGAGTTCACCAGAGGGGGGCCGGGCTGTGGATCGTCTCACCGCTGCAGCATAGTTCAGTCCAATAGGCTGCTGATCGTGTGGTCTTGGTTCTGCCGTTGGGATGAGGGGGGGTATAGGGCCTCCAGGCTGGGGGGCTCTCTGGCTGGGTACCCGTGGCCAGTGTTGTGTTGGCTGTGGGTTGTGATGTTGGTGATGTGGTGGGTTTGGTGGCCTGGTCATCCTCTCTGATGGCCGAGGATAGGTGTATAGTGGAGGTCTGGGTGGTCTGGATGGTCTTGAAGGTCTAGGAGGTCTAGGAGGTCCTGGAGGTCTGCGTGGGGTCCGCCTTGTGTGGTTACCCCTTGGAGTGGTAGTAGGGTTCCTTCCAAGAGCAGCCTCCTTCAGGGTCCTAGCAAGGGTGGGTACTGCATTTCTGTGTAGGTGTACGTTATCATACAGGCAGTCCAGGTCCAGGGTCGGGTGGTGGGCCAGGAACACGTTGGGTTTGAGGGCACAGTCCCTGGAGAGGCTGATATTCACTCTGTGAATGGTGTGGGGGTGGAAGTCTCTCCTGTGCAGCAGAGTGGATATGACGATCTTGCTGGTAGAGAAATTGGTGGAGGCTTGCTCAATGACTCTCCTCAGAGAGTCTGCCAGTCTGTCCTGCTGGGACCTTAAGTCGTTGGTGCCTGTATGGATGATGATGTGGCTAGGTGAGCCTAGCTCAGGCACTGTTAACAGCTCCAGGGCTCTCCTGGTGTTGGGGCACCAGATCTTCTCCGTTCTGTGCCTTGGGAATAAGGTCTTTTCATCCAGGAACTTTCCATTAGAGTCCATGAGGAGGATAATGTCAGCCCTTCTGCCTGTGCGTGTTTGTTCAGACTCAGCTGTCTAACCTTGACATGGAGCTGTGGTGGTGGTTTCAGGTCTGGATCTCCTAGCTGGAGGCTGGCTGGAGGCCGGACCTTGGGCAGGTGCAGGGGTGTGACTGGCGTCTTGGCTTGGCGTATTTGTATGGAGGCAGCTGGTTGGTTCTGGGGGGGGGGGATTAGAGTCTGCATCAGGCTGCATGAGAGGGGGGGGAGTCCTCGAGGAAAGGGCTGTGTTGTCCTTCAGTGTAGTGGGAGTTTGGCTGGATGTGGTCTGGCTCGGAGAGGTGGGCACAGGGGGTTGTGTGGAGTTCAGTCTGGCTTGTAGACTGAGCCTGTCCCTGTTCTGTAGCTCTTCTCTCAGAGTAGCCAGCTCAGTTCTGCAGTTGTCTCTGTCCTTCCTAAGTTCCTTCACCTCCTCACTGAGGTGATCCAGCTGTCTTCTCTGACGAGTTAGTTCTTGTTGAAACTCTCTCAGCTGTGAGTTGACACTGTCCTGTTCTTTCTTGGCCTGGGAGTCACTGGCAGTAGGAGAAGTAGGCTGCTGTTGGTCCAGCTGCTCTCTGATCTGTACCAGTTCTATTTCCATCTGGGAGAAGTGTTCCCTCAAGATGTCCAGGGCCTCAGGGTGCTGTAGCAGGAGAGGGTCAGTGTCAGCATCTGCAGGCTGTCTGTCAGGAGCAAGGACAGAACAAGACGGTTTGATTCCCAGGGTTGGAGCGATGCTTGCGAGGACCTCCTTCTCCTTCTCAGCTCTCAGTCTCATAGCAGGAAAGTCCAGTTCAAACTGTCTCAGGTCGCCTTGTATCATGGCAGTTCCGTTTTTGAACAGGTTTACTGTTATTCTGTAGGTGTCCGAGTCATTTTCTTCCAGGACACTTATTTTCCATCCATTACAAATGCCTGCTCTCTTTATTGCTGGGTAATGAGAGCTGAACACGTTCAGCCAGGCACATGGTTCATCAGTCCAGATGATTAAATTGCAGGACCTTCCATCTTTGTAGTGGTCCAGGAACAGGGTTTCTGGTCTTTCTCTGAGTATTGTTTGTTTATAGTTTTGCTTTTGATAGCTGGGGGGTAGTCAATGGTTTCAGAGTGTGTAGACATCATGAAACAGTTGTTGATCTTCAAGCTTCTGTGTTTAAAACAGCACTACTTCTGTTTATGCCGTTGCTAGGTAACCACCCTTCAGTGCTAGCTTGTTAGCTATTAGCTTGACTGTTTCAATTTGGGACTTGTTTTATAGTAATAATTGCAAAACTTACTGATTTCAGTGTCCAGTAGTTTGCTGTTGCTTGTTTGAGTCCCTCTTTCTTCTTTGTTTGTTTTTGTCCTCTCCTTGTTTGTTTCTCTTCAGCTCGATGCAGTTCTTCAAACTGTGTCTCTTTTCCTTTTTTCTTTTTCTTTCTCCTTCTTTTTCCTCTATTTCTCTCCACTGGAGTATTCTGGTCACTTCTTTTGCATTTTTCTCATAAAAAGTCGGTGTTTATCCAATTTTTGAACCAAAAACAAGCGTTTTGTTCAGCAGCAAGTCTTAAACATGACTCTCTCAACAACAACGGAATTCGGAATATCTTTTAAGGCTCAAAGCTATGTTGCTCAAAGAATGTGGCCGATTTGAGTGACAGATGGGTCCCTCTCAGGTGGCTAGCTGCTAGGTGGTTCAGCAACCAGGCTTCATTTGGCCCGGAAACATGTGGGTGACACTTAACGGACACTACGTCTGTGACTTGTACAGTCTATGGTATCGACGTGTTCAAACATTTTCAGGCAGAGTGCCCAGCAGTCACAATGTCACAGGGATCGTTATAAACACACACCTCACTGAAGGCAGGTCAGTCAGTGAACAACTACAGTATTCATCATAAGCATTTAGCATGTTAGCCCAGCATGTACCTGTGGCATGGCTTAGGAGGTAGTTCTTGAGCAAGACACTGAACCATTAACAGCTTCTGATGAGCAAGTTTGCACCTTGCATGGCAGCCTCTGCCATTAGTGTGAATGCATGTGTGACTGTTGACATGGGTTGCAAAGCGCTTTGAGAGGTCAGTAGACTAGAAAAGTGTTGTATAAACGCAGCCAATTTACCTGTTGGTCACACAACATCATGGGTGTGTTTTGAGTGTTTTCTCACTTCCTTTGGTACATTTCTCGAATCATCAAGATTTTTAAAACAGTAAGTGCATTTCTTGAAACATATCGAACAAACAGCACAACACAGTGGATTACCTGCATTACCTGAACATGTCAATGCCATCAGAATGACAAGTCCTTGTGTCATTGTTTACGAACAAGACAGTCAAAATGTTTAGTCATGTTATCAATATAGTGTTGCACCTTTTCAATATGTCATATCAAATTCAACAGTATAAAATTATACATTGTAAGAGACTGGACAGGATTCACAGTTTTACATTTTTACTACTACTATAATTTATTGACAGACCACATCATTGTGATGGAAAAAGAAAGGACTGACTGGATAACACAACGGTAGAAATGACAAAATTAGAAATGTCAGCATTTGAAACACTCCTTGCTGATGTTCCTGTCTGTCAGGTCACAGATTCACAATGTGGATAAGACAATAGAGTAAGACAATAAGATAAGACAATACAGTACAGTACACAATGTGTACTGTAATCATCACTTACAGTAAGGAGACATTTACAAAAAAAAGTCTAATAGACATGTATAGAAAATATAGATAGAGGCAGAGATATTGATGATCTTTTTCTCTCATATACTCTATATATAAACAATCACATATACATCTACTGGCATATTATATACATTGCACTATTGACTGCTCACTGTGCATTGTTACACTTTAGTGTATCGGGTCAATGGTCTGAGGGCTGTGTTGCTGCTGTAGTATGTTGTGATTTGTTGTTGTCTATCCTTATTTGGTTTAGATACTTAAATGTGGAGAATGACAATAAAATTGGACTTTATTTAACTTTGATTTTGATAACGTGTTCAGCAATTTTGCATGTAGTGACTTATGCAATAAACTTGCCTATATGTTTTGGGGGGTAAGACTGGTATTATGCATTGTGATCAGCATGACATAACGAACTGATAATGTAGGAAACAGCAGACAATTGTATGTAATCATTTGCTTCAATGTGTCAAAGCATTTGCTCAATTTGCTATGTTCAAAACAATGTGAAATTGCTTTTAGTGACGAGATCGCACAAGTGACGAGATGATGTGGAGGGTGAACAAGCAGTTTTGAGAATTTCAATACCTGATCTGAGAAATGCACCAAATCGACTGAGAAAAACTATAAATCAGTTAGTCCTAGTTTAATCAAGCCAGTTTATTTTCAAGCATGTTTTGTTCTATTAGTTGAAATTCTCTTTATATTCTGTCTGAATGAAACGGCCTACCTGTCTAACTGCCTACCTGTGCGCACTCTGCCTGTCTTTTTCTAGCTTCTCCATCATTGCCAATAATGTTAATGTTAACCCATAATGACAGAATTCTTTATTATATTGCATTGTTTTGTGTTCTTTATTGTCATATGCACAACAATTACAGTATTACAGTGAAGTGGCCATTGGCAAGTAGATTCTTAGTTCTCAGGCTCTCTGCAACAATGCTCATACAAATATGTATAAAATATATATATATTTTATAATTAGTATATATATATATATATATATAAATATATATATATCCTAGGAACAGCTAAGATACTGCGCAGAACCCTCAAACTCCCAGGCCTCTGGTAGAGGACCCGAGCTTGAGGATGACACATACCACCCCGCAAGGGTGAGAGGGGGATTTTTATATATATGTATATATATATATATATATATATATATATATATATATATATATATATATATATATATATGGCCTGTGGGAGGAAGCTGTCTCTGAGCAGGAGCAGGACCGGATGCTGCGGTATACCGTCTGCCCGTGTGGAGAGTTGACATGTTCACAAACTGCTAGGCTTGTTGTGAACTAAACGCTCAGGCACTCAGCCTGAAACCGTAACCAGTTAGAAAATGTCTGCCACGGATGTGACTTGAAATGCAACAAAGTACGATACTTGAGATGAAAAATGCTAAAGAAAAGTTTTAAAAATACTCAAAACAGTAGAAGAACACTAAAACACAACTTGTTTCAGATACAAGAGTAAAGGTAATTTGTTACCTTTACCTCTGCCTGTGTGTCTTACCTTTGTGGTGTGGTCAATTTCAGCTTTCTCCCAATACACTTCTTTTTTGCCTTTACGGGAGGTGTACAGTGCATTATCACCCCTTACATCCACATTATCCTCACAAAAAACACACACACACTGAGAGCACCTAGCATTCACCAAAGTCTTGATCCTGTGTTGCCTGCAGCCTTCCAATTTGGCTGCACCTCAGTTTCAAATTGTAATAGTTTGTTTCTGGATAGAAAATGGCACATGGCCAGAGCTAGCTTTCAGGCTTCTAAAGTAACAAAGCAATTACCTAACTACCTAGCTCAACAAACAACAGTGAACAGATCAGGGAAGAGGTGTGATTTCTAAACATCCTGTAAGAATAAGGAAAGAAAGGAGAATAGAATCGTAACCCTACACTGGTACACTTCACCACGTCACCACAGCCCCAGCTGTACATCACCCTAGCTTGCACAAACAATAGACCAAGACAGAGGATAATGTAAGAACCTAAGAACAGATTACCTGTCACAGATCATAGTCAACTGACACCACAGAAACAGTTTACTACCACTACAAGAACAGCACACAATTAGATTATGTGTGGGTTCCCACCTAAAGGTCTGGTACCAGAGTAGAACCAATGCCTTTGTTGGCAAAGGCAAAACTCCATGGGTCCAGAAACTGTAAACAAAAGCCATGTGGTGGAATGTTTGATTACTGATACAGTCAGCAGGTAAAAAGGCAACAAACAAATTATTAAATTATTTAATAATACAGGCATTTGGAAGGAGACGCTCTGCATCAGATGGTCTTATCACAAATACCATGACATGTTTAAGTACAAAGTGGACCACCAAAGTTAGCAGACCACAAGTGCAAACGTCCAAAAATCATAAAGCTGTGTTTGCTACAGTAGCCAGGAAATGTGGTCCTGTCCTCAGTCTCCACTCTACCCGGATTCCCCGAGCAAGCTCTGGACTGCGCCGGAACTTGACTTCAGAGATTTTCTTCAACTGAACAGTCAGTTCTGTGTGGATATCACTGGGCCTTCGGAGCAGCAGTCAACCTCACTGTCACCACAGTCCGCACGCGCCACTGGCTGCGCCCAGTGACAATCAGGGAGATTACCATTACGTCATTGCGGTGCGGTAGACGATTGGTTGGCAGCCCTGCATAATCTCGCCACCGAGTAGCTAAAGGCTTGTTCACCATGTTGGATCAACTGCCCATCTTAGTTGCCTTGTGACCAGTAGTTGGATCATGACAGTAGCGACGGTGCTGTAGAGCTTCCACCGAGCGGCGTCCTCTTCCTCAGCCCCGGCACCGAGGGAACGGAAGGACTACTGTTTGGGTTTGGGGACACCGGTCAGCTGGCTCCACACTGTCAGCGTGAAGAACGTTACTGGCGTGTTCTTTGCAGCTGCTGATCCCCCATTAACAGGACTGAACTTTTCCCCGCATTGTTTTTTCGTGTCCATGGATGTGTGCCTGTGAGCCACATCGGCTAAACACAGACTGTCCATGGGGGAAACAAGTTCCCCGCCAGCCGTCTGTCAGGATTCCTCCGTTGATCCTTTGAGTCATGCTCGAAGCTTCGTCACTCGGTCACAGTGATGGAGATTTATTTCGTTGGAGCGGTGTAATAATATGTGAATGGAGTGGATGGCGGAGGCCTGGGCCTGCGTGCGCTGTTGTATTGTGGCCTGGGCTGGGATCCACCTCCTCTGCACCGGATCAGCAGCGGTAATTAGGGCTCAGAGATTAGCCGTGTTTACCGAGTAGCTGTCTGGCCTGCGCACACACCTGAACAAGGAAGAGTAGATGCGATTTCCAGGCCGCGTGGAGCTCCTGCAGCGGGACCCGAGCGTGTGGCAGACCTGGACACTTTTAAAAGATGCACGCGCTGCTTCCATGTGACGGGCTTTAGGTCTCACTGAGCTATCTGGACAGGGAAGCTGAATTTCATCAGGAGGGAGGGGGGCGCCACCTCTGTCATGAGGGACATTTAGGGCCACCTTTTTATTTCTCCAGGGGCTGCTCATTGCTGTACATGCTCATGATATGGTTTGTTATTAGCCTCAGGCTACCATTGCCTAAGCAGGAAAATTAATTTAAAGGAAGTGGGTCAGATCCTTGTTGCCATTATGGTGAAGAGGCACATCAAAATAGTTGTGCTCCCCACAGATTCAAAGTAGGCTTAGCTGCTGTTGGATCATTGAAACCCCAAATCTGTTTTACCAATGTTTTCTGTCCGTTTTATTTGTGGTGTAGCAGCCTGGTAGCCATTCTCGTCAGCTTTAGAGGCATTCACTATCATTTAATGGCTCTTTGTGGCACAGCGGCTACAAATGTTACAAAAATGATGGCCGCTTACAACAGTAGCTCCTCAGCAGTGGCTACCCATCATCCGCACCACCACCAGCTCCAGCACCTTCCGCCCCCCCACATGCACCACCACCATTTACAGCACCCCGGCTCTGCTGCCGCCGTGCACACTCTTCAGCAACACACCTCCTCTGCTGCCGCTGCAGCTGTCATGCTCAACCCAAGCCAGCAGCAGGCCTACTTTCCCTCTCCTGCTCCCGGACAAGCCCCCGGGCCGGCGGCAGCCGTGGCTCCTGCACAGGTTCAAGCCGCCTCTGGTGTCAAAGCTCACCACCACCACCACCACCACCACAATCAACAGCAACACACCCACCACCTGCAACAGCAGCTGGATATAGAGCCTGACAGGCCCATTGGCTATGGAGCATTTGGGGTTGTCTGGTAAGTGCACCACTGCATTTTCTTCACAGACAGAGCATTTTGCCTACTCTCCAGGAAGCCACTGGTTTCCATGAATTACAGTAGAATATGAGAATCAACTTGTAAAGCCTTGAAACCTGAGGTACTTCATATTTGTGTCATTTGTGCGTTGAATTTGCCAGGTAAATAATTTTTATGTGGTATTCCTGTGTAAACATTTCAAATATCTGCACTTAAAAAAACACAATTGTTTTCAGCAGCACCTGACCTATCCAGGTTTCACTGAAATGTGCCAATTTCGATTTCAGGGCTAAATGATTAATTGCCTTTGCAATATTATCACAATGTGATAAAATGATTTTCTAATCTCCAAGGCTGAGATTACACTCTGGTCACATGACACCCAAGAGTATTGCAGTCTGCAGAGGAAGCATCAACTTTGCATGTTACGCTGTACCTTGCCTTCTCTTTGTACAGCGGTCTTAACCTTGACAGAAGCTGACAGACAGAAACTTTAGTGTCACAAAGGGAATGAAAGTAGCACCTGACACCGTAGGTAAACATGGTGGTGGGTGAAATCGTCATCTGCCGCTTTGACGGACAGGAAAAATGCACAACAGAAAGACGTCTCACACAGCCACCGGTCAGCTCCGGAAATATCTGTGAAACAGCGTTTCAAACCAAACGCAGAAGTCCTACAGAGGCCCAGTCTGTCCTGAGTTACAGCCTGGCTACAGCCAGTGCGCTGCTCACTGGCATCGCAGGGGGAATTACTAAGCTTTTCTCTTAAACACAAGAGGCATCACTTGGTTTTATTTTCAATGGCCAATATTTTAATTGAACCTCAAACTGAGTAATAATAATAATTCATGCAATTCATGCATCACCTAATTTCATCATTACACAGGCCTGACCCACAAGAAAGAACAGTGTATGTTTAATCTAACTAATATTGTGTTGGTCATACTGTACACTAATTTACTGTTGAATAATACAGGAGGTAAAGAGCTTAAAAATTAATCGCATATTAAATCGCAATATTGCTTAAAAAAAATCGCAATTAGATTATTTTCCAAAATCATTCAGCCCTAATCGATTTAGTTTAACTCCAAAAAGTTGCACTGTATTGAGCCTATGTGAGTAGTTGTATCGTGTCTATAGAAGTGTTTTAGGATTCAAACCCCTCAGTCAGCTTTCATGTACAGTTCAGGCATCAGATATCTGAGGAGTTTCAGCACATGACATTTGTAAGTGTCTACTACAATAACCTGTGGACATTAACGTGTCATGTCGCTGAATTTAGCTGCAAGTAGCAGCAGTGATGCCAACGACATTTGGCAGAAAGAGTAGCAAAAGAATAAGGAGGCATGAAGCAAGAGTACAGAAACAATGATGGATACAGAGCAGAAAGAAGTTCAGGGTTAAAAATGCTGTGGAGCTTTCTGTTTACTTTTTGTCTTTCTAACTGAAACACAGTAAATGGAGCTCTAAGGCCTAACAGACATGTTGAAAGTGTTCCCATAGACTACAATAATGAGATGTCTTTAAAATGCAAACAAAGCACATGAATACTCCTTGTACAGTATATTTTGAAGCTAGAGGCTATATAAGCTTTTTTCTGTGTGTGATGTTATCTCTGTGCTACGAGTTGGCTGGCTGAGCACCGAGCAGCCTGTGCTCCACTGAAGAGACGAAAAACATCACAGACCTGTTTTAGAAAGCAGAGGCCTGCACCACGAAGCAGGTTTTGAGCTTATCCAGGTAACTTTGGGGTCAACCCTTGGTTTTCAGTACCACGAAAGTGGTGGTATGTAGATCTCCATGGTAACTTATGCTGAACGGCTAACCTGCTCCGGAGCAGGTTATGTTCCAGAAAAGAGATTAACTCTGTGAAAACGCTGCATACTGACCAATCAGCTCTCTGGAAAATGACATGTAGGAAATCCCACAGACTGTTTTAGCCAATAGGCTGCTTTCTCTTTGCAGGTGATGTGGAGAAACTCTTGACTGTGGCGATCCTACAGAGACTGATTAAAAGCCTCAGGCTAATGTTGCCTACAGGTTTTTACAGTACAGCAGGATCAGCCTACTTACTGCCTTTAAATGTGTTTAAGATTTTTTATTTGCTCCCAGTCTGTTTCACACAGCCTGACGCAGCCGTTAAAATAAATGGATTTTATTTGTGAATATTAGGAGCAGTTTGGTAGGGATATTGAAATACTAAATTTTAATAAGAACGTATTGATTTGAATTGTTTTATTTTCACAACAAAAACATTAAAACAGTGTTATATGTTTCACAAAAAGATGTGATGGACAATTGCCGAAAAACCCTCAAGGGGCTTAATAAGTGGCAGTCTCCATAGAAACAATTATATTTAGCAGTTTAAAAACATTTGTATGTTATGTAAAAAAGAAGAAAAACATAGTAAATAAAAATTCTTTGTGTAAAACAATTTGAAATTGCAATTTAGAGCACAAGCCCATATGGAAAATACAGACAACTTAAGAACAACAATTTTACTCTCTGTTTAAACTGTTCTTTAGAAACCTCAATGAGTGATGTGGGAAGGCTGTTCCATATTTTTGCCCCTCTGTATAACACACTAAAGTGTATTTGAGTCGTACAAGAGTAGCAAGGCCTAATAATGGCGCGTTCCAGACTGGTCGGAACTGGGATTTTTCCCAGTTGAATTTTCCGACTTACAACATCAAAGCGTTCCAGGTGCATGGTGGTGCATGACGCCGAAAGTGAACGAAAATCATGGTTGACCGTGACAAAGTGTGCACACAGTTGCACCCTCAGCAGTGCTTTAGGTATTAATTAAAAAGATGGCAGTTTAACTGCAACAACTGACATAAACAGCCCAGACGTTACTGGTTCTGTGGACCCCTCTGGATATAAGTTGGTAGCCCTCAAGTCAGTCAATGTTGTAGGTTGCACTTCGTAATGTTTTGGCATTTTTAACAATAACTTTTATGCAGATAAGATGACTTTATGAGATTCTTTACTGTAACCAGATACCATAGCCTATGTGTAAAACATATTTCTACATCAATATACATGCAGAACAGGTTTTACTATATGATCGTATGTATTATTTTAATTCAAATACATGCAAATATACGTTTTGTTGCCTTTTAGTGTATAGTTTACCATTTAAAATGTGTGACATTGTTTTCTGACGTCATTCAGCTGCTACTCGTGAAGTCGGGGTACATATTTTTTCTCTGAGTTCACAAGTAGGAAATCTGACTTCAAGTGGCGTTTCAGGATAGTTTTTCTAGTTGGAGGTCGAAAATTTCCCACTTCCGAGTTGCCTGGAACGCAGCATAAGACAGCTACTACGAGTCGGATACTGGTGAATTTCATTAAAAGTAAAAATGTTACAAAAGTGCTGGGGAAGCAACTTTTTTATAGAGCTATAAAGGTGGACAACACGCTGAAAAATATAGTAGGCTACTTCATAATCAAGATAACAAAAAGGCCTGTAGGGTACCAGTCACCAAATCATGGAAAGGGTTGTCACATTGACAATGAGAGTGAGAAAATGAGGTCAGCGTTGATAACTTGGAGGACTGCCACAAATAAATCAGTGTGTGGGGAAACACTGAATACATTCCATTTACGGCAGAGCTCATCCAGCTTGATCTTTGCCTTTATTAAGGAGAGGGTGTTAGCATCTGTGACTGAAGAAAAATCAATTAATGATATTGCTGATGGCTGGAAATACATAAGGTGAACCTACATGCTGCAACATTATCCTCACTTTGATCACGTTGCAGGACCAGCAGCACAGCTCGCAAGGGTCACCGTTATTGTCGACAGTTCAAGACATAAGGAGTTCACGGCATAAGAGAGAATCGGCTTACTAGCCAATGGTAACTTGATCAACAGCCTTTATCAGTCATGGTCGGTGACTTCTCTTTTTTATTATCGTAGAAATCACTTTATTGCATATTTCAACAATCAGAAACATAAAATGGGTTAAAACTGCATCATATTACAGGAAATTTTTATTATGAGTTACAAGGTTGTTTATTTATCATTATACAAAGTTTGTAGTCCCTTCATGCCACCACACACACTGAACTTAACAGATCATTAATGTGTGTTAAAACATGGTGACATTTAAATGAAATATAACAGTAGGCTACAGTTACAACACTCTGCAGTGCAGTTTTTGAATTTGTGTCTGGGCAGATGTAAACAGCAGCAACAACATGATAATATGGTTTCATCTTGTCCATGACTTCTGCTCAGACTGGACCTTTAGGAGCAGCCGTATGCTATTATTAAAATTATTGTTATTGAAGTGCTACGTGACATAGTCTCATTCTCCTGTAATACTTTATTTTACTGTTAACATGTATATTTTTACATCTTGGGAGGGTTGGCTCATCTAGACTAACATACCAAAATAAATGAATAAAATCTGAAAAGCTATTTCATCTAGTGCATCAAGTACAACCACTGACAGATAACAGGAAAGTGTTTTCCACCAGGGCAGTAAAATCTGAAGTTTAGCTGACTTCCATGCATATAGTTTTAATGTCAATAATATTCATCAGCTGTTTATTTGGTGAACTTAACCGGCACATTTCTGTCCATGTAGCAAAGCCAAAATACTGCATTGGAGAATAATGTTACGTGAAATTATAACCCAGCTCTATATTCCAACTATATATTTTTCAACATTGAGGTAAACGTGTCACTTCTCTCTGTAGGTATGCCCATCTTCTAGCTAAAGCTATCAAACAGCAGCTTTCATTGGCATTGTAAGTGAACTTAGCGGTCCAGCAGAAAACAGAAAACTTCTGCATCGCTTTGACTCTGCTTTCGCTCTGTTGGCTCACGCTAAATAATACGTGCGGTCCTTCATTTTTCCAAATTTCACTTCACTTCTTACTTCTAATAACCCAGACTACTCTGACTGTAGACCATATTGATAGTATTACTACTTCTTGTTTGGACGTATTCACTGTAGTGACAAAACATACTCCGTCGAGCAGATTGTTAGTTTTGGGCTACTGTTGAAACATGGCTGTGCAACGGAGCAATGAGAAATGACTCATTATGGTTAACGGTTCATTATGTAAGGTCTTTATACACCACTGAAAACATAATTATGGATCTTATATTGCATTTCTGTCAATAGATCCTCAGAAATATTACACACTGAACCTTTAAACCGACACCAATTTTCAGCTGCAAATCATCAAAATAACTATTACCGAGTGGGACTGTGACTTTAAAGTCACAGGTCCATGAAGCAAACTATATCCATCTGCAGTTACTGCCATGCATGTAACATTGACCTTATTTGCACCTGGCAATAAATCCGTCTTGTGTCCAGATTGTATCTAGATGTTATTTGAACCTAATTACATACACCTAATATGTGTCTCCAGTGTCCACACAGAGATCAGCAGTGTAAGAGTTGGCATCACAAGCGAAGACATCTAGTTTACAGTTCACTAAACACAGGAGCATGATCAGTGAGTAGAGATCTAAATCCCTTTCCATGCAAGGCAAAAGGCACACATTCATATTTCTAGCTCCTCCTTCAGAAATGAAGGCCCTGCTTTTATCATTTCATTTCCTACTCACACATTCTCAGAGTTGATAAAACTGGCAGGGTTAAAGTTTGTTCAACCTGCTATATAAAACAGGTGACAGATCGGTGTGGGGCGATGAGGAGACTGTAACCTTCCTCAAATGAATGCCTGAAACAAACAGAAACGCCACCAGCTGTTTATCTCAACAAACCAACTCTTTATAATTGTGTAACAGTAGAGGATGGAAACGCACATCAATTAGAATTTCTCTAAGTTGAGTTATAAACCTGGCTTTTGGTGTCAATGAGCAGAATAGCGTGAACCCATCTGCAGGCTTGTGTTTGTATATGTGTCATCATGGGTAGTGTGTACAACTTATTAACAAAACAAAATAAAAACATTGCTCTGTAAGGTTTTAAAGCTCCACAGGGTACCTGATCATGAAAATAAATGCACTTATCCCTCACTCAAATGCGTTGTGTTTTGAGGTCTAAAAAACATGCAGATGCTAAAATGAATAATAGCATTGTTGTCTATAAAGGTGCTGTGCTTAACAAGCATTATTATTAGCAATATTTACTTATCCTATTCAATAAATAGTGTTTCTTTATACCTCCATTGTGTTCTGTAGAGGTCTATCACGACCAATCACAGTTCTTTCGTCCACACCACCACGACCTGTAGATATATTTTTGGGAGGTGTACGTCAGGCTATGGCGTAGGCTACGCTGTAGATTTGACGCAGAAGTATAAACCAGGCTTTACTGTGAGACTGACTGATAGAGCAAGATGTTTGTAGTGAGAGCGCAGGGTGTCAGGGTTGACAGTTTGGCAAAGGCAAACGGTTTACACAGTTAGGGCCCCAGCGCCTGTTATCCTCGGATTGCAGATAGTCCTAGTTCTAACCTTAAGAGGTGCCATTTTGTCCAGCGACATGTGCTCATTAAAATATCTCTACATCGTTTTACTTGACATACGACTAGATTTAGAATTGTTTCTTCCATGTAAAAAAAACATGTGATGTACTGTGCAAAACATCCAATTTGCCTAAACACATCAAGTAAAGACTGAAACTCTCAAAATAAATCTATAAAATGTGTGAACACCGCACAAACAAGGTTTGTAAGTTACTATGGCAGGCAAGACCAATGCCAGTCTGTTTTGGGGTCTGTTTCGTCGGGCCATCCGCCGCTTTGACGGACAGGAAAAATGCAGAAAGACACGTGTAGTAAGGTAAGCACATTGTGGCGATCGGCACCTGTGTCTCACACACAGCCACCAGACAGCTCAGGAATTATCTGTGAAACAGCGTTTCAAACCAAACGCACAAGTCCTACAGAGGCCCAGTCTGTCCTGAGTTACAGCCTGGTTACAGCCAGTGTGGTGCACACCAGCATCGGAGGCTGCGGGGGAACTCCGGGTGGGTGTTGTCGGAGAATTACTAAGCATGTCAATTAAACACGAGAGGCGTCACTTGGTTTTGTAATTTTTTTTGTTTTTTTTTGGTTTGCTCACAGGATATATAAAAGGAGGTTTTTGATGAAAGATGGACTCCTAGGAGATTTGAAATGAGATAAAGACACATTAATTGGTGGTTGAACTGAGCGCTTACTTTATAATACACTGTGGTGAACTTAGTTAGGGGTTCAAGCCCGAAAAGGTCGGGGGAACACATAGATGCAAGGCATAAAGGTTATAAAGCTTATGGTACATAAGGTTCATAAACCTTATGTCTACGTGTTTGGGGGATACTGCCGATTCATATGGTATAAGACACGTCTCTGTGCGATGACGTTTTTATTTCGGTAAATTGCGAAAACTAAAATTTATTTAACTCTAACAAAACGGCAAGTCCCATCGGCACAAAACATGGCACGGACCAACTCTGGACCAGCTGATGAAAGTTTGTAGAGGAAATTTTGATCTGTGAAAAAATGTCCCAATTATAAGCTAACAATTATTGCGAAAAAGGCTAAAAACAGGATGTGATGTTATCTCTTAGGTTTGCAATGTTCAATCTACATGGCTGATTTAATCGGTTAGCTCACAGTGGCGCTGCAGTCTTAAAATATGTTGAAAAAGTCTTGAAAAGGTGTTAAAAAGGTATTGAATTTTACTTCAAGATTCCTGTATATACCCTGTCATATTATTAAAATTTGATATTTCTTCTCCACCGTTGCTCATAATAATAACTCATGCAATACAGGCACCACTTAGTTTCATCAAAACACAGGCCTGACTCACAAGAAAGAACAGCGTATGTTTCATCTGTCAGTGTTTTTCAGACTATACACTGATTTACTGCTTGTCTGTTTTGAAAAATACAGGAGGTAAAGAGCTTAAAAATGAATCCCATATTAAATTGCAATCGCAATATTGGTGAAAAAAAATCACAATTAGTCTATTTTCCAAAATCGTTCCGCCCTAGTACCTCAGTCAATATGTAATTAGTTTGAAATAAAAATACAGAAGTCATGTTCAGTTTTCCTTTCACGAACAGTGGTCAGGCAGGCAGTGGAAGTGAAGTGTAAAAAAACTCAAAATAAAAGTAGGCCCGTGTAACATGTTGTTAGCAAGGTTATTACAGTTAACTAAAATTAAACCAAAAATTTAAAGCAGTAAGTAAAAACAATAACTCTAACTGGATGTTAGGAAGAAAAAAGCATTTGTCATCAGCACATATTGGTGACCTATAACTTCAGATTAAGGTAACATGAACTAGATAGGGAAAATGTATCTTAAGATAGTAATTATATATTCTGGATTATTATTATTTGATTTTTATATGTTTTAGATTTGTAAGATTTATGCATACATGCCTATGTGGAAGCTCAACCAGCAGAGGTCACTCTGCCCCCTGCTGATGCACCCAAAGGGAGAATACAGTAGGCCTACAGATCAAGCCAAAGTGCTTAACAACCCTTCTAACTTGTGTTTATGTCAAGGTGTAGCACTGCAGCAACAAGAAGCTAATCACTGTGTGTGAAGTGTGCACAACTCCACTTGCTTTCTACTCTTTCAATGGCACTATCACTGTTAAAAAAACAATAGAACCACATGACTTCTGTTTTTGGGTTTCAAATGAAAGTATGAATTGAGTGAGGTACACAGACCTTTTCATTTTCTAATTCATAAAGTAATACTAGTAAAAGGAACTGCTAAAACCCCAAAACGGACTATATTTACTTTTTTGATTCTGACACCTAAAACACACATCACAGATTTATGGTTTTTTTTTTCATTTAACTGTGATGTATTTTGCTTGTGGTGTGAGGGCAAACGAATGAACCACAGGATTTTATGATAGAAAATGTGTGATTTTAGCATTATTTCAAAAGCTAAACTACTAAATCTATCTGCTGATTGTGAGCAGTGTTTAGGAAGTGATATTATTAATGATCTGTTTTGCCATGCATATATTTCTGCAAATCATTCAGTAACCACCTTTCACTTCAGTGCGGGATGTTCCCTGACAAATTGGTCAACAGCTGAAAGTGTCTCTGGTTTGAGAATGTGAGCTTATTGGTGCTGTTTGGAGCTTAGTCTTGTCTTGAAACCTTGGATCTTAGTCCAATGCCATCTGTTTGCCTTGACTGATCCTATTTGAAAAGGTTCTCTGAAGGTTGCGTGGAAAGATGTAGCAGCTGTAGTGTGTAGAGTTGGAATGTTTTTAGTTACACCTGCAGTGTTCTTTACAAGGCTTTGATCTCTGCATTTTTGCTCTTACAAGATTCTTTGACTAATCAATGTGCTCAACCAACAAATAAAACCAGCCATGTCTTGACCGCACTCTGCAATAAATGCAGTGCATAATGTAGTGATGGTTATGGATGGGTTGGGATTTCTTGATAAGACCACTCTTGATTGATACTCTTATTGAATTTGAATTAAATATTTTACATATTGTTAAATGTTGTTTCTAGAGCATCAACAGTAAAGTTTACAAGAACTAAGAGCTTGTGTTCACCAAAGCGTTTTTTTTCTGAAGCCAGTGTCTTTTTTTTTTTGATTCATTCCAATGGAAGCGCAGCGTTTTTACAAGCTGGTAAAAACGCCAGCAGTGTGACGAGGCACTGAGCTTCTTTGCTGCGTTTTTATTTCCGGTCGCCGAGAGTTTTACCTAGTTGTTCAATCACAGTAGAGGAGGGCTGGGACAAATACCACACTGTAGAAATGGTTACTATCCTGGAACCGGGCTTCATCGAACCTCAGCTCTTGGACTAAACGGTGGCACTCGCCGAACCCACATACTGCGAGTCGGTCCTCTCCCTGCTTCAGCCTTCTCTTCATACAGAGCAAGAGCTCTACTCTGTGTTGACATTTTTACATCCAGTAAAGTTAGATAGAAACAAATGTATCATAGCAACCAAAGCAGTAGGAAAAGCGCTGCGCCTCAAAAAGGCCCGCTAGCGCACCCTGCTGGGTATTTTCGGAAGAGCAGCTGGCGTTTTCAGCTGGCAAAAAACGCTTTGGTGGACACGGGTCCTAAGTCACCATATAAACACAGTATTTCACAGAAGCACAATGCGAGTTCCACATAGCGATATAGAATAACAGTAATAGTAGTAATAATATTCATGTGGTCATATTAAGTTCATTTTCAGGTTCATCATTTTATTTAAGGGTTGTACCAGAACTGGTTTATGTGGTTTCATTTTCAAAAAACATCATGTTTTTTGTTATATTTCACATTGCTGCAGGCCCTCCTTTCACCCTCTGTGTGTTGAATGCTCTGTTTTAGCTACTGAGTGATGCATCTCACTTTTAAAAGATCTTTGTTGGGAGTTGCACATGCATGGTACCTAGTTAAGGACTTCTAGCCAATCCGACTGTCTAACGTTAGGATCGGGAGAGTGGGGATGAGGGGAGGCAGTGGGTGGACGTCTTGTTACTGTGTCTGCGCTGCAGCTCAATGGGTTTATCCACCAGTGTTATTGAGCGTGTGCCTGACTAGCTGCTGAGCTTATGATGCGTGTTAACATGTGACGCAACAGGCAGTTCAGAGCGGTGTTTTCTTTAGGAGATGGGAACTCCCTTTGGCTGGACTTTGAGCTTTTTCACTTTGCAAACCTGTTACATGCACAAAGAAGATATATTACTCAATAAAGGAGAGTGGAAAGGCAAAAAGCAGAATACCACCTCTTTAATAGTAATAAAATACTAATAATAGGACTAATAATTACTAGACCTGTGAGCGGGTATCAACAGGGTTCAAGCCCCGGAGACCATGCAAGTGAGCCAAAGCAGGGAGAGTACTGGACCAAGTTTCATGTTAATTACACAAGGCTATGTGGAGATATTACACCACTTCCTGTTTTGACCCAAACCTACAGTATGTTGTTCCTTTGCAGATTTTTTGATTGAACTTTTGATCATGAGGATCCATAGATTCTGTGTGCAAAGATTTGTGCGGGTTGATCTCTTCACCTAGGAGGAGTTAGAAAAAGTAGGTTTTAAACATTTCGTGATTTTGCGAAAAAGAACAGGCAAAAATATGCATGTCCTATAGCGTGAGCTAAGCTTAGGATATACATGTGCATAGAATTTGAATGTGAATAGGCTGTAACCTCACTTAAAACTGAACAACACGCCTTGTCTCTCTGTTGCTTGGAACAGCAACTGTTGTGCTTCTTACGTGAAGGTAGCTACATGCGCACTCTCGAGCCTCTCTCTCCGACCACAGAGACAACACGCAGCTAATGAAATGCAGTCCACTAACACCATAACACAGTGGGCTCCCAGCACAACACAGACAAAACAAACTCCACGTAAGGATGACAGTAAAGTTTAATGTTGAAGGCTGTAGCCCTTCAGGCTAAAGGAGAATCAGATCTACATCAGGTGAAAATACAGTCAACATCAGAAAGGCTTGAGTCACAGAGAGACCTCTGCTTTGTTTTGGAACCCGCAAAACTGACACAGAGTTAACTTTCATCCTGTTGGACAGGTAAACTAACATTTCTGCAAAGCATGTGAAACACATGATGTGCTGAAGTTAGATAACGTTAGCTCACTGGCTAACGGTAACCAGTTGCTAATGTTGTTCGACCGGTTCAAAACACTGTAACTTAGTTGTATGGCTTTCCACAGTACTTCAGCAGCTAATGCAACCTGTATTACTATTCTGTGTACCATCTGTATTATTTCAAAGTGTTAGTTTTAGCCTGCTACAACTGAACGGGACAAAGCAAATGTGGACAGATTTGTTTACTAGCCTTGATGCAAGGCAGGAGCAGCCATTTAACATTAGCATGGATCTGCTGCTAAAGTGTGGCAACAATCTCATTTATTATATTCAGTCTAGCTCACTTAGCTCATTTAGCTGTGCTCACATTGTTGAGCCTCTGGTGAAAGATCTTTATTTGCGTCTAAGGTGTCTGCAGCAGTCTATACCAGCCTGGTGAATTTCACAGAATGTTTACAGTTTAGGCTGCAGTATGACTTTTACTTACAGAAGAATAAAAAAGAAAAAATAATCTGACCGATTTCAATAGGGTTCCCAGCACCGCTGGTACTGGAGGCTATGTTTCTTTCCATAATTGTTGCAGCGGATGTTGAGCAGGAACACTGGGGCAGCAGAAAGCCCATGGACTATCAGCCATTAGTTTTCAAGATATGTTGTTGTAAATCATTGTGTTTGTAAAGTAGATTTGGCCTCCGTAGTGGTGCAAAAGAAAAGGTTGGGGAGTCAGAAAAAGGATTAGGAATCAGCCTCTGGAGACCCTGAGTACACATACCAAATTTCATGGCATCCTGGCCAGTAGTCAGTTAGTGTGAACCAAAATGTTGAATCATAGGTGTCTGAATTATTCAAAAGTTGTTACATTGTATTATCAAAGTTATTGTATCAACTTAAAATGAACAATAGGAAAGTGCTAACTCTTGCCTCTTAGTAATACTGCGTTTGTCCTCTTCACCCAGGTCAGTGACAGACCCCAGAGATGGAAAGCGGGTTGCCCTCAAAAAAATGCCCAATGTCTTCCAAAATCTTGTTTCTTGCAAGAGGGTATTTCGGGAGCTTAAGATGCTATGTTTCTTCAAACATGAAAATGTAAGTACAAACAATGCTAAAGTCTCACATCTACAAACACACCTTAGACCCCCTTTCCAGCTGCTATTCTGAGTTCAGGATCCTGAGCTAGGTGTGAATGACAGCTGCCCATCAAAAGGCTACAGACAAGCCCTTGAAAAACAAGAAGACTTCAGAAGTGTCACTTCATGAGTGTCTCAAAAGACACAGTATCGACAAGTGTAGCAGTGTAGCACTAGTGCTAGCAAGGTTTTCCATTGACACTGTTAGCAACATTAGCCTAGATAGCAAGGCTGCTGAAAAGTTGACTACAGATGTCTTCAGCTGTCTCTGTCTGTCACAGGACCATCCATTGCACGTTGTGGTGGTTTGAGAATATCCCAAATCACTTTCCTGCCTTGAGACACATCATTATTCCAGCTCCATAGACCTCATGACCTCAAATTGAGATTGGATCACAATGCAAGCAGAGTCAAAACACTGAGACTGTGTATTAATACCAAGTCTAAATACAAAGGTTCTGGAATCAGCCATAATTACTGAGAAAACCTCCAGATACAGGTACCTGGTATTAACATTGAAATGTAAAAAGATCCCCATACCTTGGCTTTAACTTTCTCCTCAGGTGCTCTCTGCTCTGGACATACTGCAGCCTCCACACATCGACTACTTTGAAGAAATGTATCCTTTACCATTGACTGATTCAAAGATGGATTCAGGGATTTCTGAATTGATATGCTGTACAGAGATTTCTAAACAGCATGGCTTGTGCTCAGGCAAATGGAACAGCTCTGTCGTGATTCATCAGCCTTATAAAAAATTTCTTTCAGCTGGATCTTTATTAATTACAGGTTTTATTAAAGCCAGTTCAGATCAAATATTTGTGATTAGATAAACTTGCAATGCACCAGTCTGCAACAAGATGGTGTATCGTCTCCATAGCTCTGTACTGCTCTTCCAACTACTGGCTTTTCAGTCTTTGTTTCTTTTGCATCTTTGTCTCTTTGTGAATCTGTGGTCTGTACAGCTTCTCCTACTTGTTGGAATACTAAAACAGTTACTAAAAGCTGATAGTTCAATTTTTCAGTTCAATTTTATTTATAAATCCCGATTCATAACAAAAGTGATCTCATTGCGCTTTTAATATAGAGCAGGTCTGGACTGTACTCTTTGTAATATTATTCACAGAGACCCAACAATTCTCATCATGAACAAGCGCTTGTGACAGAGGCATTGATAAACTCCCAATCAGCATGAGTAATGGTACAAATAATTATAGTACTATCAATGCTAATAATAATAGGACTAATATCTAATACATTGGTTCAACATTGACTGTGCAACATCAATATGCGCATGTGCAAAAGTCATATTTCATGGCGTTTGATGTCAAGTAGGCTAATTAGTTAGGCAAATTAACTCAAACATGTCATGCTACAACTACTTCGTTGCTTGATAATAAAGGAAAGCTCCCAAGGTTCTAATGTTCCATGACTAATTCACAAGAAAAGTTTGTCTGACTGTTCATAATTTAGTCTGATTTAGGGTTTTAGATAGTGTTTGATCAGTTCCCAGTGTGCTCTGGTGAAGGGGTGCACTCCATCAGTTTATCAAACATCCACAGCAGGTCTCGCTAGTCGCCTGCCACACCCTGAAAGTGAGCACTGCCTCTTTGGGTTGTTTGATAAACTCATCACCTGAGCACATAGCGAACTGATGGCTATGCATACAGAGTCTGTATGTCACCTGCCTGTGACCATGCACTCCATGTGGCTACTGTCCCAGATAATGCTCAGATGCTAGAGGCAGGCGTCGGGTTACTCAACGTGGCAGTTAGAAGACGACAGACTTTTAAGGGACCCAAATGACGAAAATTACGATTGGTCATTTTATGTCTGTACATGAATAACAACAGTGTGTAATCTGGCTTTCTGGAACCAGTGGCAGATACCTGTCACTACCAACGTTCCGAGGTGGATCAAATCTGACCCCCTTTCTGGCTCCGTAACTTTCATATAGTGCATCAAGCCCGCATATTGGCGCTATACTCCCAGGAAATAAGTCAGTGTGAAAGCGGCTATAGCTGCACCCTTCTCCTCGTACACACAGTTATAGTTAGGTATTTTACCTAGCTTAACCTGGCCATCAGAAAGCCATTTCCTTTACACAGTGTACAGCCAAGTTGCAACATAAAACACTGAAAATATTCTACACATAGTGTACACTCCATGGACCTTCTTTTTGTTGGCTAAAATACACATAGCTGCTGTCCCTGTCCACAGCAGTACATTTCTTAGCTTCCATGAACTCATACAGGCCCACATCAAACTCAAAACCAAATATCCCTTTAACTACCAAAGAGGGGTGTGGTTTCATTGTCCCTCCTGCTGTTTTCCTTTGGATATGTATTGATAATGTTAACGCAGGGCTATAAAAAGTAAGCAGTCTGCCCACTGGAATTCATTTAACCTGGCACAACTCAGCCATGCAGCAAGACTAAAGACTAATTTTCCTCATATTAAAGCAAAGCTCCATGAATGGTGAAAATAGATCAAACAAAGATAATGAATCATACTAGTCAATTAATGGGTCCACATTTAGATAAGCAGCTCCTGCGTCTGTGGTAACAGTGGTAGCTGAAGCCTTGATAAAGGGTTACGCATGTAAAGTTGCAGGATACGCACACATGCATGACTGTTGATAGGAATCACACATGTGCATAGAAATAACAATTGTATCAATAGGTGCGTTCAAGATGACTGCAGCTGACTTTCACTGACTTGATAGTCAAACGTGAGCTGTGGGCTTAGGGCTGGGTGAGGTAGAAAACCAGTACCATCAAGTCGGGCACATTCTACTTCCTGTAGAGTGCACAGGCTTAGAACAATGCGTGATTTTGTGGCATTTGTCTTTTTTTGTTGCAAACGAAATTGATATGTTTGAAATTCTGTCATTTTGCATGAGGAATATAGTGAACAGCAAAATATGTTGAAAATATTTTCAGGCCAGACACAAGTTTGGTTTTGACACATAATATAAAGTAATGTGTCACACTAGGGTGTGTGTGGTGCAGTGCAGGGTCGAGCAGGTTGAGGACCCAAACGCAGGACACACGAAGGCCGACTGGTGCAGTAAAGTAATTTATTGAAACAAAAACAAAAGGCAAACAAAACCGAGCATACTTACAGGTGGAGTGGCTGATTTACAAAGTCCAAATCCAAAAGATGTAAATGCTCTGTACTTGTATAGCGCCTTTCTAGTCTTTTTGACCACTCAAAGTTCTTTAACACTACTTCTGCATTCACCATTCACTCACTGAGCCTAAGTGCTCAAACAGAAACTAACATTCACACACATTCATACACTAGCGGAACAGCCGCCAGGGGAATTTGAGGTTCAGTACACTTGGACACGCAGCCTTGGGGAGCCGACCGCCGACCTTCCGATAAACGGCCAACCCGCTCTATCTCCTGAGCCACAGCCGCCCCAGAGACACAGGGAAGGCAAACACACTGCAACACGGGGTATCCACTAGAGTTGAGCCGGATACTCGGCTGAAACGAGTATCCGGTACGGATAAAGCACTTTTGCCGAGTACGAGTATTATACGAGTAATACAAGTCAATATCTGTGCTCGGATTGAATAAAAATCCTCATTGGGTAGCTGACTGTCTGTGACGTTCTGTGTTAGGATAGTCACAGCGCTCTGTCCCGCTCTGCTCACTCACACACACAACACTGAGAAAAGAACTCTCTCTCTCTCTCTCTCTCCCTCAGTCAGCTTTGCGGGTCTTTTCTGTTAACGTTTATGTTTTCTTCAGCTTCAGGTTTGTTTTTTACTTCGGTTTGGAGTACTACTTACTTATTAACCAGTAGAGTTCTGGTAACGTGAGGTGTGTTCAGATGTGGTGCTTGGTAGAACGCGACTCGCGTTGCGTCTCTGCCTGTCGGAGATTTTTTTTTTCAACCGTCAGCTGGGTCAGCCGTCTACTTCACGCACTGAGAGTTACACTTTCTTGCTGCATTTTATTATTTAAAAAATAAAGGTAGTACCCACACACACAAAACACACAAACACCCCCCCACATGGTCAGTGATACAGAATAATGAGTGATACCGAGAGTACTTCAGCTGACACTGCACCACCAGTGAGAGTTTGCTTAACCTCCCAGGACAGTGAGGGTCAAGTCAGTGACAATGAAAACAGTGGCAGTAGCACCCACCTTTCCCCCACTGAGACCGATATTGCATCTGGGGATGGAGGTCATCCAGACCAAGAGGACTTCTGCAGTTTGGAACTCACTATTTCTGAAAATGATCCCTCCAAAGCCATTTGCAAGCTTTGTAAGTCCAAGCTAAGCAGAGGTAGAGATGCAAAACATTACAACACAACATCTCTACATAACCATCTGCTATATGTTCATCACATGAGAAATCCCGCTGTATCAGCCACCTCCTCCTCCTCTCCTCTTCCTTCTCGGGTCACTGGTGTTCAGCTGGGTGCTGCTAAGGGCTCACATTCATCTTCCTCTTCACCAATACTCACTGCATTTGCAGCAAAGCAGCCATTCTCAGAAAACCATCCCCGGTCAAAACAAATTACAGAGATGATTGGTAAAATGATCTGCACTGATCTTGAACCTTTCTCTGTGGTGGAGAGGAGAGGCTTCAAGACACTTGTTGGCTTTTTAGAGCCAAAGTATAAGATCCCATCGAGGCACTATTTCAGTCAAACTGTAGTGCCTGAGCTGTATGAGGCAATGAAAGGGGAGTTGGTCCAGTCACTTAAGGTAATAAAATAATAATAAAATAAAATATACTTTATTGTCCCCAGAGGGGAAATTTGTCTTGGGCTACAGTCACTGCGACACACACTTACAACAACCCACACAGAATATACACTATAGACAGTACAAGTATACACAATACACTGGAGCGTGAGGAAAAAAACAACAAAAAGAAAACGATGCACAACACATTGAGAATAAAACATGTACAAATAGGTAACAGTCATTTGTTACTGTTTAGCATCCTAATAGCAGCTGGCATGAATGAGTTTTTATACCTATTTAGCCTGCATTTCGGCATTCTAAATCGTTTACCTGAGGGTAACAATTTTAGTTCCTTATTAAGAATGTGGGTGGGGTCATCCCGAATCTTATGTGCCTCCCTGAGCACAGATTTTTCGTACAATGACTGTAGGTAGCCAGATCCTTGATACCCTACAATTCTAAAACCTGTACTGATCAGACGCCCCAACTTAGATTTAAGCTGAACTGAAAGATTCCCATACCAGGTCTGCATGCTATAACGTATCACACTCTCTAAAATCATTTTAAAAAACAGAAACAGGAGTTTGCTACTGACACCATACAATCTTAGCCTTCTTAAAAAGTACATCCTTTGTTGCAACCTGGTGCAAAGATATTCAACATGAATGTGCCAGGTAAGGGAAAAATCTATAAAAACACCCAGATATTTATATGACATAACCTGACGTATAGGTGAATTGTGAATAAGTACAGGGTTAGGTTCACAGATTGATCTTGGGTCAAATATCATCTCCTCTGTTTTAGTGACATTAACCGTCAAATGGTGAGCATCACACCAGTCCACAAACTGTTTTATTTCTGAATGGTAGGAGACTGTGTCTTGGTCTTGATACAATAAGCTAAGAATAGCAGTATCATCAGAAAATTTAACAATGTAATTGTGTGGATGTTTACTCACACATTCATTAGTATAAATAGTAAAAAGGACAGGGGAGCTCACACAACCCTGTGGTGCCCCTGTACTGATGGATTTGGGGTCTGAGACTGCCTGATGTACTTTAACATATTGTGTCCTATTAGTTAAAAATGAGTAATACCATTCAACGATAAAAGAGCTTACACCCATATTTTTAAGTGTCTCAAGTAAAATAACTGGCTGAATCGTATTGAAGGCCGAACTAAAATCTATAAAAAGTAATCGTGCGTAGGCCTTCGGGTCCTCCAAATGCTTTAGGACTAAGTGGGTGATGCTACTTATAGCGTCATCTGTACTCCTGCCCTTTTTGTAGGCAAACTGCCAGGGATCTAAACTTTTATTGACCTCAGTTTTTAGAAGAGACACCATATATTTCTCAAAACATTTCATCACAATGGATGTCAAAGCTACTGGTCTAAAATCATTGTTCTCCATGGGACAAGGCTTCTTTGGGACTGGAATGATAACAGTCTTTTTCCATAAAGCTGGAATGATGTGGGAATCAAGTGATCGCTGAAAGATAGGGCACCATGCTGGAACAAGCTCAACCGCACACGTTTTCAGTAAGCGGGCAGAGATTCCATCTGGACCCTTAGCCTTCCTAGTACACTGATGCTGGAACAGTGACTGTATCTGTAACCAGTCTATCTCATGTCTTATGTTTGAATCCGTGCTGATGGAGTTTAGGATACTGATGCATTCATTGCTAAATTCCTGAGTTTGAAATCTGAGGTAAAAATCATTAAGTTCATTAGCCTTCATCCGGTCATCTGTTGTGTTTATATGTACCTTGCTTGGTGCCATGTTAGTGATGGCTTTCATTGAGTCCCAGAGTTTTTTCGAATTCATGGTTGTGAATTGGTTCTCAATTACTTCCTTTTGCTGTTTTCTGACTTTATTAAGCAGTTGGTTCAGTTCCTTTTGTACCACTTTTAGCTCAGTTCTATCTCTATTTCTGAAAGATGCCTTTTTTCGATTTATGCAGTCTTTTATGTCCTTGGTTACGTAAGGCTTATTGTTTGGATAAACCACAACCTCTTTCTTTGGAAGTACGCTATCTATGCAATAATTTATATAGCCTGTGATTGTGTCTGTTGTGACATCAATATCTGTGTCGTGAAACACACTCCAGTCTGTGCACAAAAAACAACCCTTTAATGATTCTATCCCCTCATCGGACCACACGGTGACTGTTTTCACTTGTGGCTTACTGCGTTTCAGCATGGTTTTGTAGATGGGAATTAAGTGAATCACGTTGTGGTCTGAATTGGCCAATAGTGCTTTTGGTTTGGCTACATAGGCATTTTTGACGATGCCATAACATTTGTCAAGAGTCTTGTTTCCACGTGTGCTACACTTGATATATTGTTCGAACCCAGGGAGTGCTAATTCAAGTTTACAGTGGTTGAAGTCACCCGTTACAAACACGGGGGCGCCTGGAGCGCGCTGCAGTTCTCTATGTACACAGTCAGCAATGCGATCTGCGGCCCTAGCTGCATTCCCACTTGGGGGGATGTACACAACACACACAGCCACACTTCCGAACTCCCTTGGGAGATAAAACGGTCTCATAGTCAAATGCAAAATTTCAGCATCCGGACAGCAAAGTATTTCCCTAACTGTGTACTGTTTGCACCATTTGTTACTCACATACACAGCCATGCTGCCACCTCTTGTTTTTCCGGATTGTTCAGCCCTGTCTGCTCTGACAAGTGAAAATCCATCGATGTCAACCAGGGAGTTTTGGATATTCCGTGTAACCACGCTTCTGTGATCACCATTAAACTTGGCGGTGCGATACTCAGAGCATGTCCTGGTATTAATCCGAGTTCATCTATTTTTGCTCGAGTGATCTTGCATTGCATAGTATCATTGAAGGTAGCGGAGGCCTGCTGCCTCTCCGTCGCAAACGCTGGCGCGCTCCACCGCGCCGACCCCTTTTCCTCGACCGCGCTGGCCGAGCGCTCACGCAGGCTGGTAAATCCACAGGTGGAAGATTGGACGATCGGAGTGCCAACAGCGCATCTCGGCTGTAGATAGTAAGACGCTGGGCCTGGATGCCCGCTGAATGAGTTTGGCGTGGTGCACATAGTCCAACAATGATCAACACAATAAATATATAATGTATAAATCTTGACATGTTGGCTTCACGTTTCCGCAGCGCAGCAACACATTTACAAACATGCAAACAAAACAAAACAAAATGATGATCGCAGTAGACAGCGTGCCCGGGTCGCAAGCAGAGCAGCGCCACCGGAAGTCAAGATAGGTAGCTGAAGGAGGTGTCATCAACCTCACTACACATCTCTGGACCAGGAATCACAACGCACATGCATATCTCTGTCTTACTGGGCACTGGTGTGAACGTGTAGGGGAAGCTTCAGTACAGAGGAAAGCAGGGCTGCTAAATGTTGGTGTGCTGGACATTGAGCACACATCAAACAACATTCTGTGCTGCCTTAAGGAAAAGATGAGAGAGTGGGAAGAGTCTGTTATTCAGTCTGTCACAATACGGTTTGTTGTTTCAGATAATGCAGCGAACATGGTGAAAGCTTTGACTGAATATGGGCACATCCGTTGCATGTCACATACACTTCACTTGGTGGTGATCAAGGCACTGGAGAAGGACAGGGTTGTGACATCCCTTCTCTCCAAAGCCAGGAGCATATCTGGCCATGTTCATCGCTCAAGCAAAGCCAGCAACAGACTACCTCCAGCACACGCTCATAACAGATGTAAAAACAAGGTGGAACTATACGTTCTACATGCTCCAGCAACTGGGGGAGCAGCACAGTGCTGTGCAGATTATGACACAGGGGCCGTATTACAGAAACTTCCTAACCGGCAGATCCTATCCTAACTGCTCAGTAACCATGGTTATAAGGGTTAGGAACTGATTTAGGAAAAAGGCCATTACAGATTAACAGTTCCTAAGTCAATATTCCTTTCCTAACTTCAGATAGGAAAAGTGTTTTACAGAAGCATCCTAACTTCGTAAAATCTTAAATAAACTCTCCTACCTTTAGGATAGGTGTTTAGCTCTCCTAACTTTTACTTTTCCACCAGCTCGTGTTTGCTAACTCGTTTAATCCACATTGTCGCTGTTTAATTGCTTTTACAAAATCAACAAAATGTCAACGGGCAGAACTTAATTGATTCTACCGACGTGTTTGATGAAAAAACCCTTGTCAGTAGAAAGGCCCATAACGTAAAGGCTATATGTAACAAAATGATCCTAATGCAAGTCTTTGATAGAAGGAGATCGTTAGAGACAAGAAATAGCCTACATGAGAAACATGATGACGTTAGCCCGCAGCCTTTATCAGCCTTTCCCGAGAAGAACTATGGGTTTCTGCCGGCGTCAGTGAGGGAGCACAGGAGGAGCGACCAGCGGCTTTCCTCTGCTCGGTGGACACAAAAGTTGCCTTTCTCTTCGTATCACTTGTAAATGGACTTGTTTTCTTTTTGGCAGCATTAACGCTCCGCTGGATGCCGGATATGCGGCGGTGACCATGTCCACTATTTTAGCCCACTCTCTATCTGACTCTACCCGAGTTAAGCGTTATGTGGATTTGGATTTGTCAACGGTGGTTACCAACAAAGTCATCTGACCTGAAGTTCAATGATAGTGTTTGTTTTTGCTCCATTTTCAGTGTATGTTTCATTAAAAAAATACAAAATACAGCGACTAAAATCAGTTTAGCTCGGCAACGAGATAAAAGCGTCATCGGTTGCTAGGTAACAGACATAAAAGTTGATAACCGATGTTGGATTGCGTATTTAGGATTTCCTAACCTGAGATAAGACGGATGAAGTAAGATAAGATAGGATTCCTAAAGTTCGTTAGGATTTGCTTCTGTAATACCAAACTGAGAAAAATCCTATCTAGACTCTTCCTATCGTAACTTAAGATCTAAGATAGGAAACTTTCTGTAATACGGCCCCAGGACTCTAACACGGGTAAAGCTCCAACAATCATCTATCCAAATGAGTGGGGGTTAGCATCAGACATGCTCACTGTTCTTAGTCCTTTTGAGGAGGTCACACGGGTGCTCTCAAAACACAGCGCCTCCGTCTCTGAGGTCATCCCCCTCCTGCATGGCCTGTGCTCCATCATCAGGTCACTGCATGCTGGTGAGGAATCTGAGGATGAATCTGATGAGTTCATGGCTGGTGATAATGATCAGGATGCCACAGTGGCGCTGGGCCAAGATTTTGCAGCTGAGTCCAGGGAAAGGTTAGGCACAGCAGCAAGGAAACTGGCAGCCAATCTGAGCAAAGAACTTAAATGGCGTTTCAAACCAATTTTTGCAAACTCCACATTTCTGCTTGCCACTCTCCTTGACCCCAGATATAAGGGCAACTGTTTTCCAAAAAATGTTGATGTGGAGGCACTGAAGAGGACATTACTCCTCAGGATGGAGCTCTGTGACCCTGTGGCCTGCAGAAAAATAAATCTGCTATTCCAATGAGGACACATTTACCATCAGGTGATGTGGAGGCCTACCTGGATGGGGACAGATGGGGACATCAGCCTTACTGATGACCCAGTGAAATACTGGTTGTCCACCTACAAGTGTCCAGTCTGAACGTGTTTTAAGCACAGCTGGAAATGTGGTCAGTCCACAGCGTGCAAACTTGGACCCTAGCCATGTGGAACAACTGGTCTTCATTAAAGTCAATGCAGATCTGAAAACAGCGTCGGAATATTTTATCCATAGAAGCTCATAGAAGCCCCCCCTCTGTCTCTCTCTTACTCACTCACTCACTCACTCACTCACTCACTCACTCACTCACACATACCTGGTGTGGAAATAAAATAATAATAATAATAATTACACTGATCATAAAAAAAAGTTAAAAAAAGAAAGTTATGTTGAGTATGAAAACTCTTGTCCATTATATTTTATTTTACTTCATAATTGCAACCGCATGTGTTGTTGTAATTGTTACAAAACTTGTTCTGTATATAGTTCGTTTGTTATCGTGATCCAAAACATTGATCTAAAGCTCAATGCTGATACTGTCATGTAAATGGTTTTCTAATCAGCAATAAATATAACAATTTCTGATCAACCCATATAAATTGCATGCTTAAAATAAGATACTGGTTAAAGCCCCACCCATTTCAAGACAACCCGACCCACTTCCGGGTTAAATCCCGACCACTTCCGTATTAGGCCCCGCCAAGTCCGAGTACAGATACAGATACAGATAATTCATATGGTTAACAGATACAGATAATGCTGTACTCTCTCATCCCTAGTATAAGTGAAGATTACTTTTGGAACAGAACTGAACCTACAGACTAATGCTCCATTACCAGTACCAGCTCATCTTGCCTCGACTCTACTCGACTTGGTTTGGCTGTGCTCCGTTTTCCATTGCAGATAGTACCCAGAGATAGTACACCACAATGTAGCTGGTCATCATAGCGACACCACACACAACTGCCGTGACGTAACGTTCAATGCAAAACACACACCAGCGATCCACACAGCTCTTAAAATATATCCAGTCTACGGTTAAAACGTTTGAACCTTCCTCAGAATGTAAAGACAGATAAGCGGTATGAAAACCTTCCAGCTGCCTCTGCCGTTGTTGCTGCAGCGGTCTGTTTGACGGCGGGAGCAGACGGCTCTGTGAGCGGGCGGCTGGCCGGCCTCACACGCTCCTTCCGCAGGTTGGCGCAGGCTACCCTGCCGCCACTTGTGGAGCTCCTCAGCTTGCCAAACTTTCAAGCACATTTTTGTTCCGCCATCACTTTTTGTAAAACTGTCAATATTTGAAATCTACACAGCTGATTTCTCACCTCAAAACTTCTCACAAGTGGATTTAGTGATGAAATAACATATGAAAGTTGTTGAGATTGATTGTTGTTGTTGAGAGAGGCCTTAATTGTCTGTGGGTGGGGAGTGGAATCTTTGTTCTGGTTACTGGGAATGGAATTACTGTGGATTGTTACCTTTGGACTGTTTTGTGCTACATACAAACAAACATCAACAAAACAACATTTGTAGACAGAAGTGTAGTGGAGCAGAGTGCAGAGGAGGCTAGGATTAATGTTTGTGCTATGTTTGTATGATGGACATGAGGTAGGTGGATGTGATGTATACATTATATACAATATGAAGAGCTACTGAATTACTTCACTGATGAATAAATAGTAAACAGGTAGATGTTAGAGTCACTGCGTTAATGCACAGGGATTTTTTCCTGACACTGTACGTGCTTCTCAAGTCTCTTATTTGTTGTTTCCTCAGTCCTCGCTCCTCAGATGAACCGGATGTTGTTCCGCTCTGCCATCTTGCAGACTGTCCCAAAGCTCTTATTTGCACTCCGAGGAGCGGAAGTCTTTTACTGACACACCCCCTTATTGGGTAGCCGTTACATTGATTGGATGCTGCAGCTGAACAGCACAGATAACCTTAAACTTAAGTGTATCACTGGAAAGTCTTATGTTTGATTTGGTTTATGATTGACTGAGAGAGAGAGAGAGAGAGAGAGACAGCCTACACAGTATACACATAGAGGTACAGACAGTAAAGGTAATGTTGCTATAGACTGAATTAAAAATGGTACAGATATTTATAGTTGTGTTATTACATTTACATTTATTCATTTAGCTGACGCTTTTATCCAAAGCGACTTACAATTGCTATATATGTCAGAGGTCGTACGCCTCTGGAGCAACTAGGGGTTAAGTGTCTTGCTCAGGGACACAATGGTGGATGGGTCACACTGGGGGATTGAACCCGGGTCTCTCACACCAAAGTCATGTGCCTTTTCCATTGCGCCATCACCACCCCATTATTGATAATAGCTGTAATGTTAATGACAATTATAACAGTAATAATAGCAATAGGACTAGTAAGAGCTGTTATAATTGTAGCAGATGGTGTCGAGTAGGAACACGAGGGCAGCAGGAGACTCTCAACCACAGATCCAGACTCCACAGCTCCAGAGCCAGCAACACCTGCAGGAAGTGATTGGAGGAGAGAGAAGAGGGACAAGAAAGCATACGACTACGGGAAAGGGAAGAAGTCGAGTTAGTAACATGCATTAATGGGATGAGGTTGCACTCAGAGGGAGAGAAAGAAGAGGAGAGGGGAGCTCAGTGCATCATGGGGAATCCACCGGCAGTCTAGGCCTATAGCAGCATAACTAAGGGATGGTTCAGGACTCACCTGAGCCAGCCCTAACTATAAGCTTTATCAAAAAGGAAAGTCTTAAGCCTACTCTTAAATGTAGAGACGGTGTCTGCCTCCCGAACCCAAACTGGAACCTGGTTCCACAATAGAGGAGCCTGATAGCTGAACGCTTTGGCTGCCATTCCACTTTTGAAGACTCTAGGAACCACAAGTAACCATGCATTCTGGGAGCACAGTGCTCTGGTGGGGTAATAAGGTACTATGAGCTCTTTAAGATAAGATGGTGCCTGACCATTAAGAGCTTTGTATGTGAGAAGAAGGATTTTAAATTCTATTCTGGATTTTACAGGAAGCCAATGCAGAGAAGCTAAGACAGGAGAGATATGATCTCTTTTACTGGTTCCTGTCAAAACATGTGCTGCAGCATTCTGGATCAGCTGAAGAGTCTTAATGGACTTTTTCGAAGAGCCTGATAATAAGGAATTGCAGTAATCAAGCCTAGAAGTAACAAATGCATGGACTAGTTTTTCTGCATCATTTTTAGACAGGATGTTCCTGATTTTTGCAATATTACGTAGGTGAAAAAAGGCGGTCCTTGAAATTTGCTTAATGTGAGAGTTGAACGACATGTCCTGGTCAAAGATAACTCCAAGATTTCTCACAGTGGTGCTGGAGGCCAGGGTGATGCCACCCAGGGAAACTATATCTTTAGATGACGTGTCACGGAGGTGCTTAGGCCCTAGAACAATAACTTCAGTTTTATCTGAGTTTAACATTAGAAAATTGCAGGTCATCCAGGTTTTAACATCCTGAAGACACATTTGAAGCTTAGCTAACTGATAAGTTTCATCTGGCTTGATCGATAGATATAACTGAGTATCATCTGCATAACAATGAACGTTTATGGAGTGTTTCCTGAAGTGAAGAGGATTGGTCTGAGCACAGATCCTTGTGGAACTTCATGACTAACTTTGGTATGCATGGAGGACTCATCGTTAACATGTACAAACTGAAATCGATCTGATAAATAGGACTTAAACCAGCTTAGAGTGGTTCCTTTAATGCCAATGAAATGTTCCATTCTCTGTAATAGGATCTGATGATCAGTGGTATCAAATGCATCACTAAAATCTAATAAAACCAATACAGAGACAAGTCCTTTGTCTGATGCAGTTAGGAGGTCATTAGTAATTTTCACCAGTGCTGTCTATGTGCTGTGATGAACTCGAAATCCTGACTGAAAGTCCTCAAATAAACTATTGCTATGTAGAAACTCACACAACTGTTTGGCGACTGCTTTTTCCAGGACCTTCGAGATAAATGGAAGGTTTCTCTGCCTCCTGGTCTCAACTCTGGATTGTGATGGATTTGATCCGCTAATGAAGTTGGCCTGATTTCTAGAAATGAGAGCTGCTCCTTCCCAAGTGGGATGGATGCCGTCTCTCCAAATCAGACCAGGTCTTCCCCAGAAACTCTGCCAATGATCTACAAAGCCCACATCGTCTGCTGGACACAGATTGGGCAGGGTTCCAGAGAAAACAACGGTGTCCGACATTGTTTTTGCGTATGAACACACCGACTTAACATTAATCTTAGTGACCTCCGATTGGCGTAACCGGGAGTCATTACCACCGACGTGAATAACAATCTTACTGTATTTACGTTTATCCTTAGCCAGCAGTTTCAAATAAGGCTCGATGTCGCCCGCTCTGGCCCCAGGGATGCACTTAATTATGGTCACTGGCTTCGCTAGCTTTACGTTTCTCAAAATGGAGCTGCCAATGATCAGAGTTTCTAAGCGGGTGTGTCGCTGAGTGGGGAAAATCTGTTGGCCATCACCAACTTGAAGAAGTTGGTGATGGCCAGTGGGCTTTGAATGCTTACGACTATTCCTACTTCGGACAGTCACCCAGCCACCCTTTCCTTGCTGCTCAGGAGATGCCAGGGGACGGCTACCAGAGGCTACCTCAGGCCGTTAGGCACCGACTACCGGGGACTGGCTAGCTAGAGTAGCTAAAGACTGATCTATCTAGGTGCGGAGCCTCCACTGAGCCCCGCCTCCATGTCTACAAATAAACTACACGTGTACCACGTACCATTACCGCTAAAGGAGGCAGAGGAGCAACTGAACATCTGACACACCGAGCAGGAGAAAGTAGGAGAGTGAGAGGGAGAAGGAAAAGCCATCGCTAGCAGCTAAGCTAAAGTCGCTAACGGCTAAGCTAAAGTACGGTAGCGTTGGCTACCAAAGGTTTTGAAAACAGCTATGAGATTGAACAGCAGTCACTAAAAGTTGGAAAGAACTGTGAGTGCTTAGGCAAAATTACTGTAAGAATAAGTATTTAACGGACAATTGGCTGCTGCAATGACAAATCTAACAATTTTATCTGGTATTTAGCGAGAGCAGCAAACACGCTACCAATACACAAGCACCGGAAACGGAAATGAGTCAACACGCTTACCGCAGTACGTCAGCATCTCAGCGTCTATGTTGAGACGCTGAGCCGCTGACGTCTCATGTCTCTAAAAACATATTTCCTTGTTCCTTCTCTCCTCATTTTGTTTCCGTGCATCTCTCCATGCGTCCCCCAGTGGGTGGGGACACAAGGAAAAGATGCAAGTGAGGGAAACATGGAATTAAGAGGCTTGAAAAGCACCCAGTGTGTGTCTGGAGTATCCTGTTCATCAGGATTTACCAGAGTGATGGCCTGTGGGCAGAAACTGTTCCTGTGTGTGGTTGTTTTGGTGTACTGTGGCGCTTACCAGAGGGGAAAAGCTGCAATAGGTTATGTCTGAGGTGTGTTGGATCTGCAGTGGATTCCATGGATTTCCATCTCCTATGGTTTAATGAGACCAAGATATACTCTTTTTGAGTTCAGATGGTGTCAAGCATGTGTGGCAGCAACTAGGTGAGGAGTACAAAGTACAAAGTGTGGTCAAGCATGGTGGTGGGAGAGTCATAGTCTGGGGATGCATGAGTGCTCCAGGCACTGGGGAGCTACAGTTTGTTGAGGGAACCATGAATGCCAACAATGTACTTGAATGCCAACAATGACGTACTGAAGCAGAGCATGATCCCCTTCCATCAGAGACTGGGCCTCAGGGCAGTATTCCAACATGAAAACGATTCCAAAAACACCTCCAAGACGACCACTGGCTTGCTAAAGAAGCTGAGGGTGAAGGTGACGACTGGCAAAGCATGTCTCTATGTCTCCTCTCTCTTCGGATATTTTCACTTAGGGGTGTACTCACTTTTGTTGCCAGTGGTTTAGACATTAATGGCTGTGTGATGTCTTATATTGAGGGGACAGCTAATTTATGTTATACACTGTTATACAAGCTGTACACTCACTACTTTACATTGGAGCAAAGTCATTTCTTCAGTGTTGTCACATTAAAAGATATAATCAAATATTTACAAAAATGTGAGGGGTGGAATCACTCTGTGAGATACTGTGTATATGCATGGGATGGTGATGGTGCAGTTGAAGAGACACATGCCTTTGGTGTGGGAGATCTGGGTTTGATTCCATCCGCAACATTCACCGGTGTCTCCCTGAGCAAGACACTTAACCCCTAGTTGCTCCATGCGTGATGTATGTAAGAAGCCTAGGTAGAGCTAACGTAAGGACTAAAGTTCAAAAACCATGCATAGTTTCCCAGCTGCTGTTTGGTCATTCATATAAACAGTACAACTCAGATTTTTTCCACCATTTGGACTTTGTTGGCCTTGGACATATAGGATGAGCTCTCTTACTGAAGTTTCTATATTTCTTGGAGATGCAAAGAACAGAAGAGACATTAAGGTGGAATACTGAGGGTTTTTTAATGTATGTGAATACTAATATATTAAAAAAAAAATTCCCCTCTCACCCCTAGCGGGATGGTATGTGTCATACTCAAGCTCAGGGTCTTCTACCAGAGGCCTGGAAGTTTGAGGGTTCTGCGCAGTATCTTAGCTGTTCCTAGGACTGCACTCTTCTGGACAGAGACCTCTGATGTTTTACCTGGAATCTGCTGTAGCCACTCTCCCAGTTTGGGGGTCACAGCCCCCAGTGCTCCGATTACCACTGGCACCACTGTTGCTCTTACTTTCCACATCTGTTCTAGCTCCTCTTTCAGCCCTTGGTATTTCTCAAGCTTCTCGTGTTCCTTCTTCTTGATGTTGCTGCCGCTTGGGATTGCCACATCTATCACTGCTGCCTTCTTCTGCTGTTTATGACTAACCAACCAGACATCGTGTTGATCAACAACCTGTTTGTCAGTCTGGATCTTGAAGTCCCACAGGATCTTAGCTCGGTCATTCTCAACTACCTTAGGAGGTGTCTTCCATTTTGACCTTGGGACTTCCAGCTCGTACTCGTGGCAGATGTTCCTGTACACTATGACAGCTACCTGGTTATGGCGTTCCATGTACGCACTTCCTGCCTGCATCTTACACCCTGCTGTTATGTGCTGTACTGTCTCAGGGGCATCCTTGCACAGTCTGCACCTGGGGTCCTGCCTGGTGTGGTAGACCCCAGCCTCTATTGATCTTGTACTGAGTGCCTGTTCTTGTGCCGCCATGATTAGTGCCTCTGTGCTGTCCTTCAGTCCAGCCTTTTCCAGCCACTGGTAGGATTTGTTGATATCAGTCACTTCTTCTATTTGTCTGTGGTACACGCCATGCAGTGGCTTGTCCCTCCATGATGGTTCTTCATCTTGTCCTCACCTTCAGGTTTCTGCTGCCTGAGGTATTCACTAAGCCCTTCATCTTTGGTGGCCATCTTCCTGATGTACTCATGGATCTTCGTTGTTTCATCCTGGACAGTGGTCTTGACACTCACTAGTCCTCGGCCTCCCTCGCTATGCTTGGTGTACAGTCTCAGGGTGCTGGATTTGGGGTGAAACCCTCCATGCATTGTGAGGAGCTTTCTCATCTTGATGTCAGTAGCCTCTATCTCCTCCTTTGGCCAGTTTATTACCAGTTGGGTCTTTTCCCTCAGCCTCCTCTGGGATACGAATGTTTTTATGTCTCACAAACCATCTTTTCCAGTGCTTTCAATTTTCTGTTGACCGAGTCTGTGGTATTCTCCAGCACTGAGATCCGCTGTTCGGACTCGGTTATACACTTTTCTTGGCTGTCGAGTGCATTTTTACAGTGCATTTTTAAGAGCTCTGACAGTGGGCTTAGTTTATCGTCAATGAGTTTTGAGAAGTTGGCTGTAATTTTACCCACGGCTTCCAGTAAACTGGCCTTTGCCTGCCGCCAACCATGCTAGTTCCTGCATGGGCCAGGCTGCTGTTCATGCTCCACATCAAGAGCTTGTTTTTTCTTATGTGGCATGCTGGCAGGTTGTCTCAAAAAGTAACTGTCAATGTTAATGTTAAGCTAATGAACCATTAAGAGGTCGAAGTGCTGTTTTTGTAGGGTTAAGTGAATAAATTAGCTAATAAGCACACCAGCTCTCCTGAACACGACCGTCTCTCATGCCGCCATCTTGAGAACCCCCTGGAATATTATATCTTCATAGTTTCTACAGTTCATATAAATCCTTATTCATTTCTAAAGATATTTATTTACTTATTCATTATTAGGCAATATTATTGTTAAGCATGTTAATGAGCACGTCTGTCAGCCTAGTGGTTAAGACACACAACGTATACAAATCACAATGTCTTTGGAGTGTTTCTTGTGTTGGCAGGACCCCAGGTGCAGACTGTGTCTTGTGTCATTCTCTGTCACCTCTCTACTTATGAATTAAGGATGCAGAATGCAGAATGCCCCAAAATACATTTAAAAAAGGAAAGTATAAACAATCATAAAGACTTGAGACTCGTGTGGCATTGGGACCGTGCATATAACCAATTATAATAAATATAAATATAATATATACCAAATCTTATGGTAATCTGAAGGGAGACAGGATAGAGATAATGAATGAGGAGATAGGTGTGTAACGGACATTTTTTCCCCAACCACTCATGTTAAAAAAATAGCAAGTCACATTGAAAAGATATTAAACATTTACAAAATAACAAACTCATCATTTATTTTTGAAAAATGTGTGCTGGATCCTACTGTTTGCCATGTTTAATTTTATATTTAGATGTTACTCCTGGAGAAATTATCTTGTACAGACACTGAAAGTTTTTCCAGATGAAAGGTGAGAGAAAAGTGAAATCCCCAATACAGGGGTCTTAGTTCTCACTGATATAGAGCTTTGGAGACCAAAAACAGAAATGTGTATGTGGATTATATTGGTGTTTATATTGGTGTTTTGTCTATCCAAAATGGAAATATAATAAGGGCAATAAACAGTAGCTAATGTAGCCCCATACATATAAAACAAAACGTCGGTTAAATTTCTACAACGTCTAACTGTAGGTGCGCTCTCCCAGACGGTTTTGCTTTTCAGTCACAAAGTGACATTCTGGTTGTGAGAACATGGTAATTATCATTTCTAGTATATTTCTATCATGCTTTTGTTATTGTGGCAACGCAGTGGAAACAGGAGCCCTTCTGATACTGATGCCTTACCCTGATTTTAAAAAATGAAGTACAGCTATAGAATATTAGCACTATTTTCCTGTTGTTCTGAGTGAGATTTGCTGTTTGTGCTCTTGGATGTGCTCTAGTTGTTTGCCTTAATTTCTCATCAATCAGCTATGTGGTGACTGAACTGATGCAAAGTGACCTCCATAAGATCATCGTATCACCACAGCCTCTGAGCTCAGACCACGCCAAAGTTTTTCTTTATCAGATTCTACGAGGTAGGTTCTCTTCCTTTCCTCTTTCAGATTATATTCTTGTCGTTTGAGACTCAACCATTATTTGTATATCAACTTTTATATGAGATATTATGGTGTAATGTTGAGTTCCAGACTGCTCGGAACTGGGAAATGTCCGAGTTGAAATATCCGACTTCCCACCTCAAAACGATCCAGGTGCACGGTGGTGACAGTAAACGTTGTAGATTATACTTCCTAATGTTTTGGCATTTTTAACATTTTACTGAATAACACTTGTGAAGAGAAAATGACTTTCAGAGAATCCTTATTGGAATCAGTTACCTAATAACATTGGTAAAACATTTCTGCATCAATTTTCATGTAGAACAGGTTTTACTATATGATTACATGAGTTATTTTAATTTAAAATTAAAATACATTATAATATACTTTATTCTGCCTTTTAGTTTATGTTATATTTGTGGTTTCATGGGGGCTGCCATTGTTGTGTGAAGTCATTCAGCTGCTACTTGTGAAGTTGGTTCACAAGTAGAAAATCTGACTTCAAGTGGCATTCCAGGATAGTTTTCCTAGTTGGAGGTCGGAAATTTCCGAGTTGCCTGGAATGCAACTATATGTAACTGAATTTTTATAATTGGCAAATGATCATTCATCATGCATCATGACGCCATGCTGAAACGGTTTTCATTAGGTCCCCGATTATGCTTATTTTCAGGTTTATACTGCTTATTTTGAGTGTCTACTACAAAATGGTTATATGCTTATATCTCTTTGGCACAATTACATATTACCCACATTAGTGGGTAACTATCACACTTTCAGATTACACTGTCATTTGACAAGATGTCTTTGCATTTTGATTGTCTGGGTTTAAGCAATGATAAAGGAACCTTTTGTTTTCATTACAATGATTTGTTTATATTTGAAACGTGAGTTAATTCTTTTGATTGGTAATCACCTTTTGCAGGTCAGGTAGAGTGGTGTGCTGAATGTACCACATGGTGGGAGGATTGTACTTAGAGTTTTGACAATTGTTTCAGTAAATGTGCCAAATCGATTGATAAAAACTGTAATGTAAAAAACACAGTCTGTTTCTCGTACTGTCTCATACCTTGGCTTCAGGACCTCTTTTTATCAGCGGTAAATACTCAGTTTTGGCTCCTGTCTCTGTAAGCCATCGTCCCCCCAAGCCCACTTTCTTCTGATTGGTCAACTTCCTGAAGCCTCCCGAGGGGCAGTAACTAGCACTTACAGTATCTCTGCTTTATATTCAAAAAATACATGGAAATCTTGCTTTCTACAAAATGAAATGGGACCTTTAATGTAATCTTATTCGAAAGTCATTCTGTCTCATGGGAATCCTCTCAGAGCTCACTGTTATTCCAGTTTAAATGGTGGACAGCATTGATAGACATTGGGGTTACACCTGTGGCAGAATTACATGACTGTAGTAATGATAAATTTGTTTTTAAAAAATGAGCAGACACCAATTCCTTGATTTCTGTTGGATGCATGAGTCACCCTGAGCCATGCTTCAGCTCGAGGTTTCTGCCTCTTAAAGAAAGTTTTTCCTTGCCTCTCTTGCCAAGTGGGAATTGGTGGGTCTCTGTAAATAATGTCACAGAGTATGGTCTAGACCTGCTCTTTATGAAAGTGCAATGAGATAACTTCTGTTATGATTTAGCGCTTTATAAAAAAAAATGAATTGAGGATTCTAATATCTTAGATCTGATATAATATTCTATCCTGTTGTCTCTTCTTCCTCAACCATCACCACCACCAGGGCTTAAATACCTTCATTCTGCCGGCATTCTACATCGAGACATCAAGCCTGGCAACCTCCTGGTCAACAGCAACTGTGTACTCAAGGTGTGTGGAAGAGGCCGTCCTTTGTCCTGTCGCTAAACATGTCAAAGATTAATCTAAATCCACATCCAACCTTATCTTTGAAGGCTTAAAATGTTATTGATCATACCATGTCAGAAAGAATTGGATTCAGTTCCCTGGTTATTTTATAGGCCGTAGTTACTGTAGTTACTTATACTGTATTGTATTTTATTATAAGGTTCTTTGTTATTCAGTCTACCATGGACACAATGCAACAGTACTACAAACTACACCCTTGTACACTAGTTTATCCAACACTCAGGAGACCAAAAACATAAATGTAACAATCTGACTGCTGCAACGACCCATGTCTACAAACCAACCATTGACAATATGACATGAAATGATGTAGAAAACACTGACTAAGGGCAACACAAAGTTTTGATCAAAACAGAAGAAAACATAAAAGAGCAGTGCCAGCACTATGGCCAAAGCTTGCTTTTGCTGCTGTTTAAAACTTGTGTATATGTTTATATAGGAGTGCTGTGTATCCAAGATGGAAGTATGATGAGGGCAATAAACAGCAGCTAATGTGGTGTTGTGAACATATATATTTAAGATCAATAAACGCTTGTAAAGGGGGACCACTCATGTTTCAGAAAAGGGACACCTTTTGCTACGTTTGCTACTCCCGTCAAAGGTGAAAACGAAGACCCAAAACAGAAGTTTGGAAACATTGCTGACCCGTTTTTACGTTTCAAAACTTCGGAGTGCGTTTTAGTGAAGAGGGGCCAAAGGACTTTAGAAACAATGATGCAGCCGCTCAGGCTCGGCTCTATGACTGGGTCTTATAAGTCATGCAAAGCAGAAACACGATGCTACTGACCGGGTTTTTGACTTGGTATTTTTATTAAAATATTCTGTACCATGCAAAATATTCCTTTTCTCCTGAGGGTTTCCTCAGGCGGGTGGCTGGTGTCTCCCTTAGAGATAGGGTGAGAAGTTCGGCTATTCGCGAGGAGCTCAGAGTAGAGCCGCTGCTCCTTTGCGTTGAAAGGAGCCAGTTGAGGTGGTTTGGGCATCTGGTAAGGATGCCTCCTGGACGCCTCCCTAGGGAGGTGTTCCAGGCACGTCCAGCTGGGAGGAGGCCTCGTGGAAGACCCAGGACAAGGTGGAGAGATTATATCTCCACACTGGCCTGGGAACGCCTCGGGATCCCCCAGTCAGAGCTGGCTAATGTGGCTCGGGAAAGGGAAGTTTGGGGTCCCCTGCTGGAGTTGCTGCCCCCGCGACCCGACCCCAGATAAGCGGATGAAGAGGGATGGATGGATGGACCGTGCAAAATATCACTTATCTGCCTACACTTGTACTGTGCATGTTGCTGTTTACTTTGCAATGACTCCTGTCTGTTTTCCGCCACCACAGTAGCCTTTCATATTCAGTAACAGTCCCAGCTCATTATTGGTGCATGCAAAAAAAATCTAGTCTGATCTGATCGTTAGTATTTGTTTATTCTTTCGCCAAATCTTAACTGTAACTACGGAGTACACCATCTGCTTCTGGTATACACCAGCACACGCATGCCTTGTGTACCTGAATGGCCAATAGATGTGCGTTTTCAGTCATTTAAATATAGATCGAGATCAACTCTGATACTCAGAGATTGTATTTGTTTTAATTCTCCATTTGTAAACTAAAACAGAGTAATGTCGATGAGACCTTAACCTCTTGTTGCTCCAAATACACAGATATACTTAGCTATTGAAAGTCAATGTGGATAAAAGCTTAATCAGCTAAATGAATCACTGTAAAAAAACCCGAATGTATGGAAAAAGGAATCATCATTCCACAACATTTCTAACTACTAACATTGCTGTCTATAGTTATGTTGTCTGAAACACATGGCTGTTACATGTAACTTGTACTTAATTTTTCCCAAGATAAAAGAAAGACGAACAGGTTAATAAAAACAAAGATTTTAATGAGACATTCTGCTTTTACAAGTAAGGTATCATGATGACACAAGGGTTCGAGGTCACATTACGTTTGACCACAGGGTGTGGTCACAGGGTAAAACTTGGGCTCATTCATTAAAGTCATAACTCAGTCACTACATGTCATACAAGCACCAGGATTGTATTAACAACCTCAAAATTACATTCTACATACATCATACTTAAATTATTATCAATTTTACAGTTTGGTTGCACTGGGATAACATTTGGTTTTACAAGTAAACTTTGTTTAGCCTCCCCTCTTAGGACTGTTTCCAGGGTATATGTCCTGGCTCTGCTGATTTTCATCTGTTTGACACAAGGATGTGAAGTAAAGGGAATGCCCCCTTTATGTTGGGAGTCTTTGAATGTGTGTATGAGAGTTCATCTGGTTGGGTAGTGTAATTTATGGTCCTGCGTCCTGACAGGCATCTGCCTCATGCAGGGTTTGAGACATTCTGTTAGTCCTGCGCAGTGTACACCATTTTCATACCCTCTGACTGTTCAAGCAGAACCTAAAGCTGGGGAAAGTCAGTTTAGCATGTATGTGTGAGCATACTCAAAAGCACTCAGCAAAGACGGCCAAGTCTTTCTCTTCCAGATTGCTCTTCCCTTGTCCTCAGGGTGAGGGTGTCTGTCTTTTTGATGTAATGAAAGTACTCACGTGATACTTGGATGAGCAGGATGTAATATCACAAATTCTGGGCTGGGTCACTACAGTGGCCCCACACACACAACACAAAACTGTATATTTCTACAACTGGTGACTGCAGGTTTTTTGCGCACTGTCTGTTTTCTACTTTCTGCTTATCATCATTTGTTCATCCCCTTTTGCCTCAGAAGCTCACCCATTCTGTCATGCAAAGCTAGCAAATACTCCTTCAGCAAGTTCACCCAAAGCTCACGTAGTGCTATAAGCATTAGAGGTTGGAAGTTCACAATCAACCTCTTAATCAGTAATTAAGCATGTTTTAACAACAAGATGCGTTTAGCATGTATTTGCGTATTCTGTTGCCACAATTCGGAACAGCACAAATGCAAACCATTTCTTCTTCACTTGTGAGCAACTCCGATGCTATTTACCTTTTTCCGGCAACAACTGAGTTCCCACGAGACTTCAGCGTGAGACTATAGCTAGCCGTCTAAAACACTATTTAGGTGAATTTAAACAATGGCTAAGTTGCTAAACGCATCTTGTTGTTGTCATTTAAGGGCCCGGTCCATGTTGGACAGACACTTTTAGGGGTCCAAGCCCGAGTGGGCTGGGAACCTGCGAATGCAAGGCATCGCGGTTCCCAGTACCAGGGGAGCTGGGAACCCTATTGTAATTGTTAAGATTTTTATTATTTCTTTCTTCCGTGCATAAAACTGATACTGCGGCCTAGACGGTAACTGCTAGGGATGTGAAACTCACAAGTTAGGTTCGCAGCCTCAAGAGTACCTCAGACGCAAAAATCCACACACTTCTACCTCTAGGGGCCGCTATATGCAAGGTCAACGTGTTTGGCCTTGGAACTCCGGCATACGCAGGCGGATATCAAAATCCTTATATCCACACATTGGGGGGATCAAGCTGAATCTCGTGGTATAGGCCATGCCCATTTCTGCCTAAACTTTTTTTTGCTAAATCGCAGAAACTGAAAAACCTATTTTAATTAACTCCTCTGAAGCCGCAAGTCCGAACACCACAAAACTTGGCACAGATCATCTCTGGTAGTAGTTTGTAGAGGGAATTTTGATCCGACAAAGAAAGCCCAAATTACAAGCTAACTAATATTTGCGAAAACGCTAAAAACAGGAAGCATAACATATCTCAGGCTTGAAAAGGCCGATCAACACCAAACTTGGGGACCTTATGCGGCATGATTTCCTGAAGGCCTGTGTGAAATTGAGTGTCTATCGGCCAAAAGGTGGCTCTATTAATCATATACCCATTCACTTACATGCATTTTATGTCTCTAGTACCACAGGTCCTATTGACACCATCCATCCATTGTCAACCGCTTATCCTACGTTCAGGGTTGCGGGAGCCTATCCCAGCTGACATTGGGCGAAAGGCAGGGTATACCCTGGACAGGTCACCAATCCATCGCAGGGCCACATACAGAGAAACAACCACTCACACCTAAGGTGAATTTGGCTAGGTTAATTGGAGACACCAATTAGCCTAAAAACATGCAAACTCCACACAAGGCCTTGGTAACCGGGGTTTGAACCCACAACCTTCTTGCTGTGAGGCAACAGTGCTAACCACCGCACCACCGTGCCACTATCCATCCACCCCCTATTGACACCAAATTTTGGTCAATTCTTCCCCAAGCGCCCCTGATGACACCTGAAAAATTAATTGCAATTTGGATAATAGGTGGCGCTAAAATCGAAGCTGAAATATCCCACTAAATCCCATTCATTCCAATGCCATTATCAAACGCACGACATTTTGCCTCAGTTTGGAATGGCCAATCAAGACTAAACTCGGGTATCTTATGCGGCACGACCCCGGGGCACCTGGCCCAACCTGAGCCGGGGGGCGGCTCACGCCAGGAGGCTTGGACGCCTCTTATAACTGCTTGCAGTTCTAGTTGCATTTTGTGTCTGTTAAGAGGCACAAAGACACTCTTTATGTATATGTCCTCATTACTGCCGTTTTAGCTAAGTGGGAGCTCTGGGCATTAGCTGTAGCAGCTCTGTGTTGCAAGCACCAATCAGGTTCGGGTTTTTTTCTATAGACAGTACTCACAAAGGTATAACGATCAAGATTAAATTAAAAATTGTCTGGAGTTCTCCTTTAATATCAGCAGACTGACACATCAGCAGTTCATTATTCATGCAGATTTTGAACACCTGCAGCCTCTCCTGCTGTCATAAATCTACAGTAGATAACAGCTGAACACTAAGGGGGCTTAACCACAGTGAGCTTGTTACTGTATTCATGATTACAGCACAACACTTGTAAGCAGAAAATAAGACACATCTAGATAATGTACAAAGATTAAGAAGTAAGTAAGGATAATTAATAAACTGACTAATAATGATTAAGGATTAATACTAATTAAGGATAATTAAATGATTAAAAATGATTTAAGAATGATTACTTATTAATAATGATTAAAGATAATAAAATGATTAAGAATGATTAATTAAGAATGATTAATGGTTACTACTAATTAAGGATGCTAAAATGATAAAAAATGATGACCTAGGCATGCCCTCTGCTGATCATGCTATTTTCACCAAAAACCTGACGTTGTGGAATAAGCTGGTGTCTTTTGTGCAGTGTGCTAGAGATAGGACATTCCTACTGTGATGGACTATATTTATGTATGTTTTGTAACACAATTTTCACTAATTCTGCTTCTACATTCTCCTTTGCTGGTATTTTTGATGATGCCTTGCTGTGCTCTGTCAGGTTCTGTCGTGTGTGTTGGCAGGACAGGTTTTAGGACCCAAACGCAGGACACAGAGGCAGAGTAGGTACAGTTTGTGGATATTTATTTAAGCCCAAACAAAACTTTCGGCAGAGTCCAGAAAAACAAAGGTAATCCACAAACACAGGGAATCCAAACGGGAAACAGAAATACTAAGTCCAAAGAACAGAAAACAAAGTCCAAACCTAGGTAGTCCGCAGAGCAGCAAAAAACACAGTCCATAAACAAAAGATCCAGGTAAGACAGAACTAAGGATAATCCAATAAAGCAGGCAGACAACAGGCAAGACACACACACAGGCGAAATACATGCGACGAACCAGCAACATCTAAACAGAAGCAACAAACATTTAAGCACTAGCTAACGTGGAGGGCGGGAGTACAAACAGGTGATACTAATAATGACAGCAGGCAGACAGACAGGCAGGGTGATGAACTGACAGGAAAACAGAGACTAGCAGGCAGGCAGGTTACTGAGGGAAAAAGACAAAACACTTGACAGGCAGACATGGGGCAGAATAACCAACACATGCAACAAAATACCAGACACGGATCTAACTACAGGCAATAACAGAAACCCCTGTAAACTGACAAACACTGACCAACTATAACACAGGGATATAACGGACAAAAACTAAACGAGAACACAGAACTAAGATATAGAGTGCAGGAGGAGACTAAACCAAGATAACGAAAACAAGAACTAGGAGAAAATACTAAAACATGAACTAAGGACCAGGACTGAGAACAAAGACTCCAAGAAGTCAGACAGAGACGGACATGAGAGAAACCCAAAGCACCACAGACTATATACCAGATACTGGACACAGGACAGAACCCAAAACACTAAGACATAAACTGAGACACAAAACGAGGAGCTAGGACAGAGCTAGACAGATGATAAGTAAACTTAAAGTAAAACTTGAACAAAATGATAAACAAGACTACATGGAGGCTAACACAGAATGATAATAATAATAATGAACTACACAGATCATAATACAAGACTATAAATAACATGACAGAGAACCAAAACAGAGCAGACACGCCCCAGCGTGACATGCTCATTCGGCTCCCACAGCACACGTGCCTGCTTACAGACACACACATGTGCTACTGCCTCTGGGCAGTTAGACACAGAGAGGACCACACACACTCTATAGCTATAGAGTCTAACACTGTGACCAAGTCTATTATTCTTCTCCAGGATGGACAGGACTCATCTGCCAGGCTTTTGACAAGATCTAAGGGAAATGACCACATCACACCTGTTTTAGTGTCCTTAAACTGGCTCCCAGTATGTTTTAAAGTTGATTTTAAAATTTTACTGCTGACTTTTAAGGCTTTTCATGGCCTCTCTTCAGGTTATATATATATATATTAGGGCTGTCCCCGACTAAGGATTTACATAGTCGAATCAGAATTGTCAGTAATTGAATCACTTATCACTATCATAAATAGTGATAAGTGATTCAAACGTCCCGCTAAGTTCACGCACAACTCTGCACATCACCAGTGTTGCTGTTCCTCCTCTGTCTCTCTCCCTCTCCTAGACACACTTCTGGTGGCGTGGTACTTCTGCGACCGGGACTCTTGTCTCGTGCTGCAATTTGGTGTTCTTTTAATTTGCGTTTTGAGTGTAATGTTTGTAATGTAATGTCAGATTTTAAACTTTTAAAACTGAGGAATTTTGTACATGTATAAGTCGACACAATGATGACCTTGGCAACACTTTCATTATAACAATAATTATATAATATAATATATAATAATAGTATATTTAATAGTACATTAAATGTGGCATGAGAGAGCACAGAATTCCTATTGTAATGTGAAAAATGCCTATGTGAGCAGGGTTAAACTCCCGGTGTCAAACTCAGACCATAACATAGTCCATCGCATCCCCACTTACAGAACCTTTCTCAAGAGCAGTAAACCAAAAACCAAGACTGTAAAGGTCTGGACTAGCGACAGCATTGAGTCCCTTAAAGGTTGCTTTCTCTGGACAGAATGGAGCATCTTTCATGAACTGGACGTAGATAAAAGGGCAGAGGCTGTTATAGATTACATAGAATTCGGTGTGGTCAACGTTCAGTGTTTCCCAAACTTTCATTTATTTGTGGCGGCCCAAATGTTCCCAAATTTCAAGATTTTTTTTTTGACTATGCCTATTTAAAATCGTTGTCTATTTCATTGCAGAGCGCCATAGCGCATTTGGGCAGCATTTCCTCTCGCTCGTCCCTTTCTGTCATCTGTACCTCTCTCGCTCTCTCTTCCTCATGGAACACCGCTGGACAATTGTGTCCAACACAACGCTGTCAATGTCGGAGAGCCAGCTTTAAAAAGTTATTAGCCAGCATGTAAGGAGCCTAGCTAATAAGGAGGGCTAAGTTAATGTTAGAATGCAGCATATATGCAAGGCTGGAGATTGAATCTCAGGAGGTCAGATTGCTTTTTAAAGACTTGTGTACTAAGTAGGCCCCTGGGCCAGATGGAATTTCTGCATTGGAATATGGAATATCGGCTTTAGACATGCAGAGGAGCTAACCCATGCACGGTGCTCCATCTTTCAGAAATTGAGAGGGATCCAAATGCAATCCTCCACTGTCAAACTGGTCAGGACAGAAATTAACCATAAATAAATAAAAAAAATTTTTATGTCCCCCATAGGACATAATGTGATTCATTCTCAGTTGTTTCGCTACTCTACACATTGCAATGGTAGGTGGCTGGTTAGCATTGACAAAGTAAAAAAAAATCGAGTAAAGTCTGAATGCATTGCTGTTGGTATATGTTCGCCGTCAAAATAGCTACCGCTGTCAATATTGTACATCTAAATCACACAAATTACGGAATGTTCCACGTGTGTAAGTCAGGTTTGTTGTTCTACATAGGTAACGTTAGGCTATGCCAACAGTGGCTAGCGTTAGCTCCTGAAGTAGTAGGATTAGCTTTATTTCCTTTGGATAACATAAACTACTCATAGACTGTATGAAGCTACTGTGTACTGCTTTTTTTGTGAAGCATTTAGCAAGGGCATAGGTCTGCATTTGTCTTAATTTATTGACTATGACGCTCAGCTTAGTTATTTGTCCAAAAGATGATAAAATAAAGATCTATTTCATTTACACCGTTCAGTGTAGCTTTTTCACACTTAAACAGCATTCAAAGACTTTGCTGGCTGTATGAATTTATCTTAGCTGAATTGAAGTTTATGTAGCATCGCTACGACAGTGTTTCCCAACCCGCTCCTGGAGAAAGTTAACCCCTGTCTTGGATGATTTAATCTCTCATTGCATCAACACAGCTGATTGAAGCAGCTTCAGGATTCATAACAAGTTGATAGTTTGAATCAGCTGGGAGAGATCTAACACACACGGGTATATAAACAGTTATCCACAGAAAGAAACTACTCCTAACCACAGCCACTGTTAACATATCCTAATTTGTGTGGTTTAGATGTACAAATATTGACAGTGGTAGATATTTTGACGGAACATGCCAAGATCCATACATTCAGACTTTTAAAAGATGTTTTGATTAAATCTAAATCAACGACAAAATCCCTCCCCCTCTAGGTGTCTACATGATTAAACTTTATAATTTTTGAATGCGTTTTCTGTCAAGCCTGACAGTGGAGGTGGTGTGCCAGAGGAGCTCTGCAGTTGGACCCTCTTGTAAAAATGTGTAGACTCACACACCACCCCCACCTTGTGGAAGAATTCACCTGTACCTAAAAGCCAAAGGTGAAAAATGATTTCAGGCCTGTGGCTCTGACATTCATTGTCATGAAGTGTCTTGAGAGCATAATAGTGTCATTTCTTAAGCAACATGTTGGTGTTTTTTTAGATTGCTTTCAGTTTGCCTATACGCAGGGGCGTGGCACAGATGACTCTATTAACAGCATCTCACTGATCACACATCTGATCAGTAAACACCTTGTGGACCCCAAGGCCTATGCACGCTTTTTGTTTGTTGATTTTAGTTCAGCTTTTAACATTCTGCAGCCTCACATGCTCATCCAGAAACACATCAAACACATAAATGTGAACTCTTTTATTCTCAACTGGTATTTTACTTTTTTTTTAACAAACTATGATCAACAGGTCATTGTGAATAATGCTCTCGCGGAGCCCAGGCCAATCAGCTCTGGTGCCCCTCATGGCTGTGTCAGCTTGCCAGTCCTCTTTACACTCTATACTAACGACTGCACCAGACTTCACACTGACACTTATATTATTAAACAGCAGTCCTCAGCCTTATGCACAATAATAGAAGTCCAGTAGCGTGTCATACGGAAATTGAGGAATTTGTCCAGTGGTGTGACGACAACTAGGCCTGTAGTGATCAACAACTTACCCATTACTTAGGTTAGCTCATACAAGTACCTAGGTGTACCTATCAATAATGCACTTACCACGTGAATACTCCCAGCTCTAGACTTCAACAGAGGATGCATTTTTATGAAGACTTGTGTATGCAGTTGAGCAGAAATTTATGTTGTTGTTTTATCATGCCATTTTAGAGAGTACATAGCTGTCTGTACATAGCTGGTACAGACAGCTATGTAGATTATGGGGGTCAAAAATCATCTGCCCCTCCAGACAGTCTATGAGCAGTTGGTTATCAGGCAGGCACAAAAATAGTTTCCGATCCGACCCACGTACTTCACCCAGAATTTCAGCTTTTACCCTCTGGTAGAAGATTCAGGGTTCCTGAATGCAGGCTAAACCGATATAAACACTTATTTGTGCCCATGTCCATTAAGCTTATCAACACTAACATGTAGACTTGGGGTTGTGCACTATGTCATTGTGCAATATGTAGCCTATTGGGGTAATGCAATATGTTAGTGGTGCGATACATGGGCTGTTGGATTGTTCATTATGTCATTGTGTATTGCATAGATCATTTGTAATGTCCAATATGTAGGCAATTAGAGCTGTGCTACACTTATAGCGGGGAAGAGTCCAAAACAAATTTCCCTTCGGGAACAATAAAGTATATCTTATCCTATACACACGCTGCGCCACACATGTGCACTGATGCCCCCTTCCTTAAACTCAAGATCAACTTTATTGTCCCTTGAGGGAAATTTGTCTTGGGCATCAGTGCCACATAAGGCTGCAGTAAACACCAGTAACACATATGGACTTTACACTCACATACATCATAAAATCCACCATACATTTACATTACATTGCACAAGTATCTATGACCCTGCCCCTGTCCATCATTGATTACAAAGTAAGTAGAACCTGAGTGATATAAAACCTCTGAATTATTATATTCAATTGCTCTTGAGCACATAAGCAGAAAACAGTATGATAGACGCTAAAAGTACAACCGCCACAATTTTATATTAAAAAAGAAAAACAAAAGGTTAGGATTACAATTTTGGATTTATTCACACACTTTGAAAACCTTTAATAAAAGCTTCTTTCTTTTCACATGTTTATTTACAGCATTATTGTTGATATTTAAATCATAATAGCCCGTATATTAACTTAGTGGAAGAAAACCGGTAGATCTATGTAAAATCAGACAATGACCATCCCCATATCACCAAAATGGTATGATCCTCGTTTCACAACAGCTCTGCAAGTCGAAACAGGCTCCTAATATCGAATCTTTGACTATTTGGGGTCACCCCTACTATATATCTGACCTTTCAGTCACCTACGAGCCAGTCTTTTATATGTTCCCAAGGCGTGGCTGAAAACCAGAGTTGACATCATTTGCTGTCAGAGCCCCAAAGCCCCAAGTGCTGCCTGAGGAAATCAGGTCAGCAGAATCTGTGATCTCTTCTTAAAATGTACTTTAATCTGAGAGACTTTCCTGATTTGGGTGAACTTCCCGAGTATAGTCTGTGTGTGGGAAACATTTGAGTAGGAGAAACAAGAGTTCATACTAGTTACTAGTATTAGTTATTAGAATAATGCTGCCAGGGGAAATTATATTCCAAGAGTGTATTAACATCTGAATGGTTGTCTTCTAGATTTGTGATTTTGGCCTGGCCCGAGTGGAGGAATCAGATGAGTCACGGCACATGACTCAGGAAGTGGTGACACAGTACTACCGAGCTCCTGAGATCCTCATGGGGAGCCGTCACTACTCCAACTCCATTGATATCTGGTCTGTGGGCTGCATCTTTGCTGAACTGCTGGGGAGACGCATACTCTTCCAAGCCCAAAGTCCCATTCAGCAGGTAAAAATAAGCACCTTAAAATAAGATCAGATGGGACAATAGAGAACTTCAGTCATCCTCAAGGCACTTTTTGTGGCCAAGATGCTTGATATACATAATAGTTAAATACATACATAGCATAAAAATACTCTATGCACATTAAAATAAAATACCAAAATGTACTAATAGTGACTGTGGCCTAGTTATAAAAAAACTTGCCTGCAGAGAGGACCATGCCTTCATTTTTAAATTCCATTTTTATATCTATTTTAGTAAGAAATTAACCTGTTAATTTATGGTAGAATTAAATAAAAGTATAAAAGATAAAGGAGATACAAAGTACAAATGTGGGTGCAACACATTAGTGAAAGTACATGGTGTCACTTAAAACATCTAAATTGCAAGCAATACATAAATATATTGTACAAAAAGGTGCAAATGTGTTACTATGTTAAAAAATTATAATCACAGAAATTAATATTCCGACCACTCAACGCACTTTTACACTACATCACATTCACCACATTCACACGCATTCATACTCTATATGGAAGATTTTATTGGACTAATATTTGTAACCCACAGAAAACAATCCACAAATGTATACTATAATGCACAAATATTTCATTATCTACAAATATGTATTTTTACATTTATGATGTGTAAAATCATATCCACATCCATATTTGTAGATTGTTTTCTGTTACAAATATTAAAGTCCAATAAAATCTTCCATAGGTAAGGGGCCAGAAATTGGCACATTCATATAAATTCACTATTAATAAACTGTATAAAGGGCAATGAAACTGCAAATAGAAAATAGAATGAAAAACTACTAACAGAAACGGCCAATTGAGTTTGCGGTATATGGTTGGTGTTTATGACACCGGCTGTGATGTGTGTCTGTCTGGTATGTTTTTGTAGTTGGATTTAATCACTGACCTATTGGGGACTCCCTCTATGGAGGCGATGAGGACAGCTTGTGAAGGAGCTCGCACACACATTCTGAGAGGACCTCACAAACAGGTAAGCAATCTCTTTTTGCATACTTACATACTTTGAAATGCTTTGGATGGCATTCAGTTCTGGCTTTGCACTCGTCATACGGAGCTTTGTGGTGCCGATTTAAGCGATCAAACAAATTGGTTGTGTTGCCTTGTGTTTTGGCAACAACTCAAAATCACTGGCGGCAATGCATGCAGAGCCTGCTTGTCAATCACTAGCAATAAAATAAATAAATAAACCCTTAAATCATTATTTATCAAATTATGTTACATCAGACAGACTTGTAAAGTGGTCGTGAAAAATGAGAACCGTGCAGGTTTTCCTTTTGTATCAAGCAGAAAAAAAGCTGAGGTGTTTGAATTAATTTGCCATGCTGGACATCGCACATGCCTGCAATTTGACTTTTGCACATGTGCACATTGCGATGGCGATGCTGAAACGATCATCATGCAGCACTATAATGCATGATGTATAAGTATCTGCCTGTACTTCTCCACATTGAGGAGACCATTCATTCTGACCACATCCCTGGTTGCAGAAATTCAGCCCCAAACTTTCAAGGAACCTCCACCATGCCTCACTGTTGCCTGCAGACACTCATTCTTCTCATCTCATCATTCTCTCATTCTTCACTCTCTAGCAGTCCTTATAAGCGAGTCATGCCACTTGGCTGCCACCTTGGCAACACCTCTGTGCAGTTATTTTGGACTAACAAGAGCAGGGTGGAGAGAGTCAGAATCAGCAGTATAATCTAATAAAAATCGCTGAAAAAGTTTGATGACTTTGCCCCAAAATAAGATTTAAAAAAGCGTTTTCCTGACCGGTTATATTTGTACTACGCATGCATCACCTCTTCCACGCATGCACAGTAAAAGAATAACAGACCCTTATGTCAGTGGAACCACACGATAGGCTGAAATATGTTTCCTGCTTTGAGAAATAGCTAAATTAGTAATGACATACAGCTGAGCTAATTAACATTACTCCATTACTAATTTATTTAACATTACATAACAGCCAAAAACATGCTGCACAGGGGAGATGTTAGCTAGTGCTAACCACCTTCACTTTTCCAGCCGTCGCGACTTTTAAGCAAGGACCGGGCAGGACGATCGATTTTTGCACAAAATGTAAAAGAGAAATCCATGGCCGATCCTAGTATTTTATCACCCTAGCTTCACAGAGATGCCACACACCTCTGTGAAGCTAGGAGGCTCAGCCAGAGCATCAAATCCACCATTTTCATCCATACCAAACACACATCAAACACATACCATCTAAATGAACTTATATCACAACATAAAACACTCTGTGAGCGTTGTACATGGCTGCAGTTATTGCCGTCAGATATGTCTCATCTCATCCTACACCGCAGTCAGATTACCCCAACTCTGATCAGCTGTGTAACTCATATCACTCAAATCACTAAACTCAGAGTTATTAGACGGATATTAATAACAACAAACGCACCACAATCCATTTACAGTTACAACCGCTGACTTGCCATTTTCACTGTTTTCAGTCCAAAAAGAGCTGTTTTCTGTGTGTGAAAAGATATCCTGCGCCGCCCTGTATGATGTTCTGTTCTTAAGTTATATGTCTGTAAAGCATGGACGTGCTTTTGGTCACAGGAATGTTGATCAATATTCATTGTTTTTATCAATATTTCAATGTTTTAGAAGGTTTATGTTATTTGGAATGTGGTTGTGTGGACAGAAATAGAGTTTTGAACAAAACTCCCACTAAAAGTGAACATATAAACAGTAAATATGGCCAAAACATGCACATGCGCCTGGTATATTTTCAAAAAATTGTAATTTAACTGTTGTATATTACTTTTCATCAAATTTACAGTTAAAGCTGTATGGTGTATTATGCTATTAAAATATAGATTTTATACCAGGCGAGGATGAAAATATCATATTGTCTTTTATTGCATCTCCATTTACTCTTCAATGGAAAAATATCCTTAGCTTCTGACCTGTCGAAGAATTATGCATCTAGGCCTAATGGTTGAGGAGTTATTACTGATTTATTTTGGGTATGTTATTTTGTTGTTATTTTATTATGTTAATTGGGTTGTTTTTCCTGGAAATGGGTGTCTGTTTTTCAGTCATTACTCGCATTGATACTAATGATTGTGTGACATTGTGGTAAGGTGGTTAGTCATTTCGCAGCGGTGGTGTGCCGAACATATTGTTGAGTCAGATGTGCAACCAGACTGGGCCAGTTGAGCCTGGTCCCCACCTTCACCAGCTTTATAACCTTTGTCAAAAACTACTCTATGGGGGGCGCTAGAGAGCCGGCGATGCAGTAGGTTGTGTTTTTTTATCAGCTCCTCCACTCCAACTTGATATAAGTATTTAACACTCATTTTATACACTTTTCGATGGTGAAATCTTTTTATAAAGCCTTAAAAAATGGTCAAGCCTAAGAAACCGACTCAGAAAAACCGAGTCTCCCTCAGAGATCGAGGACATCACGCCGACCGAGCCTGCTAACGTTAGCATACCTAATGTTAGCTTACCTAACGTTAGCCCAAACAGCCCCGAGCGTGCTCAGAGAGACATACCAGAGGAGGACGCATCCCCGTCGCCTATCCTGTTGGCCATCGGGCGGATGGAAAACTCCATGAACGCGAGGTTTGATAGCCTGGAGATGACTCTGGCTGGGGTCAAAAATGCTGTCGCCGCCAACACCTCTCGCATTACAAACCTGGAAGAATGGCACGGAGAGTTCGACGGACGCCTAGCCAAGCTTGAAAAAACATATGACGACCTACATATACAAAATAACCTTCTGAAAGCCAAGGTTAACGATTTAGAGGGCCGCTCGAGAAGACAAAATATTAAAATTGTGGGCCTACCAGAAAAAATTGAAAAAGGCTCCCCATCTGCATTCGTTTCCGAGTTGCTACCTAAACTCCTGGGAGCTGAGCATTTCCCTCGGGGAATTAAAGTAGACCGTGCCCACCGCATCGGCTCACCGAGCAACCGGCCTCGAATCATGATCGCCAGGATACACCACGACGCCGTGAAAGAGAAGATAATCCGGGTGGCTCGCAGTGAGGGTCCGCTAAGTTACGGCGGGCAGCGCATCAGCATCTTTCCGGACCTTACTGCAGAGGTGATGAAGGACCGCAAGGAGTTTGATGCAGTCCGGCTGATACTTAAGGAGGCCGGTATCCGGCATGGATTTCTGTTCCCTGCACGTCTGATTTTTACTCATGCTGGCCAAACCAAAATATTTGAATCACCAAAAGAGGCAGCCACCTACGCGGAGAAACACCTACAGACTCCAACAACCGAAGGCAACGAATGACCGGGATATCACCAACGCCACGGGATGCGTGAGGCAAAAGCCGGTATGTTCTCGCAGTGATTATAGACCTCAGGGTTTATGTTCAGTTCTGTTGCTTTACTATCATGATGTCTATGTTAGTCACTTAGGTTCGTTGACATTATAACTGGCCCATATCCTGCAAAGACATTATTGGCCCTTGAGGAAAACGAATGGGCAAAGACTTTTTATGTTTTCTATTCTCAATTATTTTGGAAAATTAAGAACTGGCAGGCTAGGCCTACTAGAATGCTAATTTTTTGACTCAAGAACAGTGTTAATAGTTCACCTACTGGAGGGTGGCAAGGGGCTGAGAAAGGGGATAGAGTGTTAGTCCTTATGCCTTTGTGTCTTTTCTCTGCATGTATAGGCATCTTTCTCAGCAGCTCCGCTGCTATATGGGGTTTACGTTACCCCTTTTCTCTAGGGGAGGAAGAGCAGGAAGCTTGGGGGGTAATTTTTTTTCAGTTTAGTTTGTGCTGTACTCATTATATTTTGTCTGTTCATAATGGCATCTTGCATTTCTATGTTTTGGGGGTGTCATGAGTGGCCCGAAAAATGATTATATGGTGAATAATATAATTAACATTACTTCTTGGAACGTCAGAGGGTTAAATAACCCATCCAAGAGAGCCAAGATATTCTCTCACTTACGCGATTTGCATGCTGACATTTTATTTTTGCAGGAAACACATATTAAACACGCAGAGGCCTCAAAACTGAAGTGTAGTTGGATAGGACAAATCTTTCAGTCAACCTTTGCATCCAAAGCACGTGGTGTGGCAATTTTAATCAAAAAGAATATTCCCTTCCACCATATCTCAACTAAAACGGATCCTAATGGTCGGTTTATAATTGTGAATGGTACCATTTTGAATATTCACGTTACTCTTCTTAATTTATATGCACCGAACTTTGACAATCCTGGTTTTTTCCGGGGTGTTTTCCGATTAATACCTAACTTGGCAACAACCAACCTGATTGTAGGCGGTGATTTCAACTGTGTTTTGGATACTTTTTTGGACAGATCTTCACCCCGCTCAGTTAGTCCTTCAGACTCCACAAATTTGCTAAATAATCTGGTGAAGTCGCTTAACCTGGTTGATATCTGGAGGATTCGTAATCCTACTGGAAAGGAATATTCTTTTTTTTCACAAGTTCACAATACATACACAAGGATTGACTACTTTTTAATTGATTCTAAATTAACAGCAATAACCAAGTCATCTAAATATTACAACATCTTAATTTCGGACCACAGCCCAGTTTCTATAGGTATGGACTTTGGGTGGAAAAACCCCCACTATAATTGGAGATTTAATCCAAGTCTTCTTCATGACAAAATATTTTTGGAAAAATGTTCAACCGCGATAAACGATTATCTAGCTTTTAACGACACTGGCGATGTTTCAGACTCAACTTTGTGGGAGGCCTTCAAGGTCTTGATAAGAGGTTTTGTTCTATCGTATGAAGCTGCACAAAAAAAACAGAAAAGACAAAGGTTATCGGCTATAGACCCACAGCTCGCCCTTCTTGAAAAACGGTACAGAGAGGCCCCATCTTCATCTTTGCTGTCGGAGATTGTTAAGTTAAAACATGAATATAACAGTATTCTCTCTCACCAAATCAGCACTTTATTGCTAAAGGTGAGGCACAAACAATTTGAGTTGGGAGACAAACCCGGCCCTCTGCTTTCACGCCAGCTACGAGGGGCGCAGGCTAGCAGAGCTATCCATGAAATCAAAAGTCAGGCGGGCTTTAGTGTTACATACCCTGCTGAAATAAATAGGTGCTTTAGAGACTTTTATGAAAATTTATATAAATCCCAAAGCCCTGCAGCGGAAGAGGATATTCTTCAATTCCTGCGCTCCCTCCCGCTTCCTAAAATAGATTGCAACGCGCAAAATGAACTCAATGCTGACATTACATTACACGAGGTTGTCACAGCCATAAGGGCATTCCCGAGTGGGAAGTCACCTGGCCCTGATGGCCTTGGCATTGACTTTTACAAAGCATTCATTGATGATGTGGCCCCCCTCTTACTGAGGATGATCAAAGATTCAATAAAGAATAAAAAATTACCAGATTCATTATACATGGCAAACATCTCTTTAATACTGAAAAAAGATAAAGATCAGACTAACCCATCATCTTACAGACCTATTGCCCTTCTCGGTAGTGATGTCAAAGTGTTCACCAAAATCTTAGCAAATAGATTAAATAAACATGTTGCAACTATAATACATCCAGACCAGGTGGGGTTTATCCCCGGGAGGTTTTCTTTTGGTAATGTGCGCAGGTTATTAAATATTGTATATAGCAAACAAAACAAGTCAAAGTCTGCAGTACTTACACTTGATGCGCACAAGGCCTTTGATCAGGTTGATTGGAAGTATATGCTGTTAACGCTTAGAGAATTTGGCCTGGGTGAAAGTTTTAACTCATGGATAGGAATGCTTTATGCGTATCCAACCGCATCAGTTCTCACCAACTCAGACAGATCCCACCCTTTTAATCTGTACCGTGGTGTCAGACAGGGTTGCCCTTTGAGCTCTCTGCTGTTTGCTTTGTGTATTGAGCCCCTTGCAATAAGCATCAGATGTAACCCAAAAATTATCCCTATACATTTGGGCAAAATACATCACTATATAGCGCTGTACGCTGATGACGTAATCCTGTTTTTATCGCAGCCCGAAAAGTCCATCCCACCACTATTGGCCCAAATTAAACATTTTGGAAAGCTTTCAGGATATACTATAAACTGGCAAAAATGTGAATTTATGCCTTTAAGTGATGGTTTGGACTCAAGAATCTACCAGTAAAAGTGACCACCCATATTAATTATCTTGGAACTACGATTCCCAAACAATTTGATCAGCTTTATACATTGAACTATAAAGTTCTGATTGATAAACTTAAAGGTGATATTGAATTTTGGCGAACACTCCCCATCTCAATGTTTGGCAGAATTAATGCTATAAAAATGGTGACCTTGCCCAGATTTTTATACATATTTCAGAACATACCCATTTTTCTGTCTAAAAAGTTTTTTAAAATACTGGACTCAATTATTATGCCGTTCATTTTGGGATATAAACCACACCGCATAAGCAAGAAGCACCTCTGCAAGTCAAAAGAACTGGGTGGACTTGCGCTCCCTTTATTTCAACACTATTATTGGGCAGCTAATGCACGAGCACTTGTATACTGGCAGCGAGCATACCCTGTAGAACCCAATGATGCCGCCCCATCATGGCTCGCCATAGAACAGGACATCACTGGAACTTCTCTTCCGGCTAAATACTAAATTACTAAATTACTAAATACATCAAGACGAAGTCCGGGACCATTTAAAGGGCTTGGGCTTATAGTAGAACACTCATTAAAGGTGTGGTACCAAATTAAAAAAACATTCAATTTAACAAAAACTTCTAGTTTTGCCCCCATTTGTCACACGCATGCATTTCTCCCCTCTTTGACGGATCCGGTTTTCTCTAGCTGGAAAGGGAAGGGTTTGGCTGCCATAAAAGACCTGTATATTGACAATGTTTTCGCCTCATTTGACCAACTCAAAGCCAAATTTGACTTACCACCTTCTCACTTTTTCAGGTACCTGCAAGTAAGGAACTATGCTAGAGCAAACATTTTAAGTTTTGAAACTTATAACTCGCCAGATGAAGTCTACTCTCTTTTAGCGAAGGAACCTGAGACAAAAAAGCTGGTGTCCATGTTTGTCAATGCGTTTGCAGCTCAAACTGCTCCAAGTACACAACATCTGAGAGAGTGCTGGGAGAGGGAAATAGGTACTGTCATTCCAGAGGGTGAATGGTCTAAATGTCTGAATAGCATCCACGCATGCTCAATTAATTCGAGACACCAGCTAATTCCATATAAGGTGATACACAGACTCCATTATTCATGTGTTAAACTCCACTCATTCTTTTCATCCACCTCGCCGTTATGTGTGAAATGTAAACAGTCTACTGGTACATTGGCACATATGTTCTGGTTTTGCAATAAACTTCAGAGATTTTGGCGTGAGGTTTTTTACTTCTACTCTGAGGTTTATGGGTATGATCTCCCTCCGGACCCTAAGACAGGCATACTTGGCTGGTCTCACCAGCTCGAGACTCTTAGCCATTGGAAGGTTCTTTCAATCCAGTACGGGATGGTTATTGCTAAGAAAATTATTCTCAAAGTTTGGAACAAAGATATATCTCCAAGTTTTGAAGCTTGGCTCACAGAAGTCTCAGACACCTTGTATATGGAAAGAATCCGATTTGAGATATTAGGGATATCAGACAGATTTCATCAGATATGGCAGCCTTTCCTTGACCATATTGCAAAGCGAAGAGTACCCTCATGACACCTCAACTCGGACTATGCTTGAATATCTACTTGTTTGTAGTTTTTTTATTTTTTATTTATTGAACCAACTGTATAATTCTATTACAGCTGCGGATGGCCACAGAAACTGTTGCTATGGAGTACAGCTTTTGTTTTTGTTTTCTTTTGTTTCTCTCCACAGCCTGCTTCGGGGGAGGGGGGTGGGAGGAAGGGGGTAAATGTTTGGGTTGTTACCTGTTTTGATGTTCTGAAAATCTATAAATAAAGTACATAAAAAAAAAAAAATAAATAAAAAAAAACAAAAAAACTACTCTATTAACTTTCTACCTTTCTGTTTCACGGGTGTTACTACACCCATCGGGTCATACAGCCCGGCAATCTGGCTCAGTAGAACACGACGAGTCAGTGGGTTCGTGTCTTTGCTTCCACTTCTTCTTGAGTGAGGTCAATCTCGGTTCTCATATTCTTCTTCCTTCTGGAGAAGTTGATGGAGACCATCACAAAGAGCTTGTCCTCTTGCACAAGATAACCAACCCCCAGGGCTTTGTTATCTTCCTCCCTTAGCTGGTTGGGCAACGTCAGAGCCACTGGCTTGGACTCTGTTCCATCCCGCCTCCCACCTTGACCGGACCCAAGGCTTGAGGTAGAAGCCTCCTGCTTTCAGTATCTTCTCCACTCCCTCTTGGATCTTGTCTAGACAGTGTGGGTCATTGTGGAACGTGAGGAGGTTATCGACGTAGGAGTCTTCCTCAATGACTCTTCTTCCCTCCTTCATATCAGACAACTGGGGGAACTTGGCGGTCTCTGGCATGGCAACCTGTGCAATGCACCCCGCCGGTTTGTCCCCCATGTTCACCCTCACGACAGCATAATCCTCAATCTCATCCTCCGGTGAGTCTCTCCATAGGAACCGATGCACATGGACCTCTTGTTCATCCAACCAGACCGAATTATAGATCTCTGTGATGTCTCCGATGGCTGCATGTTTTCCTTCCCGGAATCTGAGAAGCACGACTCTGATGGGATTTAGGACGTCTGGGCCTTCGAGCAAAATGCCATTCATGCACACCCCTCTGAACTCCTGGCTGCTATTCCAGGCGCACCGGCATAGTCACTGAGTAGGGATTTGGAGCGGTTAAGTGGCTCACCCACCACACAGCATCTGTCCAGCTGTAAGCCTCTTTCCACAGGGGGTCTTTCGCAAGCCGCTTCTCAGCCCTCAGGAATGTTGCTTTCACAGCCTTTCGGTTGTTGGGAAGAGAGGCTGGATCTTCCTTCCAGGGGTACTTCACATCCTAGTGTGGCTGGTCACTGTGGGCGTCTCTCTCCCTGAAGGTTAGGCTGCCTTTATTATCTCCAGCTCGTTCTCATCAGCCAGGGACATCTCCTTTCCTCCCGGTGGGCACTGTCCACAGCAACACCCTCCACAAGAAGGCTCACAGGCAGCACCGATGCTATCCCATTTTAGCCACCCAAGGATCTCTTTATTACACACTGCTGTCGTTCGAACTTCTACACTGCTTTCTTGCTCCAAATGCGTTCCTGGTCTTCCCACGAAGTGCTCTTCAACTTTGACGGCTACTGTCTTCATTGAATGAGCGAAGTGCGTCTCTGACTGCCATGTGGTCACCCCCACATCTTCAAAGAGGTCTGGATGCACACCACTCACGATCTTGCCCAGAGGACCGTCCCACAACACCAGGTCGCCGACTCTTTGCAGCCTTTGTGGAGCTAATCGACCTTCTCGAGTACTGATCAATAGATCAATCTTCTCTGGGCGGGCCAGTTCCCCCGGCTTAGCTTCAGGGAAGAACTGCTCTAGCCGCTCTGATCCCACCACTCGATCCACTTTGGCGATGTCTTCCATCCCGTAGCAGATCATCTCGTGGAACTTCAGGGGAAATAGTGGTGGTCCACTGGTGTGTCGCCTTTCTTACACTCCTCCTTACGACAGAAGAACTTTGGAGTGCACCCACTGTCAACCCCGTGAACATCCAGGCACTTTGTACATGCTCTTGCCTTTTTCACCTGAGATTTCTTCTCCGACAGACTGGCCTTCCTGAAAGTTGCACAGCGAAACAGTTTACCTCCGTGTTCTTCATTACCACACATAGCACATGGTAACAGCTTGGAGCCTCTTTTGACTTCACTTGTCGTAGTCTTAGTGAACGGCTTCTTTTCTCTCCATCTGTCACCTGGTTTCTCCCGGGAGCTTTGTCGCTCAGGAGCATTAGCAGGCTATGGCCTGCTGGGCAGCAATTGCTCCAACCTCACAAGCAATGACTTTTGGTCTTCCAGGAACAGCAAGAGCCTGCCGAAACGGTTCCCTGGGTGGGCGTCGTTAACAGGGTTTCTCACACACATGAGCCACTCTCTTTTCATGACACCAGGGAGTTTACTCTCCAAATACCGTATCCCCAGCTGATTCTGTACAGCGTCTACGCACCCCAGGTCTGTGAGGTCCAATACTGCTCTCTCCACAGCTAGGATCACCTCTAATGTCTCTCGTGGCCGGTGGTTTTTCCCAGCAGGTCGTGATTGAAGCACCAGCACAATCTCTTCTGCCGTTTGTTCTTTGTCACCATAACGGTTCTCTAATTCCCTGAAGATATCGTTTGCATCTCTGCAACGCAAAAGCCTGAGTTCACTTTTCACAGACTCACCTATACTGTCTAGCAAATGAAGTTTTTTGCATTCCCTTGACCCCGTAGGTTCCGCTTGCGCCTGGATACTCTCCCAATCAGCCTTCCAGCGCCAATAGTCCCTCCTGTCCCCGGAGAACTTAGGCAAACTTATGGGTGTGAGCCTTATTTTTGGTCTGGCCCATTGAGAACTGTTGTCCCAACCAGCATACAATCCAGGTGTGCTATCTGGCATGCTACTACATTACATTACATTTACATTTACTCATTTGGCAGACGCTTTTATCCAAAGCAACTTACATTTGAGGAACAACTTAAGTATCAACAGAGCATCAAATACAGATCTACAACTGACAATACATACTAGTAAGAGCAGCAATAAATCCTAGTAAGAGCTACATATCACATCAATGGGTAAATACCTAGGGAAGGAAGTAAGAGTTAACAGAAAGTGCAATCAAAACAAAAAGTGCAGTCAATACAAGATAATTGTAGGGATAGAAGAAGAAGAGCACAGGAAGTGCATGTTAGAGGTTAGTTAGTTAGTTAGAGGTGTTATAAGAGGAAGTGTTCTCGGAAGAGATGAGTTTTCAAGAGCTTCTTGAAGTCAGAGAGGGACGCCCCCTGCTCTGATGGCGTGTGGTAGCTCGTTCCACCATCGTGGTGTCACAGATGAGAACAGCCGGGACTGGGATCGCTTTGTGTGAAGGGCACCGTTCGTTGGAGGAGCGTAGAGGCCGAGAAGGAACGTAGGTTTGTATAAGTTTAGGTAGGTAGTTTAGAGTTTAGGTAGATGGGTGTAGACCCTGTGGTCACTCTGTATGCAAGCATTAGTGACTTGAATTTGATTCTGGAGGCCACGGGAAGCCAGTGGAGGTCACTGAGTAATGGAGTGACATGAGTCCTTTTGGGCTGATCAAAAATCAGATGCGCTGCTGCGTTCTGAACCATTTGTAGGGGTTTCACGGCACAAGCTGAAAGACCTGCTAGGAGGGCATTGCAATAGTCGAGGCGAGAGATAACCATGGCCTGTACCAGAAGCTGGGTGGCATACTGAGTGAGGTAGGGCCTGATCTTCCTTATGTTGTATAAAGCAAAGCGGCATGACTTAGAGACAGCAGCGACATGGTCTGAAAATGACAGTTGATCATCAATCAAGACACCCAAGTTTCTCACCACCTTGGTTTGAGTGATGGTTGAGGAGTCAATTTGTAGTTTGATGTTATGGTAAATGGATTGCTTGGCTGGAATGACCAAGAGTTCAGTCTTGGAGAGGTTTAGTAGAAGGTGGCAGGCCTTCATCCATGTAGATATGTCCGGAGAGACAGTCTGTAAACCGCGCCGAGACAGTGGGCTCGTCTGGCGGGAAGGATAGATAGAGTTGCGTATCGTCTGCGTAGCAGTAGTAAGAGAAGCCGTGTGAGCGAATGATCGGCCCCAGTGAGGTGGTGTAAATTGAGAAGAGAAGGGGCCCTAGCACTGAGCCTTGGGGCACGCCTGTGGAGAGGCAGTGGGAGGAGGATAATTGTCCTTGCCACAAGACATTGTAGGAGCGCCCAGAAAGGTAGGATTCGAACCACAGGAGTGCTTTACTCGAGATGCCCATTGCTGAGAGTGCGGATAGCAGGATTGCGTGGTTGACTGTATCAAAGGCAGCTGATAGGTCTAGCAGGATGAGAACCGAGGATTGGGCTGCAGCTTTCGCTGACCTTAGGGCTTCTGTTACAGACAGAAGAGCCGTTTCAGTAGAGTGGCCACTCTTAAAGCCAGACTGATATGGATCTAGGAGGTCATTCTGTGAGAGGAGATTTGTGGGAATTGAGTCCAGTGGGCATGTAGTTGGACGGCTACGAGTCAAGAGTTCTGATACTTCAGAGAGGAGTAAACAAGGAGAGTGAAGAACCACTGACCTGGGAGGGCAGAGGAAAAGATGTAGTAGGACTGCTACATTGGTTGAGTTCGGATGTTTCAGAGAATTGGCTAGTTATAGCCTCCACTTTGCCTGTGAAGAAGGCAGCAAAGGTATCAGCAGACAAGTTTGTGGGTGGTGGAGGGGGAGGCGGATTTAATAGAGCTTTAAAAGTGGAAAATAATTTCCTTGAGTCAGTGGCACTGCTAATTCTGTTATTATAGAATGCAGTTTTGGCAGCACTGATGCTTGTCGAGAAGGAGGATAGGAGTAATTGGTAGCCCTTAAGGTCAGTAGGGTCTTTGGTTTTTCGCCATTTTCTTTCAGCAGCTCTGAGATCAGTACGTAGCCCCCGGATGGTATCCGTTAGCCACGGGTGGGACTGGTTTGGGCGAGCAGGCTTGGTGGATAGAGGACACAGGCTATCTAGGCACGAGCTTAGTGTAGAGCACAGAGATTGTGTGGCATCATTGACCTCAAGTGAGGAAAAAGTGCTGAGGGAAGGTAGAGCAGAAGCTACCACTGAGGCAAAGTGAGCGGCTGTTGCGCCGGTGTGAGACCAACGGTGTTGGACCAATGAGCTTTTCCTGTAGGGATACCGTGAACTGAATGAAATAGTGGTCTGACACATGTAGAGGTGTGACAGTTAGGCACTCGGTGGCACAATTTCGTACAAGAACAAGATCAAGCACCTTGCCAGCTTTGTGGGTCGGGGGGCTGAGAACCCGGGTTAGATCAAAGGACTGAATCAGAAACAGGAAGTCTGCTGAGTTTGAATTGTCTAAGTGAATGTTCATGTCGCCAAGGACGAGTAGGGGACAGTCATGCTCTGGTATGGAAGACAGCAGTGTGTCTAGCTCCTCCACAAAGTTACCCATTTGTCCTGGTGGACGGTATATGACAATCACAGAGACCTTAACCGGAGCGGTTAGACAGCATGGTATTCGAAGGAGGCATATTGAATTGGGAGTAGCAGCTGTGTGAATTTCCATTTGTTGGAAATTAAGAGCCCCGTCCCACCCCCCCTCCCAGATGGTGGGGGGGTGTGGGTGAAAGAGTAATTGGTGGACAAGGCAGCAGAGGTAGCGGTGTTTTCTGGTTTGATCCAGGTCTCAGTGAGAGCCAGTATCCCAAGAGATAATGTGTTAGCATAAGCAGTGATAAAGTCAGCTTTGTTAACTGCAGACTGGCAGTTGCATGATCCAACAGAGAAGTAAACAGATGTGGGCAGTGTCTGTTTTAAAGGCTTGAGGAGTGCCTTATTTCTGTGCCTGAAGACACAATACCTCTTGCGTGTACTGGAGACAAGAGGAATAGTATGGTAGTACATGGCCTGAGTGTAGTTGTAGCCAACAGCTTTAGGTGAGTAGAAGTGCTTATGAAAGGAAAGACGCTGGCCTTGCTCGGTGGACTCGCACAGGAAGACTCGTTGGTCTTTACCCAAGGAGCAGACGCTTACGCTGACGCTTCAGTAATAGGTTGCAGTTAAGTAGTGCGAGTCTTATCGCATACAGGTGTGGCGCATTCAGACTGATTACACCCAGCTGAGATCGCCCACCAGATTACCAAGACAAAGGTTGGTTTCAGTGGGTGGGACACACACCCAGTTTTTTGAGCTCGCTCAGCCGGCCTTCAGATTCTAGTAGAATGGTCAGTAAAAGTGCAAGGTGATAGCACAACAAGAGTAAGAAAAAGAGTAAATACCTCACTGCTGCAAACTCTTCCTTGCCCACCGGTGCTTTCCTGTGTTTGAGAGTGCAGCAGGAGTATAAGTACCCTTGTCCCATGCTGAGACTGATGGGCGGAGCGGCATGTACACTCATCAGTTGTGGCGTGCTGGCATGGGTCGGAGGTTGGGTGAAACTGACACCAAGTCCACCATCAGACCGTCTTGACTGCAGATAGGGCTGCAACATTTCTTGGGGGGTACTGTGTGTGGCAGCTGCTACATACCTGCTCTGGGGTCGACTAATGACAGTATCGCCTTGAGAAGCACATGTAGAGCGTGCTCTGTCAGAGAACATGAATGAAGGAGAGTTTGTCACATATGCAGTTCCCTGCATATGTGACAGTGGGCGGATTGATGAGAGCATGCCGGGGTTACTGGTTGGGTAAAGGTGACGTTATCTGCAGCTGTAAGGCTGTCGACGGCTGTTGTGATAGGCCCACCGACCGCATCATCGCCTCCCACATCTTCATCCTGTTCCTCCTCACCCCCGTCTATATCATCCTTTGGTTCTGTATTGTTCCTCTTCACGACCTCATTATCATCCATGAGTTGCTCCTTGTCCTCTCTCAATGATAAAAGGAGCATCCATTTTTCCTTTCCATGTGGCCTTCACGTGTACACAGCCTCTCTGACTTCATGAAGTTTTCTATCCAGCTTACCACTTTCGACCCTTTGCTGCGTCCATGGCACTACCTTACTTCTCCCGAGCGCCACAGCCCGGTCAAGAGCAGACTTGAACTGTGTTACAAGGGCGTCTATGTCCGGTGCCGCATGCTTGGACCACAGCATTTCCATAATCTTGCCCTCGGTTTCTAGGAACCTTTGCTCACTGGCATCTCTCCTCGCCAGGGCGTCCCGCGACTCACTGTCGTCACACGTAGGGTCTATCTGGTTCTGTGCGTCAACATATTCATTACTGACATTGAGGAGTTTGTCATAATCATCCCTCAATCTTGCTAACTCTTCTGACAACTCAACTTCACGTAAACGGCCAGCACTAACGTTAAGGTGAAATTTCGTTGTGCATTTGAGCGATTCTGCTTTAAGCCCTCTAGATCTGGCTTGTCATCTGCCATTTTGTCTTTTTATTTATTTATCTATTTATTCTTTTTCTATATATATCTTCTTTTTCTCTCTATTGAGTAAACAGAATCTTTAAAATCACCTTTTAACAAATGACTCGTTCAAGAGAAACGTTCAGAAGAATCGTTCAAAAGAACCATTCAGAAGAATCGTTCAGAAGAATCGTTCAAAAGAACCTTTCAGAAGAATCGTTCAAAAGAACCGTTCAGATAAATCGTTCGTTTGCGAACAAAACAGACGTCTTTGTCAGCTGTTATGGCTTGTAGTGGCGTTGTTTACAAAGTCATTATTAGCCCCGTGGCTGTCATCATTGTCCACACAGTCGTAGTCATGGTTGTTGGAGTTATTCAGCCCTTTAACGGCCCCGTTAGTCCTCGACTTCGGCTCCCTCGTTGTAGTGGTGTTGTTGACGGCTGCTTCAGAAGCCGAGTCTCCGATCCCGGCGCCGGTCCTCAACAATGGCTCTCCCCCGCTTAGGGCCCGTGCACTCTCTAGCACGATGTCCGACGACGGTTTACAACTGTGCAGTTCTCGATTGAGCTACCTGCTATAACTCAATAAACTCCCCACTGGAAGGGTTTCAGGACAAGTACGGCGGATACAACTTGTGTCACGTTATGAGCTTTATTGCGCACACATTCACAATACTCATCCACAAGTAGCCTGAATGCTACCGCTACGCTAGCCTATTAGTCCGATATTAGTGACGTTAGTCAGCCAGTTATGTTAGTTAGTTAGGTTGTAAGGTTGTTAGGTTGTAAACCTGCAATGAAAACACAAACACCAGACTTAACAAATAAAATTCCCCAATCATGTGATATTAATCCGTGATCTGAATTACTAGCAATGTTAGTTTATAGTCACTCACCGGCAAGGCGTACCAGTCCTGATCATCAACTAAATGAAAATGAAACTTAAAGGCGAAACGCCTGCGCACCGTAGCTAATTAGGCATACACAGAAAAGAGTCTGGAGACCAGGAATAATAAACAAACATTTACAGGTACGTGATGTCACTATTGCGGAAGCACTTCCGCCGGCTGCACATACAGGTCCGTATGTTGTGGTGGCGTCACTTACTGATGCTTCAGAAACACTTGGAAAAATGTAGCTTGTGTGGAAGCTACTGCGTTACTCTGTCAATAAAAGAGCTTTGATTTGATTCAGAAAACAGCGATGCAGTAGAGCGCTGAGACGATGATGCACCGGCTCTGTGTTGTTTTTTTATTTCACGCACTGTCAAAGGCTTCACCAGGTTTGTCGTGTCGTCTCTTGGCAGCAATTATCTCAAGTCGCAAATATTGCATCGCGCGCTGTTGCATCAAGCCACACTTTTGATTTTCTCCACGTCTTTCACATCCACGAGCCACTCCTCTGTGCGTAACCGGCGTGAGCTAGTGTTTTACATCACCACAGCCAATTACAATCACTTTTAGATGTGGGCACATGAAGACTGCTGCATGCTTATTGGCTCATTGGCGTTAACAAGAACCTTTAGGTATCGAACTTTGGTACCGAAAGACAAGACATTTTTTAATACTAGGTGGTATTGAGGCAGTTCGGTCGGTGGCTAAAAGGTATTGAACTCGATACACAGCCCTAGGGTGCATGCCGCAGACGGTCTGGGCACTGCACTTCCTGTGTTCTGTCACCATTACATTATCAATTAACATTTAAATAATCGATTTTTGATGTTTGTTAACAATTCAGAATCTTTCACGTCCGTATCACCATGCATCCAAGAATCGATTTTTTCTCCCACCCCTAATACACAGCTGTATTTGTTTAACTTAATGATTGTGTTTCAACCTACACATTGAATTGGTTGTCAGTAGCAATTGGTCTGTTACTTTGTTACTTTCTTAACTTTCGCTAATACAAAAGATATAAGATAACCATCTAAGACAAATGTTTTCATGAAAAATCTAAAGTGGCTAACAATTTTGCACACTACTGTATGTAAAGTATACAATAAGCTGAAAGACACAGTTGAGTATGTGATGTTGTGATGTTTGTTTTGTCTGCAGCCATCCCTTCCTGTTCTGTACACACTGTCTAGCCAAGCAACCCATGAAGCTGTCCACCTCCTTTGCAGGATGCTGGTGTTTGATCCGGTAAGTCATTCTGTTATACATAGTTTTGCATTATGTTTTGTAAATTAATAAAACCCATTCACTGATTCACTGCAGTATAATTATGGATAAGTACTGTACACACTCAAGTAAAACAGTGGCCAGTATTTGACTATACACTGACAAAAACCACGAAAATCCAAGGAATGAGCTAAATATAAATACTATAAAGCAAATTTTCATGATTTCTGCAACGGAAGAAGAGATGCAAGGCAAAGATACTGTGTGATGTCAAAAATCACACTCCTTCTCAGAGCCATGACTTGGTCAAATCTGAAAACACCAACATAGCAATCACAAATAATCCTAATCATGGGTACACTTCATAGGAACTGCTAATTGCTAATTCAGCTACTCTTAATGAAGGCAGTTTGACAAAATGAAAACATGGGCTTAGGAAAACAGGCAATCAGGTAAATGTGTGTTCTCTCCTCCTCTCCTCTTCTCTCAAAGTCTGATGTCAGCATATAACATTAACATGATGTTTGTGCCAGACTGCCTGCCCAGTGTCAAGAGTGTAATAAAACATTTTTTATTACTTTTAAAAACCGCCAATGAGAGATGTCTCACTATAGGATGCGCTTCCCTGCATATTCCTCAGAAGCATTTACCTCATTACGCCAATACTGATTTGCTGGTGATCGCGATGTCCGCATCAGGTGAGTCCAACTACCCTTAAATAGCTTACGCTACAACGCAGACACAATTAAAAACTAGAATGGGCATTTCCTTAGGAAAAATGGGTGTGAGAACTGTCAGTAATTAGTTGTAAATGCTACTGCTGTCTCTGCTATGTGCTACTCCATCAGCAATTTTTATAACTTTGTAGCGCTACCGACATGTAAGACAATCAATGATGTGACACATTTGAACGGGTTTGATCAGTCAGTCTCTGGATTAGAATGGTAAGACCTTAACCACCAGACTATTCACATATATTGTGGCGGAAAAGCTTCCAAGTTTCTCTGTCAATCGTGTTATTTTTACATAAAATGCCTCCAAAGCACCAATAGAAGGCATGTTTTGCTTGTAAATACATTTTCTGTGACATCTACTCCACTGTTGAAGAATAAAATAAAGAAACAGCTGAAGAATTATGCTGTGAAAGACTTAATTTCATGTAAGATTGCATTTAGAAAGACGGACAACATTACAATTTTGAAAGTAACCACTGTAAATCAGTAAGCACTCCACATTTTGGTGCATCATTAAGATAAAACTCTGGAAAGTTCAAGTTACAGTCTCTTAACACTGTGATCCGAGGTTGAATCGAAGTCTGGCACCAGAAGTGGCACATTGAGTACTAACACTTAACTTCATACACTATTGAATCACCATCCTTTTTGTGCAACAGTTTGAAGTATTATTGATGGTAAAGTGCATTTGCCTTATAAAATGAAGCATTTTCAGCTGTCATTATGGTATTTTTAGTTAGAGCTTGGCAGCTGATCATGAAAATATATAGCTGGTGTCCACACTCCAAACAGGAAGTTGGCAAGTTGAAGAGTTTGGTGAGAGAAGGAGAAGTCTGTCAGAAATTTCTTTTGGAATCAATGAGAGCTTGATTGTGTGATACCTATCAATTAACGTTCAAACCTAAAAATCTAAGCCTCCAATGAGAAAGATTTTGGCATTTTGACAGAGAAAAGGCATGTGGTACATTTTGATAACTTTTTTGTGCTTTTGGAGATGAATTTATGTGACTGGCAGCAGTCTACAAAAATGATTATGGTCTACCAAACCCTTCTCTCCACACTCTAGCTGATCACATGACAGGCTGATGAAGTCTCTAAAAAGCTTTAAAACCCTTCACATTGGAAGCACATATCTCCAAAACTAAACATTTTTAGCAAACACCAATTACAACTTGAAAAGATCAACATCTTTTCTGAAGTTTAAAAGCTCAAATGGAGTCTGTAGCTGCACATTTGCTGGCGCAGTAGGCTGGAAGAAAGCTAAGTCTCTACTTACATAGGAACCCATTCATTTTAAAATGCCCAAATATTTTAATACACTGCTCACAAAAAGAAAGGGAACACTAAAATAATATATCCCAGATTTGAATGAATGAAATAATCTCATTAAATACTCCTTTCTTTCCATAGCTGGATGTGCTGACAACAAAATCACACAAAATTTATCAGTGGAAATCAAATTTATCAACCCATGGAAGTCTGGATTTGGAGTCACACTCTAAATCAAAGTGGAAAACCAAACTACAGGCTGATCCAACTTTGATGTAATGTCCTTAAAACAATTCAAAATGAGGCTCAGTACTGTGTGTGGCCTCCATGTGCCTGTAAGACCGCCATACAATGCCTGGGCATGCTCCTGATGAGGTGGCAGATGGTGTCCTGAGGGATCTCCTCCCAGACCTGGACTAAAGCATCCGCCAACTCCTGGACAGTCTGTGGTGCAACGTGGCGTTGGTGGATGGAGCGAGACATGATGTCCCAGATGTGCTCAATTGGATTCAGGTCTGGGGAATGGGCGGGCCAGTCCATAGCATCAGTACCTTCCTCTTGCAGGAACTGCTGACACACTCCAGCCACATGAGGTCTAGAATTGTTTTGCATTAGGAGGAACCCAGGGCCAACCGCACCAGCATATGGTCTCACAAGGGGTCTGAGGATCTCATCTCGGTACCTAATGGCAGTCAGGCTACCTCTGGCAAACACATGGAGGGCTGTGCGGCCCCCCAAAGAAAAGCCACCCCACACCATTACTGACCCACCGCCAAACCAGTCATGCTGGAGGATGTTGCAGGCAGCAGAACGTTCTCCACGGTGTCTCCAGACTCTGTCACGCCTGTCACATGTGCTCAGTGTGAACCCGCTTTCATCTGTGAAGAGCACAGGGCGCCAGTGGCGAATTTGCTAATCTTGGTGTTCTCTGGCAAAAAACGTCATGCACGGTGTTGGGCTATAAGCACAACCCCCACTTGTGGACGTCGAGCCCTCATACCAGCCTCATGGAGTCTGTTTCTGACCGTTTGAGCAGACACATGCACATTTGTGGCTGCTGGAGGTCATTTTGCAGGGCTCTGGCAGAGCTCCTCCTGCTCCTCCTTGCACAAAGGCGGAGGTAGCGGTCCTGCAGCTGGGTTGTTACTCTCCTTGGGCCTCCTTCAATTCTCCTGATGTACTGGCCTGTCTCTTGGTAGTGCCTCCATGCTCTGGACACTACGCTGACTAACACAGCAAACCTTCTTGCCACAGCTCGCATTGATGTGCCATCCTGGATGAGCTGCACTACCTGAGCCACTTGTGTGGGTTGTTGACTCCATCTCATGCTACCGCTAGAGTGAAAGCACCGCCAGCATTCAAAAGTGACCAAAACATCAGCCAGGAAGCAGAGGAACTGAGAAGTGGTCTGTGGTCACCACCTGCAGAACCACTCCTTTATTGAGGGTGTCTTGCTAATTGCCTGTAATTTCCACCTGTCTATTCCATTTGCACAACAGCATGTGAAATTGATTGTCAATCAGTGTTGTTTCCTAAGTGGACAGTTTGATTTCACAGGAGTGTGATTGACTTGGAGTTACATTGTGTTGTTTAAGTGTTCCCTTTATTTTTTTGAGCAGTCTATGAAATCAGCCATTACAGATTTCACAGATATTTATAGATAATTGCTTTCAACTTTAAACACCTGTATGGTGTTTTAATTTAACCAACAAACTAAAGATGATTCCTAACTAAAAATACCAAAACCCCTCAGCCTAAAAGTTTTTTTAAAGGCAAATGCACTTTTCTATCAACAAAAGCTCAAATTGTGAAGTTTGTGACAGTCCTCCAATGGCTCAGTTGGTATTGTGCTGATCCTTGAACCAGGACAGACCTGGGTTTAAATCCCACTTTGGCTGACAGTGTTAATTGATCACTGCTTACAACTTTACTTACCTGTATAGTGTTTAAACTTAATAGTCAGCTGCAAATATGGCTTGACCCCAAAAAATTTCTAACAAAAGGTTTCTCAGTGGTTTACAGTAGTATCACATGTACTTAAAAACATACTAAATGTTTACAAAAGTTTGACTCCAAGAAAGGCCCCATTTTCAAAATGGCGGCCGTTAGGTCCTTAAAATGACCATTACTCTTTTGTATTCCTCCTAGACCAGGAATACTGGTGCCTGATACATGTTTTGGCCATGTATTATTATAATTAGCATATTTGCATGGTAGATATGTGATTTCAAGTACAATTATATATTAAAGCAATTGGTTACAAGCATATTTATGCGAAAAATAAGTTTCCCTTAAGTAAGTGCATATTTCTCCTTTCTAATATCGTTTTGCCTAGTGTTGGTGTGGTTCCTGTGGTTCATAACCATTCTTTTGATTCCAATAATGAATAAATTCATTAGAACTGTGTGGCACTGTGTGGGGCTGCCATGTGAAGGCTCAGTACCACTGACCCCTTTTAATTTATTTTTTGTTTTATTTTTCTATATTTTTAAAATAGTTTTCTTATTTATACATATTTTTTTCTATTTTATTCAGTTTCCTCTTATTGTGGTTTATTTTTTATACTTTTTTGTACTGTGACCTTCACTAGATTTACCATTTGTCGTCACACTCTTCCTCCCATAGAGGTTGATTATAGTGATTCTCACAATTCCCAGCTTGACATGGTCCACAAGCAGACATGCATGGTAGTTCATATGCCCTGCAACTGCACCGTTGTGCTCGGCAGGCAGTTGTGCAATTACAGTGGATCATCTGCAGAAGCCTTTCTGGGGCAGCATCTTACTGGTCATAACTGGCAGGAACTGGTTGTCCACCAGTTTCCATCCTTAATCCATTGTGTTCTTGTCACCTTCCTTTAACTGATGTTGTACACTTTAGTAGCTTTGGACTTGTCTGAACGAAAATAGAGGCCTCTATTATTCGTCCCAGAGTGGTAGAGTAGAAGAATGAGTAAGTCTGTATCCTCCCCTATCAAGGTTGTAGGCTGATGTTCTGAGGCCTTGACTGCAGCTTTGACAATGTCCACGTCTGCATCACCTGATGCATTAATAACAGTGCATCCCTTCTTCTTCAGCTCCACGGTCAAGATTGATAAGTTCTCATTTGTTGCCAGACCTGTAAAGGAAATCATCCTTTCTTCTCACAAACTCAGTCTCTGCATTGAAGTTAACGATGGGGTGAGTGATTTCACCACATCTCTAATGCGTATTGTCTTTGATGGAAGGACCTTCGCTATACCCATAAAAAACGACTGTTGCTTTACCATAATGCTGTATGGTAAAGTCTGCATATGACTGTGCAATGGCACCGTAACTGTCACCCTTTTTCTATGCCAAGCGATGAACCAGGGAGCCACCATCAAGGACATAATGCTCAGTTGGTGGGATGAAATCCAGGACAGTTTTGTTAGATTTCTTGCTTGAGAACCCACTTACTACCTGCGCTAGTAGGGGCTTGTTGGCTTTACAGAAGATTTCCTTTTCTTCGAACTGCAGGAAATGAACAGAGCTCATAGCTCATTACATCTTCCAGTGAAAACTGTTTTCGACATGATCAGTAACCGTTTGAACAACAAAGCAGGATCAATGGTTCGGTCTTAGGCAACTTTGATGGTGGAGTCATTTGCAATGGTTTTAGTTTGAAAAATATTCCAAAAACAGGGTTTTCCAATCATCTTTTCAATGATCTCATTGCCAGCTGTCTCAAACTCATGTACATTCACCTTACAAAGTAATCTCACAAAATCATGTATTCTATAAGTTTGTAATCATGTTGTAACAACCTGGGCAGAATGTACCGCCCTTGTGAGGATCGCCGATCCCGCCCACCCGCTCTGATTCGCTTTGCGCTACAGCCACAGGGGAATCCTCCCTGTGAATAAAAGAGCAAAAGAGGAAGAGGGCAGTGGGCAAGAGCAGTGAATAGAGAGCGATTGCGGCAGAGTGAAAACGACTCTTTTTTTGCGTGAGTAAACCTGATTAAAACAAGGTCTTATAATCCCTGACAAATCGTTTAATCATCTACACAAGTGTCGGCCGTGATACTGCTTATGTCATCCCACATCACTCTACAAAAAATCATCGCCTCCGCTGCGGAAACTAACCAACTACTTACCGGCATTGTACCACTCCAAAACACCATAACCAAAAGCCCCGACCAGGATCTTTTTGCAAGTAGACCGCCTGGTCGTAAGTCAGCCAAAGCATTTTTTTTGTTTCCCAGCTGGTTTCTTTTTGTGTGTGTGTCTGTGTCATTCGAACCTTATTTTGTGATTAATTGACTTATTGATTTTGCTGGAAGATTGGAATGAACTGAAAGACACTATTTTGTGTTTTTTTTAATGAACTGAAAGACAATATTTTTTGCTTTTGTGGATTGATTTTGTGATTTTGCTTACTGAGAGAATACCCTGAGAGGGCAATTTGTTTTTTGACATCTTGAATGCTTATATGCTACTAACGCAGAGTAGCATATAAGCATTAGCTCCTTTGCCTGAGCTAACTCAGTCACATCGAACTAGGCAGGTGTGGTTTCAGCAACCAGTCACCTCAGCTCCACCCACAACCTGCCTCTTTGCCCATTTTTGGTTATCCGGGAGTGACGGCCAGTGACGTGCTGCCAAGATGGCGACGGCCAGCTACGCTGAAAATGAACTTCAAAATGGCTCTTAAGAAACCAACGGGTGATGTCACAGACACTATGTCCATTGTTTTATACAGTCTATGGTTTATTGACTTTTGGTTGACCAGGGACCTGCGGCGTGGAGTGGAATATCAATGATTCACCACGAAATTGGAAGTTGTTACAACTTAAGTGTACATGCTCACGTCGCTACCAAATTTGAAACGTGTGATAACAGTCCCACCTTGAACACATCCATATACCATCATTCACTCAATGTCATAGCGCCATGCGCCATGCTGCGATATGTTGGCAATTTCAACGTCAAAACTGTCCCAGAAAAGCCTTAACACAGTGATGATGCTATGTTGTGAGTTTTCAGTTAACAGCGTGTCCATGGCGGCAAAGCTCCATGTTTTGCCAAGACACAGAAAGTTGTATCTTCAATGTACATACTCAAATCTGTACCAAACTTTACACGTTTGATAAAAGTCACACCCTGAACACATCTACAAGCTAATATTCACTCATAGTCACAGTGCCACCTACTGGCAATAGGGAGTGACTACTTCTACACATAAACCACATTTTTTAGGTTGGCCATATCTACTATCTCAGAAAAGCCACACATTGACGCAATGCGACACACATGTTGAAAAGCTTCTGAGTTTTCTTTCAACGTTGTACGTTTGGTGTGCCAGCAAAGACGCGCCACAAAACAGGAAGTTGTTATAACTTTGCTGAACATGTTCAGTGACTAACTTCATGTGACTAATAATGATCCAATATTCAGTTATAGTCATAGTGCCACCTACTGGCAACAGGAACTAAGCCCTGTGTGGCACTCATCATGCAATTTAAATAAAATTTTCTCAAGCAGCAGCATCTGAAGTGCATGACAATTTAGAGCCGCATCGGGAGAGCTGCGGAATCTGCAGTGCAGAAGCAACACTAACCGACGTGCTTCACGTCTAGTCTATAGCATTCATTTTGATGCCACTATCGGATATGGGGACTCCTGTATTGCCAGCCAAGCTTATCTCAGCAACCACCGGCACTCAGCAAGCAGTTCTCTGTTGCAGCGAGGGCCCTGTACTCAGCACTGCAAGCACGCCTGGAGCAGAGAAATCCAGCTTGTAAAACTGGAAAAAGGTTAGGGGTGAAGATCATATCGCCGACGCACAAATGTCCTGGATAGAAACACTGTATGCATATAATTTGTAAATATTCCACCTTCACCCTATTTTATTGTCTTCCACATGTATGTCACGTGACTATTTTGGTCCAGTCATGACTGAGTGATCATACCTGCAAGTTACACTACTTTAATTAACCCAAGATGTAATAATAATAATAATGATATAAAAATAGTGGGAACAAACAAGGAACCGAACCGTGGCTCAAAAATTGAGGTCTGAACCAAACCATGGATTTGGTTAACCGTGATACCCCATCAGTTTAACCCTTTGAAAATGAACAAAAACAACAATGTTAGTCACTTCTAACCCCTTAGTCTTGTCCATGTAAACGTGCTGGGCATGAACTGCAACTGCAAACATAACCGCTGATCTTCAGGGGAGGAGAATGGCAGCGAAGAGAACTTCCTGAGGACAATGGGAAAGCATGAGCCAACCATCTTGAACAAAAAGGCAGGCTTAGACTTCAATGTAACTCTGACACGCCCTGGAGCAAACTGAGTGCACAATGGCTACACCTAGAATGTCGCTGACCTGTTTTACAGACGCCAAAGCCAACAACACTGTCTTCAGAGACAGGTCTTTTAACTCTGCCTCGCCCAGTGATTCAAAAGGGCGGCCATCCAAAGAGCCCATCCAAAACCACTACCAGATCAAATGGGGGAGCTAGTGGCCTGGAAACAGGGAGTCGCTGATGTTCATTAAACAACAGACCAAAGGATGTTAGCTAGCTGTTTTACCTAAGCAAAGGTTTTGAGCTGTAAAAAACAAACAAAGGGGAGAATGTGCGGTCCTCCACACAAACTCTGAACCATGCCTACACACATAAACAAGAAATGAGAAACGCCGACTCACATGGCAGAAGGATGAAACGGAAATGATATATTACCTAATATTGTCAAATATTACCTCTGAGTATTATAGGCTTAAAGCATTTCTCAATAAACAAACACTTGTTTAATTGATTATTCCTGAAGTGCGCAATAAAAAACATAATTTAATATAATTTGCTGCACACACAATTGATTTAGGATTATAAACACAAACAGAGATATTTGTTTCTGCAAAAGAACACCTCAAATATGTTGTACAGTTTAATGGGGAATCATATTAAGTAATACTTGCATGTAGTGCAATTTATTCTCATAAATAAGGTGAACAGGAAGACAAATTGCATTTAAACGGATACCATTTTCAGTACATCAGTTGAGGAAATATGAGTGCATAGTTTCATATATTGTTATCACATTTGTTATCAGCCAAACCCTGTGAGCCAGCATGTGGATGCGATGCGCTGCTTGTAAAAACACTGTATGGAAAACATAACACTATTTTATTAAAAATATAAATATATAGTACTACTTAATTACCATTTAAGGCAACTATATGCGTTTAAATGGTCGGGCAAGGAGCTCGCTCACATGCACCACATTTCAAGTTGATTGTGACTTATCAAGGGAAATCAGCATAGAAGCTACACTGTTGTTATAAATCGGAATATTTTTTTTACATACAAGCTTTCTGTGTTTTGAACTCACACAACCTTCAGGAGTCTTTTCTACATACAGCTTTATAAATGAGACCCCTGGTGGAGGAGGCCGTGGCACTGTGAATAGTGTCAATCACATTCTGAGGGAGGTCAGGTCCATTGTGCGTGTGGGTCAAAGATTGTCCCCCCCGCAAGCTGCAAGCATGAGTGCGTCAATGAAGAGAGGTGCATCTGGATTGTGTATGGAAAAAAACAAGAGACCCTGCAAATTGTCCCTCGATGCAAACAAATCCACATCTGCCTGGCTGTAATGCAACCAACCTTGCCTCACAATAGCTAGGTGCAGAGCTCAATTGCCCTATAGTGGTGCACCCTTGGACAGCAGATCCTCAGACACAACCTCAGACACAATCTAAAAGGAATGGACCTGTGCAGCCAAAACTGACAGGCCTTCACTCTGTCTGCTGACAGGCTGGCTGTGAATGACACAGTCCAGGGATAATCCCAGAAATAGAAATACTTTGTGCTAGGGGCACTGCAGGAGTTGGTTGCATCCCGTGTCCTGAGGGAAGCTGTAGCCCACAGTAAGAGTAGTGAGGCTACTAAACCGTTTATTGTTTTTCTGTTTATTGTTTTTAACTGCGCCTTTGACCTTAGGCCTGAATGCGACAGTGGATGACACGTTACTATTATTAAAAAGTGTAGGTGTTTTCTTGTATGACTTAAAGGGGAGACTTATGAGAAGCGCCATTGACAGTAGACTGTGGAACAGAACAGGTGGGGCTGGTGAACGAGGAACATCCAGCTGCATCACCGGTGGAGAGAGGGCTGTCAAACCGCCCTTCTTTCTAGGCTGCTGACCGGTAGTATGAACCGGCTGTCCTGGTGGAGCCGCTGTCAGCCTGGGTGCTTTCCTAGGTTTTGGCTGCTTAGGCTGCTGGAGGGGAAGGCTCGGCTTTCTGGGGAGAGCTTGAGAGAATCATCCTCCTTTTTCCTAGCCTCACATTTCTGTTGCATTAATGCCAGAGTAGTGCCAAACCCACTGGGACAATTACCATGTTCAAAATGGCTTCCTTCTCTCTGTCAGACAGGTTCAACGGATTGAGCCATCTAGCTCTTTCCTGTAAAGCTATCACCTAGATTTACTTCTATCGTGGATCGTGCAGTGCTGAACGCGGAGGCAAATGTAATTTCTTTCCACACTACAGGTTCAGGCTCAGTGTGTGTCTTCACACAACTCTGCTTGGTATGTGGTGAGCACAGAGGAGACATTCACGGCTCTGACAGTTAAAGCTCTCTCCATCATAGTGGACTGAAAACAGTCTGGTTTTGACAGTAGTGTGGGGTTCTGGAGGATCCCGCTGTCAGCAGCGGGTGGAGGTAAGCTGCAACTAACGGCTCTATGGGTGGCATGCGGAGCATGACTAGTTTTTTCATGCCCTTAAAATCCAGAGCGGAAGCCCCGTGTATCGGGGGATTACTTTAAAACAGGAGGTCCTTCCATGAAAGTGAGACCTCACCCAGCAGTTCAGGCGAAACTGGGATAAACTGTTTTGCTATTAGCCTGGGGCAATTTCTTTTCTTCATAACACAATCTGGTGGTCTCTGTCACAACCGCGTGCCAGGAAATTTTCAGTCTGGATGGGGTGCATTTGCACACATCTTACATATCCATGCATGGAGCAAAGGAAGCTGGCATACTCGCATCCTCGCCCACAGAGGCAGACAACATTCGGCTTGGCAGCCTGAGCGGAAGGGATTTTGAGAACATTTTGTTCTCATTCTTGTCATCTTCTATGAGGAACTCTGAGATGTCCTTGTCGTCATCCTCATAATCCAACTCCAGCACATCCTCTATAAGTGGGGCCGTCGAGGCTAAGTCCAGCTGTGAGCCCTGGCTAGTGCTAGTGCACAATCCTAAGGCAGCATGAGCAGACCTGTTGTGTGTCCGTGCTCAAGATTTTATTCCAGCAGTGGCAGATCCAAGCCCCTGGGTCACCGTCTCCTCTGGCGTGACGGGAGTCCATCTTTATTAGCTGGAGTGCTAACTAAGATGAACTGGGCATTGGCTGGTGTGCTAACCTGTTAAAAACAAACATTAAAACCTTCCCGTGAAATGCCTCTGTCTGTGGTGAGACTGAAGTGTTGATGCTCATCAAAGGCAGTTAGAGCCTTGCGATGGAGATGTAAGCTCCTATCTGTGGACGGTTAAGCTTGCTAGTCTGTACAACAATTTGAGAAATGCTTTGAAGTGAGAAGAGGTGTTTGAATGGTGTCTGTGGGTAAGGACTGGTGTAAGGGTAATGACTGGCATAAGAAGACATAAATGCTTCTGAAGAATACACAGGGAGGCACATCCCACTGTGAGACAATGAAACAAATGCTATGGATGAGAACATTAATCTCTAGCAAGTATTGTTATCTATAATTTTAAGGGGCTATGCCAAAGTTTGTCAGTAACCACTACAAGCACAGTTAATCCACATCCAGCCTCAGCCATTAGTATAGGCTCAGTCCAAGCTTCTTAGCAGGTCTCACAGACCCAAGGGAAGTACAGGCATCCTCAGCCAGTATGAGCAAAGCTAGTACGAGCACAGCGAAGGATGTACTGCCAGCAACAGATACAAGCAGCTCAGACCCTAATGGAACAATTGTTGCTCCACCAAATGACCTAGCAGGCCCCCACTCTGAACTGACTTGAGGACTGACTTGAGGACTGAGTTAATGTGCAGAGGTCCATTCAAACCAGCACTGGATTTTTCTAGAAGAGGTTTCCGTTCAGGCTTATTACAGAAAAAGTTTTAAAGGAGGGCGGATTGTAGACACCGTGGTGTCAGGTGTGACTGTGCAGCAATGGCAAATTGTTTACATGGTTCACGAGTCTGGTAGGAGGGAGGTCAGGACCAGCTCTGACTACTGTCTTTGTATGATCTATGTATTTAGGTAACTGTATATGTTGTTTATTTTGATTCTATTCTGATTTGAAATATTTGTTTATATGTTCTGTGTGTGTATTGTGCAGCCGTGTTTTAGAATGCTAAAATAAATGTACCTTGTACTTTGTTAGCTGTGAAATGCTTTTGAAGTTTCTCAGAGTACAGTCATTTACCCCTTCTCACCTCCTTTCTAAACCTGGATTTCACCTCTTTGAACCAGGCCATTATGTTGGTGTTAGCATGTTTCCATGAATCAGATGACCAAAAACATGTTTAAATTGCTCCATTTTCACACAAAAGTCTAATTTGTCACTGAGTTGATAAAATGCAGTAGAAGGGAAAAAACAGACATCTGCTTTAAAATACAAGGAAGTCACCCTGGACTGGACTTCAATTACATGAGGACCAGTCAGATCACAAAAAACAGAAACAGTAGGCCATTGTGGCTGTAATTATTACTGGGGTGGGTGGAGGAAAATTGCCCATATACGTTCCCTGATTGAGGATTGAAATAACTGACAAAGCAAAATCACCCCACCTCTGATAGAGATACAACAACACCAGTCAAAGGAAAATCAGCTTGGTTATTTATATTTTATTTCAGGAGTCATTTCTGAGATGTGTTTCATAAAAACTAATCAAATAGTCAGACATGAAAGGTGGCTTCTGTTCTGGTTCATAAAGTTGAGGTTTGACATCTGCAGAGGACAAAACTAGTGTCTCTGTTCCAGGCCTCATTACAGTCTACCTATAGGTCCATCCATTCATCTTCGCTTATCCGGGATCGGGTCACAGGGGGAGCAGCTCCAGCAGGGAACCTAAACTTCTCTTTCCCAGGCCACTGTGGACATATAATCTCTCCACCTAGTCCTGGGTCTTCCCCGAGGCCTCCTCCATGCTGGACGTGCCTGGAACACCTCCCTAGGCAGGCGTCCAGGAGGCATCCTCACTAGATGCCCAAACCACCTCAACTGACTCCTTTCAACACAAAGGAGCAGCGGCTCTACTCTGAGCTCCTCGGGAATGGCCGAGCAACAGGATGTCTCTAAGGGAGACACCAGCCACCAGCCACCCGCCTGAGAAAACCCATTTTGGCTGCTTGTACCCACAAATCTTGTTCTTTCGGTCATTACCCAGCCTTCATGACCATAGGTGAGGGTAGGAACGAAAATCGGCCGATAGATCGAGAGCTTTGCCTTACGGCTCAGCTCTCTTTTCGTCACAATGGTGCGGTAAAGCGAGTACAACACCACCCTCGCTGCTTCGATTCTCTGGCCAATCTCCCGGTCCAGTCTCCCCTCACTCGTGAACAAGACCCCAAGGTACTTGAACTCCTTCACTTGGGGTAAGGACTCATTCCCTACCTGGAGTTGGCACTCCACCGTTTTCCTGCAGAGAACCATGGCCACAGATTTGAAGGTCACGGACCTGATGATGATGATGATGATGATGATGATGATGCCATCAGGACCACATCATCTGCAAAAAGCAGTGATGAGATCCCAAGCCTACTGAACTGCTGTCCCTCCTTGCCACGACTATGCCTCGATATCCTGTCCATGAATATCACAAACAGGATTGGTGACAAAGCGCAGCCCTGGCGAAGGCCAACCCTTACCTGGAAAGAGTCCGACTTACTGCTGAGTAATTGGACACAGCTCTCACTTTGGATGTACAGGGATTGGATAGCCCTGAGAAGGGCCTTCCCCCAACCCCTGACTCAACTCACCACCAGATGGTGATCGGTTGACAGCTTTGCACCTCTCTTCACCCGAGTGTCTGAAACATGCGGCCTCAAATCATATGAAATGATTACAAAATCAATCATCGGCCTAGGGTTCTCTGGTACCATGTACACTTATGAGCATCCTTATGCTCGAACATGGTGTTCGTTATAGACAATCCATGACTAGCACAGACTAACACCCACTCAGGTTCAGATCAAGGGGGCCATTCCTCCTGATCACGCCTTTCTAGGTATCTCCATCATTGCCCACAAGTGCGTTGAAGTCTCCTAGCAGAACTATGGAGTCCTCTACTAGAGCCCCATACAGAACGCCATTCAGGGTCTCCAAGAAGGCCGAATGTTCTAAACTGCTATTTGGTGTATATGCACAAACAACAGTCAGAGTTTTCCCCCCCACTACCCGAAGGTGTAGGGAGGCGACCCTCTCGTTCACCGGAGTAAACTCCAACGTAGCGGCGCTCAGCCGGGGACTTGTGAGTATCCCCACACCCGCCTGGCACCTCACACCTTGAGCAACTCCAGAGAAGAATAGTGTCCATCCCCTAACAAAGAGTACGGTTCCAGAACAGAGACTGTGCATGGAGGTCAGCCCCATCTGATCTAATTGGTAGCGCTCTATCTCCCGCACAAGTTGCGGCTCCTTCACTCACAGAGAGGTGATGTTCCACGTCCCCAGAGTCAGCCTCTGCCGCCTGGGTCTGGTCCATCGAGTGCCACTGCCACCCATGTGGCAGCGCACCCGACCCCTGCGGATCTTCCAATGGATGGTGGGTCCACAGGATGGAGCCTATCCCAGCTGACATTGGGTGGAAGGCGGGGTACATCTTGGACAGGTCGCCAGTCCATCGCAGACCAATATGTTATATTTAATATCTATATACATGTACATATATGTAATATCTGTACTTATGGTTACATATAACATAATCTCTCCTAATCAACAGCTCTGCTACCTTCACATGACAATGCATCAGAAAGTTAAATGTGCCATACATACAGTAAGACTAAGTGCAGCGTCATGCTTCGCTAACTTCAAGCTCAAGATCAACTTTATTGTCCCCTAAGGGAAATTTGTCTTGGGCATCAGTGCCGTGCAAGGCTGCAGCAATAAACGATAACATAAATTGACTTTACAATCAAATGCATCATACAGTCCATACCATAAATTTACATTGCATTGCACAAGTATTGGAAACACCTATCAATAATTGATTACTAGATAAGCAGAACCCGAAAACTATTGAAACCAATGAATTACTCTGGTCAATTGCACTTAAAGCTCTTAAAGTAATGAACCATAAAACAACAATAAAAAAACAACCGCCGCAAATTCTAAAAATTATATAAACTCATTTCAGATCAAGATTGTAACTAATTACTGATAAAAGAAATCTCCAATAATAGTGAACTATACTTAAAATACAGTGCCAGAAGTGTTTCAGTCCAGCTTGTTTTGAGCAGAGCATTTGTTAAGGAGAGCTATGGAAGTAGGGATGAAGGACAGCTTATAGCGATTTACTTTTGCATCTGTTAGATCTACCTGGGAGACTACCAATTTTTCAAAGATGGTTTGGCGGGAAGTGTAGTCTTTCTTTCCCATAACCTTTATTGCAAACCCTTGCTCTACAAGTTGGTGTTAAATAAAACATGATTACCGTGGCTATAAACAGTCTGATTCAAAGACATTATATGATCATGCATGTTCGTTATCTCACCCCTCTTAATCCTCCTCCTGCTTCAAAATATGCCTGCTCATCACACTTTATAAACCTTGTTGGTTTAATTCTGACACAACTATCCTTACACCTGCAATCAGTTACATTATCTGGTCTCATTCAGATTTCATATGTTATAACTATACTTTATTTCCTTAGTAACAGAATAAAGTTTGATTTATCTTTACATACATCCTGAGGCTAAGATGAATGTAAAATTTAGTTAATCACATGACTTGTGTTTTTGGTCTCCAGTCAAAGAGGATTTCAGCGAAGGATGCCCTGGCTCACCCTTACCTGGATGAGGGTCGACTGCGCTACCACACATGCATGTGCAAATGCTGCTACACCACTTCCTCTGGCCGTGTTTACACAAGTGACTTTGAGCCTGTCACTAATCCCAAGTTTGATGATGGCTTTGAGAAGAACCTGAGCTCTGTGAGACAGGTCAAAGGTAAGTGTATCTGCTGAGCTACTAATGGCCTCTCTGTTTGCTGCATTAAAGGACATTTTAACGCAGACAAGGGTATTTCAAAAAGGGCAGTTGTTGATCCTTCTGAATTTTTTACGATTATACGATCTTTGTTTCTCTTTCACTAAACAACACAATCTACCACAGTGGGCCTGTAAAATATTCTATCAAATGCATTATCACTCCTTGTGAGTACAGCACTAGCAGATATTAGAACAGACTGGGTTTATATTCATCAAAACAATTTTGGCTTTATCGATGAACTGTAAAATGACTACACGGTTTGGATTCAATTACATCAGTGGTAACATTCACATCAACACCACCTTTACCTCTACCTACTGGACCTGTTGCTTGTCTCTCTCTCTCCCACCCCCTCTGGTTGCTGTGCCTTCTGTATATTTTGTGCATCTTGGATCTTACTATACCATTTATGTTTAATAGCTCATAATATATTCATAATTAGATATCTGTTAAAATAATACTGATCTTAAGCTTCTAAATACTGTTTAGAGTTATAGCTTGATTATTTCTGATCTCATAGAAATCCCACCTCTGAACTGAGCTTATGAGCTGTCCTCCAGCATCAGTCGAATCAGAAGCAGAGTAGGGGACAGAACTCGATGCAAAGCTGGTGTCTATCAATTAAGAGTTGTCAAAACTCTGGGAGGAAAAAAAATAACATCACTAAAACAGGTTGTGGGAGTCCTTGAGGTCAAACAAATGTGTTGAATATACGCAATATAAACAAAACTGGGACCCACTAAAAAAAGATAATAATAATAATAATAATAATAATAATAATAATAACTAGAACTGCAAGCAGTTAGTGTGGAGAGGCAGGTTGGAGGACCCAAATGCAGGACACATCATGCAGAGCAGGTATAGTTCAAAAGGTTTATTTAACCAACAAGGCGAGCATACTTACAAGCAGTGGCTGAGTCCAAAGATTAATCCAAAATACAGGAAGACAAGGTTTCACTCAGATATTCAGACAGTGCTTCTTCACACGACAAAACACTGCAACACACGGTAGACAACGTAACAGGAGGTAATGACCCGACAAAGACAAGATAGAAATACCAGGTATATATAGAGGGACTAACGAGCAGGGCGGGAGCAATACAAGTGACAGGGATCAAGGTTAACGAGGCACAGGCTGGCAGAGAGAGAGACCAGGGGAAAACAGAAAAATCACCCGACAGGCAGACATGGGGCAAAATGAACAACCAACAAAGACAGAAACACACGTTACAAAGTACCAGAACCTAAATAAGAACACAGAACTAAAACAGAGAATACAGAGCAGACTAACCAAAATGATTTAAACAAGAACTAGAAGTGAATACTAAAACATGAACAAAGGACCAGGACTAAGAACAAAGATATAGAACTCAAACCCAGACTCTCCAACAGGACACACAGACCGGATCATGACAGCGGGGTCAAAGCCTCCTGGCACTAGCCACCCCGCCTGGCCCTGCGGAGGGCGCGCGAGTCGGCCCGGGCCGCCATGATTAATTGTGCCATAATCACAGGCCCCCGAGCCACGGCGGGGCCCGTGGAGAATAAATGCCCAGAATTGTAAATAAAAGGGGCTTGCTGTTATGGAGATCTGAAATGAATATGTTTATGGGAGTGTTTGATTTCCAAGTAATAGCATCACCTAGAAGCCGATTGACACCAAATTTCACACGGCCCCTCGGGAGGGCGTGCCAGATAAGGTCCCCAAGTTTGGTGTAGATCAGGCATTGCAAATGTAAGATCTGACATCCTGTTGTTAGCATTAGTGCAAGAATTTGTTGGGTTATAATTCAGCCATTTTTTGGCGAATCAAAATTCCCTCTACAAACTTTCTTCGTCCAGAGATGGTCCATGCCAAGTTTCATGTCGATCGGACTTGCGGTTTTAAAGGAGTTAATTAAAATAGGTTTAGCGAAACGAAACATGTAGAGATAAGGTTTATTAATGTGCGATGTAGTGGTGCGTAGTTATGAGGCAAAATGTCCTTTGGTTGAAAATCCCATTGAAAAGAATGGGATTGTCTGACAGTATTTGAGCTTTGGTAATAGCGGCACCTTTTGGCACCATCAGGTATTATCAGGGCTTCATGGGGAACAATTGACCCAAATTTGGTGTCAATTGGCCTTGTGGTTATGGAGATATAAAATGCATATAAGTCAACGGGATTTTTTTTGACGTCTTTAATCTGCAATAATTAACAATATATAACAATAGCGTCACCTATGGGTATATTTGGGTGAAGTTGGATGCCTGTAGTAAGGGGACCATGCTGAAAAATTCTGCACTGGTTTGATGTGAATGTGAGTTGGGGTTATAGAGTAACAATTCTTTCGGATTAAATAGCACCTAGGGCACCTAGGGGTGAGTTGCACCAAATTTTGTACAGGCCCTCAGGGGTGGCATCCCACATTAATGCTCCAAATTTGGTGTTGATCGGCCATTGCAAAGTGAAGGTATGACATCATTTCCTTTTTTTAGCGTTTTTTGCAAACATTTGTTAGCCTATAATTGTGACATTTTTTATGGGATCCAAATTTCCTCTACAAACTTTCATCAGCTTGGTCCAGAGATTATCCGTGCCAAGTTTGGTGCCAATCGGACTTGCGGGTTTGGAGGAGTTAATTAAAATAGGTTTTTCAGTTTTCGTGATTTTGCAGGAAAAAAAAGTTTAAATGCAAATGGGCCTATACCACGAGATCCAGATCGATCCCCCGAACGTGTGGATATAAGGTTTTTGATATACGCCTTTGTGGATGGGAGTGCTTTAAATCAAATAAAAATTGAAATTGAAACACTGAAAACTAAATGCCACTATACAAAGACATCAAAGATAAATGAACATTTAGGACTCATATGCAGCAGCTTTGATTTAAAAACCTCAATTGAACATGCCAGCCTAATATCTGCTGAAGACTTTTCCATAATGTTAGAGCACGAAACGAAAAGGCTTGCTCACTAACTGTTTTTTTCCTAACCTTTGGTACAATCAGAAGTCCTATCCCGTGGGAATGTAGGCACAAAAGAATTTAAAAGATCAGACAGATATAATGATGCAAAGCCATTCACTATTTTGTACGTTGACAACAAAACCTTAAAATCTGCTCCAACCTGAACAGGGAGCAAGTGCAGTGAGGCCAGCACAGGAGTTGTATGCATGTATTTAGATGATCCAGTTAGAATATGTGCTGCAGCATTCTGGACCATCTGCAGACCTCGCAAACTTTTCTTACGCAGCCCAGAGAACAGTACATTACAATAGTTCAGATGTAACAAACGCATGAATAAGGGCCTAAGCATCTTTAAGTGCCTGTATTAATCTAATCTTTGCGATTCTTCGAAGATGAAAAAAAGCTACTTTTGTCACCTCTTTAATATGCAAATCAAATGAAAGTGATCGATCAAAAACGACCCCAAGAGTCTTTACTCTCTCCTTGCAATGAATGACCGAATCATCAGTGGATAGAGTAATATTGTCTTATAAATGACCTAATCTAGCTGGTGCAATAGCTATCATCTCAGTTTTTGGTGAGTTGAAATTTGCTGATAACCAGCTCCTCACAGCAGCCAGTCAGATGCATTTCCTGCAATAACTAGCATGTATATTTGTAAATCATCAGAATAGCAATGAAAAGCAATCCCAAAAGAATGAATAATCTGACCCAATGGCGGTAAGTATAACCAAAACAGCAGTGGACCAAGGACTGAACCCTGTGCAACCCTGTGCTGTAGTGGTGAATGGTCGGAAAATGTGTTATTAGAAAACACACGTTGAGATTTTTCTTAAAGGTAAATCAATCAATCAAGTTCAGCTACTGATCAAGGGTGTTAATATAGAATGAGTACATGAAATGGAATTCCTTGGAGTGATTATAGACAACAAGATTTGCTGGAAATCTCACATAAAACATATCCAAACAAAACGTATCGGGTTACGTAGGTAACCCTTGTTCCCCGAGAAAGGGGAACGAGACACTGCGTCGGTGACGACACTATGGGAACGCCTCTAGGCGTGGCAGGGCTGAATGCGAATGAAAACTACTCCAATCCTATTGGCTCAGTGAGAACGGTAGCATGTGACGGCGTAACCGTAGGCGTATATAAGCACGCCGGCACATAGGTACATCAGCCTTTACTATGAAGCAAGGCACTCCAGGCGGGGAGAGGCGTGGAGAACCGACGCAGTGTCTCGTTCCCCTTTCTCGGGGAACAAGGGTTACCTACGTAACCCGAGACGTTCCCCTTCGAGGGGAACTTGAACTGCGTCGGTGACGACACTATGGGAACGAGATACCCACTATGCCGGCCAGCTGCATCACAAACCTCCTGGAGAGATGCTCCAGACAGAAGAGCCGTGGAGGCTGCCATGCCTCTCGTGGAGTGAGCCCTCACAGCCATAGGTGAAGGCGAATTGCGCACCTGATAGGCCAGGGAGATAGTCTGAACAATCCAGTTGCTGGTCTGCCTTCCTCCATTGGGAGGACCTCATAGTGTATATACTCAGTGCCCTGACAGGACAGAGTAAATGAAGTCTCCCGTCCTCTGCCGTCACATGAGGTGGAGGATGAAATGCCTGCAACATAACTGGCCCCACCCTGTTGGATTGCACCTTGGGAATGTATGCAACATTCAAGATGCAAGATGGCTCTCATGTCTCCTGGGGCAAACTCCAGGCCTCGAGGAGAAACCGACAGAGCCTGGAGGTCCCCCACCCTCCTCAGAGAAGTGATAGCGAGGAGAAAAACCATCTTCAGAGTCAGGTACTTGGCCTCAGCCGAGTCCATGGGTTCGAAGGGGGCCTCAGCCAGCACTTCAAGAACCACTGTCAGGTCCCAGGTGGGAACTCTGGGGCAAGTTGCAGGTCTCATCCTCCGGGTCCCGCGGAGGAATCGTACGACTAGGGGAAGTCTCCCCAGAGACCCATCCCTAAAGGGAGCGTGGAAAGCCGAGATGGAGCTGGAGCTAAGGAGTGTCTCGACTGTTCCGGCCGTGAGGCCCGCCTCTAGGTACTGTGCCCCCTCAGGGGCCAGACCCACAGCTGCCTAAGGGCGGGGCAAGAGTGAAGAACCCGGCTCCCTGCCCGGGACAGCAGGTCTCTCCTCAGAGGGACCTGCCATGGCGGACCGTCCAGAAGAGCCTTCAAGTCCGAGAACCACACTCGGGTCGGCCAGAACGGAGCTACTAGTAGTAGTCGGATTCATCCTGACGGACCCTCTCCAGGATCCCCGGGAGCAAAGCGACTGGGGGAAATGCGTACAGACGCAGCCTCGGCCCCGAGTGTACCATGGCGTCCAGCCCTAGTGGGGCTGGGGGTGTCAGGGAAAAACAGACGCAAACAGATATACGTCTATGGGCCCGAACTTTTCGCATAACAACTTCACCACCTCGGGGTGAAGTCTCCATTCCCCGTGCGTCAGCGCCTGCCTCGACAGCAGGTCTGCTCCCTGATTCTGAGTCCCAGGGATAAACATCGCTCTGAGAGCCCAGCTGCAGACCTTCGGGGCAGGTAGTACGGCGTGGACTCGATGGCGGCAGGTGCGTCCCGAACGTGTAAACGGCGGGATAACATTACCTGTTGCCACGGCGGAGGGGACCTCGGTCGGCCTCCGGGGGGGGGTTAAACGGAAGGACGGATGGAGACGTGGGAATAGGCGTCCTTTAGATCTATCATGACGAACCAATCCCTGGATTGGATGTGCGTCACGATGGCGGGGATGATGAACATCTTGAACCTGTATCTTCCCAGAGACCGGTTCGGAACCCGCAGATCCAGGATCAGGCGCAGGCCTCCATCCTTCTTGGGAACGAAGAAGTACCGGTTGTAGAAACCGGGCCCGCTGGCCAGCGGCGGAACGGCCTCCACGGCCCCCACAGCTCCCACGGCCCCCTTGTTTCAGCAGCGAGCGAACTTCCTGTCCCAGCCCCAGGCTTGCTCTGGGCGAACCATAGTCTGGACCACCCCATCTGATTGGGGGGGGGGGGGGCCCGGAACTGCAGTCTGTACCCTTTGGTGACGGTGCGCAGGACCCACGGAGATAAACTCGTTAGGCTCCGCCGCGCCTCTGCAAAATCCGCCAGCGGAACCAACCCCTCGGGGCTGGTGGCCGGCGGGCCCGGCCGAACAGAGAAAGGCTCGGTGGTGGCTCGTCCCAAGCTGCACGAAGGGGACCGCGAGAAGCCACACTCTGGTTCTGACGGCGGGAGTCGGTAGAGGGCCGAGATGCTCTCGCTACCTCAGCCGAGTGGGACCCCAGTTCCGCCATCTCCTCCTCAGAGGGGCTCCCTCTCTGGCCATATCCTGAAGCAGGGCCACCTGGCAGGTTTTCCCTACCAGCGCTGAAGTCACCCAGCATGGTCCGGTTGGTAGCGCTGACTTAAGGAGAGAGAGGGGAAGGGAGAGGTGACTCGCCAGAGCGTCCTCTACCCGCGGCATCATCCCGTAGCTGCGGTCCTTGATCCCCACCACGTTGCTGTAATCCAGCAGTTGGGGAATATACAGCCAGGCAGAGAAAGGTTTATCCCATGACTTACATAACTCATTATGTAAGTCCGGAAAAAAACGGCAAGAATCAGTTCTATCTTCTCTGCTGGATGCTGAGTGGCTCCACAGGAAGCAAACATCCAGTCTATTACACTGATAATTTTTTACAGTGTACCGGCATTAAGCTTCCTCACAGCCTGTGGCCAATCAAGGTCAAGTTAACCACAGCCCGCATCACCACTTCCAGCAGCTCATCATTGTCGGCCGCGGCGCTCTTCTGATGACGTCGGCCCGACACCCGGAAGTCATCCTCCTCCTCCATGACGCTAAGCACACCTAGCTCCTCAGAGCAAGAGTGCATTCGCCTCGTCGAACAGAGAAAGCCGACAACGGGCTCCCGAACGGAATGAGGGGAGTTGGAGTTAGCAGATGAAGGACGAGAAGGGGCATCAGCCGTCTCGGATTCCTCCAGCAGATCTTGCTACGATCCCCCTGACTGAACCCGCCGAGACGCCTCAGCGATCGTGCGCCATGGGGAAAGCTTATCTGGCCGTCCTCAGAGACAAGAGCCATACAGGACCTCAGTACCTGCATGGGAAGGGCCTTGCAATGGTCACAAACAGCTTCTCTCAAGAACTGCCGTGGCGTGCGGCAGGCCCAGACAAGCAACACACAGCTCAGGAGAATCTCCTACTGTGATCAAGCGCGGGCAGGGAGACACACATCTCCGGAGCTGGTTCAACTCTGAGGACACTGCAACTTCCAGGTAGGTTCACTTCTTAGCCAGGATGCGGGAGCTTTCCATTAACAACATTAACCAAGTGCCCGCTGAATAGAAAAGGCTGATGTACCTATGTGCCGGCATGCTTATATACGCCTACGGTTACGCCGTCACATGCTACCGTTCTCACTGAGCCAATAGGATTGGAGTAGTTTTCATTCGCATTCAGCCCTGCCACGCCTAGAGGCGTTCCCATAGTGTCGTCACCGACGCAGTTCGAGTTCCCCTCGAAGGGGAACTGTCTAGAAGTATTTCAGTACTGGCTAAAGCTAAGCACATTCTAGATTACAGATCACTCCACATTTTTTATTGTTCACTGGTTACCGTATTTAAATTACTGTGTAGAGGTTTGGGGTAACACATATCAAAATTCATTGCAATTGTTATTTTTACTTCAAAAAAGAGCAATTAGAATAATTCATAACACAGGATATTTGGAACACACCAACTCATTATTTTCACAGTCTAAAGCACTAAAACTATTTGATCTAGTTGAATTTCAAACTGCAGTAATTATGTTCAAGGCTAGGAAAAATTTATTGCCTGGCAATTTATAGAAAAGGTTTTCGGAAAGAGAGGGGGGTTATGACTTAAGGGGAAAGTCAAATTTTAAGACTCCCAGTTTTCGAACTACTTGAAAAAGTTTCTGTTTATCTGTCTGTGGTGTTAAGACACAGGATAAGCGGTTGGCGATGGATGGATGGATGGATGGATGGATGGATGGATGGATGGATGGATGGATTAAAGCAATTTCCAAGCATATTACATTTAAAAAGATGTTCAAAGAAATTATATTCCAGAGGTACAGAGAAACACAGTGCTGATAATAACTTGAGCTTTTATTGAATAATCTGTAGTATGTATAAATATTGTCATGTCTGGGTAATACTGTATGTGTATAGACCTTTTGAATATATATTTTCATTGATTGTGGATTTATTATCTATTTGGGCTTGTTGTTTTGAGTTATTTCCTTAAATATGGTAGTAAGGGTATAAAGGGGTAGGAGTACACAAGGTTTACTTCTTCCTACTCCTTTTTGCACATGTAAATAGTTTTTGGTTTTTTTTTAAGTCCCGTAAAGTATGGATTTTTACTTTGTTGTTCATTTGTTTTTATCACTATTCTTTGCTTCATTGATTATTTTTTATATTGATATATTTTTTATTTACATGTTCAAAATAAAGATATCAAATCAAATCAAATCAAATCAAAAGGCGCGCTAAGATCCAACAACAAAAGGACAGATGTTAAGTCTGAGTCAGCAGCCAGTAACAGATCATTTACCACCTTTGTGAGTGCCGTTTCAGTATAATGTTTTGGTCGAAAAGAAGACTGCTGCGGCTCAAAAAGATAATTAGATGACAGATATTTTAAAAGCTGATTTGAGATCACTTTCTCAAAGAATTTAGATAAGAAGGCCAAATTAGAAACTGGTCTATAATTTTCCAACTTGTTTATATCCAAATTTGGTTTCTTCAATAATGGTTTAACCACTGCAGATTTGAAGCAAGCTGGAAAAACTCCTGCGTAGTGCTAAAGGTTTAAAACTGCTAAAACATACAATCCTAATGTTGGCCATAGTTCTTTAACAACCCTGGCAGGCAAGGAATCCAGAGAGCAAGTGGTACCTCTTTCAGTCACAACAATTTTAGTTAACTCAGCCAAAGATGGCCAGAGTGGCCATGTCCTGTGGAAAATAGTCCTGTGATAGTGCAGTGTAATACCCCAACATTTGACTGGGGTATCATAGTTCGGATGTCCTCAACTCTCATAAAAATACATCATAAAATCATGTGCTGACAAGTCCGTACTACTTAATGGCTGCTGATGCTGTGTAAGTCTATCAACAGTGTCAAATAAAAGTCTAGGGTTATGCTTATTATTCATAATCACATTAGAATAAAAAGCTGCCTTTGCAGTAGCCATCCTAGACTGATAGGTGATCAGACTGTCACGCCATGCCCTATAATAAACTTCAAGCTTAGTATTGTGCCACTGACGTTCAACTTTCCTGCAGCTTTCTCTGAGAGTCAGTAACTCCTCATTTAGCCAAGGTGTAGGATTTTTTGGAGGACACTTACGTGTCTTAGCTGGAGCCACCCACTCCAACAAATCCGGGAGACAAACCATGGCCTAAAACTAAATCTAAAGTATGTCCATGCTGGTGTGTAGGTCCAGACAAAAATTGCGTAAACTAAAAGTCTCAATGACATTTAAAAAGTCTTTAACCAATGGCTTTTCATCACATCAAATATGTATATTAAAATCACCAACAATTAAAATCCTCTCATACTGCATAAAGCTAAATAAGTTCATTAACTGCAGGTCAGCTTGCCTTAGTGCATGGCTGTTTGTGGGAGGAGAAATAACATCACATACTGGAGTTACCTCAAGTCAGACAGCTTGAATGTACCTTGTAACTTTAGGTTATCTTATGTTGTTTACTAATCTGTCTCTGTTGCTCTGTGTTGTTCCTTCTCAGAGATCATTCATCAGTTCATTTTGGAACAGCAAAAGGGGAGTCGAGTGCCACTCTGCATTAACCCTCAGTCAGCAGCTTTCAAAAGCTTTATCAGGTAGGAGGCTCTTCAACATGGGCGTAAATTTCATCTAACAGTTGGGGGGGACAATAGACATAAAATTTCTCAAGAGCAAATTTTGAAGGGGACACAAATAGCTAAAAAAAGAAAGCTAAAATTGCACTTGTATAGGATACTTGTACACATAGGGGAGTCTTACTACTATTAGTTTAGCATGTAGACCGAATTGTTACCAATTTGCCATGACTTTTTGTGCTTTTCTCTGTCATTATTTGTGACCAACAACACAAAGCAATAATTGTTCAAATATGAGTTAGGTTGACAGGGTCACACACGGTCTTATTATCCTAATTAACTTGCGTCCTCTAGATAGAGGTTTCCTCTGGTACAGAGGATGTCTTTTAGTTAGATATTTAACTGCAGCAAGCCAACTAATCTGCCTCTTAACATCATAGCCCTAATGCTAACACTAAACGGTTTTGCGGAAACCCAACACAAGGGTATAGCTAGGGATTTAACCTCAGTTCACACATAGGCTTATCGGTGTGTTAGTTGTAGAAAGAGATGCATAGATTACATTTTTTCCTAGCTGATTTTAATTACTGATTTTTTAAAGATCTGACCTGTCGATTCTGATTTTGCCCAATTCCGAAAAAAACTTTGGTAACACTTTCTATGAAGGTCATCGCTATAATGACTTATGCATATATTTATAACACGATATAATGCGTCCATAAGACATTATAACAGTTGTTATAATCACTTACAAACAGGCATTAGGTGCTATAGCAAAGTTCATAATGTATTATGACCTTTTGATTTAATGTTTTATAAGTAATAGTAATACCAGTTTATATCAATGTGCGGCAAGAATCTCTGACTATGTTCCATAACAGATTATAAACACAGACTCTGACTCATTATAAATACACTTTAGTCACCATTTAGAATTAGTGATATAAAATGGAATAATAGCTTATATTAATGTTTAATGTTATATAGCATGTCTTTGTTTGCTTTAAGTAAAGTGTTAAAATATCTATCCCTGTATAATAACCTATATAATAATAACCTTCATAGAAAGTGTTACCAAAACTTTTTTATTAGGATCCCCATCAGCACCAGTATAAATGTTGGTTATTCTCACTGGGGTTCATTCAATTGTAGAGTCATAATAAAACATTGACTATTAAAAACATTCCCATTTTCACTAAAAGAAGTACAAATAGCCCACAATCCAATTGCACTCCCTTCTATCTACCTGGCGAATGGCCAACAAAATGGATGAACTGCTGCTCCTCAACAGAACTAACTCAGACTTCTGCAGATCTGCTGCCCTCTGTTTTACTGAGTCCCGGCTCACCGTGCACATCTTGGACAGCGCACTTCACCTACCGGGATTTAATCTTTTCCGGGCGGACTCTGTAATGGAGCTCATGGGAAAAACAAGAGGAGGCAGACTCTGTTTCTACATAAACGAACATGACATTGGTGTACAGATGTCATAGTGTTGAAGAAATAATGCAGCCCTCACTTAGAGACATTATTCATGAACTGTAAACCTTTTTATTCACTGTGGGAGTTTTGCTAGTTTGTCCTTGTCGATGTTTACATTCCACCTCAGGCCTGTGTTTGTGAGGCGTTACAACACCTTGCCGACTTGATAACTAACGCGGAGAAGAAACATCCAGATTTCCTGCCCTTTGTTCTTGGGGACTTCAACAGAGCAAACCTCAGCCACAAACTTCCAAAGTACAGACAGTAAGTGTCCCACCAGAGAAACTAACACTGGACCACTGCTACACTACATTAAAGGAAGCCTATCACTCTGTTCCCCGTGCAGCCTAAGGACTCTCTGATCACTGTCTGGTTTATCTTCTCCCGACACACAGGCAAAAACTGAAATCTGCTAAACCTGTTGTAAAGACTGTGAAAAGACGGACCAACAAGTCAAAGCTGGAGTTACAGGCCTGCTGTGACTGGAGTGTTTTTGAGGCTGCAGCCACTGACCTGGACGAACTAACTGACACTGTGACATCTCACATCAGTTTTAGTGAGGACGTGTGTGTGCCTATTAAAACCTTCTGCACATACAACAACCAAAAACCCTGGTTCACAGCGAAACTCAGGCAGCTTCATCAGAACAAAGAGGAGGCCTTCAGAAGTGGGAACAGAGTCTTGTAACCAGGACAGGAACACACTGACTAAAGAGATCAAAGCAGCAAAGAGGAGTTTCACAGCCAGCGACGCTGTGTCAGTGTGGAGAGGCCTGCAGACACGACTGGCTGACGAGCTGAATGGGTTCTATTGTAGGTTTGAGAACCCTACAGTCACAGCTCTCCCCCACTCAAACACTATCTTCAGTCACCTTCCTCACTACCACGCTCTCACCCCCACTCTCTGACCCCTCACTTGTACTCATGATCTGTGATGAGGATGTGCCAGCTCTTCCAGAGGCAGAAGATCAGGAAGGCTCCTGGCCCAGATAGTGTGTCACCATCCTGCCTGAAAATCTGCGCAGTCCAGCTGGCCCCCATCTTCAAACAGATCTTCATCAGATCACTGGAGCTGTGTGAAGTTCCCTCCTGCTTCAAACGCTCCACAATCATCCCGGCCCCAAAAAACCCTGCACCTCTGGATTAAATGACTACAGGCCTGTCACTCTGACATCTGTAGACATGAAGTCCTTTGAAAGACGGATGTTGGCCCACCTGAAAGTCATTACAGGCCCCTTGTTAGACCCCCTGCAGTTTGCCTACAGGGTTAACAGGTCAATGGATGATGCAGTCAACTTGGGACTGCATTACATCCTGCAGTATCTCTACTCTCCTGGGACATATGCAAGGATCCTCTTCGTGGACTTCAGCTCGGCGTTCAACACCATCATCCTGGACATCCTCAACACCAAACTCACCCAGCTCACTGTGCCAGCCTCCACTTGTCAGTGGATCACAAACTTCCCGAGTGACAGGAGTCAGCAGGTGAGACTGGCCAATAGACGGGAGGTTGATCAGCTGGCTCTCTGGTTCAGTCAGAACAACCTGGAGCTTAACATACTCAAAAGTGGGGGGCGTTCATGGACTTCATGGACTAATTGAATTTCGCAGTAATTATGTTCAAGGCTAGGAAAAATTTATTGCCTGGCAATATACAGAAAAGGTTTTTGGAAAGAGAGGGGGGTTACGACTTAAGGGGAAAGTCAAATTTTAAGGCTCCCAGTTTTCGAACTACTCAGAAAAGTTTCTGTTTATCTGTCTGTGGTGTTAAGTTGTGGAATAAACTAAATAATGAATTAAAGCCCCATGACCCTGTACACAGGATAAGCGGTTGAGGAGCAGGACAGGAGGAGCCCCCCCACTCTGCCCCCCATCACCATACTCTACAGCCCTGTGTCTGCTGTGGCATCCTTAAGGTTTCTGGGATCCACTATATCCCAGGACCTACAGTGGGAGCCCAACCCTAACACCATCATCAAGAAGGTCAAGCAGAGGATGTACTTCCTGCACCAGCTCAGGAATCTCAACCTGCTTAAGGAGCTGCTGATCCACTTCTACACAGCCATCATCCAGTCTGTCCTCTGCACCTCCATCACTGTCTGGTTTGGATCTGCCACCAAAAAGGACAGGAGCAGACTACAACGGACAGTCAGGACTGCAGAAAAGATCATCAGTGCCAACCTGCCCTCCTTTCAGGACATTTCCCAGAGTCAGGAAACAGGCAGGAAACATCACTGCAGATCCATGTCACCCTTTACACAACCTGTTCCAGCTTCTCCCCTCTGGTAGGCGCTACAGAGCACTGTACGCCAAAACCAGCAGACTGAGGAACAGTTTCTTCCCACAAGCCATCACTCTGATGAACAGCTGACCTCTGACTCACAGTGTCAGGAACAATTCCTGTGCAATAACCACCTGTTTACTGGCAACCACTTATCATTTATTTACTCATCTTTCTCTGTTTCAGAGCTGTTCATTCTGTTCATATTGTATATTGTATATACTGTATACCAAATCCACCTATATCATGTACATAACACTGCACATAATACTATTTATAATACTATTTATTCCAGCGTCCTTTGCACTCATCACACTTGAACACTGTGTACAAGGAAAGGTAAGACAGGTGTAGCTTGGCTGACCCCATAAGTGTTTTCTGATCTTCTAGCTATAGGTATTTCTCACATGTAACTGTCCCTGTTAGGGAGATAACAGTTAGACTGATAAGGTAGAGACAGTAGCCCATGCTTCAGGCTAGCAGATATCAGTGTTTTCTGGGAATCTTACAAGGTTGAGTCCTACAAGAATGTTTACAAGAACTCACTTTCTCCACAGATTAGAGTACAACTCATAGGTAGTGATAGATTCCAATATCACGAAGCATTGTAGTCTAAACATCAGATAGATTAGTTGTTCTAGGTTAGGACCAGCTAAAGATGACCTAATAGGGAAACCTACAAGCACTAGGGGGAAGACAGGAACATAAAAGGGACCAAAAGATGTTCCCCTACGGATTTGGTGTTGGCATTTGACATGTTCACATGTGGTATGCTGGCACTGTATCTCCTTGGCCGGGCTCAATAAACCATGCTATGTCAAGTCTTTATCAGTTTCCGAAACTTATTCACACCTGAACCTAGCATTGTACAATCCAGCGTCAGATTCCTCGAATGTGTACATAAACCTGGCAATAAAGCTGATTCTGATTCTAATATTATATTAATACATTATAATATATTACATTTTTTATATAGGCAACAGTATATTATAATTGGAAGTGTGGAGGAGGCTAGTTGTTAATTACTGATGGTAATGAATGACATTGCCACCAAAAGCTGTGTTCACTGTTGCTTTATCTCGTCCATGCTTTACAATAGCCTATCCATAGAATATTGTTTCCCCCCCCAGCAATTTAAATAAAAAAGTGAAACTACGTTCTAGATTCATCACATAAAAAGTGAAATATTTCAAGCCTTCATTCTGATGATTACGGCTTACAGCTCATGGAAACCAGAAATCCATATCTCAAAATATTAGAATAAAATAAATGTAGAATAAAAAATGTATAACGCAGAAATGTCTGAAAAAAGCCTTTACTGTCTCTGGTTCAGTACACACAACCACCCCACTTACAATGCTGTCCTTTCATCACTTCCCAGGAAACTCAACAAACGTAACCTATTGGTCTCAGGTGAGGATGCTAACAATGATCGTTCAGTCTTGGCCTCGGGTAGTCCTAACAACCATAATGACTGTCGTTACAACAGCCAGGAACACTAACAAACCAGCAGTATCGACAATCCTGGCAAACGACCGCAGTGACGTTAAATAGATTCATTTCCCTACCAGTCAGTCAGAACTGACAAAGTCCTTTGGATGAGGGACAAACGTCTTCTAGTATCTTTGACAAAGTCCGTTGCCCTGGACTTTAACCTTCTTTGGATAACTATGACCTGGGTGACTGAAAACCTTCACAGACATACACACAACCACAATCATAGAAGGAAAACAGCTGGACCCTGCTCAGTGGTCCAAAGTCCTCTTTTCAGATGAAAGTAAATTTTGCTTTTCAAGGTCCCAGAGAGGACACAGAGGCACAGAATCCAAGTTACTTGAAGTCTGTTGTGGAATTAGTATATTCTTGGTGAGGGATTGAGCAAATAGGGTTACAACAACCATTGTCTTTGAAGGATTTATTATAAAAGATAATGACAGAGAAGTACTACAAAGAAAATCTGCTGGACCAGAGGTTGTGTCTCCTAGAGCAGTAACTAACATCAGACCCAAAGCAAAGAGATGCATAATCATTTAGACAATCAAGGTTTCTATGTTTTTGGAAGCAGAGATTCTCTCCTCAATTTCACACCTCTGACCTTAAACCTACACATGTAGACAGACAAATATAATGAGTATAATTATAAAAAGAGGTTAAGGACATATATAACATATAACAATAATAGTTGTAACAGAAGTACATGCATAAGGGACTAAATTGAAGGTGAAACAATTTTCTGCCATCACAAAGACCAGTGTGAAGTTTCCACAGCCAGTAATGGTTTGGGGTGCCATGTCATCCTCTGGTGTTGGTCCACTGTGTTTTATCAAGTCCAGAGTCAATGCAGCATCTACCAGGAGATTTTAGAGCACTTCATGCTACTATCAACTGACAGAGATGGAAGCTTTATGGACATGCTAATTTCCTTTTCCAGCAGTGCCAAAACCACTAATACCTGGTTTGCTGACCATGGTGTTACTTTGCTTGATTGGCTAGCCAACTGTCTGACCTGGACCCCATAGAGAATCTATGGGGTATTGTCAAAAGGAAAATGATAGACATCACACTCACAGACGAACTTAAGGCCGCTATCAAAGCAACCTGAGCTTCCTTAACAACTGCAGTGTCACAGGCTGAGTGCCTCCATGCATTGATAAAGTAATTCCTGCAACAGGAGCCCCGACTAAGTATTGAGTGCATAAATTCACCTTTTTCAGAGCTATTCAACTTTTCAGAAGGTCAACATTTCTGTTACATACATTCTTTATTCTAATATTTAGATGTGGATATTTGATTTGATGACAAAAAAGGCCTGAAATATTTCACTTCATGTGGACTGAATCTAGAATATATGAAAGTTTCGCTTTTTGACTTAAATTATGAGAAAAAATGACCTTTTTCATGATTTTCTCATTTTCTGAGATGCACCTGTAATCACATTTTCAAAAAATCTTTTTGGAACACAACTATCCAGTGCACCTTTAACCATGTATCACATGTCTTTAGCTGACAGACAAATGAATAGCTAATATTATCTTCACCCACTTGTTGGCCTCCTTTTGAACAGCTCCACAGTGGCTCAGCCCTCTGAAATGCCTCCGTCTCCACTGGTGTGGGAATAGCTGCTGTTGTGTGTCATCATCTTTCCCAACTGACAAGCTGCTGAACTGGGAACAAGAACGTGTCTCAACGTCTTCTTACATCTGCGTAGCATTTCACTGGAGAGCAGAATTCACAGGTCTTCTGTGTGTGTGCTTAATATGAAAGAAACTGATAACTGCTTTATGGAGGTGTACTAAGGGGTTTGATATGCAAATGAGTAAGACGGATGCTCTGTAGACCAAATCAGAATGTTTTAAATGAACCCATTGTTAAAGATTGAACAGTTATTGCATCATAATGAATTACATCTGTTTTGCTATTAATACAAATTTTTAAAAGTTTCTGTAATCACGATCAGGCTACTTTGCATTATCACACCCACCTTCACCTCTGCACCAGTAAATGAAATCTTATTCGTACAATCGATTGTAATTGTGCGCAACATTTTTCACACTTCCCATATTTTATTAGAATGTGCTCTCAAGTACATTGATATTTTAACTTACTAAAAAGAAGTGCACCTTTGGCCATCGTTTTTACTTATGTAACAATTAATTCGCCAAAGATCAGCAGCCTCATGTATAAATGATGCGTAAACATTAAGATTGTAAGCAAACTTGCCAGGATAGGGATTTCTAAACTGTTGTACATTTTGTTTTGCAGTGATTGAACAGATAAACACTATATTCATTTCATGCATAAATTGCATGATTACTTTTGATTTGTTGCATTTGCACAGCACAGCGACATGCAAGAGACACATACCCACTTTATTGTTGCTTCTTTTCATCATTCCATAGCTTGTCAGGTAGAATGCACATCTAATCATTTCAAAGTTTGCAAAGCTTCAGTCATTTAGTTATATGTCCACAACAGGGTACTTTTATCTATTTTCAGGTCAAAACATGAAAAACAATGAAGTGCATTAAACAAATAAATAGAATTAAAGTAAATTGCAGCCATGGACATTTCAAGTATTCATAGTGTTCAAAGAAGATGAGAGTATACAGAAATCCACAATTCAAGGTGCCTACCGCACATCAGAAAGAAACATATCATTCATCAAGGACTGGAGGAGCTGGGGATGTGATTACCGGATGACCTTCTCTACCTTCTGAGCCACAGTTACGGCAGTAATATGTTCGCAATTTTGAGCATGAATTAATGTATGCAAATGTTTATACATGAGGCTTTAAAATACTTGTTATTAAGTTGAACCTGTCCGGATATGTAAACCTATCCTGTTCAGGCATTGAGGCTGACAGCTGCTTTGTTTCTGTTTGGAATACAGAGTGCTCACAGTACTCAGTAGACTAGCACACTCCTGTGCTAAATTTGAATCTGCTGGGGGTTTTGGATGTATAGTATGTTGTTCAGTCGGTTTTGAGGATGAAGGTTTAAATACTCACATGTTGCATGACAAACAATTGAACCTTTCTCTGAATAAGAAATAAATTCAGAAAAGGGTTCAAACTAAAAGCCCTGCTTCCAAACAAGACGACGCAGCTGATCTTAAGAAAGCCTACAGTCCATGATGAAGGGAAAATGAGCAGAACAGCAGATTCTATAATGCTAATCTGCACCCTCCTTTGGCCAGCCATATTTAGTTCAGTGCTAGTGTATGGTGAAACGGTCAGCCTGACTTAAGGGTTGTTTTGTTATGAAGGAATGTGTACTAATTTCATTGCTTGGACAATGTAAGTAAATGTAAAAGTAACTATTCACACACTCAGCAAAACTGAGCGCATTTCATCCCAAAGAGTATGAACAGAAAAATTAATGAAAAAAAGAAGGTAAAAACACATTTCACTATCTGGGTCTTATTTTTGTAGTGTGAGCCATCCTTCCTGTTGTTTATGAAAACATGATGTTGGTTCATAAGATGTATTTATTTACCACATAACAGCCATGTCTCTGCTTCAAGTCAGGTTTAGGGCAGGGGCCCTAACACACTCTTTCTTCTCTCCACATTTCTTGTGACACAACTTTACAGCATTCATGTGGCCACACTTCAGCTGTGTTATCAAAATCACTTATTTGGATTTTAACACCAAATGTAAATGATCTGTATTTATATAGCGCCTTTCTAGTCTTTTCAACCAGTCAAAGCACTTTTACATGACATTCTGTATTCACACACACATTCATACACTGGCAGAACAGCCACCAGAGGCAATTTGGGTTTCAATATCTTTTTCAAGGATGCTTCTACATGCAGCCTGGGGGAGCTGGGGATTGAACTGCCAACCTTCCGATTAGCAGGCAACCCGAGCTACCTCCTGAGCCACCAAGGAAACTATTTCCCAAAACATCTGTTGGAAACCATACAATTATCCACACTACTGTGCTTATTAACGTTAACAGCCTAACCAGATTTTGGAGGAAATAACAGGAAGCTACCACATTGGCTTTAGACCTGTCCATCCCTGGGGCCCCTCCAAACACTGAACAGACAGGGCTGTTGAGTTTTCACATATTTTAGAGACGTTACATGTGTGATTAAGGTCTGCTTAAATCCACACAACCCAACTTTGGACCAAACTGGCATGTTTTGACAAACTGAGGAGACGTGGGTTCTCTGTGATTTCATACCAGGTCTCATCTGATAAATGTTTGTCAGATGAGACCTGACAAACATTTCTTATGATGTGATTGAATTCTCATTTTTTGTTCTATTGGTTGGAAAGCTAAAGCTGATGCTTTTCCCACAAGTAATAAAAACGAAGGCCAACACTATGAGAATCAGACCCAGATTGTCAAGAAGTCTTTAAAAGTATTTTGGAACCACAGAAAAGAATGTGGCTGTGGTAGCTTACTGCAGGCAAGATCCAGTCTTCCTTTGGAGCCTGCATTTGCAAAAACAGGATGTCTGCTCTGTTTGTTCTTCTTTGAACAAATGGGGAACTGTCATCATGTTATGAAGACAGAAGATTAACATGAAAAGAAAACGTACCAAGGTAAAGAGGCCGTTAAACCAGCAATATCATTCTTTAAGCGTATTGTATTTGTTCTGCCTACTTGAATATATCACTGCATACCACATACAACTTTTTACAACTTTTATTTGTCAAAGATTACATTCAAACACCTCACCTTAGGATGGAAACAAGTAGCATATGAATGATGTAGAACTTATGACATGGTCTCATCTATATGGGTTTTTCTAAATGGCAATCCAGTGCTGAAGTGTGCCCTTGCCCCACTTACATGTACACTGTCCCCAGAAAGAGCTTTGAAGTAAATTATTTAATATATTTTTAGAATTGTTTTCTATTTCTCTTCTTGTGTCCTATGGTATGCATTGTTCTCACACCTCAAAGTATGATAATGTATATTTGTTAAATAGAGAAACACATCCACACAACAACCACACTAACAATAAAACTGTATAGAAATTTTATTAGCCTGCACATTTCTAAGGCTGTGAAGTTCATTTTATTTTTAAAACTTGCATACAAATGTATATATATCCTTGATTTTTACCCTGCAACTTTGATCTGTAGAGGACAACAAATCATCAACAACTGACAGAATCCAGTCATGTTAACTGTATCTTATATGTACAGCAGCGTTGTAGATACACTGTTTTACAAAAGTGAGTACACCCGTCACATTTTTGTAAATATTTGTATATATCTTTTCATGTGACAACACTGAAGAAATGACACATTGCTACAATATGAAGTAGTGAGTGTACAGCTTGTATAACAGTGTAAATTTGCTGTCCCCTCAAAATAACACATCGCACAGCCAAAAAGTGAGTACACCCACGCCATTTTCCTTCCCTGGTGTCGTGTGACTCGTTAGTGTTATAAGGTCTAAGTGATGGGCAAATGAAGCTTTTGTGAAGCACTGAACTACTTGAGCCAGTTGATTCGAAAATGGGATCGAAGCTTCTGTTACAATAGCCTTTCCTGGCAAAGTGCAAGGCTGCAGTCAAATTAAGCAGGCTAGTTAGTGGACAGAATTATACGCATGCACCCACACACGTCAATGAAAAGTGTTTGAGAAACTACTTTACTTTTGTAGAAAAGACCTTTAGTTCTGAAGCATATTTGCTTTGATTACCCTTGTATTGAAAGTATCTTTACTTTGAAAAGTCTTTGATGCACACACATTAGGACTAAACATCATGTAAATAAAGATTTAAGAAGGCACGTACTGTGTTATTGAGGAGAGAGTGCTGGGGAAATATGGCTTAGGTTGTGTGTGCTTCTGTAACTATGGCAGGGGGTGATTGTGTGGGATGGGGAACACAAACACTCAACACAAAGATTTCGAGATGAGGCAGTGCCAGTGAACCACCTGACTGGACCGTGAACCAGTCAGTGATTCCTTCAGTCAGTGAAGCAGTTGCTGCTTCAAACGTCATATGTCATGTGATTTTTTTTTTTCACAAAAAAGCAAGCTTTGTTCTATGATCGTCCAAAGAAGTTGTGTGCATATGCTCAGTGTCTTCTCCAGAGGTTGTCTTTGGGAAATAGATGTATGAGTGCTGCCAGCATTGCTGCAGGGGTGGGGGTCAGCCTGTCAGTGCTGAGACCATATGCTGCTCCCTGCATCAAATTGCTCTGCATGGCTGTCATCCAAGGTGGAAGCCTCCTCTAAAGATGATGCACAAGAAAGCCTGCAAACAGTTTGCTGTAGACAAGCAGACTAAGGACATGGATTACTGAAACCATGTCCTGTGGTCTGATGAGACCAAGATAAACTCGTTTGGTACAGATGGTGTCAAGCGTGTGTGGTGGCAACCAGGTGGGGAGCATACATACTGAAGGAGAGCATGATCCCCTCCCTTCGGAGACTGGGCCGCAGGGCAGTATTCCAACATGCTAATGACTCCAAACACACCTCCAAGACCACCACTGCCTTGCATCATCCATCACCTTTACCCTCGCTAAAGAAGCTGAGGGTAAAGGTGATGGACTGGCTAAGCATGTCTCCAGACCTAAACCTTATTGAACATCTGTGAGGCATCCTCAAACAGAAGATGGAGGAGCACAGGGTCGCTAACATCCACCAGCTCTATGATGACATGAAGGAGTGGAATGGGACTCCAGTGGTGACCGGTGAAGCTCTGGTGAACTCCATCCTCAAGAGAGTTCAAGCAGTGCTGGACAATAATGGTGGCCACAAAATATTGACACTTTAGGCCCAATTTGGACATTTTCAGTTTCAGGGATGAATTCACTTGTTGACAGTTTAGATATATTAATGGCTGTGTGATGTGTTATTTTGAAGGTACAGCTAATTTAAACTGTTATTAAATTTAAACAAGCTGCACATTCACTACTTTACATTGTAGCAGTGTCATTTCTTCAGTCTTGTCACATGAAACGATAAAATCAAATATTTACAGTGAGACACTGTATATCTAAGGAGAAACCTTTTACTGTTTTTGTTAAGTATTTCATCACAGCAGCATTGTGTGAATATGTATATAAATGATTCACCGTGTTGGTCTCTACCTCTTGAGCTCAATAACTTGGCTTTGTTTATCCCACAAATTTCTGATTTCATGTGGGGATGTATTGAAAACACTTTTATACTGAAATGAAAAAAATATTGTGTCCCCGCCCTCCACCCCCCGCCATCGTTGTATCTATCCAAGTGCAAAGCATTCACATGAAATTTGGAGTCATCAGATGTTTGCATTATAAAGTCCTTGCAATAGCCAAGGGTTCCCTGACTGTTAATCAATGTTCACTCTTTGATGGGCTAAAACCTCCTGGGAAGGGAGAGTCACTACTAACACCCCAGTGGCTGTGTTCAAAGCTTAGTGTCAAGCACTCATTTTAATGTTGATGTTAATGTTGATTTAAAGTTTTACATAAACTATTTTGACTTATTTTCAGGCTACTGAGAATTAGACCAGTGTTTTGTTTTTTTGCAGGCTATACTATGTATGGGCTGTGTTCAATAGCTTTTAAGCAAATTGGATCAGATAAGGAACTAGCTATTGGAACCCATCTCTAGTAGTTTGTTTCCATTTGTTTATACAGTTCTGATTGGTGGCAGGGGGTTATTTTCACATATGGGAGTAGAGTCTAACACAACAGAAATTTCTAGTTGATACTAAAAACCAATGGATCAACCATTTAATTTAATTCAGTGAGGTCAGAACAGGAGTTAGACACACAGCAAAACTGCACATTCACATTTTTGGGAAAACATAGTTTACTCCTCCATTATTGTGTATGTGGTGTGTTGCAACAGTCCTGAGCAATTTATGTAGTGCACAAAGTTGAAATTAGTTAAACTGTGACCTCAGTTGCACATTTTTGAACACAGCTGATGTCTTATTGCTGCTGTAAAAAATGATGGAAATGATCTTGGGACTGTGTCTTAATGTTAATATACAATACAAAGTCAGGATCACTTTAGACCAAACTGTAAGTATATACAAGTAAGTAAGTCCAGAAAACTGCAGACTCCACCCTCCTGCACAGAGAAAAGAATGTTTTTTTCCTGTTTGATATATATGTTGTCAAAATGTTAAAGGTATTTTCCCACATACTTGTGCTTTCTTAAGTTTCAGTGGATTTAGCACTCTCTGCTACTGTGATATTGAAATATGTGATAAGAAAATGACTATTCTATGAGTACATAGCCCTGTAACAGACTTGGCTGTTGTTGAGGGTCATGATGTAATTTCTGTCACGTGGCTAGTTTTAATCCATTCCAACCCATTATGAAAAATAACTGCACAATGGCACTCTGTTATTTATCAGATTATCCCTTACCCATTCGACAAGAACTATGCTGATAAAAAAGAGATAATAGGAAAGACATGCTGAAGGTGTCTATTGGAAACTGAATGGGGATTTTCTCAGGAATTAACACAGCTAGTAGTGGTACAAGTCGTCACTCTCCCTCCCAATTGCCTGTCTAAACTCTTTGTGTATTAGTTTCCTATGTGTTTTATTTTGGGTTGGAAAGAAGTACTTGAATCAAATGATGCTCATTTTGAAAAATTGTAGAGTAATAACTGAAAACTTTGTGTGAGAGATTAACCACAACTCAGTTACTACTGAAGTATTTGGATTTACATAATTTCTGTCTTAAACCATGTTTGTATATTTGATGTTTTAATCAGATGCATTGTAATTTCAATAAAACTTGTGGTATATACAATACATAGATGTATCTATTAAACTCTACATTCAAGCACGCTAAATCAAAATTAAGGATTAAGTATTCAGTTGACAGTCATTTTCAAAAGTGTGAGGTCTACCTATCAGTTACATCTAGAAAATAATGGTGAAAACATTGAATGTCACATTTAAAATATGCGAAACCTTGTTGTTCATACCTCTCTTTTCAAAATCCAAAAGTGGACGACAAGTAGAATCGGAGCAGAGCGTTCAACTATCAAGCTCCTCTCCTGTGGAACCAGTTTCTAGTTTAGGTTCAGGAGGCAGACAGTCTCCACATTTAAGAGTAGGCCTAACACTTTCCTCTTTGATAAAGCTTATGGTCAGGGCTGGCTCAGGTGAGTCCTGAACCATCTCTTAGTTATGCTGCTATAGGCCTAGACCAGGGATGGGCAACTTTGATGACAGAGAGGGCCACACAAATTCTATCCTCACTACCAGAGGGCCAAATTGTGACTTCCACCAGTAGCATAACCCCATGACTCAATTACCCATAGTTATAATGAACACATCATATACGGGTTATCAAAATTTATTGTACCAACATTTCTATTTGCAAATGCATTTAGAAAAAGCTTCATTCACTTAATTAGCACAGAAGAAATATCTACATTGCAGACTGATACACAATACAATTATTTTAGAGCAAGGTTGGTGGTAGTGCATTTATCAAGTCATCGCCATGACACAGGAAGTGGTTGTAACTTCACTGTAGATGCTCACATCTGTATGAAATTTTACATGTTCAATAACAGTCCCGCCCTGAACACATGTACATGCCGACATTCACCCACAGTCATAGCGCCACCTGCTGGCAACAGGAAGTGAGGTACAAAACCTTTATGCAACGTCCGAAGCATGTAGCAAATGCACAGCCGCACCGGCAGAGCTCCAGAATATGCAACGCGGCTGCATCACACCCCGAGGCGCTACAGGTGCGAGGGCCCGCCCAACGCTGCTTGAAGCTTTAATTAATATTTGGAAATTGACTTGCGGGCCACACTGAATGAGGACTAGGGCTGCATGCGGCCCGTGGGCCTGCAGCTGGCCCATCCCTGGCCTAGACTGCAGGGAGACTTCCCATGATGCATTGAACTCCTCTCCTCTTTTCCATCTGCATGCATTCTTATTCCATTAATGTGTGTTACTAATGGAGCCTGTCCTCCAAAGAAAAACGACCATATAGGTTGTTTTAGCCACACAAAACTACGACTCATGTTTACATTTGTTGTGGCAGCGACCTCTAGTGGCCATACGTATTTTAAATATATTTACGTATTTTAAATAGCCATAAAGAGGAGTTTTGTTAGTGGTGGTGATAAGTAGGTTGGAAGGATAGTAAATTGGCTGGCCTTCACCCAGAAGGTTTGGTTCCCATGTGCAATCACATTTGTTTTAATAATGAAGTTACGTATAACGTTAGCTACGTTAGCATTAGCTACGTTAGCATTAGCTACGTTAGCATTAGCTACGTTAGCATTAGCTACGTTAGCATTAGCTATGTTACATGCACCTCTAAAAACTGCTTTTAAACGCTAATACTACATCTATGCTGATAAATGGTTCAAAGTATATATTTTATGAATGTTTAGACTCATTAATTTATTACACTTAGTAGAATTTGCATTCCTTATGATTCAGAAAAAATACGTGGTGATAACCACATTTGATCAATGAGCACAGCAAAGTGTCTGAAAAGGACCTTAAGAGATCCGCCTCTTAGCATGAATTAGCGTTACCGCCCACAAGGTGCATGCAGTTCTCGGCAGGCATGCAGAATTTGGCACAACAGGTTCACCGCCTTTGTGACAAAGGTCCTGTAATTTCCAAAACGTAGGTCTGGTCGGCCGCTATTATAGGATATGCTCATATAAGTCATATTTGGAACACGACCAGTAGAGGCGCTATGTACTTGTTGACAGACTGTATAAAAAATGGACACAGTGACATCACCTATAGCATTCTGAAGAGCCATTTTGAAGCTCAAAATTGTCTCAAAAGTGGAGCTGGCTGGTGCCATCTTGGCAGTGTGTCACTGTGTGTCACTCCCAGGTAATCATAAATGGGCAAAGAGACAGGTCGTAGGTGAAGCTGAGGTGACTGGTTGCTAAAACCACGCCTGCCGAGCTCGAAGTGAAAGAGTTAGCTCAAGCTACTGTATGGAGCTAATGCTATATGCTACTCTGGTGCATTGTCAGCTAAACCTCCGGGTGTATGTTTGCATGATAGCTTGTGTCCATATTGCTATCACCTTACACTTAGGATAAGATAACCTTTAACTACAACACTTTAAATAACTATTTCTCTATTATTGAGGTTATAGCAAGAGGTTTAGAATGCTTCAACATTCAACAGTAGGCTACTAACAACAACGAGAGTGGAAGAAATCAAGTAGCCTACTTGATATCAAGCCCACAACTGCACAATTTGCCAGCCAGTGTTCTGTGTTCACAGTGGCCTGTCTGACGTGTAACAGCATCAAGAAGCAGTGTAATGATTTAATAAAACCTACTAATTTTCCGATTGATTACGCTTAATTTCATATGCCTTTTTGTTAAGAAATATTGTTACAATGAAATGACTCACATGTTACATTATGCTATGATTTGTTTTTTAAGGTTGAGGTATACAGTCAGACATATATGCATTAACTTAATAAGATAGAGAGAGAGATATAGAGTAATTAATACACACTTAATTTTAAAAAAATAGCTATGATCTTCAAATGCCTGCAATACAGCACTAGAGTGGCAATACTGAAAGAAGTCCAATGGAAACCAATCATGTATGCGGGGAAAGAGCTGTGCTTTTTTGCAGATTACAGCAAACACTTGGCACACAGGAGGAAGGCCTTCAGTGAGATCTGCAACAGGATGACTAAAAAGAACATTTGCTATTACATCCAGCAACTCTCAGGTAGCCATCACAAAGGTAGTCAAGCTGTTTAGAAGTGTGGAGGAGGCAGGAACTGGTTCGGTCACAGAGGATCAGTTCCCTGCCTCAGGACTGCAGTGAAATTGCCAAGTATCCTTTCTCAAATCATTTCCTTATTTGTTAATCTTCCCCTAATCTCGATATTTTGATATTTCCTTTCCTTCTCTTTGAATTTCCTTTTTTTGATGTTGATTATTATATAATGAGAAACATGGAAAGTATTCTGTGCAATGGGCTAAGCTAAACAAATGGTGGGGCGAGGCTACCGATACATTCAGTTTCAATGAACATTAACACACGTGAAAATCTACACACATTGCTATAATTAATTATTTTTGTTCATTAAGTCACCTATCTGTCATCAGGAAAAACACATTTGTTGATATGTAACAGCAGGTAAATCATAATCTTTTACCTAAGTTTTATTTTTGTTTTATTCAGTTTGAAATCACGAACACAAGGCGTTCCTTTGGTTGCAGGCATTTATTCCAACATTCAGGTAATCAAGCATGCCGTGAGAACTAGACAAAATAAAATACACAAATCATAAAGTGAGTCTAATAAAATACAAAGCATTCTCATAGAGAATAATCACAAAAATAAATCTTTCACGAACACAAAATAGCTTACAAACCATCCCTTTGCAGACTAGACGCTGTTAAGCTTGCAAATAATTAACTTACTTGATGTTCCGATTGACAATGCTATCACGTTATTATCACCTGGAACTGTACCAATATATTAGCTGTAGTTAGCCTATCCAACAATATAAACACAACGTAACCGTACACATGAACTTGCATACCTCATTGGCCGCGTTAACTCAAGAGGAGTAAAAGGAACCGTCCGGCTTCATCTTCTTTATTTACTAAAACTCTAAACATCTTTAAACAGGCTACAGACCTCATCCTCCGTCAGATCGGTGAGGCGTTCTCCCTCTAATGCTAATAGAGTGCCACTACCTAATGACCCGACAGCACTGTGACACAAGACTATTAGTTCCGCTACTATACGTTACATGTTGTTACCTTATTGTTACGTGCATGCTCTTAATTATATTCAACTTGCTAAATAAAATGTGTTTTTTATTATTCTTACATTAAATTGACATAATGAACTGAACTTACACTGTATAACCAGCTGATGACAGCTACAATCAGTGTGGTGTCTGCACAACGTGCGTGTCAGATCGCTCCATTGCGACTGCCTGAAGCTACACTGCTGTGTGCCTGCCTGCCTTGTTTATTTCTCAGTCCTGTTATTTGTGGTCCCTTCTGTATCCGTTATTTAGTCTGTGTTTTGGTTCAGTGTCTTAGTTTCCAGTCCGGTGTTCATGTCTTAGTATTTACTCCTGGTCCATGCTTCAGTGTTTGCTATTATGATATTTTCAGTATGTTAGAGTTGTTGAGTTTTGGGTTCAGTCCTGTCTGTTGTCCTTTGTCCAGTATCTGTTATATAGTCTGTCTTGGTATTTCCTTTATTTGATGTTCTGTTCCATGTTTAGTGTTGTCCTGTTTCCCAGCAGGTTTAGTCTCTGTTCCCTACTCCATTCTTTTAGTCAGTTGTCATGTTTGATGTTTTAAGGTTCGGTTCCTGGTCCTGTGTTCTCTGTTAGCCCTGTGTTTTAGCTCCTGCATCTTAGCTCCTAGTTCTGTGTCTCAGTTCATGTCTTAGTGTTTACTTTTGGTTTGTGTACTTCTGTGTTATTTTGCCCTTGTCTGTTCTGAGTTCTCTTTATCTCAGCTTCAGTCTGTTTTCATTGTTGGTTGTAGTTCTTGGGTGATGTGTCTGCTTGTGTTTTTAATAGTTTATTTTTATTCCTCTGATCTGTTATGTGTTCAGTAACCTGTGTCATGTCTGTTCCCTCCAGTATCCCTCTGCCTGGCTGTCTCTCTGTTTTCCCCTGCTCTCTCTCTCTGTGTCTGTGTATCGTTAGTCTCATGTCTGTCACCTGTGTTGCGCTTACCCTGCTCGTTAGTCCCTGGTGTATATATGTTTGCTGCTTCTCTTCAGTTCATGTCTGCTTATTGCTGGGTGTATACGCTCTGTCTCCTGTGTTGTTCGTTCAGCCCTGTATATCTGTCTGTAACATTGCCTGTCTGTGTTTTTGATCATGTTTTTCACCACACCTTCATTTGGATTTGTTTTTGGACTCAGCCACTGACTGTAAGTGTGCTTTCCTTTTGTTTGTTGGCATTAAACCTTCTTTAAACAGCACTCGCTTGCTCTGTGTCCTACATTTGGGTCCTCTAACTTGCTCAAGACAACACAAGTACCTAAAGAAGGTATTACATTTTCACAGAATGCTTACTAAATTCAGACTGATGTAAAAAGAAAAGCTTTCCACTGACTCATTTCACTTCACAATGATAACAGATCACCTCACGGTATCCCTCATTGAAGATCAGAGATATCTGATGTAGTTTTTTTTACATTACAGCCCTGATGTAAAATGTCTAATATTTTAGTAGCACTTTATAAAAACTACACACTATAAAGCATTAGTTAAATATTAGTAAATACAGTTGTCTTAGTAGCATCCTTTGAGATTTGCCACTAGTAGATATACAAGTTATGCTAAGATTGTTTATATTCTTCCTCAGGAAAGTATAAAAAAAACAGTTATGTAATTTTCTTAAACTTTTCAAATGATCTTATGAACATTAACAAGTCATACATAAATGGTTTGTAATTAAAATTTTTTTTATAAATAATGAACTGATCATATATAAAGTTTGTAAATATTATTAAGATCATTATACATGAGCTTAATAAAGAATAAACAGTATACCTATGTTTATAAATGACTTACTAATGTGTACTAATGTAAGACCAATGGTTTATAAATGAACAGTTAAAAATGTGCAAATACCTAAATGCTTTATAGTGTGTAGTTATTTTAAAGTGATAATATTTTCAGATTCAAATTGATGTAAAAAAAACAAAACCTTCTGTTTCCAGTGGCTCATTTCACTTCACAGTGATAGAAGAGTAACTCAGTGTCCCATTAATATCAAACTTATCTGATGTAGATTTTAATAGTTCCAGCCCTTGAAAATGTCTTATATTTTCAGTGAATTCGCTAAGATTCAAATTCATGTCAAAAGAAAACCTCCTGTTTCCACTGACACATTTCACAGACCACCTCAGGGTGTCCTTCACTGAAATTAAAATCAGCAAATCCAGTGAAAATATTAGACAATTTTAAGGACTGTAACTTTAAAACCCTACATCAGATATCTCTGATCTTCAATGAGGGAATGGGGGACAGCCCACTGTCCCAATCTACTACTGGGACAGTGGGCTGGCAAGTATACTGATATTTCATATAGCATTTACATACAAATAAGGCTGCAGTCTGAGTACAGCCAAATGTTTTACTTTTCATTTTGATACTAATGACTAATTTCTCTTTAATATCATGGAATGTACAATGTTTGACTAGGATGACCAAGAGAACTGCTTGTCTGGATTATATCAACAGCAAACATATTGATATAGCACAGATTCAGGAAACCTTACCAAGGAGTCAGTAAACAGTTTTAGTAACTCTAAATATGCATCTCTTGCATTTCTGCAATCTTCAGGTGGTAATACAGTGGCTACTCCAATGAAAATGAATGCAGCCTTGGTTTGTTTTAATAAAAAACTCTGAGATAATATTTAGTAAAGAGAGATATAAGAACTTCCTCACTTATCTAAATATAGGAAAATTGTCTGAAACAGAAGCAGTTGATTTAGAACAGTGTTTCTCAACGGGTGATACCACTCCAGGAGCGTTCGAGGTCGATGGGGGACGCTGGAAGCAATATTTTTTTTTTTATTTATTTAGAAAGGGGGGCGCTGAGCTGCTTTTGGGGGGCATTTGTTGGTTGGAAATTCTAAGGTGAGTTTATACCAAAGATTCACAACAATACGAATTTAAACTTTAAACTACTTGCAAAAAACTGTGGTCTGCAACATTAAAACCTCCCAGTTAGTCCACTGCGACGGGATGAGACTGTATTTTTTCTACATCACCTACTTGTGGTGCAGCTTTGTGCTGCCTTCACGGGAATGGGAAGTCAGAATATCATCTCTAAATTTTTGCCCACATGGCGTTTACTGTGTAAACTCTAGAAAACCGACACTCTCTTTCTAGTTGGAAAAGTGTTTATTTCTCTGAGGTAAACACCGTGAACGTCTTGTTATCGCAGTGGTTACACATTTACAAGAGGGTAACTGCTGTCGGACTCACCCTGAAAGCAACTTCGCAGCCAGCGTTGTCCACCCTCCTCGCGCTGTGAGTTGCAGTTTGTGCCAAAGCGGACATATAGGTAGTTACAGTCGGCTATAAAAATGTAAAGTTAAAAACTGAAGCCCTGTCTCGCTCTGTGGGGGGATTATTAGCGGCACTTTATCAGAGGTGCTGAAGTTAAGGTGTGTGGAATTATTCGTGAGCTTCCTGTGTGATCACAGGTGTTTATTCAGTTTTGTCTGTCAGACAGCGAGGGGATACTTTGAGCGAATCAGTAACATAATGCAGTACAGGGCATGTAGTAAAATATCATGAATTATCTTTAAATAGGCGAATGACGTTAGTCTCCTTTAACGTCTTTTTTTCTTTAAATGTCAGAGAACACAGAAATGTGGGAGAGATTCTGAATGTGCAGAAAGTTTTGAACATGAGCAGATAAATTACAGTGTTTCCTACATGTTCATTTATTTGTGGCGGCCCGCCACAATATCAACTGACCGCAACATATTGATTTTTTTACCAGGCCTATTTAAAATCGCATTTGACTGCAGAGCTGCAGGCAGCGCGAATTCACGGAGCACAGCCTCTCGCTCGTCCCTCTCTCTCTCTCTCTCTCTCTCTCTCACCCGTCCCTCTCTCTCTCTCTCCCTCGTGAACACAGGTGCACAACGCAGCCAATATCGGAGACCCAGCTAATAGAAGTTATTATCAAGCATGTAAGGAGCCTGGCTAATAAGGAGTGCGAAGTTAATGTTAAAATACAGCTGGGTTTTCGGTTAGCATGCTGTACAGCTGCAGCACAGTTACACTGTAGCTGCAGAAACACTGACAGACGAGCTAAAGTCAGTCAATTACTGAATTAAAATTATCACTGAGATGAAAAGGGGCCATAAACACATTTAAATAAGTTACTTCCCCACAAAAGAGGAGGTAAGACTTAATCATGTGTGTTGACTCAGCAGGGATGATATTAAATAAGTTGATCTACAGGAGAAAAATATTTAAAAGCAAGAAAAATGCCTGAGAGCTTCACCACATTGTATTCTATTATAATTATATATTTTGAATTGTCACCTGAATTTTTAGACATTTCTACCCTAAATTGGTGCAGAAAAGGCAGAAATTGGGGGAGAAATCTTCACCAGAATGCAGGAAATTAAGTGTTTAATGCTCAAAATCTTCTGGGGGAGGACCCCCATACCCCCCACTTATTAAGTGCCCCATCCAAGAAAACAGTATTTTCCCACACAGTTTCTGGGAGGAACATTCACTTATTAGTTAAATATAATTACTTTTCACAGGACTTTTTGTAATCTTTTCCGTGTAACAATAGTAACAATAAAAAAATCAAAATATATTTAGGGCAAATAGCTAACATCTTTTTTGATGGGGGGCGGTAAGGGATCTGGATAGTGGCTAGGGGGGCGCTGGCCCAAAAAAGGTTGAGAACCACTGATTTAGAAGCAAACATTTCCTTAAAAGAACTATGGGAATATAGTACTATGGTACAACAAATGAATTTGGGTAAATCTCCTGAACCAGACGGTATTCCCATTGAGGTTTACATAAATTTTTGGGCTGAATTAGGTCCCATACTTCTGGAAATGATAAATACATCAATTGGAAACAAACAAATACAGCATTAATATCCTTCTTTCTCAAAAAATATAAAGATTCAACATTGTGTGGTAGTTACTGGCCTATAATATTAATTAACATAGATATATAAGTTATATGCTAAAGTATTAACGTGCCATCCAAAAAAATATCTTTGGAAATGTATTCACTGTGATCAAACAGAATTTGTGAAAGGCCGTTTTAACCAGTGCTTGAAGTGGAAAAAAATAGGTGCTGGAACTCGGTATGAGATTATCTCTTTGCCCTATTATGTCACATGGGTCTTGGTAAAGAATTTATTAAAAAATTCTTCACCAAGACCTATGTGACCTAAGAACTTTAATGTACTTGTGCATTAAAGTTCTTTATGCAAACCCATGTGCAATGGTGTTATCAGGCAATGTTTGCTCTTCACATTTTACAATTTCCAGAGTTTCTCGCCAGGGATACGTCTCCTCTATTATTTGTTTTATCCCTTGAGCCTCTTGCTCAAAATGTTTGTACAATCTACAAATATTTTACCTATATTTTATCATAATAAATTCCACAAGTCTGCATATATCAATTTATGCAGATGATGTACTTCTCTTTATTACTAAAATTTCACAGTCGTTTCCTTATATTTTTAAGTGATTTTCAAACCTCAGCAGTATCTCAGGATACAAAATAAATTGGCAAAAATCTGCCCTCCTTCCTCTAAATAGCTTTGGTGATGATCTAACTCAATTGTAAACCAATTTAAATACTAAGGAATTGATATTTTTCCAACTTTAAAAACACAGTCAACAAAAACGATCTAAACGTTTTGGACAAAATTAAAGCAGACTTGGGAAGTGGACGTAAAGACATACACTGCTCAAAAAAAGAAAGAGAACACTAAAATAACACATCCTAGATTTGAATGAATTAAATAATCTCATTAAATACTCCTTTCTTTCCATAGCTGGATGTGCTGACAACAAAATCACACAAAAATTATCAGTGGAAATCAAATTTATCAACCCATGGAGGTCTGGATTTGGAGTCACACTCACAATCAAAGTGGAAAACCAAACTACAGGCCCATCCAAACAATTCAAAATGAGGCACGGTACTGTGTGTGGCCTCCATGTGCCTGTATGACCTCCCTACAATGCCTGGGCATGCTCCTGATGAGGTGGCGGATGGTGTCCTGCAGTGGTGTAGTCTATTTTTTTCTAGTGAGTATACTATGACCCCCCCCGTCCCCATCCCTCACTAATAGTATGCGCGTACATGTAATAGAGAGCATTCTGAAGGACTGCTTAGGCTGTGTGTTATCAACAGCGCAAAGACTTTAACAGCCAATGAGAGTTACAGGTGGGAAAGGGCATCACTTTATGTTCAAATGTGGTGGGGACATTTAGGGCTCAGATTAGAGTTGTGACAAAACACTTAGCATATGAGATGTGACAATCCAGAATATTTAGGTCACGAGATCAAGACTAGAAGATATTTTAATAGTATTTTTAAAAATATTCATTGATGAGTACACAATTGGGGGGTCTGGGGGTCCTCCCCCAGAAGATTTTGAGCATTAAACATTTAATTCCTGCATTCTGGACACATTTTCTGCACCAATGTTTTTGTGTAAATGTCTATGTCTAAATCTAATATTTAGTGTTAATCACCATCTAACTCAGCTACATTTAGATGTTATATGAATCTGAGTTTATCATCTGGCAATTTTCAAAGCACATTTCACAGTGCAAGTTGCAACTGCTATTAACAATAATGGAAAGCTGAGGCTTTTCAGTAGCAGTAATAACAATGAACACAGGCCTATGTGCAGTTTTATCACCAAAACTCATTCATTACAGAATATTAGGACTGAGGACACCAAAAGGGGTCCACATCCTCTCAAGCTCACTTATCTTCCAAAAACGTAGGTTATGTACTTTATCAGCTTAAATGCATGAGCCAGCATCCAGGAACTACTGTACGTACACACACACACACACACACACACACACACACACACACACACACACACACACACACACACACACACACACACACAGAGTAATCATGGATGGATCATTCACTGATCCATTAACGTTAGTTAACTATTTCTAGATTCAAACCAACAGACCAACAATGCTGTTACAGTTCCGTTACTGATAGCGTTAATGATAACAGGCCTATAAGCTATTTTCACTCACCAGGTAACGTTACGATAACATCAGCATCATCTGGCTCGTTTTCTGTGTTTCAGTAACTTTAACGTTCCTGTCATGGTGTCACATGGTGGCAACAGCTTCTGCAGGCTTACGAAAACACTAAAAGAGTGTAGTTTGCGTTTGCTCGCGTTTCACATCTCCTTCAGTGATTCACATTAGTTAATTTCAAACTTGCGCCGAGTGACCGCCACACAGCTGTTTGGTAGTGACGTCAGATCCCGGTCACAGGCAACGGAAGCCGCAAACGTCAGGTCAGAGCTTCACAACACAAACAGGGTGAATTTATGAATGAACGTGTGAAAGTTCTGCACAAAACGATGTTGTTACGTATCATCTCGCTATTTTAAGTGGGTATACACAAATCTTTGACTATTCCTAGTGGGTATACGGCGTATACCTGCGTATCACGTAGACTAGACCACTGGTGTCCTGAGGGATCTTCTCCCAGACCTGGACTAAAGGATCTGCCAACTCCTGGACAGTCTGTGGTGCAACGTGGTGGGTGGAGCGAGACATGATGTCCCAGATGTGCTCAATTGGATTCAGGTCTGGGGAACGGGCGGGCTAGTCCATAGCATCAGTGCCTTCCTCTTGCAGGAACTGCTGACACACTCCAGCCACATGAGGTCTAGCATTGTCTTGCATTAGGAGGAACCCAGGGCCAACCGCACCAGCATATGGTCTCACAAGGGGTCTGAGGATCTCATCTCGGTACCTAATGGCAGTCAGGCTACCTCTGGCAAACACATGGAGGGCTGTGCGGCCCCCCAAAGAAAAGCCACCCCACACCATTACTGACCCACCGCCAAACCAGTCATGCTGGAGGATGTTGCAGGCAGCAGAACGTTCTCCACGGCGTCTCCAGACTCTGTCATGCCTGTCACTTGTGCTCAGTGTGAACCCGCTTTCATCTGTGAAGAGCACAGGGCGCCAGTGGCAAATTTGCCAATCTTGGTGTTCTCTGGCAAAAAACATCATGCACGGTGTTGGGCTGTAAGCACAACCCCCACCTGTGGATGTCGAGCCCTCATACCACCCTCATGGAGTCTGTTTCTGACCGTTTGAACAGACACATGCACATTTGTGGCCTGCTGGAGGTCATTTTGCAGGGCTCTGGCAGTGCTCCTCCTGCTCCTCCTTGCACAAAGGTAGAAGTAGCGGTCCTGCTGCTGGGTTGTTACCCTCCTATGGCCTCCTCCACATTTCCTGATGCATTGGCCTGTCTCCTGGTAGCACCTCCATGCTCTGGACACTACGCTGACTAACACAGCAAACCTTCTTGCCACAGCTCGCATTGATGTGCCATCCTGGATGAGCTGCACTACCTGAGCCACTTGTGTGGGTTGTTGACTCCATCTCATGCTACCGCTAGAGTGAAAGCACCGCCAGCATTCAAAAGTGACCAAAACATCAGCCAGGAAGCATAGGAACCAAGAAGTGGTCTGTGGTCACCACCTGTAGAACCACTCCTTTATTGAGGGTGTCTTGCTAATTGCCTGTAATTTCCACCTGTCTATTCCATTTGCACAACAGCATGTGAAATTGTCAATCGGTGTTGTTTCCTAAGTGGACAGTTTGATTTCACAGGAGTGTGATTGACTTGGAGTTACATTGTGTTGTTTACGTGTTCCCTTTATTTTTTTGAGCAGTGTATATCTTTAGACACTAGGATTTAAGTTCTAAAAATGATAGTATTTCCTTATATTAAGTATTTTTTTTAGCTCTATGTTGCCTCTGAATCCACAGACTGAGTATTGGCATAATTTACACTTATTCACTAGATCACTGGTTTTATTTGGAATAACAAAAAAACTAAAGATCACACTCACAACTCTTCAGAGAGAGAAATCAGCCTGAGGTCGGGGAGTTCCAAATTCCATCAAGTCTATCATTGGTGTTTTGTATTGGGTACTATAAAATCTTGGTTAGACCCACAAATTCAGCGTGCTGGCGCTCTGGAAGAAAATCTAGTTTATCCTCACAGATTACAAGATCTAATTGTATGCAGAAATTCCATTTAAACAAGCCAAAATACATTTTGGGCCCATTATTTCTAATCTCTTACTGATTTGGAAATCAATAATACTCACTTTTAAAAAAGTGTCATTATCATACTCCAAAATTTCTTAACCAAATTTTATTGCTGGGAGGTTTGACAGTGGCTTACCTAATGTGGTCAAACAATGGAATTTATTTATTTGGAAAGTCATTCAACACTAAAGTCTATTTTCTAAAAACAACCTCAGGATATGACACTGAGCACTGTTGAACCGCTGTATGGTCTTGGGCACCGTGCTGCAGCTCAGCTCAGAGTCTTGGCAGTCTTCTAGCCTAGCCATCTTTATGTAGAGCAACCATTCTTTTTTTCAGATCCTCAGAGAGTTATTCGCTGTAAGTGCCATTTTAAACTTTCAGTGACCTGTATGAGGGAGAATGAGAGCGATAACACCAAATTAACACACCTCCTCATTCACACTTGAGACCTTGTAACACTAACAAGTCACGTGATACGGGGGATTGAAAATGGCTAATTTGGCCCAATTTGGACATTTTCACTTAGGGGTGTACTCACTTTTCTTGCCAGCAGTTTTGACATTAATGGCTGTATGTTGTGTTATTTTGAAGGGACAACAAATTTACAAATGTTATACAAGCTGTACACTCACTACTTTACATTGTAGCAAAGTGTCATTTCTTCAGTGTTGTCACATGAAAAAATGTGAGGGGTGTACTCACTTTAGTGAGATACTGTAAGTATAAATTATATGATTGTTGGCTATGTGTGTGTTGTGTAGGTTGCGGTCAGCGAATAAGGGAATGAAGATGGGTATATTGTATATCTGTACATGTTTGTGCTTTTTACTGTCAAAATGAAACCAAATGAAAAAATAAAATACAGTTCACATCTCACAAGTTCCTCTAAAAGTCTGTCTTTTTGGTCTCGCTGTCCCACATTGTTGGCTTATATTTTAATGTCCTAGCTGTGTATTCAGCTCTGACAGTATGACCACTAGTCTGTTGAGTTGTGATAGAGAGAGACTCAGTTCATCTGTTTACACTGATTTCACTAGCAGATTATAATGTCCATTGGTATCAATCTTAATACTTTACTGAAAACAAACAATTTGAAGTCAATAAACCTTTTCACGTAACAAAAGTTATGAGTCTTTTCTTTGGATTCCACTTGACGATATACTTGTCATGAAGTTATTATGCTAGTGTTAGATTTCTATTAGATTAAGCTACAGATGCACAATGTTAGCCGTAACATTAACTGTTGTTGCTGTTCTCCACTCCACTTGAGTTTCTTTTGATTAATGTTAATGTTACGACAGCAGAGTGTGAGATTATTTTCTTCAATATGACTGTTGAGAGAGAAAGGCACCTCTATATTTGTCACAAGTTGTTTATTTCTTTCATTGATTGGTTCTTGTTGAGGTTGTGATGCCTCCACATCTGCTACACACAGCTTAAACTGACTTTGGTCTTGGCTACTTGACATTTGACAGCTGATATTACATTGTTTGTCATCAAAGTACAACACAACAAATACTGTTGACTATTGTAATTGACTGTCATTTTGAAGTGTTGCTCTCTTGTGCTATTTCTCCCATATCAGACATAATTGTATTGTAAACATAAACTGAGCCATGTTTTAGAGGTGCATCTCAAATCTCTCCCAGACTGAGAGATTAAAGGTTTCAGTAACCTTTGCTGATGTTTTGAGTTAATTAGCTGTTTTTAGGTTGACATTTCTGTAATTGTAATACATTTTGAGATGCTAAAGTTTTGAGTTTAATGAGCTGTAAGCTGTAATCTTCAAGATTTTACATTACCTGCAGCATTTATTACACATTTATTGTCCTCTTATAGTCACAGTGTGAATCTTGTGAGATCTGGTTCCCAGAGAGCTGCAGAGACCTGTGAAGCATCCTCAGTGTGCATGGAAAGGGCTTTTTCCCTTCTGTTTACTTTTAGTTTTAAATATTGTCCAGATGTGTTTTATGTCCATTATGTCAAATTTAACTCCTTTGTCTGTACAGCTGACTGAAAAATTTAGATTTCACATAGTCTGTCAACATGTTTCATGTTTCACATAACATTTTGAAGTAATTATGCAGTGTATTTCTGTGTGCAAGAGTAATATTACTTTCTAACTAATACTTTAAGACAAATAAGGACTCTTACACCCAGTAACCAGAGCCTGAAGAGTGCTTTGTTTGCTGCTCAGATGTAAGTCTAGTTTAAACAAAGAAGAATGTGTGTACATCCCAACCATCCAGTGGGTAAGTGATGAAAAAAAGAATAACCTGCACAAAGTGGGTCTAGGTCGTATCATTAATTGTGACTGCAAACTAAAGTCTAAGAGCTGATTGAAATGCACCTGTGCTAAATAGGTGCATCTAAACCTTCTCAGAGGTCACAGTAAATGACAACTCCTACTTGGCTTCACAACTATTCAGTGTCCAGAGGGTTAGGGTTAGTTTGTCATGAAGTGCCCTTCATGACAAACTTTAAATTATCTATATACACTAAAACCATTTTTTCAACAAAACTGTAAACATGTTATTCTGCTGTAAAGTTGGACATTTTAACATGGGGATCAATGGAGATTCACTCCCTCCTGCAGCCAGCTTTAAGTACAGTGGGGCCAAAAAGTCCAGCGACAGCCCCAAAACATCACTGCTCTAGAGGAGATCTGCATGGAGGAATGGGCCAAAATATCAGCTACAGTGTGTGCAAACCTGGTGAAGACTTACAGGAAATGTTTGACCTCTGTCATTGCCAACAAAGGTTATGTTACAAAGTATTGAGTTGAACTTTTGTTATTGACCAAATACTTATTTTCCACCATAATTTACAAATAAATTCTTTAAAAATCCTACAATGTGATTTCCTGGATTTTTTTTCTCATTTTGTCTCTCATAGTTGAAGTGTACCTGTGATGAAAATTCTAGACTAATCTTTCTAAGTAGGAGAACTTCTGCACAATCAATGGCTGACTAAATACTTTTTGGCCCCACTGTAGGTACTTGATGAACTGCAATATTTTGTTCTGGGTTGCCGCTTGGAGTTATTTCTAGTTAAATCTGCGGTTACATGTATCTGGCCACTGATTAGGACTGGACACAGTTTTCCTGCCTGTAAGGAACAGTAGGATCATACCTGTGTGGTGAAAGTTCCTGACTGATCTGGGACACTGTCTAAATGGAATTGAGTATCTTCTTTGTCTTGAACATACATTGTGGGATATGTCAGGCATCCATTTCTCGGAGGAGTTTCATTTGGGTTATTATTGCAGTGGGAAACAGTCTGCTGCCTTTCATCCCAGAGTGTAGAATCATCATGGAACAAGAGTGGAGAAATTCGTAACTGCAGGAAAACAACGGAAAGCAGTTAAAGGCAATTGACAGTATTTCTATGATGAGTAGTTGTGTGAACACCCTGATATGACTGCACTTACCCGTCTGTAAAAGTCTCTTCCTATTACAGATATAGAGGTGAGGATGACTTTATCACCACTCAGTCTAATCTTTCTGACAATGTCCTCATGCTCCATAGCTTCAACAGGTTCCCCATTGACCGCTAGTAGCATGTCTCCATCCTCCATCCCTGCCACCTCAGCTGGACTCCCCACATCCACCTCCCTCAGCATGTGAACTGTGTCAGAGCATGTTTGTAAGAAAAAGAACAGAAGTTCGGAGAGACTTTACATAAAGAAAGGTGCAAAACAAGTTTCATAATATACCTTTCGCAGACACCAGTAACATAGTGTTTCCCAGTCAAAGAAATAAAATAAACACCAGATAAAGTATACAAGGGAAACGGTCATTAGACACAAGTTAAAACACTAAAATTCAGTATTATGTAGGTAAAACTCAAATATTCTTTTTAAGTCACATTTTAGAGAAATGATTTTTTTCAGATGAGAGTTATTGAAGCCTGTATACATTTTAAAATTAGTTTAAGCAGGGTGTACAGATGTTAATAACAACAGTTGTCACATATTGTGCTGACACTGCAGACATATTTATAAATGACTAGGATGTAACATGCTTTCAAGAGGCGAGTGAGGTTTTTTTTTACCACTTTAATCTCAGAGGATAGCAAAGTCTAAAGTAATAAAAAAGTATTTTCTTTTATTTCCCCCATCCCTCAGTTCTGTAATAACATTTTTAAAATTTCTAGTGGCCTTAATACACCATTGAAGTCCACAGAGTCCAAAAACCTCATACTTATTGGGTGTGACAGAAGGTCCATGAGATACTGTGGAGCCTAGCAATGTAGGGCTCTATAGGTGAGCACCAACATTTTAAAATCAAGAGGAAGCCAGTGCAGAGAGACAGTGCAGATACACTTTCCCACCACCCATGCATCACAGATGGCTGCCATTACTGTGACAAAAGAGAGACACAGGAGGGAGAGAAGCTATAACCTGTTCTAGAATGTGCTGCGCCGGGCCCACAGCGGTTAACAGGCCGTGGATTGACAGAGGTGGATGTAGCAGAGTGGAGACACAAACAGTGAAGATGTTGACATCAGACTGGTATTAATATTGGTGGCGATACAACAATGACCTCCATGGAAATGAATTGCCATGTGCTCCCAAACCACAAAGGGACTCTGGTCAGTGTTTGAAGCCTTGAACCTGAGTGATGGTGTGCTGCAGAGGGGCTGGAAAGAATCAGCGACAGGAGAGACACAGTAGCAAGTTGTTGTACCAAGGGATCTGCAAGAGACAGTGCTTAGAGCTCCAGGCTCCAGCTACTTTGGGGTGTCTGAGACAGTCTGCCCCCTCTGGCAAAGGTTTTACTATGGCCAGCATAGGCAGGATGTGGAAGACGATTGCCACTGCTGCGACAGCTGCACTGCACATAAGGGCCGCACAGAGAGATCTCATGCCCAGCTCCAACAGTTTCCGGCTGGGGGTCCCATGGAAAGGGTGGGGATTGACGTCCTCGGACCATTTTCACTGAAGGAACCTACATGCACGAAATTTGGTGGGGACCTGTATCATGTCTGGATGCACAAAAAAGCCTCAAGAACCCATACCCTAAACTCGACAGGAAGTCGGCCATTTTGAATTTGGCGGCCATTTCTGGACGATTTACACACTCCTTACTTTAACAAACTCCTCCTAGGGTTCCAGTCGGATCAACTTCAGTTTTCGTTGATGGGTGTGTCCGAGCGTCGATGATTTACCATGAAACAGGAAATTGTAGTAACTTGGCTGTACATGCTCACATCCTCACGAAATTTTACAAGTTTGACAAGAGTCCTGCCCTGAACAAATCTACATGCCGACATTCACCCGCAGTCATAGCGCCACCTGCTGGCGACAGGAAGTGACCTTTAACGAAGCAGCCCCCGCCGCATGTTTGATCTACACGCACAAAATTTTAGGGGGACATGTATCATGTCCAGAGGTACAAAAAAGCCTCTTGGAGCGATGTCCTAAACTCGACAGGAACTCCGCCATTTTGAATTTGGCGGCCATTTTGGGACGATTTACACACTCCGTACTTTAACGAACTACTCCTAGGGATTTAGTCGGATCGACTTCAAATTTCTGCTGTGCCTTCAAAAGGCATTGATGATGAAAAGTTGTGCTATCTGCGAGTTTTCATCGATGGGCATGTCCGTGGTGTCGACGATTCGCCATGAAACAGGAAGTTGTAGTAACTTGGCTGTACATGCTCAGATCAGCACGAAATTTTGCACGTTTGACAAGAGTCCTGCCCTGAACACATGTACATGCCGACATTCACCCACAGTCATAGCGCGACCTGCTGGCAACAGGAAGTGACATGTATCACCTTCATGCAGCATCCGAAGTACGTAGCGAATTCATACCTGCACTGCCAGAGCTCCAGAAATTGCGACGCGGCCGGCTCACACCCCGAGGCGTTACATGTGCGAGGGCCTGCCTAATGCTGCTTGCAGTTTTAATTTTCTATATGCTTCCTTTAGGCAATATTATCAAGAAACACTCCATAAACTTTCATTGTTATGCAGATGATACTCAGTTGTATCTATTGATCAAGCCAGATGAAACTCATCAGTTAGCTAAACTTCAAATGTGTCTTCAGGATGTTAAAACCTGGATGACCTGCAATTTTCTAATGTTAAACTCAGATAAAACTGAAGTTATTGTTCTGGGCCCCAAGCACCTCCGTGACGCATTATCTAAAGATATAGTTTCCTTGGATGGCATCGCCCTGGCCTCCAACACCACTGTGAGGAGTCTTGGAGTTATCTTTGATCGGGACATGTTGTTTAAGTCTCACATTAAGCAAATTTCAAGGACTGCCTTTTTTCACCTACCTAATATTGCAAAAATCAATATCATCCTTTCTAAAAATGATGCAGAAAAAATAGTCCATGCATTTGTTACTTCTAGGCTGTATTACAGCAATTCCCTATTATCAGGCTGCTTGAAAAAGTCCATTAAGACTCTTCAGCTTATCCAGAATGCTGCAGCACGTGTTCTGACAGGAACCAGGAAAAGCTTCTCTGCATTGGCTTTTTGTAAAATCCAGAATGGAATTTAAAATCCTTCTTCTCACATACAAAGCTCTTAATGGTCAGGCACCATCTTATCTTAAAGAGCTCATAGCACCTTAAAGAGTTGAGCCAGATACTCGGCTGAAACGAGTATCTGGTACGGATAAAGCATTTTTGCCGAGTACAAGTATTATACGATTAATATGAGTCAATATCTGTGCTCAGATTGAATAAAAATCCTCATTGGGTAGCTGACTGTGTCTGCACACACACACTCTCTCTCCTTCTCTCTGCCGGTCATCAGAGTTTTTTTTTAAACTGTCAGCTGGCTTTAAACAGTTTTTTTGACTTCACTGAGTGTCTGACACTTTCTTGCTGTATCTAAAAAATAAAGGTAGTTGTGGTATAAAAAAATTATTTAAAATATTACAGATTAAGCTACACACACAACCCCTGTCTCTCTCTTACTCACTCACTCACTCACACACACTCACACACACATACCTGGGCTCTGCACCACGAAGCGAGTTCAACAAACCCAGGATATGTTTTCATTATCTGGCTTAACTAACCCTAATAATCTCGATCGGGATAAGCGGCACCACGAAGCTGGTTATCAACTCGGTAAATTAACCCAGGGTTTCCCGATCCAGCCAGGCACGCGTTCACATAAAAGAGGCGGTGTTAGCAGCAGATGACCAATCACAGACATGAAAAGGTCCACTGTCAGCAGAGCATCATAAATAAGAGCAAAAAGATCGAGGATTAAACTGTAACACTACAGAAATATGACAGTAGCACGGCTGAAACTGACACATGCAGGGAGACAGAAAATCGCAGACAGTGTGAATGTCTAAATGAACAGGCGTTGATGAAAAGTGTTTTTATGAGCTGTATGAAAATTTTAGCCTGATTCTTTCAGCTCGGCTGTGTGTCGGCGTTTCCACAGTAAAAGACTCGATCCGTTCTCCCTCACTTTAAAAAACTTTTCCCGACCGGACCAAGCTAGCAAGCCTGGAGGTGGCTAATGCTAACACAAGCCCCATGTGCTCTCCAGGTCCATCCGCCACCAATGAGGACGTTCTATCAGCTATAAGTAAGCTTAGCAGCACGGTAGACATGAGGTTTGTGGAGCTCAACGGATCAATTTCCAGTCTCAAAGCAGCGCTTTCGGATACTTGTGATCGTGTGACATCAACCGAGGCCGCAGTCGGGTCACAAGATAGACGGATTTCGGAGCTGGAGAAAAGACACGACAGTCTGGCTGCTCAATGCTCTCTACAGCAAGCAAAGCTGGAGGATTTGGAGGCGCGCTCACGCCGGCAGAATATACGTATTGTAGGCATACCGGAGAAAGCCGAGAATGGTAGACCCACGGACTTTGTCTGTAAACTGCTGCCCAAATTGCTGGGAGAAAACAATTTTGATCGGCCAATTGAAGTGGATCGGGCACACCGGAGCCTAATACAGGCCAAAGATGGGAAGGCGAGAGCCATCATTGTCAGGCTGCATTATTTTCAAGAGAAAGAGCGGGTGCTGCGATTGGCGAGGGAGAAGAGTCCTCTGCAATACGACGGCCGATCGGTGTTCATCTTTCCCGACCTCACCTCAGCTGTAATGAAGAAACGTCAGGCGTTCCAAGCTATCAAGGAGCAATGCAGGTCCAAGAGGATTCGTTATGGATTTCGATACCCTGCGCAGTTCATGGTTACTGTGAATAACAACACCGCTAAGTTCGATACTCCAGTGGAAGCCGACAAATTCCTGAGCCGGGAGATCGAGGACTGGCAGTCCGGGACTAAATGAAACAGGTGGACAGACTGTTCTTTTGTTGCTACATTTGAGATTCTGGGAAAGCTAGAAAGATTTTGTCATCGGGTGAGAAATGGAATTTGTTTGCTTTGGTAGGCTAGTTGTGTGGGGTTGAGCGGCTGCTCTGGTTGGAAAGATGGAGAAGCTTGTTACTTGTCCTCCTCTGGATGGACGGGTTGTTCCAGCTTTAAGGTGGAGGTGTGGAGGTACCGCTCTTGGTTCTGTTCAGTTATGTTGGGTGGTGGGAGGGTTAGTTATGCTATTGGGAGTACTGTTTCTTGCACATCAGTGTGTTCTGAATTCCTTGAAATTATCTTCACAGTCACGCAACAGTTGGTTACTAAAATATACACAGGTTAATGTTAACTGATCCAGATAAACATAGTAGGGGCGGGGTTAATTTGATTAGTTGGAATGTTCGAGGAATAAACAGCCCTCTAAAAAGAGGTAAAGTTTATGCACATCTGCGTTCACTGAAGGCTGATATTTGTTTTCTCCAGGAGACCCATATTAAGAAAACAACGGCAAAAGTTCTGTGCCCCTCATGGGCTTCCCATGTATACCAGTCAAATTTCAGCACAAAAACTAGAGGGGTTGCAATCCTGATTAAAAAACATACACCTTTCATTCACAAGCAGACAATTTCAGATCAAAGGGGAAGATATGTGATTGTTAGTGGGCTGCTGAATTCTATACCAGTGACACTAATAAATATATATGGGCCTAATTTTGATGACCCCATCTTTTTTAAAGACCTTTTTAATGTAGTGCCGGATTGGGTTGACTCTAATATAATCATTGGTGGGGATTTAAACCTAATCCTGGACCCGGTTTTAGATAGACAACGCCCTCAGTCTAATTCATTCAAGAGCGGTGAATCCCTTAAAAGTCTATTACAATCCCACAATATGGTTGACATCTGGAGACTGCTATATCCTACTGGGAGAGATTATTCATACTTTTCAGCAGTACATAAGTCTTACTCTAGGATTGATTACTTCTTGTTGGACTCTAGGTTACTAGCAGCAGTATCAAGCTGCAAATATCACAACATTCACATATCAGATCACGCTCCCGTGTCACTGAACCTTAAATTAGATTTTAAAAAGGGGGGGTGGAACTGGCGTTTAAATAACACTCTGTTGAAAGATAAGGCATTTTGCTCTTTTATTTCAAACGAAATTAAGTCATACCTGAGTGCTAATGACAGGGGGGATGTAGATGACTCGATGCTCTGGGAAGCAATGAAGGCGGTTATAAGGGGATGTATAATTTCGTTCGAGGCAGCAAGAAATAAAGAGTCCAAGACTAGATTGGTTGAAATAGAAGGCCTGTTGACCAGCTTAGAAAACTCATACAAATTAAAGCAATGTCCAGATACATTGAATAAAATAACAGCTCTACGGTATGAATATAACTCTATTATGTCAAGAAATGTTTCTAAATTACTGGGACAAGTCAAACAAAAATACTTCGAGTTAGGTGATAAACCTCATAAGCTTTTAGCCCGGCAGCTTAAGCAATCACAGGCCTCTAGAGCCATACATCGCATTAAGCTTGAAGATGGAACTTTTCTCACAGAACCGGATAAAATCAATAACTGCTTTGTGGACTTCTATGCTAGTGTTTATCAGTCACAGGGAAAATTAGATATTGAAAATCTGGAAAGATTTTTGAAAATTTGAATTTGCCAAAACTTCCATCAGATTCAGCTGAAGCTCTGGAAGCCGACATAACTTTACAGGAAATTGAATCTGTTATCTCTACACTTCCCAATAACAAAGCACCGGGTCCTGACGGCTTCAGTGTTGACTTCTTCAAAGTATTTAGCTCAAAATTATCACCTCTACTTTTAGCGTATGTTAAACCATTCTAAGCAAGTGTCAAGACTGCCCCCACTTTATACAGAGCCAATATTTCGCTCATTCCTAAACCTGGCCGAGATCCAGAGGTTGTTTCATCCTACCGCCCAATTTCGTTGCTACCCCTAGAAACCAAAATTCTTGGGAAAATTCTAGCCAATAGACTCAAAGAACATATAGGTTTAATCGTCCACCCGGATCAGACTGGCTTTATGCCAGGTAGGCATATGTTTTTTAACCTGCGGCGTCTTTTCAATATTTTATATTCAAATCATTCAAATGAGTCCATTGTTATTTCGCTAGATGCACAACGTGCATTTGACCAAGTAGAATGGCCTTATATGATGTATGCTCTCAAAAAATTTGGTTTTGGACCCTTGTTTACAGAATGGATTGAAATAATTTATTCACACCCAACTGCTTCCGTCATTACTAATCAGAATATCTCCCGTCCCTTTGCTATTCATCGCGGTACTCGTCAGGGCTGCCCCCTCTCCCCATTTCTCTTCGCAATTATTATTGAACCTCTGGCCGCCAGCATTAGGCAAAACCCCTTAATATCCCCTATTGAGATGTTTAATTGTAAACATCATATTTCGCTGTATGCTGATGATATACTTTTGTATGTTTCTAACCCACGGAAATCGCTGTCTCCTCTTTTGACGATGATCAACAGTTTTGGCAGTTTCTCAGGTTTTTCTATTAATTGGGATAAAAGTGAACTGATGCCGCTTACCACAGATGCTGATTTGATATATTTGACGTCCACATCGTTTAAGATAGCTTATGACTTCTTTACATATTTGGGCGTGTTGGTAACAAGAAAACCAGAACATCTTTTACGGCTGAACTGGCAGAGTAAAATTCTTCAACTCAAGCAGAATATTGATTTCTGGAGGACGCTCCCACTATCCATGGCCGGTAGGATCAACGCCATTAAAATGGTGGTGTTACCGCGATTCCTTCATTTATTTCAATCTGTCCCATGTTTTATAGGTGTATCCTACTTCAGACAACTAGATTCTATTATTATTCCCTTTATCTGGGGCTATAAAAGAGTCAGAATTTCCAAAAAACACTTATGTAAACCAGGAATGGAGGGTGGGTTCTCCTTACCAGATTTCAAGCAATATTACTGGGCTTGCCATTTATACATCCTGGCGTGGTGGAGGAAGGGCCCACTCCGCCTGATGTGACCTGTCCTACCTGGTTATCTTTAGAGCGTCTGCATTGTTGTAACTCATCTCTACCTGCCCTCCTTAACAGCCCCATTAAAGTCAGTAAAACACTCTATACCAACAGTTTTGTCATTGGCCATACTATCAAAATCTGGAATCAGATACAAAAATTTATAAGAGCTCCGAGGTTTACTTTGACACTCCTATCTGTGAAAATCACTCCTTTGCACCAGGTCTCAGTGATGCCATCTTTCGGTTGTGGAGAATGAAAGGCGTCAGTGTGATAGGTGATCTATATATTAATGGAACCTTTGCATCTTTCGCGACAGTTATGCTCTAAGTATAATCTTCCCCGTCGAAGTTTTTTTTCGCTATCTGCAGGTTCGAACTATGTTAAGAAAAAATTTATCGGATTTTGGAACTTTAACAAAACATAAAACCCTAGAGGAAATAAATAAATTTGATCCTGTCAGTCGGGGGGCAGTGTCTCACTTTTATAAGATCTTTAGTAATATATGTGTAGACACATCCAGGATTAAAAAGGCATGGGAGGTGGAGTTGGGGCAACAGTTATCTGAAGATCTATGGGAGGAGGGTTTGAAAAGTGTTCAAGAATGTTCAGTCAATGCCAGACACAATCTCATACAGTTCAAAACTATTCATAGGCTCCATTATTCGAGGGAAAAGCTGAGCACTTTCTTTCCTAATGTGTCTCCAATTTGTAATCGTTGTCAGGTTGCTATTGGTAACTTGACGACTCCTTCTGGTCATGTGTTCAGCTTCACTCATTCTGGAAGAAAATTTTTAATTTTTTTCAACTGCTTTTGGAAAAAATGGGATCCAGAACCTCTTATTGCCATCATCGGGTCTCTAATGCTTTGCAACCAGCCACTAAAAGCGAGAAAAGGGCTGTTTTGTTTGGTACGGTGATTGCTAAAAGATTGATTTTGAGATTTTGGAAAAAGGACTGTGTGCCCACATTTGATTTGTGGTTGGGAGAACTAGCAAATACTCTGCATCTGGAAAGACTGAGATACTATAACGAAGATAAGGTCAATGTGTTTAAGGAAATATGGGACCCTGTACTAACATTCCTTCAATGAAAAGTGTTTATGACAAACCCGTCACTGTTTAATACCCTGTATAACTGTCCTTTTTCCTTTCTTTCTTTTCGTGCTTGTGGAATGGTTTGGATCAATTTGTGGTGTTTTCATCATGTTGTCTTGACTGTGTAAGTGCTATATGATGTGCTGTTTTGTGCGGGTAAGGGTAGGGTAGGGATTTGATCTTCTATGTTAATTTTTGTATATCCATTTGGAAAGTTTAATAAAAAATAAAAAAAAAAAACTTTTCCCCACTTCAAAAATGAGATTAATTTATTTAACACACTGTGTTCAAAACATTGTTATAAATTAACTCCATAAATTAACTCCAAGAAATCAAACGGAAAAATCCCTTCATGCCATAAAATGTGCTCAAATAATGTTTGAAAGACTGAATCTGAACATTTAGGCTGCTGAAAACTCACCGTCCCGGAACATGACTACAGTCTCTGTAGTAGGCCTTAGAAAGCTATATAGACAGCCTACATTCATATTAAAATTTAGTATTTTAATATCCCTACCAAATTGCTCATAATATCCAGCCTCACATAAGACAAAAAAAATCCATTTATTTAACGGCTGTGTCAGGGTGTGTGAAACGGACTGGGAGCAAATAAAAAAAAATTAAACACATTTAAAGGCAGTAAGTAGGCTGATCCTGCTGTACTGTAAAAACCTGTAGGCAACAACAGCCTAAGGCTTTTAATCAGTCTCTGTAGGACAGCTATAGTGAAGAGTTTCTCTACATCAGCCTGCAAACAAAGCAGCCTATTGGCTAAAACAGTCTGTGGGTTTTCCTAGAGATGGTGATGTCATTTTCCAGAGAGCTGATTGAGCAGTATGCGGCATTTTCAGTTAATCTCTTTTCTGGAACATAACCCTAACCCGGAGCAGGTTAGCCGTTCAGCAGAAGTTACCATGGAGATCTACCCGGTAAGAAGTGAAAACCCAGGGATCACCCCGAGTTACCTGGATAAGCTCAAATCCTGATTCTTGGTACAAAAGATAAAGATGAACCAAAAAAAAAAAAAAGAAATCACACTGATCATAAAAAAATTAAAAGTTAAAAAAAGAAAGTTATGTTGAGTATGAAAACTCTTGTTCATTACATTTTACTTCATAATTACAACCACATGTGTTGTATTCATTGTTGCAAAACTTGCTCTGTATATAGTTTGTTATCGTGATCAAAACCATTAATCTGAAGCTCAATGCTGATGCTGTCATGTAAAGGGTTTTCTAATCAACAATAAATATAACAATTTCTGATCAACCCATATCAATCGCATGGTTAAAATAACATACCATTTAAACCCCTGCCCATTTCAAGACAACCTGACCCACTTCTGGGTTAAATCCCACCGCTTCCAGGTTAGGCCCTGCCCAGTCTGAGTAACGGATACAGATACAGATAATTCATATGGTTAACAGATACAGATACAGATAATGCTGTACCAGCTCATCCCCAGTACCTTACTATCCCACCAGAGCACTGCGCTCCCAGAATGCAGGGTTACTTGTGGTTCCTAGAGTCTCCAAAAGTAGAATGGGAGCCAGAGCGTTCAGCTATCAAGCTCCTCTCCTGTGGAACCAGGTTCCAGTTTGGGTTCAGGAGGCAGACACAGTCTCCATATTTAAGAGTAGGCTTAAGACTTTCCTCTTTGATAAAGCTTATAGTTAGGGCTGGCTCAGGTGAGTCCTGAACCATCCCTTAATTATGCTGCTATAGGCCTAGACTGCCTGGGGACCTCCTATGATGCACTGAGCTCCTTTCTCTTCTTTCTCTCCCTCTATATGCAACCTCATCCCATTAGTGCATGTTACTAACTCTTTAACTTCCTTTAAGAGGTTTCTGCCTCTTAAAGAAAGTTTTTCCTTGCCTCTGTTGCCTAGTGCTTCTCTTGGTGGGAATTGTTGGGTTTCTGTAAACAACATCACAGAGTACGGTCTAGACCTGCTCATTTATGAAAAGCTATCTGAGAAAATTGAAATTGAATTGAAGTGTGTGTCTGAGATTGTTGTCATGTGTCCATCAGTGTATATTTTACCTATTTGCTGCATGCCTGCCTGCTTCTCTTGTCTCAGCAGGAAGCCATATCCATTACATCCTTTAACCAGATGCATGGTCTTGGCAGTGTGGGGAAGGTTGCAACATTCTGCCACCACTGGCAGGATGGGCATCTTTCTCCTGACATAGCAGCTCTCACTCTCACTGTCAATGACCAGCACTGTCAGTGAGTCCCCACTCTTCTTCACCTAAGAACCAAACATACTGTAGGAATCAACACATGTTCTAATGTTCAGTCTAACAAACCACACAAGTTACTCACTGAAGAAACTAGATTCATACAGTTCTGCTGAGAGTGGAGTGTGTGAGCGTTGACACCATGACTCCATTTATCCAAATCAGTCTGTCTCCAGTGCAAACACCAGCTTTCTCTGCTGGACCATCAGTTACTGTGCTCACAATGTACTGGTCCTTATGACCTGGTGACACATCAATATTATTATTATCACAATCATCGGAGTTTCATTAGCAAACTGTTAAACAATAAACAGTTACAATTACTTCAAATGTGATACAATGATATGTGAATATTTTATCTGTTAACTGGTTGTAAATGTCAGATTTATCACATGACCCATTAAGCAGAAAAAAGTTGTTACTCTCCAAAATTGTCCTCTTAATTAACTCAGTCAGTGGTCTGGTGAAGGGATTATCGGTTGATAGAAGGTTGTGAACTGAGTTCATGGTACATTGGAAAAGTATTTAGTATTTTTGAACATACATTAAAAGTTTATTTTGAGAAACGGCATAGCTGTATTTTGATACACTTCAATTTACAATATTTGGTATGTTAATTTAAAAATCATTTTGATGAATCTTTGCCCATCCCTGCCGCTAATGTGATTTATGCAGTTTTATAAAAAATAGTGTGATGATGAAGAATTTTAAATATTTGCAGAGAACGGATCCAAGGAACCTGTGATAAGAGTTTGCAACAATCCCTGTTGTGCTTTCACTTGGCACTTAACTGAGCATTACACTAAAAACTGCAGGCTGGCTGAGCAATTACAAACAGCTAGGTGCGTGTCTCTCACCGCCCACAGAAACCATGCTTTTGTCTGGTTAAACAGGAGGGCAATCTCAGCTGGCAACATTCAGTCCTAATGCTCTGCAATTAAACCCGTATTATTTCAACGAAACCTGTCACTGAAGCTGTCGTGTGAAGACCTACCCAGGTAAAGACCAGTAAGTCTACCTGTGGGAGTACACCAAGCAAGGCCACCTACAAAGTAAATATAATTCAAAAAATACTTTTCCAAGGTACTGTGAATTATGGCGTGATGAATCCATAATTCTAAGTGGACAAAGTATCAACTTTAACACAAATCCAGCCTCAACCATTTTATGCAGGGTGTTTCTATAGAACAGGGGTGAACTAAGAGAATTGGGTGCAAATATTGAAATCATATAGCCACATGGATCATCACACTAGCTGGTTTCTTTTGAAATTGTAAAAGCACATAAAGTATGTCCGTGTATTGTCTTCAGATAATCTGTAAATGAGTACAAACTGTTAAAAAATGACAGCAGTGTGTACCTTGCACTGAGATGATAGTCATCCCCAGGCCGTACTCTGGGTGTCTGCTGATGTGACACAGTCTGGGTCTGGACCAGCCCTCCCCTTTGGAGGTCTTGACCAGTGACTGCAGATCCACACCAATAGACACTGCCTGGAAAAGACAGACATTAGCAGGACTGAAGCCATGGAAGAATGAATCAGGGAAACAAAACAGAATAACTCACATTTAAGTATTGTTATTGATTAAATTAAGTATTTTACAATAAATTTTATCACATGTACACAACAAACTGTGGAGCAAGTGCACAGGTTGCAGCCATGATCCACTCACATGTCTTTCTTTGACTGAATAAAGCTCTTCAGATGTTGAACATGGGAGGACATATGCTGACTTTGCTAAGGTCACCTAACTCACCTTCCACTTAAATGAAGCCATGAATAGATCTATCTCAAACTTTTGTCAATTACATGTGAAACTAGTGATGCTGAGATTGAAAAGAGAATGTGTGCCCCTTTGATTATAGTGTCATGTAGATTCACAGTAGTACATCATGGCTGCTAGACTGCCATGTAGCATATAAAAAACAACATGCTCCACTGGCACATACACCTCGTCACATATTTAAGATGATTCTTCTTGACACATGCAGCTAGTGTCCTGATCTGACACCCTGAAGCGACTGCTGCCATGCCTACTGATCCACCACATACACATTCTCTCAAACAACTAATATGTTCATAGGTTATACTTTATTTGGCTTATTTCTGCTTACAGACCGGTTAAACTGGGCCTATAACATTTCTACAGCTCATTGATGTTCAACAATTCAACTGCTTTACAAACTGTATGAAACTCTTTTCTGCCTTGTTCAGATTTGATTAAGGCCAATAATGTATTCAGTATGATTTCAGGGCTATTATATATATATATATATATATATATATATATATATATATATATATATATATATATATATATATATATATATATATATATATTATCGCTAATAGCTATAATATTAACTCCAATTACAGCAGTTTCATATGGTACATTTTTCTCATTCATTAAATCCTTGTGCAAAAAAAATAAGCTCTACAAAAACAAATAAAATGCTGGTGGTTAGTCCCTAATTTGTTAATGCTAGCCCTAACTTGTAAATAATTGTTAATTTATTTATTTGCAAGGACAGTGCATATTAACATGATAGCTCAAAATATGCCAGAGTTAGCCAAAAGGCTAGTTTTCATCTGTAGTCCTAGGCCCGATGTACAATAGGCACCCTGAAAATAGGTAATAGGTAAAACAAATTGATTGTCACATGGCAAAAATACAATAAACATTACATTTGCTACAATAGCAGGAATAAGACGCCAAAACAAACATGCAACAAGGAGTTCATGGCTACAGAGCTTAAGTAGAAATGCAGCTGAAGGCTGACAGAACATAAGAGTACAAGCTGCAGTTCATAAAACAACTAGAGCCAATATTAAGAATACAGTCAAAGACATTAGTCAGTTATAATACAAAGCTTAAGTAACATTGAGTAAACATTAAAATGCAGCAAATTAAATCGAGTTGCCAAGCATTTTGGCAGCTGTGACTGATAACTATACTAGCTGCAGCTTCATATTAGCCCTGTCCATTTAGCATAGTGTAAGCACACTGGACAAAATCGAACCTCTAATGCTGCTAAAGGCATTCATTATTTTTTTTATGTAAGAACTGCTCTATGTCAGTGAAGCAACAATGTTATGACATGTCAAGGGGGTGTCCAACAAACGATGTGGGCTTTGTATATTATTGGCAGACTTTCTGGTGAGGACCTGGTCTGATTAGGAGAGACGGCATTCATCCCACTTGGAATGGAGCAGCTCTCATATCTAGAAATCTGCCCAAATTTATTAGTGGACCAAATCCATGATAATCTAGAGCTATAACCTCATCCCATTAATGCATGTTACTAACTTGACTTCTTCCCTTTCCTGTAGTCTTGTGCTTTCTCGTCCCTCTCCTCTCTCCTCCTATCACTTCATGCGGGTGTTTCTGGCAGATGCTTATTCACTAAGTCTGTACCAACCTTTTACGGTCTGTACTTCTCCCTCTTTATGGCTTTCTCTTTCTCTCTCTCTCTCTCTCTCTCACACTCTTTCTTTTGCCCTTTCTCGCTCTCTCAGTTCAATTCAATTCAATTCAATTCAATTAGCTTTATTGGCATGACTGTGAAACAATATTGCCAAAGCATACAACATAACAACAATCAACCCCATACATTTCATTAAAGAATTAAAGCGTTAAGTAATCACAGCATATGTGTTTGTGTTAAAAAAAAGAAATATATATATATATTAGTGGTGGGCATAGATTATTTTTTTAATCTAGATTAATCTCACTGTAATCTTGAAATTAATCTACATTAATCTAGATTAAAATGGCTCATTTGAATTCTGCCGAAGTCATTCAGAATATGTGTGCAAACGGGTTTCAAGACTACAAACTGCTTGAGAAAGCTGTTCTACTATGATAATTGGTGATGAAAATAAATCATGTAAAATAAGATGGCTGTCGGGGTATCAACAGTTACTGAAAGCTGTAGTTTATACTGTTTATTAGCACTTCTGTGTACTTGTGACTCATATAAATCTTCATACACAAAGTGCTGTCCAACAGCTGTCTGTGAACGTGTTGCTACAGTTAGTGTGAGTAAATACCGTATAATGCGTTTTTTAATCAACCGGCATATCTGGCTAGTTGTAAACAAACAGCTGGCCGAGCGAGGTTGTAACTGTAACTCAGGTGTGACGTCATTCCCAGCTCCAACCTCCGAGGTAAATGGAACGCAGCAATAGCTGCATCCATGTTAGCACGTCACGTTTGATGTGGTAATTTCACAGTAGGCATATACACAAGACTTGTTCTTGGCCCTTACAGTGCAATTCGGCTAGGCGTAATTCTGTGCTAAGATATCCAGCTTGCGTAGTATAGACCCAGCTTCCAACCCAACTTTGAGAATAGATTAACGGCGATATTTTTTTTATCGCCCGATAAGAGTCTCACGTTAACGCAGCACGTTAACGCCAATAACGACCCACCACTAATATATATATATATATCAGTCTGAGGTTCTACTGGTTTCCTCACATCATGGCATGTGAGACATATTTTGCAGCAATTATTTCACATTTGGGCATTTCTCCCAGTAAATAGGGGAGTTTCTGTGTGTCTGATAGGAATTTGAATTTGGGGTATATTTGGGCAATGTTTGCAAAGTGTTTTTGTCTTAGTGTTTCATATTTGGGGCATGAGGTTAGAAAGTGCAGCTCTGTCTCTACCTGTCCTGTGTCACACTGGGAGCAGAGTCTGTCCTCCTGTGGTAGCCAGCTCTGTCTGTGGCGACCCTTTTCTATGTCCAGGCTGTGTTCACTCAGTCTGTATATTGTCAAAATTTTTCTTAGTTTAGGACATTTTGTTGTACTCTGGAAATTTGCCAGTGTGAATTCTCTTTTTAGGGTCAGATGACATTGTGATTTACTTTGTGTTTTGGTTGTTTCTTTCCAGTATTCAATATATTTTTCTTTCTGCTTGTTGATAATTTGGTTTGGTCTGTTTGAGTTGGTGTTGCTGTCCTGAGGCTGTTGGGGACTTGTTACTGCAGAGAGCCTCAGGACCAGCTGGCTGAGGGGACTCTTCTCTGGTTTCAGCTCCTGGTATGTTAGGGCTTTGTGATGGTATGTCTGGGTGTTAACTGATTTTAAGTGATCTTTTCTGTATTTTTATTGGCCGAGCTCTGCTCTGCACAGGTTATTTGGTGTTTTTCTCTGCACCTGCAGGAGGCTCTTACAGAACTCAGTATGGAAAGATTCTATGATTGTTTTGTCCCATTTGTCAAATTCAATATTAAGTTTTGGCCCCCAGATTTCGCTGCCATATAGAATTATTGGTTCTAGTACAAATTGGAAAATTTTAAGCCAGATTTCAATTGGAATATATATTTTAATGTTTCTTTTTATTGCATAGAAAGCTCTCCTTGCTTTGTCATGGAGTTCCACAAGGTTCTGTGCTCGGACCAATCCTCTTCACTTTATATATGCTTCCTTTAGGCAATATTATCAGGAAACACTCCATAAACTTCCATTGTTATGCAGATGATACTCAGTTATATCTATCGATCAAGCCAGATGAAACTCATCAGTTAGCTAAGCTTCAGATGTGTCTTCAGGATGTTAAAACCTGGATGACCTGAAATTTTCTAATGTTAAACTCAGATAAAACTGAAGTTATTGTTCTAGGCCCTAAGCACCTCCGTGACGCATTATCTAGAGATATAGCTTCCCTGGATGGCATCGCCCTGGCCTCCAGCACCACTGTGAGAAATCTTGGAGTTATCTTTGACCAGGACATGTCATTTAACTCTCACATTAAGCAAATTTCAAGGACCGCCTTTTTTCACCTACATAATAATGCAAAAAATTAGGAACATCCTGTCTAAAAATGATGCAGAAAAACTAGTCCATGCATTTACTTCTAGACTGGATTACTGCAATTCCTTATTATCAGGCTCTTCGAAAAAATCCATTAAGACTCTTCAGCTGATCCAGAATGCTGCAGCACGTGTTCTGACAGGAACCAGTAAAAGAGATCATATCTCTCCTGTCTTAGCTTCTCTGCATTGGCTTCCTGTAAAATCCAGAATTGATTTTAAACTCCTTCTTCTCACATACAAAGCTCTTAATGGTCAGGCACCATCTTATCTTAAAGAGCTCATAGTACCTTACTACCCCACCAGAGCACTGCGCTCCCAGAATGCAGGGTTACTTGTGGTTCCTAGAGTCTCCAAAAGTAGAATGGGAGCCAGAGCGTTCAGCTATCAGGCTCCTCTCCTGTGGAACCAGGTTCCAGTTTGGGTTCGGGAGGCAGACACCATCTCTACTTTTAAGAGTAGGCTTAAGACTTTCCTTTTTGATAAAGCTTATAGTTAGGGCTAGCTCAGGTGAGTCCTGAACCATCCCTTAATTATGCTGCTATAGGCTAGACTGTCTGGGGATTTCCCATGATGCACTGAGCTCCTCTCTCCTCTTCTTGCTTTCTCTCTGAGTGCAACCTCATCCCATTAATGCATGTTACTAACTCGACTTCTTCCCTTTCCCGTGGTCGTGTGCTTCCTCCTCCTGTCGCTTCCTGCGGGTGTTGCTGGCTCTGGAGCTGTGGAGTCTGGATCTGTGGTTGGGAGTCTCCTGCTGCCCCCGTGTTCCTGCTCGACGCCCTCTGCTACAGTTGCAACTGCTATTACTAGTCTTATTGCTATTATTAGTTATTATTATTATCATTAACATTACTATAAATATCTGTACCATTTTTCATTCAGTCTATAGCACCATTACCTTTACTGTCTGTACCTCTATGTGTATACTGTGTAGGTTGCCTCCCTCTGCTCTCTCTCTCTCTCTCTCTCTCTCCCTCACCCCCCCGATGGCAGATGGTCACCCACCCTGCGCCATGGTTCTGCCTCGAGGTTTCTGCCTCTTAAAAGGAAGTTTTTCCTTGCCTGTGTCGCCTAGTGCTGCTCTTGGTGGGAATTGTCGGGCTTCTGTAAATAACTTCAGAGTACGGTCTAGACCTGCTCTTTATGAAAAGCGCTGTGAGATATCTGTTGTTGTGATTTGGCGCTATATAAATAATATTGAATTGAATTGAATTTGTCCCTCAGATCTTTCACAGCCATGTTGAAGTTCCCTGTGTATGTAATGTTGAGGCCAAGGTAATTATAGTTTTTTGTATGTTGTAATTTAGTGGTGTCTAAATTGTGTGAAATCTGATTTTTGTGTTGTTTCTGAAAGATCATTATCTTAGTCTTTGCTGTGTTTACTGTCAGGGCCCAGGTCTGACAGAATCTCTGCAGGAGGTTAAGGTGCTGCTGCAAACCTTCTTTAGTAGGTGAGAGCAACACTAAGTCATCTGCATACAGCAGACCTCTGATCTCTGTGTCGTTCAGGAGGAGTCCAGGTGCAGTGGAACTCTCTAATTGGTTTGCTAATTCATTAACATATAGATTGAAGAGAATTGGACTTAGATTGCATCCCTGCCTCACTCCCCGGCCCTGGGAGAAGAATGCTGTTTGTTTGTTTCCAATCTTTATGGAACATTCACTTTTTGTATACATGTTTTTAATCAAGTCATATGTTTTTCCTCCAACGCCACTTTCAAGTAGCCTAAAGAAAAGGCCCTCGTGCCAGATGGAATCAAAGTCTTTTTGGCAGTCAACAAAGCAGGCATATACCTTTCTTCTCTTAATGTTTAATTCTTGATCAATTAGAGTCTGGAGGGTAAATATATGGTCCGTTGTGTGACAATTTGGCAAAAAAACAATTTGGCATTTATGTAGAATATTGTGGTTATCAACAAAGTTGACGAGTCGTTTATTAATGATGTTGCAGAATATTTTTCCAGGTTACTGGATACACATATTCCTCTGTAGTTATTTGGGTCATATTTATCTCCAGATTTATGGATTGGGGTTATTAAACCTTTGTTCCAGGTGTCTGGAAAAGTTCCAGTTGTGAGAATAGTATTGAATAGTTTTAGTATAGGGTCTGATTTTATGGTCTGAATATTTGATCATTTCATTCAGGATTCCATCAATACCACAAGCCTTTTTACCTTTTAGGGACTGGATGACTTCTGTTGATTCTTGTTCTGTTACAGGGTAATCTAGAGGTTTTTGGTTGTTTTTTTATCACCGCCTCCAGATTTTTCCATTTTGTGAATATCTTGTGCTGATCATCATTTTTTGTAATATTACTGTATAGTTCACTAAAGTGATTAATCCAAGTATTTCCATCTTGGATAGTCAATTCATCCTGCTGGGTTTTGTTTAGGTTGTTCCATTTCTCCCAGAACTGGTTGGACTCTAAGGATTCCTCAGTTTCACAGAGCTGGTTCTTGCTGTGTTGTTCTTTCTTAGTTTTTAGGGTGTACTTGTATTGTTTCAGAGTGGCCTCATATTGACAGCGTATGCTGTGGTTATCTGGGTCCCTATGCTTTTCATTTGATAATTTCCTTAAAATTTTCCTTAGATTTTTGCAATCAATGTCAAACCATTTGTTATTGTTCATTTGTTGAGGTTTTGGTTTTGAGGCTTTCAAATTAAACAGTGAAGCCAGATGATGAAATATTGAATTGATTTTGTCCACAGCCAAATTTACACCAGAATTATTCTGGGGAAATGTTTCAGTTAGAAATAAATGAGTTAAATCATGGATGTTTTGATTTTCCAGTGCCTTTTGGTACGCCCCCATGCTGTCTGGGGTCCATCTGTATGAGTATGTACTGTTAAACAAGTCACAGGCACTAAGGGCTCCAGACTTAGAATGAGCCCTTTTCAGGTAAATAGTGATTTTGCTGTGGTCTGAGAGGGGTGTGAGGAGGCTGACTGTGAAAGCTCTGAGAGATATTGGATCTAGATCTGTAATGAAATAATCTACCGTACTGCTGCCAAGAGCTGAGCTGTAAGTGTAGCGACCCAGAGAGTCCCCTCATAGCCTGCTGTTGACTATGTATAGACCCAGTGTACGACAGAGCTGTAAAAGCTGCATACCGCTTGTATTAGTAAGCTTGTCAAAGCTCTTTCTAGCAGGACATTCATGGAGGGGGAAGCAGGTGCTTCCAGGTAAGTGTTTGTCTCCCTGGGTGTTCATAGTGTCAGTCCCCACAGAGTAATACATTTCCCATGGTTTTATAATGATTAACTTCCTCCTCAAGAATGGAGAAAATATCTGGGTTGTAGTAGGGGGATACTGAAGGAGGTATATAGATGGCACACATGTAGACATGTTGCTCGGCACAGATCATCTGTTTCAATCAATTTTTTAACCATATATAAGATTCTTCTTTTTAATAACTGTGATGGACTGGCTCAGTTCTGATTTGCCTCCTGAATCTCTGCCTTGGGTTATAGTGGGATTTTTTGTTGATGGTATAATAATCTCAGTGTAGCCGTGAGGACGACCAGTGGAAACATCTTCTCTGCACCATGTCTCCTGTAAAACTATGATGTCAGAGTCTTTTAACTCTCTATTAAAATCTGGATTTCTGCTCTTTAAACCAAAAGCTGATGATCTCAGACCTTTAATGTTCCAACATGTTATTGTAAACTATTTCATCTCCAAGTGTAATCTGTTAAAAAATTAGACAAACACCCTAAAAAACAAATAATAATACTAGTAACAAATGAAAAGAAAAAAAAGTGTAAAAAGTGTAAAAAGATGAAAAGATGAAGTGTTGTAGGTAAATGAATAAAATATTAAACTTTAAGTGACATTTTAGAGTGTATGTGTGAAATACTGTTAAGAATTGTCCTTATATTATTATCTGTTTAAAATGATATCCAACATGCTAAACTAAATTATTACGATGTCTCTAAGAGGTCTCTGCTCTTCCACCATGTAGCTATATGAGGTGAGAGCAGAGCAGGTTTAGCATGTGTAATATCGACAATAAACTGTTATCTGACGGATAACAGACTTGAGTTCACCAGAGGGGGGTGGGGCTGTGGATCTTCACACCGCTGCAGCATAGTTCAGTCCAATAGGCTGCTGCTCCTGTAGTCTTGGTTCTGCTGTTGGGATGAGGGAGGGTATAAGGCCTGGAGCTCCTAGCTGAAGGCTGGCTGGAGACCGGGCCTTGGACAGGTGCAGGGGTGTGACTGGCGTCTTGGCTTGGGATGTTTGTATGGAGGCAGCTGGTTGCTTCGGTGGGGTGGGTTAGAGTCTGCATCAGGCTGCATGAGAGGGGGGAGTCCTCGAGGAAAGGGCTGTGTCCTTCAGTAGGTGTAGTGGGAGTTGGGCTGGATGTGGTCTGGGTCTGAGAGGTGGGCACAGGGGGTTGTGTGGAGTTCAGTCTGGCTTGTAGACTGAGCCTGTCCCTGTTCTGTAGCTCTTCTCTCAGAGTAGCCAACTCAGTTCTGCAGTTGTCTCTGTCCTTCCTAAGTTCCTTCACCTCCTCACTGAGGTGATCCAGCTGTCTTCTCTGACGAGTTAGTTCTTGTTGAAACTCTCTCAGCTGTGAGTTGACACTGTCCTGTTCCTTTTTGGCCTGAGAGTCACTGGCAGTAGGAGAAGTAGGCTGCTGTTGGTCCAGCTGCTCTCTGATCTGTACCACTTCCATCTGGGAGAAGTGTTCCCTCAAGATGTCCAGGGCCTCAGGGTGCTGTAGCAGAGTGTGTAGACATCATGAAACAGTTTTTGATCTTCAAGCTTCTGTGTTTAAAACAGCACTACTGCTGTTTATGCCGTTGCTAGGTAACCACAGTCCAGTGTTAGCTTGTTAACTATTAGCTTGATTGTTTCAGTTAGGACTTGTTTTATAGTAATAAATGCAAAAACTTACTGATTTCAGTGTCCAGTAGTTTGCTGTTGCTTGTTTGAGTCCCTCTTTCTTCTTTATTTGTTTTTGTCCTCTCCTTGTTTGTTTCTCTTCAGCTTGATGCTGTTTCTGAGCTCCTGTCCTCTGTGCTCCTTCTTCAAACTGTATCTCTTTTCCTTTTTTCTCTTTTCTTCTCCTTCTTTTTCCTCTTTTTCTCTCCTCTGCAGTATTCTGGTCACTTCTTTTGCATTTTCCTCATAAAAAGTCGGTGTTTATCAAATTTTTGAACCAAAAACAAGTGTTTTTGTTCAGCAGCAAGTCTTAAACATGACTTTTCTCAACAACAACAGAATTCGGACTGTCTGATACAGAATTCTCTCTCTCTCCTTCACCCCCAACTGGTCGATGACCGCCCACCCCGAGCCATGGTTCTGCTCAAGGTTTATGCCTCTTAAAAGGACGTTTTTCCTTGCCTCTGTTGCCTAGTGCTGCTCTTGGTGGGAATTGTTGGGTTTCTGTAATAATGTCAGAGTATAGTCTAGACCTGCTCTTTATAAAAAAGCACTATAAGATAACTGTTGTTGTAATTTGGCTCTATAAAACTAAATTGAATTGTATTAGGTATATTATACAGCTGCAGCATGTTTCATTCAGAAGGAATATATGCCAGTGGGAAGTGGTATGTGCAAGCAGATCACGAGTGACATATTAGTAGTCAACCATGATTAAGAGTCAGTATGTAATAGTTAAAGGAGTAGCACACAACCAGTGTGACAGTGGTGTCTGTTGGTAGAACAGAAGTTAAAAGCTGTGTAAGAGGCATCCAAAATTGGTATACCAGTAGTAGCTGTTGGCATATATCAGTAAGAATCACTATTGTATATGTTAGTACCTGTTTCCAGTAATCAGCAGCAACTCAGGGCATGTCTACAGAGAAAGCATTTCTGCCCCGTTTTTCAGTTGTTCATCTTATGTGTCTGATGGAACAGATATGCTTCTATTTTAATCAATCCAGATGTGTAATGCGGTTACGGCTTGTGTGAGCATTAGTTGTGAACATCGCTAGAATTAAATTTGGATGCATTTTGTTCTATTTTATGCATGTAACTACTGTGTAGACACAAAAACATTCTGCCTGGACTGCTGCTCAGGTGTAAAGCATGTCCCTTCTTTGCAGTCATTATGTGATAGTCTAACAGACCGTTCTCATCTCAGAGCGTCCAATGTTTTCGGAAAAAGTGACAAAGTGAATTTTTTGTAGACAGAAGGTACCCTACAGCTTCTATATAAGACTCTCTGGGGCGTCTCGTACAGACTGGAAGTGCTAGCTAGGGTTGACACTAAACCATAAAGTCACTGACTTTATGCATGTTGACCGGACAATGTGCTAGCAGGTAGGGTTAGCCTCCTTTGTGTTGTGTTGCTGAGACGTAGAAAACTGTGGCGCTTCATACACTGAAGGGTGCCTTTAGCTTCAAATAATTACGCTTTGTCACGCTGTCTGAAAGCATTGGTAATGTCGCGACTGAGATGAGAATCGCTACCTATGCACGCAGCACTTAACTGTCCCTGAACACAGATTGTGTAGACATAGATGGAGCAGTAAAACTGCTACTGCTGCTTACCCTACACCTTCTGTGTAGACATGCTGTTCAAATCAGCATATGCAACTAAAACAAGTGGCACAGCTTCAGACACCTTTGAAAAAATGTTAATCATGGTGGCACTTTGTTGAGTTATTCCAGTCATGGTGCCCTGAAAATGTGCATGCTGGCTTGTTGGCACACCTAAATGGAACTGAGCAGGATAGACACAAAGGGAACCTCATCATTGAGGTTTTGCTATGACAAGATATGTGTCTGCAGAGAAAGCAGCCTGTTGTCCTCATCATGTGGAATGGAATGGAACGGTGGTGATGGGAAAAAGAGTACTTGGACTAATGTAAGTCCATATAGAGTACCTGTTCATACTGTTCTCTACTCATCACTAGCAGAAACAGGTGTAGGCCACATGACTGGATCTTCCTCACCACCTGTCAGGTAATTACAGAAACACACAAATTATTTAGTAAATAAAATTTCATTTTCATCACAAATGGCTGTAAATACTTGTACCTTTAGGTATGTGGACAAAATTTTCAACACGGTTAAATCCAAAAACAAATTGTACAGATAGAAAGAGCATGAAATATCCTGCAGGCTGCTTCTACGCTCTTAGTCAATGGAAGCAGATATTGCGGCCAATAAAACTCACAAAATCATCGCTCAAATTCATTGAAATTTTGTTCACTTGTAGTTTAGCAGTAAAACTAAATGTCTATTGCAGTTGCAAGAATGTTTTTACTCACTTTCATCAAAAAATGAGACAATTTTGTGACCGACAAACTTTGGCTCGCTCACAATGCCAGTATTTCAATGGGAAAGACAGAGACTTGAAACGAGGTATGTATTGGTTCTTCTGGTGGTGTAATCAATCAAAACCCGGAAGTTCCTCAAAAAACAAACCAACAAAAGCAATCATTTTTGTAACACTGCAAATGGCCTGAGAAAATCCCGAGTTACGTCTGTCGAAACCAAAATGGCAGTTGTGATAGTGGAGATAGTCTCGTACAGGTCATAATGATTAAGCTCAGGTTAAGATAAGGAGAGAAAAAGACCGACCTGCCCATTTACATTTTTGTGATTCTGATTTTCTTTTTTCTAAGAACTATAACTGAGAGCATACACAAAACATTTTGCAACTTTTATTTAAGGAAAAATTATTTCTATCTTCATTAGGAGCCCATTAGCTCTAGCATATGCATTGACTATTTTTCTGGGGTCGATTCAGCTGCAATGTTAGAAGATTAATTAAATTATTATTTTTATAAAAACTATTAATAAAGATTAAAAAATATGGGGCACCACCCTGGGAGCAAGGGACCATCAGGGACAATAACCAAACATACAATTCAATTCAGTTTTATTTATATAGCGCCAAATCACAACAACAGTTATCTCACAGCGCTTTTCATAAAGAGCAAGACTAGACCATACTCTGAAGTTATTTGCAGAAGCCCAACAATTCCCACCAAGAGCAGCACTAGGAGACACAGGCAAGGAAAAACTTCCTTTTAAGAGGCAGAAACCTCGAACAGAACCATGGCCTAGGGTGGGCGGCCATCTGCCTCGACCGGTTGTTGGTGAGAGAGAGAGAGAGAGGGCAAGAGAAAGAGGGCAAGAGAGAGAGAGAGAGAGAAGGGCAGAGAGAGAGCAGAGGGAGGCAGCCTACACAGTATACACACAGAGGTACAGACAGTAAAGGTAACGTTGCTATAGACTGAATGAAAAATGGTATAGATATTTATACTAATGTTAATGATAATAAAAAAAAAAATATTTCAATGTACCTCAAATGAAGGGGGCGCTTCACAGTGTGCGACCCAGCAGTCTCCCAGTCGTTTTGTTGTTTAACTGTGTTTTTAAACTGTTTTTAACTGTTTTTTTTAACATTGTTGCATGTGTATGAAAGTAATAACTTGTCAGTGTTTCAGTAATGCAGATTATGGGATTATTTGTGGAGTTTTTTGGAGTTTTTTGCACTTTTTTGCATGTCAACGCTACTTCTGGACTTTGCCAGTCACGCCGTAGGACATGGCCTATACGAGAAAGTAAGCCGTGAGCTTCTCCTGTCTTTAAGGACATCTGCAGTTGGAACCGTACCAACGGGCATACCAATGGAGCTTTGCAGGCCGACCAAGACGTCAGGTCATCGGAAACGAGGAAGAAGAGGTGGGCTACATCGGAGACTTAAGACTCTTCGACTTGACAATCGCCGCAAACTACCGCCACTTCCTTTGGTCCTGCTGTCAAACGTACAGTCTATCAGACACAAGATAGATGAGCTGGAAACGTATGCCAAGTTTGCCTTTACCGAAACATGGCTCGGGGATGCAGACCCCGACTCGGACCTGAACTTAACTGGGTTTGGAAGCCGAATTCGAATGGACCGATCACCGGAGATCACCGGAAAAAATCGAGGAGGAGGCGTGTGCTTCTACGTGAACGAAAGGTACTGTAACACTGTTGTGATCAGAGAGAAGATATGTACCACAGATGTGGAACTGTTGACTATTTCTCTCCGCCCCTTTTATTTGCCTCGTGAATTTCAACAGCTCTTTACACATTAGTGTACATTCACCCACGATCCAATGTCACAGCTGCTTCCCAGCTGATCGCTGACGTCACGCATAAACTGGACACTATTTGCCCAGAGGCACCCAAGTTTATCCTTGGCGATTTTAATCATTGCAATCTAAAAAAGACTTTGAGGACGTATGAACAGTATGTAACTTGCTCTACCACACAGAAGAACACCATGCTAGATTTATGCTATGGCTCAGTGAGCCGGGCTTACAAATCCCTGCCTATGCCTTCTTTTGGTGCTTACCACAGCAGTGTCTATCTCATGCCTGTATACAAACCATCCTTCAGGCTTCTGAGCGGGAAGAAAGGACAGTGAAGATCTGGTCAGAGGCCAGCATCTCCTCTCTCCAGGCATGCTTTGAGTGTACAGACTGGAAATGCTTTTATAATGGGTGTGATGATATGAATGAACTTACAGACACTGTCTCATCATACATCACTTTCTGTGTGGATTCGGTAATCCCATCTAAAAAAGTGGTTACTTTCCCAAATAATAAACCCTGGGTGACCAAAGAACTTAAATCTGGCATCAATAAAAAGAAAAGACTATTTTATTCAGGAACCCCCCTGGAGAAAAAAGCAGTTTCCAGAGAAGTTAAGGTTGAAATAAAGAAAGCCAAAATGAAGTACAGAAATAAAATTGAAAGTCTGTATTGTAGAGGGGACCTCAGGGCAGCCTGGACAGGTATAAAATCCATGGCATCAATTAATCAGTCTTCCTGTAAGTCCAAGCAGGTCATTCATGTAAATGGTGTGGATGATGCTGACTTGGCAAATGGCTTTAATTCTTTCTTTTCTCGTTTTGAAAGATCTGATTTCGTGAAGGATATCTCTGAAATGCGTGAATCTTTGGTTCCACAGAATGATCTAGTGATAACACAAGGTAATGTCACAAATCTTTTCAAGAAAGTAAACATACGTAAAGCTGCTGGCCCTGACTCCATCTGTGGACGCACTTTGCATCACTGTGCGGACCAGCTCAGTGAGGTGTTTACAACACTTTTTCAGATGTGTATCGAGTGTGGTCAAATTCCTGCCTTATGGAAAACATCAACTATAATACCTGTCCCTAAATCCAATAATCCAAGAGAACTGAACGAATTCAGACCAGTCACACTAACATCACTTGTGATGAAAAATTTTGAGAAAATACTGAAAAATGAAATTATCTCCCTAATCGATGGCAAACTAGATCCACTTCAGTTTGCCTATCAAGCTGGGAAAGGTGTGGATGACCCTAAGATATTCGTTTTAGACAGATTATACAAGCACCTTGAAAACCCAAATCACATGCAAGACTTTTATTTGCTGATTTTTCTTC